>OY987196.1:2954055-4154055 GCA_963920755.1 Cartodere bifasciata | reverse complement strand
GAATCTAAATACAATTTCGTATTCTACAGTAAAAAAGAAATATACAAAACCAATTTTATTAAAATTGGAAACAAAAAATTTTTTGCAAGGCAATTTTGAAAATTTTATAATTTTTTATAATGTAAAATTTTCAGGCAACTCCACCGCAATTCAAGAATTATTTAAACGTGTCGGTGAGAGCTTTTCAGCAATGTTGAGACGAAAGGCTTTTTTGCATTGGTATACAGGAGAGGGAATGGAAGAAACGGAATTTACTGAGGCAGAATCCAATATGAATGATTTAATTTCTGAATATCAGCAATACGCTGAAGCTAAAGCAGATTTAGATGATGACGACGG
Organism: Cartodere bifasciata; assembly: GCA_963920755.1. Taxonomy (NCBI): domain Eukaryota; kingdom Metazoa; phylum Arthropoda; class Insecta; order Coleoptera; family Latridiidae; genus Cartodere; species Cartodere bifasciata. The sequence continues at coordinate 4,153,716 of OY987196.1, read as the reverse complement.
GCCAAATATTGAAGAAGTAGATGATGAAGATGAAGAAGAAGAATAGTACTGATTTTTACTTTGATTAAAAAAATACAAAATAAAATCACCAAATTTGAATTTTGTCTTATTGACATGTCTAGTCGAGAATAGATCTAAATAAGTAATTAAAATATACAAATATTAAAAAGAACATATGATTGATTAAATGAGAAGATTAATTATTTAATTTCAAAACAAATTAATTCCAAATCGAATATAACCGGAAATGTTATTCAAGCAAGCCAATAACTAAAATGCTTATTGTTTTTTTAAGTTCAATATTTTTCATTTTCCGAAAACATCTATGCTTTTAAAGTTTTACTAAAAACACTTGATAAGACGCCTTATGAATGTACAACCAAAAAAATTTCTTGCAAATGATTATTTCTCAAAATATTATTCTTTGAACTTTTAGTAAAAAAACCCATTTTTTTAGTTCAATATTTCTGACTTTCCTGAAAACATTTATGCTTTTTAACTTTTACTAAAAACACTTTATAAGAGACGCCTAATGAGTGTACAACCAAAATAGTTTCTTTCAAATCATTATTTCTCAAAATATTTTACTTTGAACTTTCACCAAAAAAACCCTTTATTTAAAGGTTCTATATTTTTCACTTTTCGACAGCATTTATGCTTTTAAACTTTTACGAAAAACACTATACAACCAAAATAATTTGTTGCAAATCATTATTTCTCTAAATATTTTTCTTTCAACTTTTACTTAAAAACCCTTTTTTTTTAGTTCAATATTTTTCACTTTCCGAAAACATTTATGCTTTTAAACCTTTACTAAAAACACTTTATAAGGTGCAATATGAATTTAAAACCAAAATAATTTTTTGCAAAGCATTATTTCCCAAAATATTTTCCTTTGAACTTTTAGTAAGAAAACCCTATTTTTTAATTTTAATATTTTTCACTTTCGGAAAACATAATTGCTTTTAAACTTTTACTAAAAATACTTTATAAAGTGCATAAAGAATTGAAAACCAAAAGAAAATTTCTTGCAAATCATTATTTTGCAAAATATTTTACTTTGAACTTTCACCCAAAAAACCCTTTTTTTTTAGGTTTAATATTTTTCACTTTCCGACAGCATTTACGCTTTTAAACTTTTAATGATAACCTTTTATAAGATGCATAATGAATTTGTAACCAAAATAATTTCTTGCAAATCATTATTTTCCAAAATATTTACCCTTGAACTTTTACTAAAGAAAACCCTTTTTTTTTGTTGCTAGCTCCTATACTATTAAAATTATACCTTAGTGTATCACAGGGCTTGGAAAAAATCTGACATATCTTCTAAGGCTTCTAACGTTACCCCAGCTTATTAAAATAGGAAACGCAAAAGGAAATTTATCAAGTGTAATCCAAACCACATTTTCATGAAACGTGAGCTTCATAATTTTAATGCCTACTTGACTTTGCCTGAATGTAATGTCTTAGACACGAGGTTTTTTTAAACTGAGATACCTTAAAAGGTTCTTGTTTTATACGGTATTTTAATTTAAATTATTATGAAGTTGCCCTTTTCCGGTTCGTAGAGTTTAATTTTAATTAGTAAAAAACTCCTATTCTCAAGATTCAACACTTTTTAAGGTTTAATGTTTAAACACAAGTAATTTTAATTAAATGGAAAACAAAAAACCCATTCATAGTTTGATTCTTGTTGTTAATAAAATTAAATTATCGAAAAAAGAGAGAAGCGTTGCCAAGTGTCAAAATAAAAGAACATGTTAAAAATTCCAATACAATAAAAAAATATTGCTTGAACAAATAGGAAACTGTGGCAGCTTATATTTGTGGTCATTCATTTGGAAGTGTTGCCGATAATGCGATATGCCAGAAAGTGGCATCTTTTATTTTTATGGACTGAATGTGTGAAAGTTAAAGATAGATAATTGCAAAAATCATTCATCATTCTTTATCAGAAAATATTGTTTATATTTCTGAAAGGTTTGTGACATCCTGATCTATTTTAGGCCAAGAAAAATCGTACGTTTGCAGGTCATTACTCCCACGATAACTTTTGATCGCAAAAGGCAAGATAAATTTAAAAATTAGTATTTGATTTCTGCAACAAAAAAAATTTGTTAAAATAAAATTCTTTCAATTTTAGAAGAGGGAGAACTATTTCTTGGAACTAGTCCCTTGGGCGTTTTATATTTCTAATTCTTTCCTTGTACTAATAATTTAATTGTCTAAACTAGCAGCAGCATGAAACCACAAAAAAACTGGCCACGAGTAAGAAAATCCATTGTGTAAGAAAATGCAATTTCCAAGTCGAAAATGAATTGAAAAACAATTTGAATAAAAGCTTTTTCTGAAAAGAATTACAACTTGAATGTTAAGTTCTTATCGGTTTTACGTCCTTAATAAATCAACCCCTTAACGCAATTCATTTGCAAATTAAATGCAGAAATATAATAGAAAAACGTGTCCTTCATTTTTGATACAAAAAAATTTCCTAAGTGTCTGAAAATTCAACTATTCACTTGGACACAAGTGCACAAAAGAATTGTTTAAAGTTGGAAGATAAGTAAAAAAGTTACAATCGAAGATTATTTCTCTGATTAATAAAGTTTAAAAGTCCTTAAACGATGAACGTTCATAAAATGCAACACGTGTGAGGAAAATGCCATCAGGAAATATAAGTAACAAGATTTCTTTTCGCAAATCACGCGAAGGCATTAATAACTTTATTTATTTGATAACCAAATTAAAGCAAAAAACCGAATAATCTTTATTGCATTAAAGAATGATTTAATCTCGCTTTTAATATTAGATTATGCACCTAATACGGGTGTAAAATGGTTCATTTTAATTAGGGTAAAATTGTGGAGCGATTTTAGGCCTAACGCAAATATTTTAAAAATTAATAATAAGTGCGAAATCATTTTTAATATGAAGACAATTAATTTCTCTGCGAAGAGTCCTATCAATTCGTTTTGATTTTCAATTCTAAACGGTTCTCATTTTTTAATACTTTTGTTGTTAAATGCAAGACAGGAAGTTAAAGATTACACTATTCACTGCTTCACTTTTTATCAATTTATTATGTTCTGAAAAATATTAGATACCTACTTACTTATTTTTCAATCAAAAATTATTATCTTGCATGGTTTTTCCCAACGATAGAAAGTTTTTTTTCTCTTAATCAATATTGAATTAAAACTAACATACAAAGATGCTTTTTAAATAAACATTAAGAAACAAAAAAATACCTTAACGAAGACCTAAACAGGGTGTCCAAAAAATGGCGCAAAAACGCGATGATAAGTTGTTGGGGCATGTCTAGGGACACCCAGAAAAATCTATCTCATATACCCTTGGAGATATGAGGCCCCAAAGTGCGAAATTTTGAACGCTTATATCTTTAATATAACAGCACATATTAACGAAAAAAATGGCTAAATACAAAGGCACAATCTATCTAAAATTATTTAACCATTTGTTTATCTTTGAAATGATCAAATTTTTATAATCAATTTAATTTTACAAAAATTTTATGAAATGAAGCTGACAACAATGTCAATATGATCTAAATGCAAAAATATATGCTTAAGAATCTAGATGAGCTTTTAAGATGTATTTTAGAAGCTGTGTTGCCGAACTTATGCAATTTTGTTCGCATTTTTCTCGATGAATATAACAGATGGATTTTTTTTGACAATTTTCTAGGGGCCCCTGAGAATGCCCCAAGAGCGAACCATCGCGTTTATGCGCCATTTTTTGGACAGCCTGTATAAGAAGATGGTACAAGAGTATTAAGAACGGATTTAAATAATTTTGATTTTTGACTTCCAGTCCTATTTTACTTTCAAAACTAATTTAATTTGCATTTCATTAAAATGTTTTTCGTTACCAACTAAAATAATTTAAAATTTCTTACCCAATGCAGTGCGAGTCCTCACATTTCTAGAATACCCCATTGGATACAAAATGGCCCAATACCTGTCCACGGAAACAGCAACGAGAGAAAATATGGAAATGGTACACAAAACCACCAACAAGGAAACAGTAAACAGGCAAATGTAGAGCTGATTTGGAAGCCCAAGAGAAGACATTATGGCAAAGGGTATCCCAAGAAGCCCAACCAAGAAATCGGCTGCAGCCAGCGACACAATGTAATAGTTTGTTCTTCTTCGAAGGCGCCTTTCTTTTCTAAACACGTGAATTACTGTAAAAAAAACAAGAGCGGGTTAGATCAATAAATGGGTTAGATCATTGAGTGGGATAGATCATTTAAAAAGTTACACTTCGCAAATAGGTCTTTTTTTAGGGCAATTTTTTTATTGTTATATAATTGATACACATTCTATATGATACCCTTCGCAGTAGATGATTAAAAAGGTCAATTTTTTATTTTATTAAAAAAAAACGTAAAACTTATTTTTTTTGTAAACGGTTAGGAATACAAAAAAATTACTTGATGCTTTTCCATAGGAAAAAATACAATCTTAATTATATTAAGAATATTTTTCTTCGTAAAATTGATATTAACCGAAATACGAATTTTTTTCAACTTTGGGGGTGGTATCTACCCTCTATTTATTATTTGATTTATTTAAAAAATAAAAGTCTTAAAAAGTCATGAAATGAACAAATCTGCAAAAATTTGCTTTAGGATGAATATTAATGATTTTAGAGAAGGTCCGACCAAATGCAATACTCTTCGACCTTGTCTGCAAAGAGTATAATAAGGATAATCCGACCTGGACTAACGTACATCCCAAATTTATTTAGTAAGGTGGAAGTAAAGTTATGTTCAAGTAAAGTAAAATTTACGTTCGATAAATCGGGTTTTAAGGTTATTACTTTTATACAGACTGTCCCGAAATTAGTGACATTCTTTATTTTAGACTTACCTAAAGCATTTCCAAGGACTGACAAAATGGCTACAAGAATCTCACAGGAAGTATAATACATATTAAAATCATCCTTTCCGCAGGCAGTTTGATTGGCACTTGAGTTAGTTGTATTCATTTTACGTATTTATTTTTTACACATCAATGAAAACATTTACACATTTAACAAAAAGCACTAGTTTTTAATTTTTAAAGCCAAATAACATGAAACGAATACAGGGACGATTCCTTTTGTGTTACCAAAATTGAACCAATCGTGAAAATTATCATTTATGGATTAATTTTTGGGTTTTAGTAATGCCACTTGCATTTTTTTTTGGTGTTGTTAATTTTGAGGTTTTTGTTCTGTTTTTAGGTTTACCCAAAATCAATAAATGTTTTGAAATTATTGTTCTTATTCAGGTCCTCCATATTTTCCTGAAACACAGTTTTTTTTAAAGCAAAAAAAAAGCATCAATCATTTGCAGATCAGTTAACAAAATCAATCAATTTTAAATGAATGAAAAATTATCGATAACAGTATTCCAAGCATATTGACTAATAAAAATTCATTTGTAAATATATTTTTTAATTAGCAATTCAATAAAAATTATTGCTTTAGTATAATTTCTCATTTACAATTTCCTAAGGGTATCCATAAATTTTTATTTCATTTCAAACGAACAAACGTGTTGATTTTCTGTCTGAATACAAATTTATTTGTCTCGTATGTTATTAAAACAATTAAAATCTATTTCAAACAGCTTCCCTCTTTTATAAGTTGTCTATTTTCTTTTAAACTCTTTCAAGTAAAAATCAACACAATATAATATTTTGTCACAAAGAATAAACTACTTATCTAAAAATATTCGTGAACCTATGCTCCGAATTTAATAACATAGAGATATTCCAAATTTAAACCAAACAAATCTTTCGAGATTGAACGCCAAAAATTATTAATTTTAATAAAAACAAAATTTATTGTGGTTCTTATATTAATTAATTATTTTGCAAAGTTAACCACGTTTTTGCTAATTTTAAACTGTATTATAGAAGTTGGAAATTGCTATTAAAAATGAATTTCTAAGCAAGGTTTCCAGTGATAAGAAAATTTAATCATACAACTCGTTTTCTAATTAAATTTTAAATGGGCACTATTTCCAATCTATTAAATATTGCAAAAGGATCTTGAAAAGGAAATAGCACGAAAGTATTAATAGTTTTAATTACATAATTATTTCCCTGGTGGTCTGAATCAATAATAGTAAAATATTAGAACAATTAAAAACAATTTTACTACGTCGGTAGGTAGGTAAAACATTATTGGTTTCTTACAGGAAAAGTTAATTTTAATTGTCATTGTGTAAGTCCCTAGATTATTTATCGTGCAAAACAGTTTGAAAATTAATTAAACTGTTTTAAATAACTTTTTGCAACATGACTAGGCTTTTCTTAGAATTGGTAATAAGCCGGGGGCCAACCTTATTGTTAAAAGGGAATCTCGCGGAGCATAGAAACTGTGCTTATGTAATGTTCGTTGCTCAAAATCAACAAAAAACATCATTTTCTGGTCATTGCTCAGTGGGTTTATTAGATTTAATTTTAATTAAAAATTGTGCTTACCAGCAACATAAATAAACAAAGCACAAGTTGAAATATTTTAAAGGTCCATCAATAAGCGTTTAAATACAGAATTTGTCAATTTGGAACCCCTATTTGCATTTTAAATTGCCAAAATTCTGTATTTAAACGCTTATTGATGGACCTTTAGAATATGTCAACTTGTGCTTTGTTTATTTATGTTACTGGCAAGCACAATTTTTAATTAAAATTAACTCTTATAAACCCACTGAGCAATGACTAGAAAGTGGTGTTTTCTGTTGATTTTACGCAACCAACATTAAATAACGGTAAATAACCACAGTTTCTATGCTTCGGGACATTTCTCGTTAAGAAAATTAGCAGTTGGTACTCTTCGTAAAAGAAAGGTTTTTTTAAGTCAAGAAAATTAAGAAATATTTTTATTAAAAAAACGAAAAGCTTCCACTTTTACCAATTTTGGGCACAAAGCTTTGAGCAGCAAGATTTTCTCTTTGCCGAGAAATAACAAAATATTATAAAGAATTAAAAAAAATCACGGTTAAAAAAAAAAGGTTTTTTTTTTCAGTAAATCGTCAATTTTGCGAAAAATAACTGACCTAACCCATGTCAACTATTGTTTATTTGTCCTATTTAACTTATCGAACTAATATTGCTCATATCAACTATCAAGTTTCGAAAGTTAAATAAAACTTTTGATATTTATTTTACTTTTGAACTAAGTTTTGTATCTCTTTTAATAATTTTATTAAATTTTTTTCTATGAAACCAATTTGGACTTACTTTAATGGCTACTGATGCGTTTCGCCTTGGTTATAATTCTTAAATTGAAAAATTATTCCACTAAATAAGATGACTTTTTGTTGGCTAATCAAATCAACAAATTAACCATAAATTGAATAAGATCATTCATGTGGCAAAATATTACATTAGCACCTTGTAAAAGAGGATTTTCTGTTAAATTTAACTTAAAATATTCTTAATAATAACCAAGCAAAAAGAAAGCATACTTACATTTTTTTACTTTTGTCAAATTAAAAGACACAATTTTTAGATTTACAATTTTTGTGAATGATTTTATTATTTAGCAAAAATGTTTCCACCACAAAACAAGTGATCACGTTGGCGTTGTGTTAAAATATTACACTATATTGTTTGTTAAACACTCAAAACACCCGATATTAACAATAATTTATTTAGAATATTGGAACGTGTTCCAATTTTCACACAATATTGTAACGGAGCTTGAGTCAACTTTAATTTAAGCTTGGTAACGCGCGAAAATGTTTTAGACTGTGACTTCGAGTCCTTCAATGTGACGAAAAGCTCACGGAAGGACTATCGGTCTTTCCGGCGCAGCAAAACTTAATTTAACACTTCAAGAGAGTTATTTGCGATTTATGTATCTTGAACTACATTTTTCGATGCATTACTAATATGTAAAAGTATGGCAATATGTTTGTGTGATAAACAATGTCTAAAACAATTTGGCGAAAACGATAAAACTTGTTTTTTTGAGATTTTTAATGCATTTAAGTTTTATTTGCATGCAAATACAATTTACAATTTTTAAGAATAATTTATTTTTGATAAAAGGTTGCAAACGACACCTTTTTGGAAAAGCTCACTTTGAATAGGTATTTAATGTTTTATAAAAAGTGATTTATTCTTTGGCTAACTGCATTTTTTACAAACTTGTATTATCTTTGTGCATTTTCATAAAAGCACTTAGAAATATGTACAGAGTGTCCAAAATATGGTGCATAAACGCGATGGTACGTTGTTGGAGCATGTCTAGAGAGCCCCAGAATATTGTTAAAAAAAATCTATTTCAAATAACCTTGGAGATATGAGGCCCCAAAGTGCTAATTTTTAAACGCTTATATCTTAAAGGTAACAGCCAATATTAACAAAAGAAATGGTTAAATACAAAGGCACAATCCATCTTACACTATTTCACTATTTGTTTATCTTTTAAATGGTCGAATTACATTTTTATAATCAATTTAATTTTACAAACATTTTATGAAATGAAGCTGACAACAATATCAGTATGATCTAATGCAAAAATGTATGCTAAAGAATCTATATGAGTTTTTAAACTGTGTTGCCGAACTTATGCAACTTTGATCGCATTTTTCTCGATGAATATAACAGATGGATTCTTTTTGACGATTATCCAGGGATTTCTGAGAATGCTCCAAGAGCGTACCATCGCGTTTACGCGGCATTTTTTGGACACCCTGTATACGCAATTTAAATGTACGATAATGTGACGCGACTCTATAATAATATTCTTTATATTATCTTAAATCTCTTGTAAAAGTTCAACGTCCAAATAAAAAGGCAAGATCGCAATCAGGCGAAAGTCCAACTAGAAAATTGAAAGCAAAAGCCACAAAAATAAAAGTGGCAATAAAGAAAATTCGTTCCCAACTACTTTTAATCTAACTGCGGTTTCTACAAGAAACCAAATTTTAAGCCCAATTTAAAAATGTTTTCTATAAATTTTTCTAACAACGGAAACGGTTTTTTACCACATCATTTTATCAAGGAAATTTGAGCTATTTTTAGCTCAAATTTATTCCAATAAAAAAAGCAATATCTTTTAAGCAAAACTGAAATAAAAGTTATACGTATCCGCAAGTCGGAAACGATAAGTTTAAGTTAAATGAAAACTTTTGAAACATGATGTCACACAAGATATTTGAATAATGAGGGTTGAAAGGCAATTTATTTTTATTAACACCCAATGTGGATTTAAAATGTTGTGTGATATATTAGGGTGTAAATTTTAACAGCTTAAAAAAAGTTCTTTATTAGGTATGAAGTCAGTTTTGCGATAAAACTAAAAAGCGTTAGGTAGATGATAAAAACTTTGACGTTAAATTTTAATTCAAACATGAGCTTTCCAACTTGGGATTTAGGGTGGAATTTTGACAAAATTAATGTAAAATGTTGCACCGCTTAAAATAGTTTCGCTAAAGATATTTATGCTCTCGAATATTTGTATTTTCACAGGGTGCATAATTTCTCTTTACGAATGGCTGTACCTTAAAAGCAACCCTTACATAATAGGTTTTTTGAAAATATTGCCCAACAGGCTTTTTCCAAAAATTAAATTAAATTTTCTTTTAGGGTGTATTTTTTTTGGGAACGTTTTCTGTCTTTCAAGGACCTTCTGCAAATAGTTTACAAAATAGGGCACTTAAACTTTAAAGAGGAATATCACGAACCATACAAACTGTGGTTATGTAATGTTGGTTGTCTAAAATCAACAAAAAACAGCACTTTCTGGTAATTGCTCAGTGGGTTTATAAGAGTTACTTTTAATTAAAAATTTCGCTTACCAGCAACATAAATAAACAAAGCACAAGTTGAAATATTCCAAAGGTCCATCAATAAGCGTTTAAATACAGCATTTTGACAATTTAAAATGCAAATAGTGCTTCCAAATTGCCAAAATTCTGTATTTAAACGCTTATTGATGGATCTTTCGAATATGTCAACTTGTGCTTTGTTTATTTATGTTGCTGGTAAGCACAATTTTTAATTGGAAAGTGCTGTTTTTTGTTGATTTTAGGCAACCAACATTACCTAATCACAGTTTCTATGCTTCGCGACATTCCCTGTTATAAAAACTTTTGACAACCAAAAACGTTTAAATTTTGACGCAACTACCGAATATTTTGTCCACTAAAAACGGGAACTATTTAAAATGGACTTTAACAAAGACAAAAAGCTTAATTTAACCGAAACCAAACGAGAAACCCTTCACAATATAATGCAAATTACCGAATTAGGGATAGATCTCCAACAGCGTTGTGTGTCCGGAGAGAAACATATCGCTTACTTAAAATCGGTATTTGAGAAGGCAAGCATTGCAATTTCCAAATTGGAAACCATCGGTAAGAAGAATAGCTCACATTTAAATTAATTATTATGGAAGCTTAGCGTGCTGCCCAGTGGGAAAATCATTAACGAATCACTTTATTAAACATTTTTCCTCACAGGATGTTTCAAGGCCAAAATTCCTTTAATTACCTCGATTATTCTACGTCATAAAAGGAAAATCATCATCTAAAAGCATGATAAATCGAAACCAACAAAAAATACTTTTCGCAAACTGTTTTAATGTCCAATCATTCTAATAATACCCCCAGAAAAAAATCCCAACCAAGATCTGCTTATGCAGGTTTGTAGGCACTACCCCCAGGAATATAATAGTGAAAAATTCCCACAAAATTTCCGTGACGTTTAGCCCCCATCTTGCATAGAAGTGAGGAATTAGTTTTTTGTTAATACCTAAACAATTTGGCACTTTTGAAAAAAGTTTTAAAAATTTTTAGGAACATTATTTTAATAAGATTACAATCATTTAAAAAAAAATAATGAATCGCCAATATAAACGATTTTATAGCACTTTGAAAATGTGCTAATTTGGTCCTACAGAGAACGCTGTAATCTATGCTTCAGGACTCTACGACTAAGATAGACGATTATGATGAAATAAGGTTATTTTCAAAGAGTTATAGAATCGTTAATATTGGTGATTTATTATTTTTTTTTAAATGATTGCATTCTTATTAAAATAATGTTTCTAAAAAGTTTTAAAACTTTTTTTAAAAGTGCCGAATAGTTTAGGTGTTAACAAAAAACTAACTCCTCACTTCTATGCAAGATGGGGGCTAAACGTCACGGAAATATTGTGGGAATTTTTCACATTTATATTCCTGGGGGTAGTGCCTACAATCCTGCATATGCAGATCTTGGTTGGGATTTTTTTCTAAGGAACCTACAAATTTTAATAAGAATAATTGGGCTAACAGTGTAAATTAATTTTTTAGCTCGCTATTCTTTGGAACATGCCCACAAAGTAATTTCCAACACTTTGGACAATAACAAGTTAACAAATGACCACGAGACGACAGTTGAATTCGAAAATATTCTAATGCTAGTCGAGAAACACTTGTCTGATTTGGATAACAAGGAGAACGAAGACCGCATGCTGAATATCGAGAAAAGTAATTATGCTAAAACACTTCTAATTAAATTATTATTGAATCAGATAGAACTAGACAACAAAACAGAAATGCTATTACCAAAAAGTTCCTTGGTAATATATTCCCAATTTCCACTTTCCGAAAATAGAAATGCTTTCAAACATTCACCCAAAATACTTAATAATGTGCATAATAGATGTTTAAAAAAATAATTTCTTGCAAGCCATTATTTTCTAATTTTATTTTTTTTTCATTTACTAAAAAGTCCCTTATTTTAAAATTCAAAAATAAAGTCATTACATATTTCCCAAAATATTTTTTTAACTTTTACGAAAAACCACTTATTAAAAATTTGCAATTTCCGCTTACCAAAAATAGATAGAAATGCATTACAACTTTTATCAAAAACATTTCACAATTTGCATAATCGAATTACAAAAAAATGATTTCTTGCAAAACATTACTTCTATTTTTTTTAATTTTGCGAAGAAACCTCCTTTTTAAAATAAATTTCCTGAAAAAAAAATAGCTGTTAAACATACTATGCATAGAAATGCATTTAAAATTTCTTCAAAAACACTATAATGTGCATAATCGAATTAGAAAAAAATTATTTCTTGCAAACAATTACTTTATTTTTTTTAGCGGCGCCATTTTAGTTTTTATTAGTGATTTAAATTTAATTTTGAACGTTTTACAAAAAAAATGAAGCCAATCCATTGAGTTTCCCCAAAGTTAGAGATTTTAAGGTTTTTCATGCTACTTTGACGCCACTACTTACATTACTATTTTTCTTAACTTTCACCAAAAAATCCTTCTATTAAAAATTTCTGAATTTTAACTTTCCGAACATAAAAATGGTTTCAAAGTCTGACAAAAAATACTTAATAATATAAATAATAGATGTACAGAAAAATTATTTCTAAAAATCATCATTTTTTTACTTTCAGCAAAAAACACTTTTTTAAAAAATTGAAATTCTTATTCTTTTCAAAATAGACATGCTTTCAAACTTTTACCAAAAATAATTTATATTGTGCATCATACACTTACAAAAAAATTATTCCTTGTACAATAGAAGCCCCTAATTAACAAGAAACCTCCTAAAACCAAATTCAATGACCCCAAAATCAATTCCCAATTTACATTTCTAAAGATTATCAAACAATACATTATTTTTTCCAGAAAAAGAAAAACGCTCAATCGACAATTTATCAACAAACAGCTTAAAAAGCCTAAAATCAGACATGGACGAAAAATACCCTGAAAATTGGTCCAAGGAATCCCTTATTGATTTAAACAACGTAGTTAACTTGCCTCCTGTTCCCGAAGACATATTTACAAGTTTTTCCGGAAAACCCACGCGCTCATCGAGTCTTTCATCATTGAAAAGCATGCGAAAAGTTAAACTTTTTTTACAGAAAGCTGAAAGTTCCGAGGATGATGAAAATAGCTCAGAGAATGAGGAGCATTATTATTCTAAATTGGTTTATGTAAGATTTCATTTTAGTTTACTTGGAAAATTCGGTAAAAAGCATATTTTAAGAAATGTATTTTGTAAAATCCACTGACTTAAAAAAATAGACTGGTTTATTTACATTTTAGGACGATACAACAACAAGGAACAGTCTAACCTACTACACAAATGAAAACTAGGAGACATTTACCGTGTGGCTTCTTTGAACAAGTGATGTTTAGCTATATTAAACATAAAACTAAACTAAAATTTTCAATGCAAGGGTCCATGACCTTCTTTGTAAATTTAAATAAATCCGTAGTAACATTTACAAGAATGTAATTTCGCGACAATCGTTAAAGTGGCCATAATCAGTGCATTTTCCTTACATAGTTGCGGAAGTTCTTTTACTACGATTTCATTAATCAAGTGTTTTAAGTTTAATCACAGGCGTAACAATAGGATTCATTTATGCTTCACTGCAAACTTGGATTAGAGAAACAAATTTTCGCCATCTTATTACTTCTTACCAATTATAATAATTTTTATAAGAGTTTAAAATATGGCAAAATTTTTAAAATAATCAGTTTTGAAGTCATGAAAAATCAGAAAAATCTTGTTTAATATGTGTTTTATTACCTTCGGGATGAAACGTCTATGGTATGTTTCAGACCGACTGTTTTCTGGTTAGTATAAGAATGATGTGTAATGCACTATTTTTTTAATTAAGAATGAAATACTTTCTCTATTTTTTAAAGTCAGTGGTAAAATCGCACTTTTTGAACATAGTGGTCACAGTTTTTAAGTTATTTGTGTAATTTAAACGCAATATTAATAAACAAATGTTATAGGGTGATTCAGAAGAGAACAGAGTCCTCCCAAATATCCACAACCCCCCAAAAAAGCACCTAGGAAACATCAAAGAAGAAACCCCAACCCAGGATTGAGAAAAATATATTTATTGCAATAATACAAAATGTAATAGATAATTAATATAAAAATCAGTACGCAGTATCAATCACTTACAAAACACTCAAAACGAGTCGTTAAAACTAATATTCCCGAACCCCTCAGTCGGGTAAATATGCCTCTTTGGATACGCTTTCAAACATTTAACCAAAATGTAACTTACCACAACAAAAAGCAGGTATGTTACAAACGAAAACCCAAAACAAAGAGCTAGTAAGGCACCAATGGTGAAATAAATTAGAAATTTGTAGCTCGCCAAGTATCGCAGACTTATTCGAGGGGGTAACCGTTTGGCAACTCGAGGGGACCCTGGTCTCGTTTTATCAAAACTGAAAGCTGTGGTGGGTTCGCATAATATTTGGCGGGCTAAGCGGCCTGTGAATGATGGCTTGTTGTAGTATTTTACGAAATATTGTCCGAACTGCAACAGACATTTGCTATTTAGAGTCTTTAATGAATTTTTTTTTTAAATTTAAATTAATAATTGACATAGAAAAGCAACATGTAAATTCACATCAACAACGTTGTCATGATTTTTTTGAGAATAACATAATTTTCAGTAGTCATAATACGAGTGCTCTATGAATTTTCGATTATGCAATGAACGAGTGTTTATTGCACAGTAATTTCCCGCAAAACTAACGGTGGTGTTAAAAGAAAACAACAAATAATATTAATTTCATTTAAACACTGAATAAGACTAACCAAAACAATAATTTTATTAATTTTTGACAAAATTAACAAAAAATCATAATTTTGACTTCTATCCAGGTATTTTATTCGCTGTCAGTGCTTGCCAACGGAATATTTCAACTCAGGTTGTTGCCAACGGGTGATTTTCAGTATAATTTGCAGTAAAATGCTTCAAATTTTGGCATAAACCTCTAACTTGACATATAAATCAAATAATCAACATTACTTCTCTTACTCAACAAAAAAGCAAATCAAGCATGTAGCGTTTTTTTATTATTGGTAAAACAACATAAGTGAGATTTTTTCTTTGTACATGAAACTTGATATTGGCACATACAAGTCAGAACCTTATGATAGGCCAATCGCTATTAAAATGTGCTTTTTAAGGACAGGGAGCCCTGCAACCAGAATCGCTTATATCACGCAGAAAAGTCTATAGATTACATTAGATTCAAATTAGTTACTTTATAAAATTTCTAGCAGTGTTGTGGCTCAAATGTGCACCTATCAATTTACCTATACGAAAAAAACGATCCCACTTCTAATGCTAAAAAAAAGCTACCTGTTAGCAATGCCAGTTTATTGTATTAAGTTGAGAAATATTAAATACTCGATTAAATATTATGTAATGCCATTCAGTAATAAATTGGTATTCACTGGTAATGCTCAAAGAATCATGACAATATTTTTTGTTGGCAGCTCTTTATGAAATAAAATAAACACTTACCTCTTCGTTGATTTTCAAAGCCAACTGGTATAAAATTCTCACCAAAAACGTTATTTCTGTTGACATAATAGGGTGCAAGTCCGGATCTCCCTCATATTTAATTTTTTTTATTCTTTCCCTTACACGGGTAGGTGTTAAAAATTTGTAATCATCTGACATTTCAAATGCGCTTACAGTTGGGGTCGAACAATTTTGGTCTGAATCTCTATCTTCTATCTGAAAATAACAAAAAATATTAAACAGTAACCATTATTTGATTTTTCATTTTAGGGGGTCATTTTTTTAAAAAGTCTTACCTCTGTTATTTCAAACATATTCATCACGTTATGGAGTGAAAACTCTAAATAAGCAGGGACTTTCATTCGCTCGGCCAATGTAAATTCATCATTAATGGGGGTTGGCTCAAAAGCTGATTTAAAAAAACCCCAAAAACCGGCGTGTAACTTTTCGTTCTCTAGTTTTTTCGACTCTGCTATTTCTTTTGACACGTTTATAGATTTTTGAATTTGATGAATTAAATCGTACACCTAAAAAATAAAAATAATTTGTGAAAAAAAATTAACAAATATTTCGAAATTTTATTCAAAAGAAAAAAATATTTTTTAAAAACTTACCTCCGATGCAGGCGGTCTAGAAAACAACGGTTTATAACAAAAACTCGGTCCCTCCAATTCATAAATCTTCTGCCTTACAACCCCTGACCATTTTTTCTCCGGCTGCCCAAAATTACCACCCCCCAAAAATGTAGTCGAATTTGCCGAAACATGTTTCGAAATATTTCCAGTAGGGGGTGTACTATTAAAGGAAACATTAAGCCCGCCAGTTGATTTATTTGGGGGTGACGAAGTATTTGTAGACCAATTCGAAGTAGGCGAAAGTGGGGGGAGATTATTACCCCATTGGGAGGAATAAGAATGGGAGGGTGAGTGGTTATTTTCAACGCAGCGTTCGACTTCTTTGAGCAGGTTTGGTAGATTTGGTTGATCAAAAACCTGAAATAGAACTCATTTGAAAATACGTCACAGGAATTAGAAAAATTAAGTTGGTCCGACTTATAAATTTTACCCATAGAAATGGAATAAAATAACTAGAAATGAATTGCTTATAATCATAACATTTCAGCAGGGTTGGGAACGATTACTTCTAAAAGTAATCGATTACAGTAATCGATTACATTTGAAGTAATCAATAATCATAATCGATTACATTTTTTAAAAAATTTAAATGTAATCGTAATCATGATTACTTTCTCCTTGTAATCATTAATCATAATCATGGTTTTATTGATTACTTTCTAAACTTATTTTTTTGAAATCGATTACTTTTGTGAACCGCATTTTTCAACGAATGAAAAAACAGCTGCAGCCTTATTTTTAAGTGCCACCTCCACAGTTTGTTAGACGGTACCTATACATTATACTAAATAAAGAAACGTGTCACGTTCTAATGTCGCAAATAAAAATAATGTCTGCTAGAGGGCGCCGCGTCCTCACTTCTGTCGACTGTTCCTTCTTGTTCTGCGTGGTGCGTCGATTCGGTGTCTGATGCCGTTCGTTCCTGTTAACTGATGGATATTTTAAATTTTAACTGACATGATTGGCTAAAAGTAGGTGAATAGAAAGGACCTAAGAATTTATTTAGGTGCTTCTAGACCAGCGTGGTGATTACGGAATATCGCTTCGTACGAAACCTAATGGTCTTCTTATGTAGGTTTCGTACGATGCTGTATTCCGTAATCAGCACGCATGAGTCTAGTAGTTCTATATCTGACACAGTGACACTAGGTTCAGTCTCCTTTTTTGAAATCCCTTCTAAAGATGACGTTGCACAAATATACTAGATAATTTTTTTTAAACTTAGCGCCAAAAATTAAAATAATTTTGAATTTCGCGCCAAAAAAGTAATCATGAAAGTAATCAATTTTTTTTTGAAGTAATCGTAATCATGATTACATATTTCTAAAAGTAATCGTAATCATTAATCGATTACATTAGACAAAACTTCGCAAGTAATCATCTGTGATTACTTCACTGATTACAAGTAATCGTAATCATTAATCGATTACTTTCAAAGTAATCGTTCCCAACCCTGCATTTCAGTGTGTGGGTCCAAGATCTAAAAGGGTAGCATAGGTCGGTTCCATTGAAAACGGTTGTTTATTTACGTCCACTGACTCATTAGTCCATATAACTTACATTGGGTAAACAAAAAGATCTTGGCCCCAAACAATGAATTTTTATACCGTCTCTATTGTAAATATATAACCTCTTTGATTTTATCCAATGATGAGAGAAATAAATAGATATAATAAACATCAAAATTATTTGGTAAACTGATAAATAAACTTTTCGCGGAGTTAGGAGAAGTGTTTATATTTATCTCTCATAGGCTGCCAAGAAGCAACTTCAACAGCAACAGGTAAATTTCTTAAATTTTGTCTTCTTTTAATGATGTTGCATTGTAAAACACGATATTTACCATTTAATGTACTATAATTAATGTCTTTCTTTTTCTCAAAAAGTTGGTTTGATTACGAAAAACTCACAAATATACAAATGTGAGGTTAGAAAACTCTATTGGCGGCGGCGAATAGTGGCGACAACACATGTTGTTTTTTTATACACAGTAAAAATTGAAATGCTAATTTCTGTTTCAGAAGACGTGCAAAATTTTACTTTGCGTTCGCGTTAAAAATAACTCTTGAATGTGTAATTTATTTACCTTAATCACGAATTTTGCTTTAAAATTGAAGGCTATTTTTAAAATAAATGTATTCTTTGGAAATGATACGCTTTTGTAAACTAATTTGATACGTATAAACACAAGTTTGCGTGGAAAGGGGGCAACATCAACATCTTCTCCTTACTTGCTGCGTGTTTATCAGATTCCCAAATATTCTGCCTATGTATTTAAATGATGCTTCATCTATTTAATTCTCTTATCATTGATCTTACCACTGCGGTAAAATATTGTTTAAACGAATTAAGCCCTTTTTTTACTTATAATGGTTTTAAGTGGTCAAAAAAATTACCTTAGTAAGTCGATAAAGCATAATAGCCATTTTAGGGCTTATTAGATCGACTCTTGAAAATCTTGGTACTAATTGTTGAAAAATAACAACGTAAGCCAATAAATTATGGGCTATAAATTGCAACTGATCTTGCTCCACTCCGCTACTTTGTCCAAGCGCCATATCTTCGGCATCAGGATTTGTGGACTTTCTAAATTAAAAAAACATACTTAAAAAATGTTTATCCTCCAAAAAAACACAAAACTTACAAATGTTTAGTCAAAGCATTAGGCGGATATCTCCAAGGTTGAATGTAGGTTAACCACAACTCAAGAACCAATCGAAACGACCCATCTAAAGGCCATCGGTGCACTAAGTTTCGTATAAAAATATAAAATTTTCCTTGTATCATAGGAATTGTGATTTTTTTCAATTCTCCCAAATGCGAATCGTCAGCCTTTCCACTCGTAGCGAAAGCATGTATTTGTTTAATAAAAACACGTACAATTCGCATGTATTCGCCTGTTGGAAGCTCGTTGTAGTGCAAATAATGCTAAAAAACAAAATTTATTAAAAATGGTACTTCGGGCCGAATGTCTTTATACCATGATTTGCGAGTTGTTTAGCGAGTTATTGACTCGGTTTAAAGGCTCATGGACTTGATCATTGTTAAGCCACATATCCATAAACACAGTTAAGACAGTCTCGCTTCTCCAAATATCATTTCTGGGGTGCTTGTCCAAATTTTGATAGCCGAAATTTTCAGTTGAACACTTGTTCAAGACGTTTGGGGACAAAAGTGACGAGCACATTGTATGGCTATTCAAATTTAATCATATAATTACTGAAATAAAGGGGCTATAATACTATTTACCGATTGTATTGGGGTACAGCTTGAGTAGGACTTTTTCCATTGTAATTTATCACTGGTAAAACTTGAGTGTTCGGATCAGTCGGTAAAAAATGCAGAATATAGTCGCAGCACAGGATAAAATAGGCCGCATTCCAAGAGTAATTAATGGCTAAAGCTGTTCTTTGGTGCCATGGGTTTATTAAATAGTAAGCGAAGTGAAACATGTAATAATCGAAAGGATCTAAAATCAGAATACGTTAATCTTAAGCAAATTTAAGCTAAAAAGGTAACTTACTTAGATGTAATGACTCAAATTGTTTAGTTTGCGGGTTGACCTGCACCAACTCCGAGTAAAACGGATGTGACGATGCGTTTTCTACCAAAACTTGTCGTATTTTAATCTAAAGCAAACAATTTTTGTTATTCTAACTATGTTGACTCTTTTTAAGCATTCTTACCGGTAGATAGTTAAGCGGAAACTCATACTTTATACAAGGATCCTTAAGCAAATTATAAATGCACTTGAACAAAGCCCCACAGGGCCCCAAGAAATTATGCAACTGCTGAAAGCTTTCATCGCTTTCTGGAGTAGTACGAAGCCCCCAACTTAACCCGCCCTGCGGGCCAAAAATACAGTCTATCAGCACTGGAAAAACACTTTGCTGCTCCAATATATTGCCCCTTTCTAGCAGAAGACTGAGTTCTATGCATCTCGATCGTAGCGGCAAGAATAATATTTCTCTAATTCTTGTCTAAAACAACGTCTATGAATGTTTTTGTTGTGGAATTAGGAAGAGTACGTACCATGAAGTGATTTGCATCGTTTACAAACATTTTTATATCTATAGGTCTACAAAAAAGGCTCATAAATCACAAAAATTTGAAATTTTTGTCTGCATAACCTAGCATTTTTTTGTTGAAACACTGGCGTCATCTGTTGAATTTTTTTAAAAGCTTGTATGAGCTAACTTCAGACCAATACTTAAGGCGCCATCTACTATTTGGTAGGCAAAGCTCAAACTCGGCAAATCTGCAAATTAAAAGTTTTCCTGATTTTTTTTCAGCATTGCCAACGTAAAATTTTCATAACATGAAAACGCTGAGATGCCAGAAATAAGAAAAATAAGGGTATTTTAGACGTTTTTAGTGTCAAAAGTTCTATTTAAGCTATTTTTCGTTAAAATGGCTGCAAATATAGACAAATTAGGGCCTAACATTAGGGTCCAAATACAAAATAACAAAGTGGAAGACGAAAAAATGGACATTGATAGCGCAAACGGAAAAAGCGACGCAGATGAGGAGGATGGCGAAATCATTGACGATGAGCCAATACCAGAGGAATTTTTAAAGTCAACTGAGAAAGAAACAGCTCCTACTGAAAAGGCATGTGTTTAACATCTTAGGAGAAGCATCGTAAAATAAATAATTATTCTATTTTTAGCCCTGGCAGAAGAAATCACCATTGCTGGGGGGATTTCTGTCCGGCATTGAAGTAACGAATAAAGAAGACCAAACCAAGCTGCTGTTTAGAGCTAAACGCTTTCAGTTAAAGCCAGATGAAATACATGTGTTTACTGACGACGATTTGGATGAGCTATACTACAGTTTAGGAATATCGGTAGACCCCACGGAAACAAATGTGCGTTTTAATTCGCTTCATTTAAAAGGCATAAACGGCTTATCCGCGGAGGAGATTCTAGAATACTTTATCAAGTTTGCACCTAAGGATTTGGAGTGGATTGACGAAGACTCGTGCAACATAACCTGGGTAGAAGAAATTGCAGCAGCTCGCGCGCTTCATTTCCAATCCAAAGCCGTAAATGGAATGCCAGTTCGCACGGAACGCGACGTTTTCATTAAGGATTTTGAAGGAGGCGGTGACGAGACTGAGACAACTGACACTACAAGTATTTTGCTTAAGAATAGTGACCGCGAAATTGAGTTAAAAGAAGACGAAACTGTGTTAGGTGCTAAAAACCGTGTACTGAAAAACGCAATTGACATATCCGCAATAAAAGTCTCAGTCCCGCCAGGTTTTTGGCGACTAGGTGTAGAAAGTGGAAAAGTAAAGAACCTGCTTATGCGATTTTCGTTTAAAACCGACAAGCAACCGTATGAAGTAGAGTCATTGGCGCGGTACTACAAAAGAATTGCTGCAAATATCGAAATGAAGAAAAAACCGGTTGGAATTTTCGCTCGCAACAAAGCCATTCCAGTGCCTAAAAGCTTAGGTAAAAACCCGTGGGCAGCTTTGGCACGCAACTGGGACAAAGATGCGGCATTTCGTGAACAAGAGCGATTTACTGAACCGGAAATAAACGAAAATGACGTTCTAGAGCCAGTTCCTATCGAGATAAAAAACCCTAATCTGAGACAACGGTTGGGCGCCAAACGTAAACTAGTCCCGAATGAAGACAACATAGTCGACATAACGTCTGATAAAGGCGAAAGCGACGTAGAAGCGGTAGAGGAGAAAAAGTCAAAAGTTCCACGTATGCGCATGTACGCCGACGAAGAAGAGGCTAAGATTAAACGCAAAAAGCTACTTCAAACCCTTAAAAACAAGACAATACAAATTGACCATGACGAAATACCTAGCACGGACCTACGAAACATTCTTCGCCTTACGAATAAACGGGCTAAAGTTCCGGAAAAAGCACCAGAAGACGATCTATCTAAAACGTTAAAAAACAGAAGTAAAAGTTTACTGTTTACCGTCAAACAAGAACCTAGAACGGCAGAGTTGGACGAAGAATCTGAAAGCGAGGACGGATCTGAGGAGGAAGAAGAGGACGACGATGATGATGAAAACGAAGAAGAACCCCAACCAGTCAGGCGCGTTGTTCACAAACGAATATCACCAGTTGTTTTTAACAGGTGAAGAAACAAAAACCACTACCTAACCTAACCTTTTTTAATGCTTATTATATTTATTCTTAATGTTTTTCGTTACATTTTAGATCAAGAAGGTCACCCTCCCCTCACATACGACGCTCAAGAAGTAGGGAGCGCTCCCCACCGCATCGAGGGCGTGGCCACATGTCACGTGACCGCCCACGTGATCGCCACTCTCCTCTCAGACGCGACAGAGACCGACGCCGCCGATCTCCATACGAAGAACACCGACGACCGCCTCGGCTACAAACCGATGACTTCCGAAGACAAACCGCTGAGTTCCGAAGGACCACAGATGATTTCAGACGACCAGAAGAATACAGAATGCGTTCCGACATCGCACGAAGACACACCGCCGATCGTAGAATCGATTCAGTGATCGAAGATATTAGGCCGTACCTTAATAAACCTCGCAGTAAAGTAGCCGTAGTTCAAAAACCGCGGCCTGCAGTTGCGTCCGCGATTCTGTCGCGTATTCATAAACTTGTTAACAAACGGGACAAATCAGCGAGTGAATCATCAAGTGATAGCAGTTCGTCAAGTTCTAGTGATTCTGATTCGTCGGACAGTAGTTCTTCGTCTTCCTCATCTAGTAGTAGTTCCTCTGCATCGTCGAAAAGTGGTAATGTTAAAAGATCTGGTTATAGCAAAAATGGCAGCGGTGGGGATGCTAGAAGCAGATTATCACGAAGCAATGACTATCGAACTCCGTTAAGGCGTTAATATTTCATATTCTAATATTAGGCATATTAATTTGTTTATTCCTTATTTAAGGAATATAATTTGGATAATATTGAGTATCCTTACATAATAAGAAAGAAAATCAATTACTAGCGACAAATTATTTACCTTTTTAAATATTAATGTTTTACGGATTGATTGTGAATAAATTTACTTTTATTAAACATTGCAATTTTTTTAATTAAAACTTAAAAAAATATATGAACTGGTGCAAATCCTTTGCCCGCAACTGTTATTTAAAAAAAACGAGAGCAAAAAGCACACGCCCATAGTTCATTTGCTACGCATTGTAGTTCAAACGCTCCAACATTCTTCAACCTAACCTCAAATAATTCCATCCCAGCGGCACGTGTGTTTACCAAAAAGTTTGTATTCTGATCATTTTTAGCATTCGAAAATGGCAAAAACAAAGAACAAAAAGAAAAATCAATCCGACAACATTCAAACAAAGAAAACCAAATCAAAAACAGCTACAAAAACCATGAGCCCCTTCGAAGTGCACATAAACAACGAGAAAATCCGTGTCCTAGGCAAAAAAGCCAAAAACGACAGAGGTTTACCAGGAATAAGCAGGGCTAAGGCATTAAACAAGAGAAAACAAACCCTACTGAAGGAATATGAGGTACAAAACAAGTCGAATAAGTTCGTGGATCGGAGAATCGGCGAGAAAAACACGTTGATGAATTTTGAGGAGAGACAAATGGCTCGGTACGCCGCAGTTAGAATCAAACAACACAACAAAAAATCACTGTTTAACCTAGCTGACGACGAAATATTAACACACAGAGGTCAAACTCTGAGCGAAATTGAAAAATTCGACGATCCACGCTCAGACGACGAGCACAGTGACGACGAAAACAAATCAGGGAAACTCGAGCGAAGTTTCGTCGAGGACGCACATTTTGGTGGTGGGTTATTGCAAAGAACTGGTAAAGATGGTGCTAAAACGCACAGAGAGCTAATCGATCAGCTGATATCGGAATCCAAAAAACGCAAAGCTGAACAACAAAAAACCAAGGAGGCGACGCTTGAGCTCACAGAGAAACTGGACACAGAATGGAAAGACTTACTTCCGCTTGTAAACAAAAGCAAAAAAGATGACGATGCGGCACATAAACCTAACATGGACGATTACGACAAAGTTATGCGCGAATTGAGGTTTGAATCCAGAGGTACAGTGTCTGATCGACTAAAAAGCGAGGAAGAAATAGCCAAGGATGAAAAAGAAAAGCTGGAGCAACTGGAAAGTGAACGCATAGAAAGAATGAAAGGCATTGTAAAAGAAAATAAACCAACTCCAAAACATCGAAGCGCCGACGATTTAGACGATGACTTCGTTTACGAATCAGACCCAGAATACATGCTATCGTATAACGACGAAGGTACGTCCAATGTTAAAGTTGACGCCAATATTAACGGCAAAATCATCAACGACCAAGAAGACGACATACAAAACGAAGAAAACCAGCAAGAGGAAGCAGAGGACGAAGAAAGCGAACAAGAAACCGAATCCGAAGACGATTTATCCGACCTTAAAGCCGAAACGTCTGACAGTGACGAAGAAATCAACGAAACAAAAGAATCAAAGCAACCTACGCCAACAGAAAACAAAAGAAAATCAACTGACGCGCTTGAACCTTCAATTAAAAAACAAAAGACAACTACTGAGGCCACGCTACCTCTACATCAAGAGTGCGACACCACAGAAAATATCAAAAAAGATCTTCTACAGCGCAAGGAAATGATGGAGCGAGCGCGAGCCGAACTTCCGTTTACCTATTCATTACCAGATTCCTACGAAACTTTACAAAACCTACTAACTGACAAAACAAGCATACAAAAAGGCATAATAGTCGAAAGAATAATAAAATGTAACCACTCCAGTCTAGCCGAAGGCAATAAAGACAATCTCGGACTCTTATTCGCGTATTTACTGCAATATTTAAACGACACAGGAAGTGACGTTACAGACAAGGACTCAATCAAGGATTGTTTTGATGTTTTCGCAGCGTTAGCCCCGCATCTATTCGAGCTTGCCCAGATGAATAATGTTAACTCGCACAATTCTGTTGTTGAAGTTATTAAAGAGAAACACATGGACTACAGAGAAAATCTGAAGAAGTTTCCTAGTTTAGAGAATTTGTTGTTTTTAAAGTTGGTTAGTCTTTTGTTTTCTACGTCGGATTTCCGGCATCAGATCGTGACGTCGTGTTTTGTTTTTATGGAGCAAATGCTTACTAGATGTAAGGTTAAAAATCGTGCTGATGTTTCGTTTGGGATTTTTGTGTCTACATTAGTTTTAGAGGTATGTTAAGCAATTTTAAAATATTTATCGATGCTTTATTTGTTTTTTTTTTAGTACACAACGCTTTCTAAACGATTTATGCCAGCTGTAGTGAACTTTTTGGGTGGAATTTTGCACATGGCTGTTCCTAAAACTGGGGTTAAAATAATAAAAGTATTACCACCCTTTAACCCAATTAATTCAGACCTGGTACTGATTGAAAACTACGAAAATCAAAAACTAAAATCGTACAAATTGGACGCAACAGATTTAATTGAGCACAAAATTGATGATGAGTATAAAATTAGAACTCTTTCAACTTGTGTAAAACTTTTAGGCGAATTTGTTGAAAATTTTAAAAGCCTGCCTTGTAACGTGGAGATTTTCCAAAATGTATTAAAATACCTGGAACTAATAAATATTGAAAATTATCCAGAAGTAGTACAGAATGATGTAAAAAATCTGATTGGCGTTTTAACCAATCAAAAGGCAGAGAGGAAACTGAAGTACATTGTAATGGAGGCCCAAAAACCGAAAGCTTTAAGGCTTTATGAGCCCAAAATAGAGGCTGTGTAAGTTCTTAGTTTAAAACTAATATATTTGTAAATAATAAATTAAATTTTTAGCTACGACGGTAAAAAGTTCAAAAAACAATCGAAGGAAAAATCAATGCGGGATAAACTTTTACACAAAATTAAGAAAGAAAAGAAAGGAGCTCTGCGGGAAATTCGAAGAGATAATGCGTTCTTGGGAAGAGTTAAAATTAGACAGCAAATAAGAAGGTCCGTTTCTTTAAGAAAATGCCTTTTTTTTAGAGTTGTGCTTTTGACCAAAATTTTTGACGGGTCAAAATTTTTGGTATTAATACGGTCAAATGAGGTATTATTCCCAAAAATTTGTATTTAATGAAAAATCAAAAATCTTAGGGAAAAAATAAAAGAAATACTTAATGTTAGTATTTCTTTTATGTTATTTTACTATTTTAATATTTTTAGCTGTGACTTGTACAGTTATTATACTCTTCGCAGACAAAGTCGAAGAGTATTATGATTAGCTCAATCCTAAAATCGTTATTTTTCGTCGTAGAGCAAAAATTCTTTCAGATTCGTGCGTTTTATCGAATTTTGAACAACTTTTAAATAATCCGTCCGTTCGTTCGTCTGTATGTATGTCATACTTTTTTTATGGGCACAATATCTCAAGAACGAAAAGTCGAATCAAGTTCAAATTTATGGTAAAAATCATTTTGAATAGATTTTTTTTAATTTTTTTATTAATCTATACTAAATATGCGATTTTAAAGTTTAAAATTTTCCAAAAAAAAAATTGAAAAAGCTGTTTTTTTAATTGTGAAAATGACCACCTTTAAAATGGGGCGATCAAAATACCGTATTAATACCTGGTCAAAATCTTGGTCAAATACCACTGGCACATCTCTACTTTTTTTTAATTTTTTAAAAATTTATATTTAGGTTTTTTATTAATTGAATATTTTTTTAGTGACCAAGAACGGAAGGACAAGGTTAAAAAACTTATGGCGGAAGCATCGGTTCAGCAAAGCGAGCTCAACACTTTGGACCGTACAAACAATCCTAAAAAGCGAAAATAAATTGCCTATTTATTTTGTAAGTACACTTTTTTTAAATTGTAATATAAATTAACTATTAAAAAAAACTTTAAACTATAAACAGTATTTTTTCATATACTCAGGAATTTTTGGCTCCAGAAAACAACTAGGATTCCAATCAAACTTCGTAATGCACTCAAAACCTGCAAGAAAATCTTTTTCCTCATTTTTATCAACAGTTTTTGATTCTAAAAAGCCTAAAGTAAACTTATTAGCTAAAAGATGTTCTGTGTTATTTTTTTCAAAGTGTAGCACTTTTAACTTCCACTTTTGGAAATATTTCGAGGCCAACATCCAATTTTTTTCTTTAACGTTTAGGTAGAATTTTAAATGTACTTGTTTTTTCTTCATTGAGGCTTCGATAATGAATTTAAACGTTTCGTGCACTAAGTTGCTTTTGTAATACGCTTTTGCTTCAATAAGTTTTTGTCTGTATAGTTTTCGTTCGCTTACAAATTGTCGCCATATTTGAAAACTCTGGGTAAGCTTTTTTGTCCGATCAAACATTATAGCTGAGCCTAGTTTGAGTTTCTTGTAATTTTTGTATCGTATGAAAACTTTCCAAATGCGAAAATACTTTCTAAGAATTATTTCAACGTTTTTTTCTGAGGCAGATTTCATTTTGAGTTTTTTTAACTTGGATAAGATGACGAATTGTTTCCACTTTTGCCAATGTCTTTTGGCAATATTGACGTTCATTTTATTGTTAAACTGGTCTATTAATTTATTTTCTTCAATTTTTTCTCTTTCTCTAATGGCAACGAAAATTTTTAGGTGTTGGAAAATTTTACGTTTTAAGTTTCTTTCAAAATAACTTTGTGCTGCTGTATGTTTTTGCTTTTTGTGTATCTTGTGCTGAAGGTTTAGTTTAAATGCGTTAAAAGCGAGTTTTTTTAGGTTTTTATTGTTGATCAGCTCAAAATGTAACAATTTCTTTCTTACGTAATAATTTCTTGCGACATTTTTCTTCAGTTTGTCTAAACATTGTTTTTGCAACTTGAAGGAGTAATAACTCATTGCAAATACATATTTTTTATGTTTTTCCAATTTCCTCACTCGATAATTTTTTAATTTCGTAAAACACTGCTTTTTAAGAAGTTTAATATAAAAGTTTTCGGCCTTGTCCAATTTTCCAAGTTTTACTTTTTTGTGTTCATTGTATTTTTGTAATTTGGTTAAACTTTTCGTTAATAAATGTTTGTTGTAGTATTTTTTTGCAGCCTCAATTTTTAAATTTGTGTTTATTGAGTTAACTGAGTAAATTTTCCATCTGTAAAAAAATGGGGCTAACATTTCGGGTTTGTATTTCGACTTAAAAAGTTGTTTCGCTTTTTGTAACTTGGAATTTTTTAATTTTTTGTCTGTTACGTATATTTTCCATTTAAAAAAATTGTACAGCAGAGATTGTCGCTTTACATTTTTTTCGTGCATAATTTCTCCGATTTTTTCTTTAACTTTTTTGGTTTTGGCTTTTATAAAGTAAAAGTGCCATTTTTGGAAAACTTTCTTTTTTAAAGCGAAACCAAAATGCAAATCTGCTCGTAAATTGTATTTCCATTCCAAACGCTCCTTATACCAGTTTAATTTTATTCTTGCAAAGGCATTTTTCTTCAGTTTGTAAACGTAAAATTTTCTTGCAGTTGATGGTAGAGTTTTTGAAACAGTCTTTCGGTAGAACATGTATCCGTACTTTCGTTTCTGTATTTTATCGCGTATGAGCTTTATTTTGATCTTATGCAGATATTTAGGTACTTTACCTCTGTTCTCAAACCACATTTTAAGTAATTAGACGCATTAAAAAGAGTGAAAGTTTAAATTTTTTAAAACTTTCGCCATTGCTTCGCGTATGAAGCTTTATCAGTGTTGCCAACGTAGCTTAATTCCTGTTGGTTGATTTCAGTGATTTTTTTCAGTAAAAAGAAATAATGCGTGCTCTATTTAATCATAATATCGATTTAAACAATTATTTTAGCAAAACTTATCCAAGGTTTGTTTGCATTTTGATTTTTTCTGCGCGTATTTTTTAGTTTATTGCTGTTTATGCAGTTGTTTGTGTGGCAGCACTGACACAACTAGAAAGTTTGACGCTGGTTGACGTCTCGTCTGATAAAAAGTGAAATTTCAGTAACAAAACAACTTTTTATCTGCCAAAATCAATCGTCATGCAGTAATAACATTACAACAGATGCTCTAAATCATTCCACATTTACTCTAAAAGTTCAAAATTACCTGTTATGAAACATGACTACACAACCTAATCAACCCGCTGCAACGGCAAACGCAAAGGCATCTACTGCTACAGATCTTGACGAGGGAATACCCTTAAAAGCAAAAGAATCTTCCAAGTACTGCTGGGTATGCTTTGCCACAGAAGAGGAGGACCGAGAGGCCACTTGGGTGCAACCATGCAACTGTCGAGGGACCACCAAATGGGTATGTTGTTTCACATTATTTAGTCAAAATAAAACGTCCAGTTTAAGGTACACCAATCGTGTTTGCAACGATGGGTGGACGAAAAACAAAAAGGGGGCAACGTTGGCAAAGTCGTTTGTCCTCAATGTCAAACAGAATACATTATTGTGTTCCCAAATATGGGTACATTGGTTTTGTTACTGGACACTGTTGATAGTTTTGTGTACAAAAGTTGCCCCTTTTTGGCGGCTGGTATTGTTGTTGGCGCTATTTATTGGTGTGCAGTGACTTATGGGGCTATAACAGTCATGCAGGTATGTATAATGATTATGACGCCTAAAATATGTTTAAAAACCGCCTTTTTCAAGGTGATTGGTCAAAAAGAGGGGCTCAGCATTATGGAGCAGGCTGACCCCCTGATATTACTCATTGGACTTCCTGCTATACCTGTAGCTTTAGTCTTGGGTAAGCTAATTAGATGGGAAGACGCTGTCTTGGATTTTATTAGGAAGAGTTTTTCTAAAATCCCCCTTATTAAGTACCTATTACCATTCAGGTAAGTGTGCATCATTTTTAAACGTACACTGAATATTTAAGTATTGTTTTTGACTTTTGTAGAATTGACGTAGCGCAGGAGCCCCGTGAAACTGATTTACCCCCAATTTCTAACCCTGTGTCTGCTACTCGAGTACTTTGCGGGGCCCTTTTGTTACCTACGATTTCTAGTATGCTTGGCCGATTTTTCTACGACCACATTAAGTCAAATTTTCATAAAACAGTCCTAGGGGGTCTTACTTACATCGCGCTTAAGGGTTGTCTTAAAATATACCACAAACAGCAAACATATATTAGGCAATGCCAAAGAAAAATTTTGGATTATACCGAAGCTAATATTTCGACATATTTGAGAAATGGGAGGAATAATGAATAAAGTTTCGAAGCTTCTTGTTGACTAATATTTATTAATAATTAATAAAATAATTGTTATTTTTGGATCTATTTATTTTTTAAAATGTTTTCTTGGGCGTCACAAAAAAATGCATTTTATCACAAATGCTTATTATGCATGACGATGTATTTTTCTACACATTAGAAATTAGGTAGTTAAGATTTTGACTCAAAATTTGTTACTTTTTATCTTATCTAAAAATAAAACTTTTACCAAAAACGACTTTTTAGTTTAATTAAAATACTGTATAAATTCAAAATCATTTATTAACAACTTAAAAAAAATCACAACCTTACAATGTATTTTAAAAGCAAAATTATCACAAGACCTAGTTTTTGTTAGCAAACACAAGGGGGCCCTCGTATGGAAAAGTGTCAGTCCAATACCAAGATGGGTGCCTCCCTTCTTGAAGTTTGAAAATGTTAGGGGCGAGCTCTTTTAATACTGTGTAATATGAGCATTTTCTAAGGGCCCCTTCAGTTGTTGCACTCTCATACGGAGGGCTTAAAATGTCTATAAAAGCGGCAACCCCATCAACGCTTTCAATTTCGTGTATGTTTAATTTTTGGGGGGTCAGAAGACAACTTTCACTTTTACTATCAACGACACTTTCTGAGCATTTTTCAGCTATAACGAAGGGGCGCATAAAAGCTGGATTATCACCATATTCTGTCGACATGTCATGTTCCCGCGTTTTATCTGTATTTAGTGAATATGATGTGATTTTAATCTTTCCTGCGATAACTTTTAAAAGGCCGTGCATTTCAGGGTGGTTGTGAAGCGGTAGCTTCATTCCAGGTTTTAGTACAAAAATGCCAACGGTTATGATGTCATCTTCGTAAATATCGATGTAGGATGCGGGGGCTTTGTTGGGGGCGTCCCAGAAGCTCTCTTTCATAAACTGAGGGTGCAAGCTTACATCCTCTGCTGTTGTCTTGTCAAGTAGAGCCTTTAAAACTTCGATATTATGATATAATTGTTCATTCTTTGCTGTAAATGTTAACACTGATTGTTTTAGTACATTGTAAATTTGACTAATCATTTTTTTAATAAAAATATGGACAAAATTTCAAGTTACGTTTGGTTTGACAGTTAAAAGTGCGGTTATGTTGTTACCGACCAAATAGCGTTCTAGTTTACCGACTGTGTTGTTGCGCTACTTACGAAAAGATAGCAGCACGTGTTAAGCGTCTAAAAATAGCGCCATGTTCAAAAGTTATTTATAGTTTTTGTTCTATTTTACTTATTAAACACCATGTCAGATGCACTAGACAACATATTTCTTCCAATTCCAAGTTTAAACGAACACAGGAAGAAGTGGTTCCAAGATTTAGGCAAAGCGACGCGCAGAGGGATTAGAAAATGCCACAAATGTGGAGTTATAAACGGGACCAAAGGCACGATTTGCAAAAATAAGGAATGTGACGCCATATTTCGAGACTGTGCCGAAAAAAGACGCTCCAGTTTTGATGGAGTGCAGCTGATAAGTGATAATTTCCGAAGGGTTTATTCTGTGCGAGTAAGGGAGCACCAGAACCAAGATTTACGGGGGTTTGTCCAGTTGCCAGCCCCACGAGAGGGGGAAGGAGACTACACAGAGAGATGTAAGACTACCAACATGATTTTGTGCGCCTAAAATACCTTATAGTGCTGTTATAGGTATGCTATCCGAAGTGGCATTATGCTTTGTCGACTCATGCCAAAGACTGTTCCACGACTCTATTCTAAAATGCCATGAAAACGATGTAAGCCCCATTGAGGAATCAAATCTCAGCAAAAACACGTGCTGCCACATCACTGCAGCGGTAAAAAGTAGCACTAAAGCAACACCTATCGAATTCAACACTGATATTATCAAAAAACTGAATATTTCGTTTGAAATACAGAAAAAGCTCTGGTACATGGCAAAGGAAAGTAGGGTACCGATTGTCCAAAGAGTTTCCAAGTTTGTAATGGCTGTTAAATGCGACGTTAGCCCAAAATATCCATTGGGGTACTTACATTTTGTATTGAAAAGTTGCAGAGGTAGAGAAATTTTGGAAAAGTATTCTTGCAGCTGTTCTGAAATTTGTAAGTATACAGATTCTGTTCAGAACACAAAATGACAAACATTTTGCAGTTTCTTTAGATTTAAAGTTCAAATGTATCCATTACTACGCTTGCATTTGCGCTTTGGCCAGTGATCCAAAGCTTTCCAAAGAGTTTGCCAGTTTTATTAATCTGGAAATTGGACACTCGATAAGTGTACCTAAGGAAAAAACACCTACTGATTTTGATCACTCGTACATCAATACAAAAACTCCTAATGTTGAAACCAAGAAAAATACTGTCAAAAAAGTACGTCCCCTACGGTTTAAGTTAACCAAAATAATTTTCTTTTTTTTAGTCGCGTCCTCTTCTTCTTAAAAAAGGTCCCAAAAGGACATGTTTTAAGATTCAAAAGTGCCCAAAAATATCACCAAAAATATTTCCAGTTGAGATTAAAATTCTGAACAATTCAGAAACACCAAATGTGCTAACGAAAAACCATGGAAGCCAATCTGAAGTAACTTGGAGTTTTTCAAATTGGCTAACCTCAGTAGTGGAATCGGTTAATAACACGATGAATTTTGAAAATTTTGGAATTATGAACACTTTGGTTTTTCATGCACCAAAAATATTTTACAAAAATTTACGAGCAAAAATTCCAGAAGTTTATTTTGCGGAAGGACATCAGCAAAATGAAAATTTGGACTATGAACTGGTTCGAATTATGAATATTTCGCATTTAAAACAAATTTTTGACACAAACACGGTATGTATTTAATATTTTTTAGTGCACATTAATTATTACGAGAATTATTATTTAAAAATATTTTTTTTTATTTTTTTAGATTAAGCTACAAATTTCAAAACGTTTCGTCCAAAACGAGCAAAACAGCTACGTTGAATTAAACGAAAATTTGGATGAACATAACGACTATCAATCCAGTTTTATTTATTTTTTAAACGTTGGCCAACTAACCGTTGACGAGAGTGATAACACAAATAATTCTTTTTTTGTGGAATGGATTCCAAATATTTTTCCAATTTCTGAGATTGGACAGATCAAATTCCAATATAAATATGGCAGAAAACTTACGTAATAAAACTTATAAATCAAACAAAAGACTTTTATTAAATAGGGGATAGGACAAGATAGGGTCAAGGTCAAATAGGGTGACCCAATTTTAGGTAATTTCATTTATGCCAAATGTCGATTGTGGCAAGTGACAAAAGAAAAACATGTGAAAAACATGGTGCTTGTTTAAAATTGTTCGGTTGGTAATTACCAATTAATTAAGAATATAAAACCCTTCATTAACAACAAATTAACATTTAAGAACTATAATTTCGTTAATTAATTATCATTGATGCTTGTGTACAGGGAGTCTCTTTTAAATTAGCTAAATTTACTTTCATAAGTTATAATTTACGCATAACTATGGTTACTGTAAGTATATACATTATTTCGGGTGTATTTGCATTGCGCCGGTGATTAAGAAAACACTTGGTATTGCGCCGATTTTGTCATACAGAAATATGTTGCATTGCGCCGCTATTGTTTATAAAAGGTCTGTTGTTATACCAGGAGCTAAGCATACCCAGGTAAAAGGGATTAAGAAAACTCGATTTAAATACATTTCCAGGTATATTCTAAATTAAAAAATATTAAAATAAGTAGAATTTTGGGTTGTTTTCTTAGCATACATTTTTATAATAGTAGTAGTCTTTTTTTTCTTCATATATTAAAATTTATAAAATTGTATTGACACATTTTGTCGATCTCAGCTTTATTTTAACTATCACGAATAAACGCTGGGGCTTGTTGAATTTCCCGTCTTACAATTTCTGCTGGCTTTTCGGTGATATTATCAGTAGCTTTTCGTTTTCCGCTATTAGATATGTATTGTCTTGGTAGGTAATGCTGACAAGGATTCTTAATTTTTCACTAGTTTGTTTTTTTAAATTTCAGGGCTTTAGATATAATTTTACAAAAGCACTGGGGGACCTTTTTCCACTGGGGGACACTAGGTTAGGTAGGTTAGGTTAAGATGTGCTAAAATGAAGACTAATGACTAATTTGTTGGGGTGACAAAGGAAGGGATTAAACAGATGCAAACCAGGTATACGAAATGACCCAAAACAATAGGTATCATAAAAGTGGCGCAATACACACTATTTTTGTATACTCAAATTTAACCATCGGCGCAATAGGCATATATCCATTATTTCTTATTCTTCTACTGTTGAAAATTTTATTTTCAAAAATATTAAAAGCACATGGCAGTAATAATAACTATTATAAAGGTGGTGTGTTGTTTTGAACTATCCTGTACGTGACTTTATAATCTGAAGATTGAGAATAATTGATGTTCAAACACAAACAAAAAAAAACTAAAGCGATAATATAATAGGTTAGATTTTTTGGACCAATCATATCATGAATAGTGAATAGTTTTTTTTGTTTAAAAGCATGTTATGCATGTTTTGTTTTTGATCTATTCAATAAAATAAACATTCAGTTGAAAGTAGAGTGTGTGCTCAAGTGCATCGCAATTATATAATTTTATTCAAATTGGCTTGTCTACCTGGGTTAACCAAAGTCAAAAGAATCCAAAAATGGATCACGAGCGACTGAATCACTTGAAAAACAAGTTGAAAGAAACAAAAGAGACCCGTGAAAAGGGTTTACAAGAGATAAAAGACTGGGCTAGCAAAAATAACCTCAAAATTACAATCAGATTAGAAAATAAATATATACTACCATTCCTACGCGTAAGTAAATATGACATAGAACGAACAAAGAAAAAAATAACAAACTTCTACACCTTAAAAAGAGACCGACCTGAATGGTTCCTAAACAGAAATCCACGCTTAGAAATAGTAAAGGAATTAATCGACATAGGGATATTTCTCCCGCTGCGTCAGAAAACAAAAGACAATCAGCTGGTTGTATTTGTTCGCACTGGAGTACACGATCCAAGTATTCACACGATAGATGACTTTTTCAAGGTCGGTTTAATGTTATTAGATGTGGCATCTATGGAAGATGAAAATGCACATGTTTATGGAATTACTGCCATTTTTGATGTGAAGGGTCTTTCCTTTGGACATGCTAAACAATACACCCCACGTATGCTCCAGAAAACGGTGCAAACAATTCAGAGTTATCATTGCAGGCCGCAACAGTTGAATTTTGTTAATGCGCCTGCATTTATTAATGGTGCTATACAAGTAAGTGTTAAGCGTGATTTCAAGATTAATTTAAGTTAGAATTAACGTATCGCAAATTAACACAAAATTAAATAAATTATACGAAAGATGAAATCGGATGTATAGATTCAATTAACTTAACTCTACGTTCACTTATAGGTTATATTTTATAATTTCGACAAACTTCTACTAATTCAGGGTAAAGTAGGCATCTTCACTAGAGCTATCTATCGGCTACTAGACCTAATTTTTTAAATTACAAAGAAAACCGAAGAATAGACACATATGTCGGTAAATAATCCGATTTTAAGATTTACCGATAGATGGCGTTTACTGTTTTAATTTAACAAAAGTTGACAATCTCTAAATGCATCAATTTGGTCGCGTTAAGTGGCGTTAAGTAGCTTTAAGTGACCTTAAGTTAATTTAATTTAACTAGAAATTAAGCTTTACATCATATCATAAATTATAAATATTCGGGAATTGATATTTAATAAGTAATACGGTCATACTTAAAAAGGCCAAAGGTTGTAGGTACTTGCATTTTTACAAAGGCAGTTTTTTTTTATCAAATGCAATGCTCTTTTTATTTTTTTGTAAGTAACACAAAATAAATGGTCATTGTTTAAATAAAATATGAATAAATGAATCATGGTCCATGATAAAAGCAGTAAACGATAAAAAATAAAAGTTCAATATTTTTTTGTTTATTACACATTACATATTTTTATTATCCATTATCTAAAACGTGTGTAAAACCAACCGGTTTTGTTTTTGGACTATGCCCTTACCATAAGTACAAAATATTTTTCCGTAATTTTTTAATAGCCTTGCCTGTGTACTTACATAAAGATCTTAAGCAATTCACAAAAGATTTTTGGAAATTTTTTCAAGGCCTAAAAAATTTAATCTAAAAATATTTCGAGCACAGGTGTTGTGCTAATTAAAACTTGTCTAAATATTTTTTAAAGTTTTTTTTAAGAAATTAGGTACAAAGAAAATATTTGTAGAAGTAGGACAAAAAATTGTTAAATTATAAGTCAAAGTAAAGTTCAAGTTCGAGTTCAAGTTTATAAGATAATTTTATATTTATGCATATTTAATTATTGTTAATCGAATGCCCTTTTTATACAGTAAAACTAGTTCATATTTTACATTAGGTAATTTATTTAAATTGCAAAAAGTTAAAGTTTGTTGTAATTGTACTAATTGGTTAATTATTGTAAAATTTTAATGTTTTTGTTTTTGAACAATGTTTTGATGGGGACATTTTCAAAAATTAATGCTTTAATTCATTCTTTAATTGCGGCTTTTAAATATTGAAAATAAATCAGGTTTATCTTCAACAAAACAAACTTTGATCTTTTTTTTTTAATTTTTGCGGATTAAATTTTTCTTTTTTTAGGTTTTTAAAAGTTTTATGACCGCCAAACTAAAAGAAAGAGTCCATGTGCGAACTCACGGCGACGATTCTGTTCGAGAAATATTAGGACTTGAGATAACACCCAAAGAATATGGTGGTAATGGTGAATCAGTGGAATTCTTAAAACAATATTGGTTTAAAAAATTAATTGATTATTCAAAATGGTTTGTTGAGGACGAAAAATTTAAAGCACACTGATTTTATAATTGATAAATTAATTTCAAAGTATTATTATTGTTACGTTTTATTTCAAGGCTGTTTAAAACTTTATCTAATCATAGATAAAAGAAGCTAAAAACTTTGAGCCGGGTGTTTTTTAATAAAGAATTTATTACCATCTTTTGTGTGACATTATTAAATAGCATTTTTTTAACGTGTCTTTGGAATCAAAAGGTTTTTATCTTTAATTGAAGTGCCCGTATATTGTACATTAGGAATCACCCTTTTTCCATTAAGCTTTAATATTTCGACAGTTTCTTATACCTTAGTAACAACAAAAATATTTGCATAAAATTAGAATTGGCTTTTAAACATCGCGAATTGTGTCAGTTGTTTTCCTATGATTAAAAATATGTACTTGTTGAGATATAATTAAGTCGAGTGTCCTTGATTGGATTATGTTGCTTAGCTCAAAGGGCGTCTAGTCTACATTTATGCGAGTTGTTTAGCGCATCGTTCACGTTAATAAAAAAACAAAAATGGACGACGAAAGAGTGAAATATTTAAAAGAAATACTCAACGAAACGGAAGAGACTAGAGAAAAGAGCCTACAGGAAATAAGAGACTGGGCAAATTCCAACTCCAAAATAAAGATGCGTCTGGACGACAAATACATTCTACCATTTCTACGCGTATGTAAATACGATATTAAGCGCACCAAAACAAAACTAACGAACTACTACACCGCAAAAAGGGACAGACCAGAATGGTATTTGGGCAGAAACCCACATTCAGAAGAAGTAAAAGAGTTCGTTGATATAGGATCCTATGTCATTTTGAGACAAACCAAAACTGACAATCAACTAGCGATTATTTATCGAAGTGCGGTCCATGATCCCAAAATACATAAGCTAGATGATCTTTTAAAAGTTGCCAAAATGATTTTTGAAGTTGCTTGTATGGAGGAAGAAAAGGCGCAAATTTATGGATTTACTTGCATTGTTGATTTGGAGGGATTTTCATTCGCCCATGCAAAACAATGCACTATTCCTATGCTACATAAGATTGTTCAAGGAATTCTTAATTATCATTGTAGGCCTCAACAACTGGAGTTTATAAATGTGCCGTACTTTTTTCATGTCATCCTAAATGTAAGTATAATAAGGTTTTACAAAAACCAGTTTCTTTGTCAAATTAAAAACTTTATCTAGTTTCGTATAACATTTTTAGGTTTTTAAAGCTTTTCTGTCGGAAAAACTTAAAAAGAGAGTACGATGTCATTATACCAATGGTAACGAGGCAGTACAAGAAATTTTAGGACTTGAAATTACCCCCAAAGAATACGGTGGTAATGGCGATTCCCTTGAAGTGATATCGAGACATTGGCAAGGAAAATTAGAAAAGTATTCTGAATGGTTTGCTGAAGATGCAGAATATAAAGCTCTATAACTTTTATATAATGTTGACATTCAATAAAATTATCTTTCTTTATTTGGGTATTTGTAACTCTTTTCTTCATACCGTATATCAAAACATTCGTTTACATCAATCCAAAAAGCAATCGATAATCAATAAATTATGCATTGCGCATACCTCATTTTAAGTAACAGACATTTAAGTACAATGCGTATGTAGGTTTAAAAAAAAAATCCCCAGATTCAAGGTCTGACTTAGACGAAAACATATAACCGATCACAACAAACATTATTTACTAGATAAGTAAATTAGGTTACAAAAATCTTATAATATTCCATTAAACAACATCAATGTTGCCATTTCAACTTGACTGTCCGCCGATAAAAATAATACTTGAAGTGTCCTCGATAGCATTTTATTACTTGAAAGATCAAGCATCAAAGCAGTTTTTATTTCTGTGTCTTGTTTTGTGTATCGTTTAACATCAACATATAACTAAATAACCAAAGAAACAAACAAAAATGGACCTAGAAAGAGTAAAATACCTAAAAGAAGTACTTAACGAGACAGATGACACCCGAGAAAAAGGGCTAAAGGAAATAAAAGATTGGGCAAAATCTAACCTGAAATTATCAATACGCTTAGAAGACAAATACATCCTACCATTTCTACGCGTAAGCAAATACAACATAGACCGCGCCAAAGCTAAAATAACAAACTTCTACACCCAAAAAAGGGACGTGCCTGAATGGTTTGTGGACAGAAACCCGCGTCTAGAATCAGTAAAAGAGTTTATAGATCTAGGCTGCTATAACATTTTACGTCAAACTAAATCTGACAATCAGCTGGCGATTATATTTCGCACGGCCGTCCATGATCCCAAAGTTCACAAGTTAGATGATCTTTTCAAGGCCGCCTTCATGATTTTAGAAGTGGCGTGCATGGAAGAAGAAAAGGCGCAAATTTACGGGTGGACCGTCATTTGTGATTTCGAAGGGTTTTCTTTTGCACATGCGACCCAATTCAATCTTCACATGGTGCGAAAAACTATAAATGCTATGCTAAATTATCATTGCAGGCCGCAACAGATCGAGTTTATTAATGCACCGTATTTTTTTAACGTTATTCTAAGTGTAAGTATTATTGATAAGTTCCATCTATCTGGTGATTATGCGCGAAAACATTCACCTGATTTTGACAACCAACTTAATTTTAACTTTTTACATTAGAAAAACACAATTATCACAAGTTAAACACCTCAAAACAAATTTTTTAATATGTCTTAAACCATTTAAACAGAAAACATACACTAATAACACATTTTTTAATTCGATCAGCTGATGAACTGAGTCGCACAATGAACTACTTATCAGCTGATCGAATTAAAAAATGTGTTATTAGTGTATGTTTTCTGTTTAAATGGTTTAAAACATATTAAAAAATTTGTTTTGAGGTATTTAACTTGTGATAATTGTGTTTTTCTAATGTAAAAAGTTAAAATTAAGTTGGTTGTCAAAATCAGGTGAATGTTTTCGCGCATAATCACCAGATAGATGGAACTCATCAATTACAAATAGTTTTTAAATAACGAATTCTGAAGATTGTTTATAAGTGATTTAGAAACAATAGGATGAATATTAATGCAAGAATTTAGTAGTAATAGGTTCGAAGAAAAAAAAAGGGTTGACGTTTCGAAAATTTCTTCTCTTCTTCAGGACTCTACAGTCCTGTTAGTTGTAGTTAAAATTCTTTTTTGTTCGGTCCTTTTCCTGCCAAATTTTCCTAAGCATAAAGTCTTTAGAAAAATTGTAATTTTGTAGGTTTTTAAGGCTTTTCTTTCCGAAAAACTAAAAAAGAGAGTTCGAGTTCACGATACCGATGGAAATACGGCAGTACAAGAAATTTTAGGACTTGAAATCACCCCTAAAGAATACGGGGGGAATGGTGATTCCATTGCAGAAATATCGAGGCACTGGCAAGAAAAATTGGAGAGTTATTCCAAATGGTTTGTTGAAGATGCAAAATATAAGGCTCAATAATCCTTATGTAACATTTTTTGTACCAAAAATAAATAAACATTACTTATAAGTTAAGGGTACTTTTGTTCGCGATTATAAATACACACGATATGCAATGTATTATAAAAAACAGGCGAGACAGGTTACTATTTACATTTTTAATGGTCAAGGTTAGCTACAAAAATTAAACATTCAGTGAATTTATTCCACAACTAAAACTTTTAAACATAGTACATCAATTTCTCGATTCGTTTGCCCTTCGACGAAAATACAGTGCACAGATCGAGATAAAGTAGAAGGTGAAGGTTTCATAATTGAAACTGAGATACTATTTTTTGCAATTTTGTTCTATTCAAGCGCACACTTCAGTCAGTTGAAATATCGTACTTGTACAGGTTTAGTTCAGCGCGTCGCAGTAACATAAATAATAATTCTAATAAATGTGGGAGTGACTAAATCAAACCAAACATGGATAAAGTTAAAGAAAAAGAAAGATTGTACTTGGAAGAAACCCTAAACGAAACAAAAGAAACCCGGGAAAAAGGCCTACAAGAAATTAAAGAATGGGCAACATCACTTAACCTAGAAATTACGATGCGATTAGAAGATAAATACATTCTACCATTTTTGCGTGGGTGTAAATACAACATAGAGCGCACCAAAGCCAAAATGACAAACTTTTACACATCAAAACGAGACAGACCAGAGTGGTTTTCGGAAAGAAACCCTCATTCAGAAGCTGAAAAAGAATTAGTTCTTCTTGGTTGTTGTGTAGCATTACGTGAAACAACAAAAGATAACCAGGTGGTAATGGTTAGCCGTCCAGCCGCGCATGATCCAAAAATGTACACCATTGATGAATACATAAAGGCGGCATTTATGGTTTTTGATGTGGCCTGTATGGAGGAGGAAAAGATGCAGATTTACGGGTTAACAGCTATTGTTGACATGAAGGGGTTAACGTTTGGGCATGTCAAACAATACACCCCTTTTATGATCCAAAGGGCGGCGCATACCATGCTTAATTATTATTCCAGGCCGCAACAATTGGAATTTATAAACACACCGTATTTTTTTTATGTGATTTTAAATGTAAGTATGACATACATTTATCGATACAAGGCTTGTTCAGTCTGAGATCTAAGGTTTTTCTCTCAAAAGAAATTTTCTTATTTTTTCCATAACTTTTTTTCATTTCATAATTTGAATTTTACAATTAATTGGCGCTTCAGAAATAACACTGGAAAAATCTGTAGTAAAATCGAGAGTAAAATGCCTAAACCTTGATAAATTGTTATATTTATTCTTCTAGCATAAAAACCAAACATATAATTTTTGTTTAGAATGTTGTACTCGAAAATTAATCCTAGCAAAAACCATTTATCATAGAAAATGCAAAGTACAACAAATTTTCCACGATAAATTATTGAACTCCTACTTAAAAATAACATACAAGCTTAAAATAAAAATTAGCTTTGCGCAGTCGCGTTTTTCATAAAACTATGCTACGTAACTTTATTGTGATTTTTTTTCTAGATATTTAAAAGTTTTTTGCCAGAAAAATTAAGAAATAGAGTACGAGTCAGTAATGGCGATGAATCAGTTTTAGAAATTTTGGGACCTGAACTGACGCCCAAAGAATACGGGGGGAATGGCGATTCTATGGAATTCTTAGGAAAACAAACCTACAATAAATTATTAAGTTATTCTAAATGGTTTGCTGAAGATGAGAAATATAAAGCACTTTAGCATTAGGTAATTATTATGTATGATAAAAGTTATATTTATGTCATGATAAATTTTATAGATTTTATAAATTGTAAAAAGTAAAAATAAATTTTTATTTTTAAATGTTATCAAATAATAAGTACTTAACCAACCAAAAGATATTTTATCATAAAATGGGTTTCGTTAACCTCAATAGATAGTTACAATAGCAACTTCAAACAAATCAAACACTCAACTCTTTTTTTAAGTGCTTCAGTGGCACAAAAAAATTTAAATGCTCCAGTCAAAGCTATAAAAGAAAATCCAAATGCAGATTTGAATTCAAACCATAAAAGCAATCTACAAAATAAGTTTAATAAACCAGAGACAACAATTTTTTAAGATAAACATTTTTGAAGAATTTCTGTAAAAACATTTAGTGCTTTCTATTGTTTTTTAATTATTGAGTTATTGCAAATAGTTTACAGAAGATGAACGATATAAAGTTCAATAATTACCAAGATAGTGCCACTTCCTTTTGAAATTTAAATTAATTTTAGGGTCATGAATCTGATATGATAATAAAATAATTTTGATAAAAGTCAGCCCAAATTTTGTGTCGAGTGTTTTAAAAGCTTATAACGTAGAATGGGAAGATCGTTTACTGTTTTGTTCTTTTTTACACATTCAGGAGTCTCAATACTTAGACTG
This sequence comes from Cartodere bifasciata, assembly GCA_963920755.1. Lineage (NCBI taxonomy): Eukaryota > Metazoa > Arthropoda > Insecta > Coleoptera > Latridiidae > Cartodere > Cartodere bifasciata. Next base: position 4,110,955 of record OY987196.1, on the reverse strand, counting down.
CAGTTTTGCACAAGGAGCGAATGATCTCTAGCGCAGCTTCTGTAGGAATATAATAAACAAAACGAGTTATTTATATCCACTTAAAGATCAAGGTTACTATTATCTTGGTTGTGATATCATAAAAAAAAAGTCTCCTACAATTTTTAACACTTGAATTATGAGTTTAAATTATCGTTGTGCAAAAACCGTACGGATGTGACTTTTCTTCTTAGGTCAGTACTGAACAATTAATATCAAAGAAACAATTTGATTGAGTGCAGACGTTTCGAATATACATTTCGCCCATTCGCAAAGGCCACAAAAAGTTTTGGTATACGATCTTTTTTTAGTTATTGTGTCAGGTGAGAAAATAAAAACAAATGCAGCATCAAAAGAATATTTTGTCAATGACAATGGTCTACTCAGTCGCCGGATTTATTTGCTCACCCCATACATGTAAAGGTTAAAAGATAGCTAAATAACAATAAAAACTTAATACAAATAAAGTACCTACATTTTAATCACCATTATTATTAGTTTGTACTTCGGAACAGTGCCTCAAAATCAGATTGTTTCAATGCTAATTGTGTTGTATCGATCAAAAGAAAAGTCTATTCCAAACATTGTGAACCTCAGCGCGTCGCAAAACCATTTTACTAATCCTTTTGTGCTTGTGTGACAAACAAAATAAAAAATGGACCCGGAAAAAGAACGACTATACTTGGAAGAAATCCTCAATGAAACCAAAGAAAGCCGAGACAAAGGCCTACGAGAAATCAAAGATTGGGCAACTTTACTTCAATCCGATATCTCAATGCGATTGGAAGATAAATACATCCTACCGTTCTTACGCGGATGCAAATACGACATAGACCGTACCAAAACCAAAATGACCAATTTCTACAAAACAAAACGCGACAGACCGGAGTGGTTCGCGGACAGAAACCCTAGCTTAGAAGCTGTAAAAGACCTAGTGCTCCTTGATTGTCATATCGCATTACCTCAGACAACAAAAGACAACCAGATGGTTATAATTACCCGCCCAGCCGCACATGATCCAAAAAAATACAATGTTGATGATTATCTTAAAGCTTCATTTATGGTTTTTGATATGATATGCATGGAGGAGGAAAAAATGCAGATTTACGGATTAACGGGGATTGTTGACTTGCAGGGGTTAACCTTCGATCATGTCAAACAATACACGACTAATCCTTTGGTTATCCAGAGAGCTGTGCATGCAATGCTTAACTTTTCTTGCAGACCGCAACAAATGGAGTTCATAAATGCGCCGTACTTCGTTTATGTTGCTTTAAATGTAAGTAAAGCTACTTGGCTGCTAATTTTGACTTGGCTCGTACCCTAAGGAGTTACTCCTAAATTATTTGATTTCTTTTTTGTAGATTGTCAAAAGTTTTATGCCTGGTAAACTAAGAAAAAGAGTACGAGTTAGTAATGGCAATGAATCAGTTCTGAAAATTTTAGGACCAGAAATTACCCCCAAGGAATACGGGGGGAAGGGTGATTCTATGGAACTTTTAGGGAAACAGACCTACAATAAATTATTGACTTACTCCAAATGGTTTGCTGAAGATGAGAAATTTAAAGCTCACTAATTATTGGGTTTAATTTTGGGCAATGACAAATTCTTAGAAAGTACTTACCAATTTTTAATATAGTTTAAATAACTTTGAGGTCATACATTTGATATGAAAATAAAATACAAATAAATTTGTAAGCAAATGCTATTTATTTTTTTCACAACACTTTTGAATCGTTTACCCCTCGATTACAACGCCATGACACTCAAAACATCGCGGTAGAGATAAATTATTCGATTAATGTTTTCGATATTCACATTCATAGTGCGTTCAGTCATAATCCAACTTTGTTATGAAGTGATACGCTGTAGTTACATAATAATAATACATTCTCCAAATTACCAAAAATGGACGAAGAAAGAATAAAGTACATGGAAGAGGTTCTCAAAGAAACAAAAGAAACCCGAGAAAAAGGTTTAAAGGAAATAAAAGACTGGGCTACTTCTAACCTCAAAATATCAATACGCTTAGAAGACAAATACATCCTACCGTTTTTACGGCTCCGTTACCTTGGCCCCCCCATACCGAGCCCCCCCTAAAAAAAGTATTGCGCCGCATTCCTCTCATAATGCGCTCCCATGCGCCACAAAAAAAAAATTTGCTCCTTTTATCGTTTTTCCGTAAAACGCCCGCATTCCTCGGGGGGCCAGGTTCACTTTGAAGTTGGCCCCCCCTAAGTCTTCCTTTACGATAATTGAGAAAAAAGTTACTACAATTGAATGCGCCCCTTATGCGCTAACCAAAAATGAAAAGAATTTGCAAAAATATTTTTTCGTTAACGAAATATAGCAAAAAAACTAAATGCCACTAGGAAGTTGGCCCCCCCTATAAAGCCATATGAGAAATTTAAGTACATACTTCTATTGCGCCAGCTAAGACCTTTTATGCGCCACAAAAATAAATTCAATCGGTTAATTATTAAGAGCACAAATCAAAAAACTATTATTTTAATGGAATTTACAATGTTGCCATGTTTTCAATAATTATTTTAGTTAGGTACACAATTTTAAACATCTGGCTGGTTTGAAGCATTTTAAGCAAGTAATAAATTGTGTCCTTTCATAAAATGACCCTTTTTTAGTTATTTGTCACATGTTTTATTATCTATTATTTTGCTTCAAATCCAACTGTTATAAAATTAAATACTAATATAAAAATAATTAAAATTGATTTTTCTTCCCTACCTATTGTTATTATGCGAATATTAAGATGATTGTTGATTGTTTATCACAAATAAAACAAAAAAAAAATCTTTTACACTATTACCTAAGGATTTTTTTTCTTAATGGGTTAGACCTAATTTGCATCTTTGGGTTTTTCCTCAAACATTGGTGGTGCTGATTCGTTTTTAGAATGCCCATATTGCAAACAAAAAATTTACATTTTTATCACTGTTTGGCTTAAAGTTCTTTTAATATAAATGCTTTGGATAAATTGAATTATTTAAACTGGCGTAATCAAGGAGTCACCCTACCATCCCACCAATGGAAAAAGCCTGAAAAAGTCATCTTTTTTAGAACCGCAATCAGAATTTGTACTAACAAGTCAAATGCCAAAAAAAAGTACTTTTCATTTTACAAAATGCAAGTTAGTTAATAATAATATATACAAAAAACAGTAAACTTTTACAAATACTTTGCGCGGCTTATGCGGATAGTTTTGATTTTAAAACTTTTTTAAATAATATAAATAAAAACCTAAACGAAGTTATTTTGTAATATGGTAGAAAGGGGCATAACCCAAAAGACATATCGATTAAGGGATGAAATATTGCAACAAAACTTTGAAACTCAAAAAATTGTTGAAAACGTTTTATTTTAATTTTCACAACTACTCATTACTTTGCACATTTACACAGGGTGTTCCAATTATCAGCAACCTTATATTTTTAAAAGCAATGCCCATTTTGTTTTTGTTTTTTAAAAACCTTTAAAAAGACGTCGTACAATAATGTAAGTTTGCTTTTCCAAAAGTTCTTGGTCTTTAGAAGATTTGGAAAATTCTAATATTTCAAGAATATTTAATCCTTGGAAAGTGACATCATATCTCATGAACAAAATAACATTTTGGGAATAAATTTTAACCATATCTTTTTCATGGGTGTATAAACTTGTGTAAATTAGGGAAAAGAATATGGGGTGTTCCATTTAAGAAAATCACAAAAATCAAGTTTAACATTTCAAAACTTGCAGATTTTCTTTCTAATAGATTTTAACACCCATGAAAAAGATATGGTCAAAATTTAATCCCAAAATGTAATTTATTTGTTCATGAGATATGTGTCACTTTCCAAGGATTAAATATTCTTAGAATTTTCCAAATCTTCTAAAAACCAAGAACTTTTGGAAAAGCAAACCTACATTATTGTACGACGTCTTTTTAAAAAACAAAAAAAAAATGGGCATTGCATTTAAAATTATAGGTGTTAGATGGGTTGCTGAAAATTGCAACACCCTGTGTAAATGAAACTATTTTTAAAATGTGCCCAGTAATGAGTAGTTAGCACACAAGAAAAAATAAAATAATTTAATTAAGTATTTTAGGAGCTAAACCCCGCCCTGCTAGTCAGTGGACACCCTGTATGATAATATTTTCTTTTAAAGTAATAGGTATGTAAATCTGTTACCTAAATTTGACATTTTACGTACCTCTACTATTTAAAGTGATTTATTAGAGCCCTAGGGGCATCAAGTGCTATCCTAGGTCTTTGTAAACTCCTGTAAATACATTTGGCAACCCAGCAATAGGGACTACTTATTGAGCATTGTAAATATAAATGTTAGATGAAATTTATTTACGCGCCAAATAATCTAATTATTTAATTTGTGCCCTTAATAATGAACCGATTGATTTTATTTTTGTGGCGCATAAAAGGTCTTAGCTGGCGCAATAGAAGTATGTACTTAAATTTCGCATATGGCTTTATAGGGGGGGCCAACTTCCTAGTGGCAAGTAGTTTTTTTGCTATATTTCGTTAACGAAAAAATATTTTCGCAAATTCTTTTCATTTTTGGTGAGCGCATAAGGGGCGCATTCAATTGTATTAACTTTTTTCTCAATTATCGTAAAGAAAGACTTAGGGGGGGCCAACTTCACAGTGAACCTGGCCCCCCGAGGAATGCGGGCGTTTTACGGAAAAACGATAAGAGGAGCAAATTTTTTTTTTGTGGCGCATGGGAGCGCATTATGAGAGGAACACGGCGCAATACTTTTTTTAGGGGGGGCTCGGTATGGGGGGGTCAAGGTAACGGAGCCCGTTTTTACGGGGCTGTAAGTTTGACATAGACCGTACCAAAACCAAAATAACAAATTTCTACACCATGAAAAGAGACCGGCCAGAATGGTATGCAAACAGAGACCCAAACTTAGCCATAGTAAAAGATTTAATAAACCTCAATTGTTTTTTTCCACTTCGTCAAACAAAAGCCGACAATACAATGGTTTTTATTAATCGGCTAGCTGCGCATGATCCAAAACTGCACTCTATTGGTGACCTTGGCAAGGTCGCGTTTATGCTTTTTGATGTGGCTTGTCAGGAAATTGAAAAAGTGCATATTTATGGGTTTACTTCTATTATTGACCTTGAAGGGTTAACATTTGCGCATATAAGACAGTTTACCCCTGCTTGGATTCAAAGGTCAGCTAATGCTCTGCTGAATTATCATTGTAGGCCGCAACAGCTAGAATTTATCAATGTACCAACGTTTTTTCATGTTATTATAAGTGTAAGTATGGAAATTTGATGGAAAAATTTATTTGAGCGCAGCTTAATTTAGTTGACTAGAAGGTCAACTCAAGGTTAAATTTAAATAAATCAACAAAATACTCTGAATTTATGGCTATTATAATACTGTACAAGTACCAAAAAAAAGTACTTCAGTTATAAATGGGACATTCCATGTAAAATCGACCAATCATAGTTGCTATTATTTGATTTATTTCATATTTGGTAGGTACAATCCTTACCCATTGTAAAGGTAGTAAAAAAAACAATTTTCTAAACTTTCACAATTTTTCTTGTCTTAAACAAAAAATCGAATTTTCCGATTTTACGATTTTGGAAGATTAAAATTGGTAGTTATTTTAAGTTGACAATAGACACTTCTTTTTATTAAAAAATCACCAGCTGCATATTTGCACTCCTTCTCTACTATTAATTACCCCAAACTATAGAAAATGACCAAGTTTAGGTCCAAAAAAAGCTCTGTGGGACTGGGTAAATTTTTTTTTGATTACTTTAAAATGTTATTGTGCTAGTGGAGATTCATAATAAAAATAATTTTGTTTGTGATTTAACTTCGTTTAGAAACAGCATTGATTGTAAAATGTTACTGATTACGTTAAATTTAAACACGATCGAATCGTATTTTAAATTCTTGGAAGATTAAAATTAGTAGTAGTTTTTAGTTGACAATAGACATATGTTTCTACAAAAAAAATATGAACCGCATAATTGCTCTCCTTCTCTACCAGGCAGCTATGGAAAAGGACCAAATATGGCACTAAAAAAAGTTATGTGGGACTGGGTAAATTTTTTTTTTAATAATTTTAAAATGTTGATGTGACAATAGAGACGCATTAAGTAAAAAAAAATGTTTGTGATTTAACCTCGTTTAGAAACAGCAAAGGTTTTAATATGCTACCTTCACAAAAAATCGAATCACAATATCGTTTATTTTTTTTTATTGTATACTATGTCCTTGGTAACATTTTAAAATAAAAATAATAAAAATTTACTCACTCCCACATAGCATTTTTTAGACCTAAATTTGGTCATTTTTCATAGTTTAAGGTGCTAACTGATGGGGAAGGAGTGCAAATATGCAGCTGCTAATTTTTTAATAGAAAGAAGTTACCAGGAGTAAGCACTGGACTAAACCTCAAAAGAATTTAAAATCATGCAGCAACTCGAAAACCGAATTTTGGTCGATTATACATGGAATAGGCCAAATATGATATTTTGCTATCATTTTTAGAATATATTTGTTGTCTCAAAATGCAAAACAATTTTTTACATCTATAGACATAGTTTTTCTTTTAACTTATAGGTACCCGTTATCATAAAATGATAATTTGTTTCAATTTGTAGAAGCATTCTACTTAAGTAAATAATGGAAAATTTTAAATTAATTAGAACATGTTACTTATGCAAATTTTGTTTGTATAAGTATCATAATTATAGAACAAAAGCAATGTTTTTAGTTTTAAAAATTGTTTTTGTTGTAGATTTTTAAAAGTTTTTTGCCTGCAAAACTTGGGAAAAGATTTCGAGTTCACAGTAATGCAAATGAAGCTGTGCAACAAATTTTAGGTATTGAATTGACCCCCAAAGAATACGGGGGCAATGGAGATTCATTTGAATTTTTAGCAAATTATTGGCATCAGAAAACTTTGGAATATTCTTCATGGCTGGCCGAAGATGAAAAATACAAAGCGTACTGATAAAAAATTTGATAAATTATTTAGATTTTATTAAAATATATTTTTTTAAGTAACTTTAGTTTGATTCAATGGGAAAAACTAAATTTTATATGGATTTTAAGCAACCCGACGTACATTTGTGAATTACTTGTTACATACATTTTTATTCAAGGGGAAAATTAAGGAATCAAACAATGGTTCTCATTAATTTGTCCCTCGCTTAAAAAATGTCGCTGTTAACACTTGTAATTTCTAGATAGCGAAATTAATATTTATTGAGATTAAAAAGTATCTTTTGTTTATTTTATTTTGATAAAAAAACACTGGAGTCTCAAGCATAAGTCTCGACTTTTATTGTTCCTATATTATTGTTTTTAATTTTGCTTAAGGACGAATTACAATTTTTATTCTTTTTAAAGCTGATTAGTAGTTAAGCGTTGACCTTCAACTAATGATGACCCTGATGACAATTTTAATCTTAATGAGTCTCATTTACTTTTAATCTTAACAGTTTTCAGTGGCGTTTTAAATACGGCAAAGGAAGCTTTAAAGCAATGTTGGTTTTTTATTGAACAAATTAATTGTTAAACAAAACAACAATACTGAATTTTTTTTATTTAAATAAAGTTGCACTAGGTATATCAAACATTTCAGTTTAAATTTTTACTATTTTTTAAGACTTCTTAATCTTGAAGAATATAAAGGTTAAAATAAAAAATAAAGAGGCCCAAACAAAGCAGACAACAAAGCCCATATAAACTGCAGGATTGTTAATTCCAAATCCTTTAACTAACATAGTTCGCATCGCTTTAGTGGGTAATGTAAGGGGTAATAACATAGCAAAATGCCGTAGATGTTTATGCATTCCTTAAAAAATACAAAGCATTTACATTTTCTAAATTTTTGTCTTCAAATAAGTCTAAAAACCTTCTATTGGCCAAATGGTTCCGCTTAGCAAAAGAACGGGGTAAAAACTTCCCAAAGAAGCTTGAACAGCGTCCGTTTCATTGTTACATACAGCAGAAATAAAAAACCCAAAACTCATTCCAACAAAACCTTCCATTAGAGTTAAGGCCATAACCCAAAATAAATCACCTTTGCAAGTTATGGTAAAGACCCAAATCATAAAAATAATCACCAACGATGATTGAATAAACATTATTATGAATTGGGTGACAATATGTGCGACAAAAATTTCACAAGAAGACATTCCTACGAAAAAAAAAAAAATAACATAACCCCAAAACTTTTATCAGATGCCCCAATTGTATTATTATTTGAATTCATCTTAAAGACCTATTAGTACAGTCAATCCGTATGTGGACATCGAGGGGCAAATCAATGAATGAATTAGTGTACATTTTTTTAAGGATTTGTTGAGAATTTGTTTTAAATTTGTTCAGAATTTGTTGAAAATTTGCTAAAAATTTGTTAGGAATTTGCAGAATTTGTTAATAATTTGTAGAATTTGTAAAGAATTTGTAGAATTTGTGGAGAATTTGTTTAGAATTTGTTAAGAATTTGTTGAGAATTTGTTAGGAATTAGTGAACACAATTTGCACCATCTGATTTGCCCCTCGGTGGACATCAAAAAAATTCCGGGTAGGGCCGCCTTTTTTTATATGATGTAACTAGATGTCCAAAGAGAATAATCCCAAATTGGCGTATCTCTACCTGTTTCAGAAACGGCCCAGTGGGCAAGATAATATTGCTGCGATATTAATGTAACTTACGTTTGCAATATGTAATGTTACTTTATTCCTTGAAGCGATATCGCATAAACCTCGCTGCGATTGTCTAATGGTAAGGCATATAACATCGCAAAGCAATATTGCCATTGCGATGTTTTGTGATATTACAAATTTAGTTTGTTATAATGTTGCAAATTTGATATCGCTTAAACATTACAAATGTAATATTGCATAATTATTGCAAATGTATTATCGCAATGATGTCGTGTGTGCAGATTCAAACCGAGGTATAAAAATACCATGCTTTTAACAATTAAAACATCTAGATACAAGACAAAAAAACTTTAATTAAAAAAATAATGGTTTCATTTTTTTTTTCTTAAGAAATGATTATTTTTTTATATTAAAAGAATTATGTTTTATAGAATGTTTTAATTCAAAGAACCAAAAAAAAATTCCAAAATTATTGAATTAAATTTTTTATTAAATTAATTAGAAAAATAAATCATCTACAAACACTAAACAGTAACGTATTTTTAGCAGTAAACAAAAAAAATAAAATATGATTTTATACAAACATAGCAAAGTGTTCATTCAAGATTTACAACAAGTCGAATAATTTAAAACAGATGGTTCTCATAAATTAGGTACTACAAAAGAATTCCTTTTTGGGTATACTTTCTGAAGTGCTTTATGGTTTGGTTATAATTTTAAATTCTAACACAAGTACTTCCGAGAAGAATATCTTCTTTAGAACCCTTATGGGTTTAAACTAAATTACAAAATAAAAATATTTTTATGCAATATTGAATAATAAAACATACATAACTTAATAAGGCTATACAAAAATGAAGAACTATAATATCATTTGTTTAGCACACAAAAACAGAAATATAACTAAATTATATATTTACAACGAAGTCACTGATATTAGGTAAATAATATATTTATTAGCATAAATTTAAAGCTTACGTTCATTGGTGTAGTGGCAAGTTTATTATTATTTGCGTTATAAATTGGTTTTTTAAATACTATATTTCGAATTCGGTGGGACTCTTCGACGGGCTGGAAGAGGCTTTATGTTAAAAATGTTAACATTTAGGATATTTACAATTGTTCTTTTTCTTTAGCTTACCTAGTAAAAGACTTAAATATTACATACATACAAAATTCATTATTTTGGTTTAAAAACATCTTTATTTCTACAAATGCAACGTTGCGGAGCGTTTGTTCCTAGTTTCATCTAATAAAGATAAAATGCTTCCCAACGTTGCATTTATAAAAATAATAATGTTTTGTAGCTTAATTAATGTATTTTAAGCTAAATTAATGAATTGTAACCCTTAATATATGTAATATTGAAGTATTCTACTAGGTAATCTTAAGAACAATCGCAAATATTTTTTATTTTAAAACCTCTTTCAGCTCCTCGAAGAGTCCCATCGGATTCGAAATATAGCATGTTAAAATCAATTTATAAAGCAAATAGACATAAGCTTGCCACTACACCAAAAAAATTACAATTTTATTAAAAATACACTTATTTTTGTGCCTTTAAAAAAATTATAGAAATTGGAAAATGTGCACTAATTTTTGCGATCGTCCTATGCTAAAATCAGTCTCAGGTATGCAGGCCCATTTCTGCACATTTTTTCTGCAATAAAAGAAAAAGACATTTAAAATTATTACATTTATTAAAAACAAATAGCATTAAAATTATAAAATAATTTATTTTGCATCTTATGGATGAAAAATAGTTGTGTACTTTAATTAATTCTTATAAAATATGACCTGCTCACCTACCTTGTTTGCATAATTAATTATTGAATTTGAAGCACAAATTTTTATTTCGCACTAGCACCATTACTGCCAAATTATTGTGGACACAACAGTAAGCTGCACGCTACACACTTAAAGTTCAAATGAGAATAAGCATCTGAAACCGACCTCTTCTTAAAATTGCAAACCTATTAACTTTATAGAAAAAGTGACATTGTTTAAATATTCCAACTGCGATATTAATATCGAAATATCACACAACATTGCATTAACGTTGTGATGCGATGTTAAAATTTCATTACAAATGTAACATCGTTTAAATAGTTCAATTGCAATATTATTAGGGGAACATCGCAAAACATTGTATAAAGCATTCAAATGTAATGTTAAAATATTATTACAAATGTGACATCGCGTAAATATTTTTATTGTGATGTTTAAAATAAAAACATTACAAAACATTTCATAAACATTTTAATGCGATATTAGAATTTAATTTAAAAAGTGACATTACTAAAACATTTTCTTTGTAACATTGCAAATGTAAATTGCATTAATATTGGGGTAATATGTTTTGGTAACGTTATTTCTGTTCAAGAAAATAAACATTGCCGCAATATTTTGTAATGTTTTTTGCCCAGTGGGGGGGTTATGGCCCCCCAAATCACATGATAAATGTAAAATAGCATGCTAAAAAAATTTATTAATATCTTTTTTTTAAAACAAAATTCTATGCCCCCCTTAAAAGCCCCGTCGTTTATGGGGCAAAGGAATTATTTTTTTAAAAAAAGTTGTAAAATATTCTTAAGCACCTTATTTTGCATCTATCTGCTAAATTTGGTGTTAATCCAACGTGATTTGTTATTACTCTTCGGGGCTATTTAGGGAGTATAGGAATTTTTTTAGAGTTTTTTTTTATCTTTTATAATTTGGAACTCTATTTGACATCTATTTGCAAGATTTGGTGTAGTTCCACCGTGATCCAAAATTACGAATTGCGGAATTAAAGGGGGGCTTTTGTGGAGCCATAACACCGTTTCTGAAACAGGTAGAGATACGCCAATTTGAAGTTTTACTCTTTGGAGTTTAGACATCCAATTACATCATATAAAAAAGGCGGCCGTACCCGGAATTTTGTCGATATACCATCATTATTTAGGAAAGATTGACTGTACCATATAGTAAGATTAATGCATCAAGCTTTTTTTTGTTTACCTGCAACCCAAGACCTGTTGAACATTCCTTCACTTCGTTCTTGGATAAGTACATTGGAAGTTCCAGCGACTGCCAGAAAGAATACAATTCTGAAAAGAATAAATTTTCAATCTTTTAAGCCCTTGCAGTCCTAAGAAATATTATAAATTTAAAAAATATACTTACGTTAATATTATTCCTGCTGCCACAAAATCTGTAAACGATGGATGTTTATGTCCAAAAATGGGTTCCTTGTAAAATATTGGAATATCAGCTATGCTTGGATTTGCATGACACAGAATAAGCATATCTTTTGAGAACTTTAAATAGGCCAAATTAATTTCAGCTTGAATTCTTAATGCGACTTGGGAGTCTAAAAAAACGTCACTTTTCCTAAAAATATACTTTAAAAATTAGGCAAATACTAACTCGACATGTCCATAGCAACATAAATCTGACTTTGTTGCAAAGCCTCATTGGAAACATTTAGAGTAACATTAAAAAATAAAACAGCAGACTGCGAGAAATTGTGATGAAATACAAGGTACCCCCAGGCACCACCATCTTTTACAGCCTTCAAAGCGGCTTTTTCCGATTTGAAATATTTTAAATCACTTATAATATCCGACTTCAAGTGTTTTAGGTATCGGCAACTAAAATATTGCTCACTGCAACCCATGATTATGGGGCAGTTGGACTTAGTTTCGCTAATGTATTTTGCCTCAAAGTTCACAACGGCTATTGCAAGGTCCGATGGGTCTCGTCCAATCGCCCAGTTAAACAAGACCACTTGAACAAGCGGTACCAAAAACAGAAATACTAAAAGACCAATGTTTCTGACAAGACGGAGAAAGTTCTTCATGAAAAGTGCTATCAAGTGACCGGGATTTGCAATTTTTCTACAACTACATCTTTTGAACCAGGAATCTTTCGACACATTTTTTTCATCATCGGGAATCTAAAAATTATTGAGTGTTTTTTGTTCTCTTTTGGAATAAAAAATTACCAAATGTCCGAGAGACTGGCCCCGTATAAGCATCGTACTCAAGTTTGTTAGAGGATCATCCAACTGCTCTTCATTTTGTTGCTTAACTGATAGCAGTAAAAACACATCTTCTAAATTATTACACTTATAAGATGACAGTAATTTTTGGGGGGATTCTTCAGCCAACAGTTTTCCTTCCCGCATCAAACCGATCTGAAAATTGTAACTCCAAAATAACTTATGTTTATGTTTCGAGATTGTTACCATATGCGCTTGACCAGCCTCTTCAATATAATGGGTCGTTATAATGACAGTTTTGTTCCCCCCTTTACTAATTTCAACCAAGTGTGTCCAGATCTTCTGCCTTAAAACTGGATCAACTCCAACGGTAGGCTCGTCTAGAATTAGAATTTGGGGGTCATGTAATAAGGCCACTCCAAAAGAGACTCGTCTTTGCTGTCCACCACTGGAATAACTTAGATAAAACAATTTGCAACATAGCAGGTAAATTTACCTTAAGTTTCTTATTAGCTTGTGGCTACCGGGCAATTGTAGCAAATCCTGTAAAAACTCTAACCGTGTGCGAACATCCTTTAACTTCATGTCAAAAATAAACCCAAAATAAATCATAGTCTCCTTCACGCTAAAGTCCGCATACAAAGCTATCTCCTGGGGCATGTATCCTACAGCCTTGCCAGGTATTTCCGATTTCGAGGAACCAGGCCTTGTGCCTAATACCCAAACATTTCCCTTATCCAACTTTTTTATACCAACAACTATTGATAACAGGGTGGTTTTGCCGCAACCTGAAGCTCCCAAAAGACCATATCTGTTTGGAAATTAGTTAAGGACGATAATTGCGTTTAGGTGATGAATATTTACATGGTACCAATGTTAACGGACATATTTAAATCTTTTAGAATATCTTGACGGATTTTGCCTCTTCCGTAATGTTTGTACCCATGTCGAATACAAACTGCCTGTTGTACTTTTTTGTCGGTTGTAGTCATTTTTTGAAATTTTTTTTTAAAAGTCAAAAGTTATGTTTTGTTGACATTGCTATACAATTTTTCTGTATGACTCTAGTTCAAAAGATTATAACTTTCTTTTCTCAAAAAGCTGGATTTAGGTGATTTAGATAACTCTATCATTCAGGTTCAGCAACTTTTATTTTATATAAATATTGCTTTAAAAAATAAAACAAACTTAATTCGGTCTTTATATTTATTTATCTAACTATAACAAAACATACATCACAATACCATTTATTAACAATTACAAAGTTTAAACGTCTTAGTTTTTGAGCTCTTGAATAAAAATGTCTAAATTGTTTCTGTGAAGACAAAATATAAAAGTGTAAAAATTGTGTTTTATAAAAAAGTTTAAATTTTTAAAATACTAATTCCTAAAACTAAATTAATTACAAAAAAAGAGGGCAAGTTAAAATAATGACTAAAACCAAAAGGCACTGTTTAGAAAATAACAATAAGAAAGAAACCATTTTTTTAGTAAACTAAAACCAAAATAACATTGGCACAATTCCTGCCAAATATTATCTCAAGAATAAATTATAAACTGTTTAAATATTTATTTATACAGTATAAAAATATAAAGTAAAAGGACTATTTTACAGAAGAAAACAATTAAATAAGGGATGATCAGTGTTCATAAACATTACAAGTTCTCAACCTCGTTTGAACTTGAGAACAACCATACTTATGGTAAGGAAGAGAACAATCCAAACAATAGTAGAAAGGAATCCGTAATAAACATCGGGTTCCACCATACTCCAACCTCGGGTCAACATAGCTCTCAAGGAAGTGGTAGCCAGAGTAAGCGGAAGGAAAGTTGACACCCACCTAAGAACCGTGGGCATGCCTTCAATGGGCCAGATCACACCAGATAGAAGCAGAGTCGGGTAGAAACTGCCCAAAGCAAGTTGAATAGCGTTACGCTCCAACTCGCAAATGGCGGAGATTACAAATCCGAAGCACATTCCACAAAGTCCTTGAAGGATAGTCAGGACGATCACCCAGCCAATGTCTCCTTTGCATTGGACTCCAAAGACCAGGATCATGAATATGAGTACGAGAGCAGTTTGGCCGCACATGACAACGAACTGGGTCACGACGTGGGAGAACAGGATCTCTCCTGGAGAAACCCCAGCGACCCAGGAACGATCGAGCAATCCCTCCATTCTCTCGATAATCAAAGCTGAGGAAGTTAGCGCCACGGCCAAGAAGAAAACAATCCTGCAAAACAAACAACTGTTAGGGACCTGTTTGGATCTAAATCTGCAAAAACTTACGTTAGAATAACACCAGGCGCGACGAAATCAGTAAACGACGGTGTTTTAGAACCATAAATCGGTTCCTTAAACGAAATGGGTATTTCCGCCAGTTCTGGATTGTTGTCACACGACCTTAGAAGTGATTTAGCAAAGTCTTGATAAGACAACTGCAAATCTCTCTGTAGGATTATTCCAATTTGTTGATCTACAATAGAAGAGTTAAGTGCGTTCACAACAAATACATGAAACTTACTTGACATATCCAACCAAACTCGTACTTCGCTCTGGTCCAATGTTTCAGCATCAGCGTCCTTTCCTAAAGCCATTCTGGCAACCAAGGCGTCTGTAAAGTTCTCCGTGAAATAAACAGCTCCCCATGCGTCCCCTTTTCTAACGGCATCAACCGCTTTGTCCGGAGTCTCATAGTAAACCTTCGTAATCGTCGAATTTTTCAAATGGCTCATATATCTGCAAGCATAATTAAGTTAACAAGTTTCGAGTGGTTAAAGAATAATTAAAGGTCTTACCGACAACTAAAGTGTTCAAAAGTACAGTTCGTGAAAAAGTTACAGTCCTGGTAGGTCATGTTCGTGTAGTTAGTTTCGTGATTGACAACCGCCAGCCGTAAGCCTGTCGGATCTCGTCCAATTGCCATACAAAATAGGATAACTTGCATTACAGGGAGAGCGAAAATAAATAACATAACTCCTACGTTTCTCCACATCCTCAAGAAGTTCTTCTGTAGCAGTGCTTTGATTTTACCCACAGAAGTCCAATCTGAGAAGTCGGTACAGTTGTTGCAAGCTTCTTTGATGTCGGATTTTGGGTTTTGCTTGGCGCTCAACTAAAACATAATTATTAGCTTCGCAAATAGAGGTGTTGTGTGTACTTACGTCGATGTGTCCGTTTGACCCGTCATGAATAAGTACTTCTTTGCTTTGGTGGAAGTTAAGTCCCACAACTCCGCTTTCTTCCGACACTGAAATTGAATCTTTTTTGGCCCAATTCTCAGTAGCTAAACTAATATTATTACTGATATTTTGGTTTTCTGTTTGGGCAGCTCCTACTTGAACCTGCTTCCTGGATAATTTTAAAAATACTTCTTCTAATGTTTGGCAATGGTACATTGTCAGCAAGGCGCCTGGTGATTCTTCAGCCAAGAGTTTACCACTTCGCATTAGACCAATCTAAAACATACAATATTTTACCTACGACTATGAGGTTTTAACCTGTACTTACAGTATGGGCTTGTCGGGCTTCTTCAATGTAATGTGTTGTGATGATGACGGTTTTGTTGCCATCTTTGGTGATTTGTACCAAATGGTTCCAGATACTTTGTCGCAACAAGGGGTCGACTCCCACGGTGGGTTCGTCAAGAATTAAGAGTTCGGGATCGTGCATCAACGCTACGGCGAAGGATACTCTTCTTTGTTGACCACCACTACAAAAAAAGGAGAATTTAGAGATTGTTATGTTTTTAGTAGAGCTGATTTATGAAGGTTACCTAAGGTTTTTAACGAGACGGTTTTGACTAGGTAGATCCAAAAAGTTGAGCAAAAACTGCAGCCTCTCGTTGATTTCGGGCGATTCCATGCCAAAGATCCAACCGAAATACATCATGGTTTCCTTAATGGAGAATTCTCCATAGAGAGCGATTTCTTGGGGCATGTACCCCACCCGTTTACCCGGAACTCCTGATCCTTTTGTACCTGGTTTACCACCTAAAACCCATATTTCCCCGGAATTCAGTCTTCTTCTGCCGACGATGCATGACAACAACGTGGTTTTTCCGCAACCTGAAGCGCCTAATAGACCGTATCTGAAAGAGAAAGTTAATTAATAAGACGGTTTTTTTAGCGGAAGATGTTATGAATTCAGTTATGCAACTTATATTGGACCGAGTGTCGTAACACAAAATAAAATTATTAATAAAACTTATAAGGAATCGACGTCGAGACTGGTAGAAGTCAATCTTCGCATATCAATCTTTTGCAAGAAAGCAAAAATCATAGTAAATTTGCAAGGCTATTTGAAAAGATTCGTTAAATTTAAAAGAAGGATATTTTTTTCAAATTTAAAGGACACAATGTCGCGTTTAGTTCTTGCGAAGAGTCCTATAATAATAATGCATGTAAAATTAATATTGATCAAATGCCTAATGCTCAATAAAAACGTAATTGCTGTTATGCATTTGAAATTTTCTAATTGGTTAAGTTGTTTTTATTGAACTCTTTGTTCAAAACATATTTTTTCTGCACACTTTTTTTTTTGCTAGTTACACTGTCCAATGTATAATATTTATAATTCCAAGACAAACCAATATTTAGTTTCTTTCGGTGTGTTTAATTTTTTAAACAAATAAATAGGTACTTACAATTTGCAACATAATTTTTTAGAGAAATTACCTGACGTTTACGTGAAACGCAATTCTTAAAATCGCATGTTTTTTTTTTTAACAAGAACAACCTTGTATTGTAGACTTAGGTAAATATTTGTTGTGTCCGTTTAATGTTCCTTAAATAATTTCGCTTTTCCATTTGTGCGTTTAGATTGTATGTACAACAATGTGTCGATTATTTGGCGCATCGAAAATCATAAGGTTATTTATTATGCAGAATATTTTTGTAAAAAAACTAGCTTTTCTTTGTAAAAGGAAATAAAAAAAATATATTTCTTACATTTTATTTTACGGCCTTTTTTAATTTATTTATTTTTTATTTGTATTTTTAACGTACTTAATAGTTGCTAATTGAAATTGGTAATTCTATTTTCAATATGTATGGTACCTTTGACAATTTAGCTACATAAAATAAATATATTATGATGACGATGACCATAAAAAATTACACGTGCACCAAAATAAAAGGATGAGACAATTTTAATTTGTTTCAGATTAAGAACCTATGCTTTAGGAAGATTGAATTTAAGAAAATCTTGGTCCCTATATCTTTTAGCATACATTCGTGGTCAAAAAAGCGCAGACTTCTCTTTTAGTTTTTAATATTGCACACAAACGTTTTCTCGTTTGTGGGGAACCGATTTTTGCAAATATTTTAATAAAAAAAGTCACTTACATTGTGCCTTTGCCAACGGTCATATTGAGATTACTAAGAACGTGATTTGGGTTTTTGTTAGAGCCATAATGTTTGAATGCATGTCGTACACAAACGGCTTGTTGTCTTTTACTCCATACTGTTGATTGTTGATGATTTAAAGGTGGTCTTTCAGTCGTAACTCCAACTAGGTCCGGTCCTGGAACCACGGGTTCCACTCGCTCCCCCATGGCTGCTCCTTCACTGTAACAAAAACAAAAATTAAATTTCTAATTCATTGAACCTGTTATTATAATTAAACTGCATAAAAATACACAAAGTAAAGTTAAATTATTGCAGTGCGAGATTCTGCGAAAGGGGACATTAAATTTGCCACAGGAAATTATTTTATTTTTTAATTGTTTTTGCAGTGTGTCCCAAAATTGACGCACCACCTGTCTTAAGGCATGCCTTGCCAATTTCGGGACACCTGTACCTATTATAATCTTATGGATAAAAAAAGACATACACCGTTGTCAGATTCAGATTTTAAAGTTACCATAGTTTGACCAATAAAAGTGAAACAAAGATTCTCTCCAAACCACACTTTATTTAGAAAAATCTGAATACGTATTTCGACAACTAAGCTGTCGTCTTCAGCAGAAGATAGAACGATAGAATTTTATCTTCTGCTGAAGATGACAGCTTAGCTGTCGAAATACGTATTCAGATTTTTCTAAATAAAGTGTGGTTTGGAGAGAATCTTTGTTTTATATTAAACATTCGCCACAGAAATCATCAAATATCCAATAAAAGTGGTTTATTTTTAGTTTTTGTACTTTATTCTAAAGGGCGCCGCATAACCTTGAATATGTGATTTACCTTTTGCACTAGCAAAATAACAATTTAAACCAGTTCTAAAGTTTTGCCTCCATTTTAGTTTTAATTACCAATTAAGTAGGTATATTAGATTTTTAATCATTCTCATGGAACCAATGTATTAAATTTAAAAAACATTGTTTTCTTTGTTATTTTAAGCCTTGCTTATAAAGTGTGCTAATATTAAAAACAAGATCGATCTTCCATATCGCGTAAAAACTAAAATTATTAACGTTGAACCAAAATTTTAAAACAGTTAACAATAGTTTAGCTTAATGTTTATGTACTTAAGGGCCAAAAAATGTTAACACTATTTTGTAATGGGGGCAAAAGATAAATACCTGCTCGGGGCAAAAAAAAACTGAATTAACCATTCGCCCAATTCATTAAGCATGTCGGATGTGACGTCACTATAAACCATGGATAATATCCACGCGTTAACTGCACATTTTAAAAAAAGTAAGCGGCAAGATTTTAACAGAGATACCTCCGCTTGCAAGTTTTACTTATTACTAACCACAAAACCAATTATAACAAAAATATTGCATCAGATAGCCAATCAATTTAATGCATTTGCAATGTTACCTGTGGTCACTTAATGAATTTAATTGGACTTTTACTATTTTAGACCTGTTTATGCATTTCTTATGTTTTGAGGACTACTTTTATGTGTTTGGTGTATTATTACCGAATTTGTAATTGTTTTATTATTCAACATTGGATTGTAATTAATACCTACTTGTAGGTAATTTAATGCACCTTTTGGATAACACTCGAATTTCTCTGACTCACGAGTTTACGGCAATATTTATACAAAAAAATAAAAATAGAAAAATAAACCAAAAATTGTGACATGTTGACCTTGACAACTGACGGCAAAATTGGATAGTAAAGCCACAAACAACAATAAGAAAAAGACTTAAGCCTTGACTAGTAGGGCTTTTTTTTTTAAAATAAAATGGTAGGCCAAGATAGATAGATTTTTACCTTGCAAAAAATACGCATTAGTCAGATTTTTTTTATAAGTTAGAACTATTCAGGAAGCTTAATCCACAAAATGCACACTAAAGGGGGCCCAAAAGGCCCCCTTTAATTGTAATTTGTACTGCCGATGCCGTTACAAATTCTACTCATGGACTCAGAGTTTATTGGAATTAAAAACATCTATTATGCAGTAGATAATTATTCTACGTAAAATGAAAAACAACATGATTGATTTTGGTATTTTAGTGCATTGTAATACATTTTTTAAACCACTTTTCTTGCGGATAAAGTACCTTTTTAATCCTAAATGTTTCTTATATTTCCTGAGTCAAGTTCCATCAATCAAAGCGTTTAAATACAGAATTTTAGCAATATAAAATGCAAAAAATAGTGCTTCTAAATTGCCAAAATTCCGTATTTAAACGCTTATTGATGGACCTTTAGAATATGTCAACTTGTGTTTTGTTTATTTATGTTGCTGGTAAGCACAATTTTTTATTTAAATTAACTCCTATGAAACCCACCAGAATGTGCTGTTTTTTGTTGATTTTAGACAACCAACATTACATAACCACCGTTTCTATGCTTCGCGACATTCCCCTTTAATACTCTTCAAATCTCACTCTTTAAAAATCATGAATTCTATGTAAAGGCTACTTACGAATGCTAAAATAACAAATGAAGTAAAATGCTAAATCATCAGTATACATCGCCAACTAAAACAAAGTGACTAGATACTCATTATTTTAAGTATCCGATTATTACCTAACTTCTTGTAGAAGTGGGTTACCGCATGCAGTCTGATGACCTACTAATTAAGACGCTGACTTGTTGGTTTTTACTTTTGCTTTCGTTGTTTATAAGCCATAAGTGTGATTTAGAGTTAAATTAAATTAACTCAACGCCACTCAAAGCTACTTTACTCCACTTAACTTGACGCGACTAAATTAAGGCATTTATAGTATAAATTTACACGTTATAGTTTACAACAAGCTAATTTAGTAAGCGCCATCTATCGGTAAATGGTAGAATCGTCTTATTTACAGAAATTCATCTGAAATTCTTCGATTATCTTTGTAATTATAAAAATTTGGTCTAGTAGCCGATAGATGGCTCTAGTGAAGAGGCTACTTTACATTGAATTAGCTGAAATTAACCAAAATTAAAAAATAGAACCTTAAGTAAACGTCAAGTTAAGTTAATTGGATGTGTAAATGCGATTTCATCTTTCGTATAATTTATTTCAGTCGCGATACGTTAATTATAAGTGAAGTTACGCTAATTCATCTCTAAATCATGCTTTAGCGTGCGAAAAATTAACATGCATTATTTAAAACCAAAATGAGTACCACGGTAGCCAAGAAAAAACGTGAATCAAAAAAATATTAACGTCACTACACCTTGTGTGTAAAAGGTTGAAAAATGTAATCGAAAAAACTTGTTTATAGCGTCATATTTAATGGTCAAATATAAGGAAGGTTATATTTGATTCCAATTTATGTGAAATAACTATCATGTACTACAAGTGAATCTATACCTTTGAACCACTTTTTATAAAGGTTGAACAAAAAATTAACAACATGTCAGTATAAGAAGTTAATGATTGCTAATTATTTATAAATGATATTATTCTATTAGTGTATTAACCATTTGGGAATATAATTAAAAAGTAATTACTTACAAAGATCTTGATGATAAAACACACAAAACAAACTAGAAATTAATAAACGAGACAGTTTCGAAGAATTTATGTTTCCATCCTCAGTTTAAAACAAATAAATCAAAAAAATCGTTATGGTATGTTATTTTTTACGGTTTAATGCTTTATTAATTTGTTGGGGCAACCGAAAAAATTGCACAGTGGCAGTGGAAAAAAACTTCAGAAGAATTATTGAGTTTGAGTTAGGTAGGAAAATAGTATGGGTCAATGTATAATAGTAGGAGTCAATGGACGTTTCGCATTTTTTTAGGTAATTTTTTTGTAAAAGGGTTTTATTTCTTGAATTTTTTCTAAGGTTGCAAAGAGTATAAAAAAGCACGTGCAAATACCTAAACTATTTTTTTGACTTTTGTTGTTTGCAATTTCAATTTTTAATTAGTGGTTGTTTAGGATACATAAAAACTATAATTAATTAAGCGTCCGGGTCCGATGAGAATCTTAAATACAATTTATGAGATAATTGCAGAAATTTTTTGTTGTTTAAATTGTTTTAAAACATTAATTTTTTGCAGATAACTTAGCTTTAAAAGCAAAAAATAAACATTCATTTATTTACATTTTGCTAAGGTAATACCTATTTAAT
The DNA here is from genome assembly GCA_963920755.1 of Cartodere bifasciata. Taxonomy (NCBI): domain Eukaryota; kingdom Metazoa; phylum Arthropoda; class Insecta; order Coleoptera; family Latridiidae; genus Cartodere; species Cartodere bifasciata. Next base: position 4,088,817 of record OY987196.1, on the reverse strand, counting down.
ATAATTTAACATTGTAATGTTATGAAATCATTGTATATTACGTTAATTAGCTCCATCCTAGTAATAATATAATAGTATTTAATTAGAAATAAAATTTAACATTTCCACTATTGTGTGCCGCAATCGGTGCAAGTTTATTAGAGAAACTTTCCTTGGTTTTGATAATAGTACGAGAGCTGGCAACCAAAAACACACATCATGGAACGTTGTCATGATTTTTTGTCCATAACATTATATTTAATATTTCTTAACTTTTGTCCAATACATTGGCAGCGCTAACAGGTAGCGCTTTTTTTTAACATCATAAGTGGAATATTTTTTTTGAAGTAATGAAATAATATGTGCAAATATGAGCCTTAACACTGCCAGACATTTGTAAAGTGAAAATTATTAATTTTGTGCAATCTGTAGACTTTTATGTGTAAAATAAGAAATGATTATTATAGGGTTTTCTGTCCTTGAAAAGCACATTTGAAAGGCGATTAACCCATCATAAAGGGTTGGCAGGGTTATAGCTCAAAGATGCAACAATCAATTTTGTTGTACGAAGAAAACGATCCCACTTATGATGTTTTTACCATTGAAAAAAAAACGCTACCTGTTTGGCCTGCTATTTTGTTGGATTAAGAAAAGTAATATTAAATATTATGTAATATCAAAAAATCATGACAACGTTAATGATGTGGATTTTCATGTTGATAGCTCCTATACTATAATACATACTTAAATTGGAGAATTAAAAAAAAGTTTGGGACAATATATTTCTGTAGCAGTACTGAAGCCACTCCTTAATTCCGATGTCCGCCCTTACGAGACCAAATTAGTGACTAAGGACATAATATTACATATCCACCCAACGTAAGTACAATATGTATTTAATATTAAAATCATGTCTCTTTTATTGAAATAAAATGTATAATAGTTCAGTTCTACTACCTGAAGTAAACAAAAGTGAATGTATGAATAAAAAGATTGAAATGGGAATATTCTCGAGTTGACTGGTACTTTGCAAGGTCTAATAAATGTAATTCTCTTTAAATACTTTTAGTTCCAAAGTCCGCGTTATTGCTCGAGGGCTTAATATAAACTATGTAATTATTTCCATATTACAAGAATATTAATTGTAACAATAACACAAATTACTGAAAAATTCCAGATGTAAGGTAAATGCTTGTGTTCCACAAATTTGGAACTGAAAATATCTCTCTCAGATCTAAGCAATTTTCAGAATTCTTTAAAATAGCACTAAGGTCAAGAAAGGTTACATTTTTGCTTGAAGCTTATATGTATAAATTATTCAATAATCCTGAATAATTTCGTATTCTATAGACAAATTTTAACCTGTTAAGGAGTCGTAAAACGACAATTCAAAATTTATTACCAAATATTAAGTACTTTACAAAAAGGCTATTAATACGTTCGAATTAATAAGTAACAAAACTTTTATGATAATTTATGGAAAATACTACCTACCTAATTACGTATTCAACAGGTACAAATAATTTCTGTACAAATTACTGACAAAGAGAAGAATTTAAAAATGCAATGGTATCGGTTTTGAGTTTACCAAAATAAAACCTTGCGTTTTAAGGCTAGAGATTCAAATTCACAGATCTTCTAATCTGTGCTTGTAGAAGCTCGTATAAGTCATCTCCGTTGAGCTCTCGTCAATTCTACTACATAGCACATCTACATTAGCGTATATTAAAATTAAATTTAGTTTTTAAAACTATAAAAATAGGGCTACAAACGTATTATGATTTCATATAAATCGGTTATTTCTTTGTGTCGAATATCTGACTTCAAAAAATAATGATTTCTGAAGTCAGATTTTCGACACAAAGAAATATGCGATTTATATAAAACCATAGTACGTTTGTAGCCCCATTTTTTAAGTTTTAAAAACTACATTTAGTTTTAATATACGATGGGGCCCTCATGTAGATGTGCTATTAGTAGAATTGACGGGAGCTCAACGGAGATGACTTATACGAGCTTTTAGGAGCACAAATTAAAAGATCAGTGAATTTGAATCTCTTGAACAATTTTTTCCTCGAAAATAAAATTATAACTATTGATACCTAAATAGTTCTAAACCGTTTAAGATTACTTGTTTAAAAGCAAAAATAAATGTTGGTGTAAAACCAACGAAGTTTTAAATCTTAAAAATTACTTACGTTATCAGCATCGTTTTAATATTCCACTTAAATAATTTTAAATAACTTTAAATACAGTTTCGTTGCACGAATTCCAAATTTACCACAAACACATATTCTAGCGCAGGATGATGAGTTTCTACAGAAAAAACAACATTATTCACAAAGCACTATTTTTAAAATTGCAAAATGCATGTTTATTTTTATTAGAGAAGACGACATTTGGTAAGTCTTATTCTTGCATTTGTTTTATTACTTCATTGTTTTAAACAACGCGCATCGTCGAAGCAAGGACAATTACTAATTAGTTTTATTATTAAATTATAAATGGTTGCATATTTGCAAATTGTTATGAAATTCTTTACCAAAATATGCGTATTGTTGCAAATATCTAATAAGTGAATTCAAGAGAGCGTTCAGAAATAACTTTGGAGTTGAGTTGCATTAATTTCGTATTTTGGTTTGGCTCAAGGATTCTTAAGTCAGCAGGACTTAAAAGGACCTCAAAATTCAAATACTTCCACTTTTGTTGGATAGTAATAAAAAATGTTGCCAAAGGGAAAAAGAACCAAATAAAAAAAATGTATGCTAAGGTTTTGCAAAATTTGAACAATGCCAAATTTTAACTATTTATATTTAAAGTATCCTTAAACATATAAAACGATGACACCGTTTTTTATGTACAGTTGAATTCATATAAAAGTGGTAGAGTGTCAAAGTTGTGTCAAATTTGTTTAATAAAATTTGGCCTTTATTTTGCCATAATTTAGTTGTATTCATGTCGGTTGTTTCGTTGCTTTATCATATTTTATGACTACAGTGAAGAGGTAACTGGAAACTTAAAAATTAAGGCCAAATAATCTAATGAAACTTTGACACTATTTGAAAGTGTACCACTTTTATGTGAATTTAACTGTACGTAGGCACGCTATTACCAATAACGCCAATAACTCATTCAATAATCGAAATTTTAGCAATAAGTTCAAGTTCATTTATTAAGTTGTACAACCTTAAATTAATCAATTATTAGAAAAAATAGGCCAGCAAGTTTATCCAAAAGTAAAACCACGTAACAAGTTTATTAAAAAATTAACATTTTAAGAAATTTTTTGATGATTAATACAAAAAGTTGTAAATTACGATCGTCATAATGCTTTTTTATTTGTTTTGCAAAAGTCCAAAAAGTAATTTATTTAAATGTTTAAAAAAACCATGTTTTTGGTGATGTCACATCAAATTCTAGGAAATTTGAAAGTCGTAAAAAATTAGCTAATAAAAAAATAGTGTTTTTGACGCTTGCAATATAATATACTATTTGTGAACACGTGTTTTTGAAACCAGAGTAATTATTGTTTATTAAAATAAATTCTTTAAATGCTTGACAAAAAATTAATTCATCCTATTAATTAAATGATTTTTCAAAATAATAATTATGTTGTAAATTTTTAGAAATTCAATGACAAAAAAATTATAAATGTATTTATTATTAATAATAATTACTTCCGAGATCACTTCCTTTGCGCAGTAAAAACTTATTTTTATATGTAGTTAAGAAATATAATATGTTAATTTTTATCTCGCAACTTTTATTGCCAATTTTCTAATAACTTTTACTTTACAAAATTACAAACATTTTTATTTTAATGGAACTGTCCTACAAAATTTCTTTTTATCATTAATTTTATTTAAGAAATATATTGCATCTCAAAACCTAATTTATTTTTTTGTTAAACTTTAATTATGTTATAAAATATTCTCTATTGGGAAGCAACAATTTTTTGCTTCCCTATTTAAATTGTTAAAAATGTATATGCAAAGATTTTGTATAATAACTATAATTTAAAATTATTTTTAATAAGATAATATAAAAACACGATTTGGTTTCATATTCAAAGGTCGAAGGATAACTTGAATAAAAAATGCGATGAAACTATGAATTAAAATTTTGCCAAATTTTAATGATTGTGATTTACATTTCTCTAAAACGGATAAAATATTTTGGAATCTAACATTTTAAAACCTGTTTGTTGGAATCAGGTGATTTAATAAAAGGTTTTTAAATAAAAAATTAAGTTACCCTTGATCTAAATTTGTTTAGTAAAAAATCCACAACAACATTTTATACAAGCACTTATTTGGTAACTTCTTTCAATACAATGTAACTTAACAAATGTGGTTTTCTCTAGTAAAACGCACTGTAGAACACACTGTATACCTTATAGAAGTAAACGAAACTAAAGTGAGATTTCAAAACGCCCGGTAGAATGGTGGAACTCACAAAAGCGAAAGACCGTGCTTCTTAAGAGGAGTTTCGTCGTCACACTACTCGTTCAAGTCTTTTGTTTAAAAGTTTGTCTTTCCCCTACCTGTGCTTAGACTTGAGCGCCGCGGACTCATTATTATACATTTTAGCTATTATATTTTGTCTATAAACCGACTAATGGTACTGCGGTGTTTTGTAACATGTGAGCAAAAAAATACGCTTGGTCAGAATTCATGGTGACTTTTTTTTGTTTGTGGCGGGATGAGCAGGAAGCTTTGTAAAGGTTATTACAAAATTTTTGTAGTCCTTATTTTTACTCCTGAATGGTAAATATTCCAAAGATTGTTTTCAAGATTACCATTTTCAAGGGAAGTTTTTAATATGTAATGTTTTTTATTCTGAAAAATCTAAAAGGATTCTATTTAATTTTTTTTTTTTCTATTTAATTAATTCAATAATTATTGTTTTTACATTTTTTGCGATAACTACTGGTACTCTAAATTAAAATTCAAAAAACAGGATACTCTTAGTAAAATGTGGCAAAAATAAATTTTTAGCAGTATAATTTCTATAAAGTTTATCGAGTTTTTTATACAGGGTTTTCCAAACTTGGTGTATGGTATACGCATTCCTAGGGATCCTAAGGAAATTTTTGTGTCTTTGTTTAAAGCCTTTTTTTCATTAATATGTGCCATTTTTTTTCAAGCTACAATCGTTTAAAATTTCGCACTTTGAGGCCTTATATCTCCAAGGGTATATGTGATTTTTTTAAGCAATTTCCTGGAGATTCATGAGTCAGTTTTTGAACGCTCTGTATAAAAAGGGTTAAAGGTTATATTTAACCTACCATGACGCATTTTACTGGGCCAATAAATTCTTAGAAAAAATATAAATCATGATTTGATTATTTTACAACATAAAATTAGCAAAAAAAATGGTTATTTAAAAAACACGCTTATTTTAATTTGTCGAAATCGTACCTGTTTAAAAGCACTAAGTAATATTATGTAGATTTTTAATATCTTTGCCTAAAAAAATTAATACCTACGTAAATGCAGTTCTTTAGACTTTAAGTAAGTTGTGGTGAAAATTATTTTATATTTTTAGTGTTTTGACCACAAATAATTTTCTCACAATCACAAATCAAACTTCACATAGTTATGTAAAAGACAAAAACATATACATTTTCTCACCAACAAAAGAAAAGTTTTTCTTAGTTATGTAAGAAAAGATCTATATTTATTTGTTGGATAACCGTTTTTTTTTACCACCCTGCTTTTTTATTGCATAAAATAAATATGGCTATTTAAAAGTAAGTTCTTAGACAATTTCAGAAGATATAATTTTCTTTCCATTTAGTAAGCTCCGAAAGAGTTTTTAAAACCTAAAGGGTTTTTTTTCATAACGTCACTTTAGTTTTTCTAGTACATACATAGTTACTTTGATTTAAATAATTCATTTTTAATAACTGCAATAATATTTTTAATTTTTCAATAGACACGCACAAGATTAAAAATTAAAATACTTTATGAGTACATAAAGTGCACCTGTTAAGCGAGAACAAATTACCTGATTATGTTAAAAAATACCTTAACATCTTAATTGGTTGTATTTTTCTAATGTTGAGCTAATTGCAATAATTTTACTGTTTACTCTGTTAAATGACTAACACATCACTAAACTATTAACAAATTCATTTGATAGAAGAACAATACTTTATAATAACATTCTAAACAAAAACTATGTAGGAAAAGTTTGGAATATAAAAGATCTACACACATTAGGGATTAATAAAATTCAAGGACATTTTTTTCCCTTAAAGTACAAAAAGCAAGCCTTTTTTAGATTTACTTTAAAGGTAGATACATTTTTAATTATTTACCCAGCAATCTACTTTTGTTTGCAGTATTATTCACCAAAATAATTTCCACCTGCGGTAGGTTATTTCAAGAAGTTAACCTTTCACTTTAACCAAACCAAAATTCATCAATGAAAACCACTTCACAAGCTTAATGTTTTAATTTTCTGAAATTTTTAGTTTTAATTTATTTTAACGTTATTGGGGAATTCTTGAATAATTGATTACCAATCTATTTCGCCAATACCTCAGCTGACTAATTCGAATTTCCTGCAGAGAATATTATTATCTTGTTGTAATGTTACAATTATTATAAAATACTGGAAATAAAATTGCATACATAAAGCAAAAGGAAAGGCAATATTTTATGTAAAACATTTTATATTTGCCCTTCATTCGTCCCTAGGTGCATATTTTATTTAATAAAGTTTAACTAGACTAATTAATTAGCCATTTAATTATTTATTTGCATGATGATCAGTCTCATTATTCTATTGTATCTTAATCTCACAAAATAAAAAAAAATGTACCATACATTTTATGATATAATATTGCATTGTTAGAGTTATGCATTTAAGAATCTCTCGATAGTAGGAAGTAAAAAAGAAAATAATTCAACGTAGTGATGTTTTTGAAATTTTGTTTTATCGTGTTTTGAGAAAAAAAGACAGGTTTTACTAATTAATTTTTTTGCAATAACATTTTAAAAAATAAAAACTTGTAGCTAAATTTAGAAATGCTACCATCAGGTTTAGCAAAGGAATGCCATTATTTGTTTATAGCAAACTTTGAATTTGCGTCATTATACTAAAAGTGTAATTAAAAGATTTTTATTACAGGTATTAATTTTAAGATATTTCCAAAATGCCATTTTTTTGTATTTTTAATTATCAAACTGGTAAAGATCAATCCTATTTAGCTAATATCTTGTCTTGGAGTCTTGGGTTTGTTTACGTCCATAAAATAATGATACACTAACTATAAATAAACCTTGAAATTGAAATTATTGTTTTTTAAATTACACGGCAATTGAAAAATTATTGGTATAATTTCTTAGAAAATGCATGCTACAAAATAGTCAGTCTGCATGTTGTTATTAGTCATAAAAAAGTTTCATTTTACCAAAAATTTATGTGACAAAAGACGAAAGCGGGGAATGTCGCGAAGCATAGAAACTGTGGTTATGTAATGTTGGTTGCCAAAAATCAACAAAAAACTGCACGTTCTGGTCATTGCTCAGTGGGTTTATAAGGGTTAATTAAAAATTGTGCTTACCGGCAACATAAATAAACAAAGCACAAGTTAATATATTCTAAAGGTCTATGAATAAGCGTTTAAATACAGATTTTTGGGAATTTAAAATGCAAAAAAATAGTGCTTCTAAATTGCCAAAATTCTGTCTTTAAACGCTTATTGATGGACCTTTAAAATATGTCAACTTGTACGTTGTTTATTTATGTTGCTGGTAAGCACAATTTTTAATTAGAATTTACTCTACCTACTGAGCAATGACCAGAAGGTGCTGTTTTTGGTTGATTTTAAGCAACCAACATTACATAACCACAGTTTCTATGCTTCGAGACATTCCCCTTTAAGATACGCGAGGGTTTTTTTTTGTCTCTGATGCTACGATTTTTAGAAACAATTTCTCTCGTAATTTCTACTAAATAATTGCAGATTTATGGCGACTAATAACTTTGTTTGTACATAAATAATTTGCATATACTTAGACATAATCAGGGTACTTGTAAAAAAATTAATTAACTTTTTTGGCTGTAATTTTCTGTTAAATTGACATGTTTACTATTTGTCAATCAAAAACGCAAAAACGAATAGTGAAAGAGGTGCTACATTGAGTTCTTTTTTTTATGAGCTAGGATCTTCTAAACAGTTTATCTTTCTCCGATATACAAATTTGTTAATTTTTTCAAAACAGAACAGGTCCCATTTTGATGTAAGAAATTTAAGTTATCAAGGATAACAACTTTTTCCAGGACACCTGTAATTGATTGATATGTGCAATCGATAAAATCAGTTTATATTGTTGTTAATCACAATCAAGAAACAATTTATAACACGGGTCACATCACGTATTAGGAACAAAATAATACATAACAATTAAATGTTCTAGCGATAGTCAAAAACAATAAAATTTAATGGTTGAATCGATATTAATATTTAATTTTCTGTTCTTAAGATAATGACGAATCCTTCCATAATAAAAACGCATTAAGAATAGATGCAACGTTGTTTGGAACATGTTATATTAGTTTAATTTATTTTTAAACTTTTAATGACGCTAGGAGACTAAAAAAGTTCACTTTATATACTCTGAATATCCTTCGAATTTAGGAGTTTTTTTTATTAATATCTAGTAGCTAAGTGTTATTAAATTAACATTATTTTAGCATTTCTATTAATTTTAATGGTGTTTAACTTTTTTCTATGCGTAGGTAACACCAAAGACCAAATATATAAGACTCATACATCAGTCATACATTTTGTTGGTTTAAATTTTAGACGATCGATTAACAAAAAAAACAGGTTGTAGTATTGCTGGTTTTTAAAAAAAAGTTAACAAGGAAGTTCGCGAAGCATAGAAACTGTGGATATGTAATGTTGGTTGCCTAAAATCAACAAAAACAGCACTTTCTGGTCATTGCTCAGTGGGTTTATAAGAGTTAATTTTAATTAAAAATTGTGCCTACCAGCAACATAAATAAACAAAGCACAAGTTGACATATTCTAAAGGTCCATCAATAAGCGTTCAAATATAGAATTTCAGAAATTTAAAATGCAAAAAATGGTGCTTCTAAATTGCCAAAATTCTATATTTAAATGTTTGATGGACCTTTAGAATATGTCAACTTGTGCTTTGTTTATTTATGTTGCTGGTAAGCACAATTTTTAATTAAAATTAACTCTTATAAACCCTCTGAGCAATGATCGAAATGTGCTGTTTTTTGTTGATTTTAGGCAACCAACATTACATAACCACAGTTTCTATGCTTCGTGACATTCCCCTTTAAGTTATACAATAACATTTTTTAAGTAGTGCGTCTAAAATATTGAATCTATTGTAATATTAACGCAAAGTATAGTGTTTCGGTTCGGTCAATTTAAATAGCACTACCTTTAATGCGCACGGAACCTAATAGGATTAGTAAAAATGTATCTTTTTTTTATATTTAAAGAGTACATACGTAAACGCTAATTTAATGACGTCTAAAAAAACTTCTTAACTATTTTTTTAGTTGACCTACAAACATTGGTAAAATAGGATCTAGCCTAAGAGAATAGAATAGTATAATCTGTGGATCTAGCACAAAAAAACTTAAGGATTAACTAGGCGCTCTAAGGATAATTCGGTTCTAAATAGCTTTTTTTTATAAACTGACAATGTTGTAAACTTTTTTTTAAATAAACAATAGGATCCAAAATTCAAAGCAAACAAAATAATTTTTTTAAAAGAATCCAGACTATTTTTTCAAAAATTATTGAAGCATTTAGTAATAAAACTTATGATATTTTTTGTGATTCAACCAATTAAACCCAAATAGCTTTAGCCTTGAAGCAAGGGAGAGGATTAATCTTATTTTTAAGATTCTTCGCCAGACATATCAGAATAACTTAAAAAAGGTCTATAAACTTCTCTGACGTCATGCATTAGCTGACCAGTTCATTTTATAGCAAGCAGGTTCTTTTTATTTGATCCCATATGAAGATCAGGTATAAGAATATTTTAATGTCCCATATTAAAACCCAAGTACTTCGGTTTATTATTTTAATTTATTGAAATTATCAAAATGGTATTTCCGCCTTTGCTAAGATTAACCTCGAATGATATTCTTTCCTTTATTTTGGAAATTTCCAAGAGGAAGCTTTGTTTTTTTTAGCTTCTGCTAGACACTAATGAGATGAGTAATTATTTGACTCGTCCTGACCTTCAAAAACAAAAACTTGAAGCAAAAAATCATGAACCGTAAATCAGAGCAAAAAAACCTATTGCTTTTTAGGAAAAAAAAACATCCGTTCATTTTTGCAAAAAGTGCTAGTATTTAAAATGAAATTAAACAGTTTTTTTACTTTAGGTTATTTACAAAAAGTTCTGGTTTGATTTATTTAAAATTGGTTAAGTTATTTTCAAATTACTGTACCTTTAAGTTTTTCCATAATTTCGATTATTTCATTTGTATGTCAAATTAGAGGTTTATGCCAAAATTTAAAGCATTTTACTGCGAATTATACTGGAAATCACCCGTTGGCAACAACCTGAGCTGAAATATCCCGTTGGAAAGCACTGACAGCGAATTAATTTACCTGGATAGAAGTCAAAGTTATAATTTTTTGTTAATTTTACCAAAAATTGTTCTTTTGGTTAGTTGTATTCAGTATTTAAATTAAATTAATATTATTTTTTTGGGTAAGTAGTATTTATAAATTAAATAATCGTGCTCTTGATGAATTTTCGATTTTAAAAGAACTCGTGCTTGTTGAATACGCAATGTCCCTTAAACGTAAGGGTGTTTTCTTTGAATTATACATCTCGTGTTTTGCACTCGGTAAATAATTAGAAAACACCCTTACTTTTACGGGACATTACTATGCAACAAGCACTCGTTCATTTAATATTTGAAAATTCATAGAGCACTCGTACTATTACTACTGAATATTGCCTTTATTCTTGGTTTCTAGTTCGTCTGCGAAATAAATAATAATAATTAATCAATGTAATGTAAGTGTAAACCACAGCAGAATGATTGCGCATATTTAAAGTCCAGAAAATGACTCAGACTTACTTTTACTTTACAAAATACCTATTATTGCATTTTCATTTGTTGCAATTTAAATCATATTAAATGATTGATCTTATACAAATCCAACAGGTTGTTACAATTTTATTGTTCAATAATTAATTCTGAATTATTTTTAAATAATTACCTGTTGCAAGAACTAATAATATGCAAGTATAGCAGACAGTGATATTTAAAAACGTCATTGGTCATTTCCCAGAAAATTTGTGTTTAGTTTTACTGGCGCTAATTGATCTTAGGAATTGGAATTTTATAATAATTGCTTATTTATTTGATAATCATAAATATGTATGTCATGCAAACATACAAATTATCAACCTAAAGAAAACGTACTGAGTGTAAGAGCAGAAAAACAGCAGAAATTGGCGAATGCGCCCAGAAGGTAAAGCAGTAATTTATATCGTTTCTACGTAATTTTGAACTGATGGACATGCAATAAAACATAATTTTTTTTAGTAACAAATAAAATGAATTGACCCAGAACTGCAAAAGCTTCTCAAAGTCAACCGAAACCCATAAATAATAATAATTCTTATTCCGAAGATATAGTGTTTGTTTTATTTTTGCAATTTGCTCGACGCCCTTGATTTGGCACATAAAAGCCATTATGAATTAACATATTTTTAATAAATACCCACGTACTTACTTATTTTAAGCTAGTTAGCTATAAATTGTTGTTGACACTCATAAAAATTCAAAGGCCTCATGTAAGTACATTACACATATCTAAACTTTGTGAACAGAATTACATTTTTTAGAGATCAATTTTCATGTAATAAACAAGGCGTTTTTTTCGGTTTAAAAACTTGCCACAACAGTTTAAACTATGCAAATTGAATTGAACTTGAGAAACTTAGGTATACACAAAATTGTGGGAATATTTTTTCTTGTTAAAAGTTTTACCTGCAAGAAATTTAATAAATATTCCGGTTGGTAGGTACAGGGTGTCCCACGTAAGATGACCCAACCCCTTATCTCAGAAACTAAAAATGCTAGCCAATTTTATTTTTCGCAGGATTGTTTGTAATGAACCAAATTTTTATTTTTAGTAATGTTTCACTATACAGGCTGTTCCATTTACTCGGAACAAACATTGACTTCTTTATTTTAAATGGAACATCCTATATTTTTTTATATTTTTAAATTCTCCTAAAAATGAAGATTATTTTGTTAAAAGTCCAAAATCTCCAACTTTTATAGTTTTTACCGAGGGGTTAACCTCCTTGGTAGTATGGTGTACACCTTCATTGGTAGTGCCTGGTAGTGTCATTGGTAGTGCCTGGTAGTATCAATGGTAGTGTTTGGTAGTATGTGGTAGTGCCTGGTAGTACCTGGTAGTACGTGGTAGTGTCAGTGGTAGTGCCTGGTAGTACGTGGTAGTGTCAGTGGTAGTGCCTGGTAGTGTTAATGGTAGTGTGTGATAGTATCAGCCGAATTTAAAGAAAAAAAATTTAAAAACATTGAATTTTAGTATAAATTTAATGAAATATTTTAAGACTAATTTTAATATTGTCTAAAACAGTAAAACAGTCCTTAATAAAATAAAATATACCTATATCGCTACAAGACTAAGCATATAACGAGTCATATAATATGCCGACACAAAAACTCAATATGTTTATAAAAGTTCCAAAAGAAGTTTAATCAACATAATCGAAAGTTATATAAACTTTTAACAAATAAGCATTATAATGACGGAGGGCTTTTCCAGTTTCTTCAACAATTGGTTTTCGAATCAAAACATAAAGTTCGTACCGTTCATTTCCCCCTGATGGTCTGGATTTTTGGTTTCTGATAAAAATACCAACGACGCGCCATCTACAAAACCATTCGCCATTCCAGCATGCACCACAATGAACCTAAAACATAATTATTGTCTAAAATAATTTTTTTTTTAAATTTAAATTTTAAATCAGATTTTGCATTTTTCTATTCTTTATTCTTTTAAATAGGAGTAATATTTATTAGAAGAAATCTGATGAAAAAAAAAAAATGTGTACCAACCTTGAACCATCATATTTAGTTTTTCTGACACTTTTTACGTTGTCGTCTTGCCAGGAGTGCGTACAAGTTTCGTCCGTAAAAACAAAATCATATCCTCTTTTTTATAGTTCATATAGGATTGCAAAAAATGACCCCGCTTAATTACTATGTGCTCTAGTTCCATTAAGCCCCTTTTTGAATTGTCCTTCCTAAACTTGAACCAATATTGTGCAGTACCCTTGCTAAAAAAATAATTTAAGAATCGGTATTTTTTTGTCAGCCTTTGGGGTGTATTCTGTAACTTAAATTTAAATTTTTAAGGGCCTTTAAAATTTTTAACGGCCTTTAAAACAGTTTTCAAGCGTTTTACGTCAACGTGACGCCCTTTAAAATTTTAACTTTTAACGGAAAAGTGACAGAATACACCCCTTTGAGCTTTAATTTTACTGCTGCCACTTACCTCATTTTGGCGCAGCCAAAAAAGATGCCTCGGTCTTTTAATGTAGGAAGCAAGGAATCCAAGGTTACATGTTCCTCTAAAATATAAAATAATAAATTAGTTTGGCTTCATCTAAAATAAAATGTTACACTTACTTCGAACTTGCATCTTTATTAAAACCATCAATCCCTGTGATTGGGACACTCCGTTGCCTCTTCTTCTTTGGGGGAGACACAGCTCCAGGATTGTTTATTTTAAATTTTTTAGAGCACTCACTGTGTTTATTGATATGCCTTATGCATCCGCTTCTCTCTATAAAACATATTATTAAAGGCTTCTTTACTTAACTGTAAAAAGGGTTTTAAAAAAACCTACTTCATTCACGGCTGCAAGTGGTAGTAAAGGTCCTCCATTCTCCTTCTCACATTGGAAATAGTCAAAGAGGGCTAGGACAAGTTCATGGATCGATTCTCCAAGCTGGTGCTTAGGCATTTTTATGTCCTTAAGTCTCGAAATAACAAATAAACACAATAACAATAACAAAACACGTTAACAAGGCAAAATAATAAAACAAACACAAACAACAAACACAAATAATAAAAATCAAAAACGTTTGAACTGCTTTGACACGTCAAAATGAGCATGTGCAAATGGCGCGCTAGACCGGCGTCGTGGAAACCGCGCCCAGGTTTGCCAACCTATTTTTAAAAATCGCGCTTAATTACCCATCTTATAAGACTCTTTATTTGAATTTGAGGTTGGCAATTTTGCGAGAGTTATGACGTCTCGGTTATGACTTGCACCTATTTTAAGATTTTAGTGACTTTACCAACAGATTAATATTCACGCTAGTGAATAGTGTGGTGTTAAGATTTGAAGAAGCTGCAATTTAACAAAGAAATTTTGTAGTAAAATAGTTAAAATGGAACCTGTCAGCAAGCATATTACAATTGGTAAGTAAATTTCATGCCTTTTGATGCTTGAACAAGTTTACTGGTTTAAATAAAAATAATTTTGTGTCTAGTGTACTAAATAGTCTACTCGCCATATAGGAGGAGTTAAACTTTTTTTTGGACCCACTGGCACACCAAGCTTAATCGAAAGAGCTTTTTTTTTAATACCGAAAAAACTTGGTGTCCCAAGCCAAATCATGGGCCTAACTGCGGTAGCCCCTTTTAAAGATGATATTTTAGTGAAATTTTCACATTTAATTTTGGGCAAATACAGGCATAAGGTGAACTCTGTGTAAATCGGGACTGTTAGGAGTACTTCTATCTTTTAAATGATATTTTTACCGTCCAAATTGGCCCAATGGGGCTCACAAAATTATCAATTGAAATTAATTGTCAAAACTGACGTCTTCCAATTTTGGGGCGATAAAAAGGCATTTTACAGAGAAAAATACTGAATTTTTTTGACAGTATTTAAAGAAGCATCTAAATACCTTTCCAAAAATAGCACAAAAACTTTCTACCACGCAATATTAGTTCTTAAATCTGCAAAATATAAAAAACAGATAGTTACGCTTGAGTTATGCTTACGTTTTTTAGTACGGACGACTTTTTTCGTGTTTTTTTTAACACGAACACTTATTGTAAGCTAAAATCTTGGGATTAACATTTGTTTTTATCTTTTTTCACTGTAATTAAAGATAGATCTTCACATTTGCTCTATAATTCATTGTTTGGTAAAAATAAGGAGCTGTCCCATTTTTATATTATGTATCCCTTTAGTTGGTTGGTTCATATTAAATACTGTTAAAAGAATTCACTATTTCCCACTGAAAACAGCTTTTTTTTGCCCCAAAACTGGAAGACGACAGTTTTTGACAATTAATTGTATTTAAATGTGAAAATGTCATTAAAATATTATCTTTAAAAGGGTCTACCGCAGTTAGGCCCATGATTTGGCTTGGGACACCAAGTTTTTTCGGTAGTAAAAAAAAAGCTCTTTCGATTAAGCTTGGTGTGCCAGTGGGTCCAAAAAAAAGTTGAACTCCTTCTATGAGGCGAGTAGACTGAAACGTAAAATTATTTTATGACTTCAGTTTTAAGCTGCTAAAAACAAAAATTATTTTAGATATGGACGTTTTAAGTATTTATTTTTTTTTTTAGATGTAGAAAAACCTATTTGTGAAACTGACCAAGAAAATGATGTTTTCGACTATATTCAAAAGGAAAAAGGAGTTATTGTTTCCATCCATATAAAAAACCACCTTAGATTTCACGGATTTAATTCGATCTGGACTATAAGTGAAATTTCAGAAGAAAATGTTAACACAATAGAAGAATTTGCCAGAACTACTTTGACCGAATTAATACCAAAAGAAGAAATTGACGTTTACTACGATAAATTTAAACACTATACGAATAAATTTGTATTTTTAAGCGGGGAAAAAATATTAATTAAAAAAATAAGGGAGTTCTGTCTAGAGTTTTTAAAAAGTAGAACAAAAGCTGAAATAGGCAGAGCAGTTAACGAGAATCACGAAAAAAAGAAATCAACTTCTTCCCTCACCAATAATGAAAAGGAATTGAATACCACATTAAATTTAACCCAAGAAAATAACATTTTACTAAAAATTATAAAAAAAGGTTTAGATAGTAAAACCAATAGCCGAACTAATAATCAACAAAACAGTAAAGCAATAAATGAAAAAGTAAGAGAAATAAAAGTGGATTGTGAAGTTGACGAATCGTTTGATGTTGAAGGACATATAATAGGAAAATCAGTTAAAGCCACCGTACTTTGTTCCTTCTGCAAAACTTCTTTAAAGGTAATATTTTTTTTATTTATAAATAACCGAGTAAATAATTCACCCATCACGTTGAGATGAACATTCGCGGTTGTCATACTTGGAAAACTTTAGATTGACTCGAGTCATTGTGATGGTGGTGGTCACCCTATTCCTAACTATAAAGACAGCAAACGTCCATCTCAACAGGATGAGTCTCGGGATGAGTCTTTAATTGCTTTTGATATTTTTAAAAAATAAAAAATTAAATAAGTCATCGTTTTCAAGCACATTATTATTTTTACTATTTATTTTTAGGTAAAGAAATATAAACATGGGACATCATTACGATGGTGCCTAGTGAATCTCTATAGACACTTTGCAAGCCACATTGATAACAAGCAAATAGAAACGAAACAAAAACCAAACAACAACAACAACGTTTTAACTTTGTTTCAAAATATTTCCCAAAATCAAGCAAGCGAACAGCAGCATACAAAAACACAACAACCTGAATCTTCAGAAAAAAGTATTGAAAGTAACGTTATTCCAATTGTTACTTTGAGCGACGAAGATGTCATTGAAGAAATAATCCCTACCAGAAATAAAAGGAAGCAAAAATGCTTAGAATCATCTGATAGCGATGAACCTCTCATTGAATACATCTCTGAGGCCAAGCCAGATCAAGAATCAAATTTTTTAAACGCAGGAACAGTTTAGATCAGGAGGTTACTGATCCTGCGCAATATTCAACTCCTAACAAATGGAAAGATTCTAAATATTCCCGATCTGCAAGACAACAACGTCGTAGGGAAATTGGCAACCCAAATCAAATGTTATTAACATCATATTTTAAATACTTGGACGACTTCATGAGAGTAATTAACAAAAATATTGAATTACAGAAAAGAATTCAAGAATTACAAGAAATGTATGTTTTAAAAAAACAGGAAACTACAAAACCAAACACAATTTCAAACTTTCTGGCAATTTTAAACAATACTGCTGTAGATAATAAGGTAAAAAACACAATAATAAATTTGATGACAATCTTGTACAGTTTTGTACTTATCTTTTCATAATTGGAGGAAGATTAACGTATGAAACTCTTTACGCTAATCTTAAAAAATCTATTCCATCGCCATCAGTTGTTTTGCGAAGCATTCATCGTACGGACTTAATCAACGAAAGTGAAGTTAGATTTTCCGAATTAGTCGAATTTCTAGAAGTAAGAAATTTACCTAAACTTGTTTGGATATCAGAGGATGCCACTGGTATTACAGGAAAAATACAGTATTCTTCGACATCGGACACCATTACTGGTTTTGTAAGCCCTTTCGATCCAAATACAGGATATCCAGTTAAAAATTATTATTCAGCCTCTTCGGCCTCCGATATACAAAAATATTTTACAGAATGTAATAGAGCAAATTACGCATATGCAACATTAGCTCAGTGTCCTGTGAATAATACCCCATTTTTTTGTTTAAACCTTTTTGGCACAAATAATAAATTTACGTACAAACATGTTTTACAGCGGTGGAATTTTTTAAAGACAGAGGCAAAAAAACACGGAGTACAGATTTTAGGTTTTTCTAGTGATGGCGATACAAGGCTCCTAAAAGCCATGAGAATAACAACGCAATTTTTGTCACATAATATAAATTCTCCTGACTGGGAATGGTTTCATCAAGACATAGAAAGTGAGCTTTTTTGTGTACAGGATACAGTTCACATTTTAACCAAATTAAGGACCAGGCTTTTAAATAATAAAATTAATTTAAAAATGGGTTTCTACGAAGCAAATCAACAACATTTAAGAAACTTGTTGGAATCATTTTCAAAAGATAAACATCTTCTAACCGAATCCGATCTTAAAGCAGAGGATAAAATGAACTTTAAATCGGCAGAAAAAATTGCAAGTAAACTAGTTATAAATCTGCTTAAATCAGTAGGCATTGAAACATCTGGTACTGTTGAATACTTACAAATGATGGAGTTTATTATGTTAGCCTTTCTTCACAAAGATACTTCAGTTTATGATAGGATTTATTATATTTGGTACGGCATTTTTTTTTTAAGAATATGGCGATATTGGATTAATGAAAACCCAAAATTTACGTTGGCCAAAAATTTCATTTCTCTTAACAGTTATCTATGTATCGAACTTAATGGTCATGCAATAATTAAATTAAACAGATTTTTTAAAAAACATCCAGATCTTCATAATTTGTTTAGTCCGTGGCTTTTTAGTTCACAACCCTGTGAACAATTATTTAGGGCCACAAGATCCCTTACATCCACTCAGTCAACCATAGTTAATTTTAGTTTGGAAGAAATTATTCAAAGAATCGGTAAAATTGAATTTCTGCATAAAGCCACATGTGACTTATCCAAAGAATTTGAATTTCCCAGAGAAGCTCGTTGTTCCAAATTAGGAAAAAATACTGAAAGACAAATAAGTATTTTTTTAACAGATTTGGAAATAGAAAAATGTGTCTTGTCTGCTTTAGAACAGGCTCAATAAACCTGCGAAAATTTAGGTATGTCCTGTCCCCCTGATTCACATAATACAATAGTAAATATAAAACCATACACCGAAAAGCAACACGAAGAAATCGATGTTGATGAAGAGGAAGTAGATCAATTAATCTATGATGATGGGTCAGTTGAGACCCTTAACATTCCTCAGACAATTTTACAAAATGCAAATGATCTGTTTGAAATTGAAAATAATGAAGATACACCACCTGTAGATATTTCCAAAGACGTGCTTAACGGATTTGGAAACAGTCTTAATATGAACAACGTGAACATAAAAGAGCATTGTAATCAAAAACATCTACTAACAGTTCAAACTGGAAACACATCGTCTGTAATAAGAAAATCATCTCTCTGTTGGTTGCTTAACAAAAATAATTATAAACTTTCTGCCGATCGTCTAATCAGGGTACGATCATTTCAAGAAATGCCCATAAAAAAAACAACAAACATAATTATCACAATCAACGAGTACTATGCAGTATATTATGAGGACAAGTTTTATATCGGTAAAGTGCTAAAAAAAGGAGATGATAACACCAGCTATGAAATAACTTTTTTTAAAAGTTGTCTGAATGAATTTAGTTGGCCAAAGAAAAAGGACTTAGCTGATGTAAATATTCGGTACATAATTTACGGGCCAGTAAACATTCTTGGAAACCACCCGTTTAAAATTTCCGAAACCGATAGGGAAACAATTAATAACAAATACAAAGAATTTAAGCGACAAGAAAATAAATTAAATGCCTAACTGTAAAATAAAATGGGTACCTACCATTTTAAATATCTTAGATTTTATTTTTTTTTAATTTGTTTTCTCTTTTTTCTAGTTTTTGTAGACAATTTTTGATAATATACGTATATTTTAAATGTTAATGTTTTTTTTAATAACCTTCGCTGATTAATTTTAAATATTGTTTTAAAAAAATAAGATTAACTATTTACTAATTCTTACTGGGCTATCATTATTTTTTTTTATTACCTTATTTTATAATTTTTTTTTAAGAAGGTGTTTTAAAAAGAGGCCCAAGCATATATCGCTCGATATATCGTGTTTTACTATGATAAAATAACTATGAAAAGTGATATCTAATTGACAATTATAAAGTTTGGTAGTGCCTGGTAGTACGTGGTAGTGGCAATGGTAGTGCCTGGTAGTACGTGGTAGTGCCGATGGTAGTGCCTGGTAGTACGTGGTAGTGCCGATGGTAGTGCCTGGTAGTACGTGGTAGTGTCTGTGGTAGTGCCTGGTAGTACTTGGTAGTGCCTGGTAGTGTCAGTGGTAGTGCCTGGTAGTGTTTGGGAAATGGTAGTATGGTGTACACTTTTTTTCATGGAGGCTAACCCCTCGGTTTTTACAAAAAAAAATGTTTTCTAAAATGTTTGCCAGATGCAGCAGTTTTTAAAAAAAATTATTGCGCTTTTCATGGCTGATATTTTTGCATGAAATTTAAACAACGTATAACTAAGATGCTTAAAATACATATTCATCTAAAATTTGATCAAAAATCGTAACCGGAAGTGAAAAATTCGCCATTGAATATCGATACATTAAAACCGTTTTATTTCTGAAAAATTAAATGCAAAGCTATATTTTGTTAAATTCCATTAAATTTACTTTTTAATATCCTTTCATTTGATACCCCACTTCCCTATACCCATCTCCAACCCTTTTGGAGATATTCGATAAGGGTAGTTTTTACCCCAATTACAAAAAATATATCACTTACATGTTTCCTTTTAAAAGATAATCGACTTGTCTTAGCTTTTTTTTTAGTTAAATTTAAATAAAACATAATTGGGGTAAAAACAGTTCCTAAAAACACCCCTATCGAGTATCTCCAAAAGGGTTGGAGATAGGTATAGGGAAGTGGGGTATCAAATGAAAGGTAATTAAAAAACAAATTTAATGGGACAAAAAAAATTATAGCTTTGCATTTAATTTTTCAGAAATAAAACGGTTTTAATGTATCGATATTCAATGGCGGATTTTTCACTTCCGGTTACGATTTTTGGTCAAATTATAGATGAATATGTTTTTTAGGCATTTTAGTTATACCTTCTTTAAATTTCATGCAAAAATATCAGCCATGAAAAGCGCAATAAATTTTTTAAAAAACTGCTGCATCTGGCAAACATTTCAGAAAACATTTTTTTTTGTAAAAACTAAAAAAGTTGAAGATTTCGGACTTTTAACAAAATAATCCTCAATTTTAGAAGTATTTAAAAATATAAAAAAATATAGGGTGTTCAATTTAAAATAAAGAAGTGAATTTGTGTTCTGAGTAACTGGAACACCCTGTAGAGTGAAACATTACTAAAAATAAAAATTTGGTTTATTAAAAAAACTCCTGCGAAAACAAAAATTTGCTAGCATTTTTAGTTCCTGAGATAAGGGGTTGGGTCATCTTACGTGGGACACCCTGTACCTACATGAAGATGTCCTTTGTTGCGTAATGCCATTTTTAATCCTAAATAAGTATAAGTTATTACATGCGTTCTCAAGAACAAAATTTATGTTCAGCATTTGGTAAAAAAAACACTCATATAAAAATAGAAAAGTGATAAATTTAGGTCTAGGCAAAACACACCTCAGATGGTAATATACAAAAACAAAACGTAAAATTTAACCGCATTTTACCTGTATCCTGTAGGTATTTTGATGAAGAAGCAATGTAGAATCAGGGGCAAAAAACGAATCAGTAATTTTCCTGTACTTAATTTAAGATGTTTTTAAAGTTCATCATTCCGTTGCTTTGGGTTTTTCCACAAAGCTTAACAGGTTTGTGAAGTTCGTAGCCAATATACAAAAGAAATTAAAGTAATATTACAGAGTCACAATTCACAACAAATCATTATATGAATGTACAAATAAATTTTTTTTTTTACTTAGCTGCAAGTAATAAATTTTATAAAAAATGGCCAAGTATGGCGTTGATAATGCTTTTATTTTTGTAATGCTAACTATTATTTTCTAATTATCAGTAGTAATAGTACGTGTGCTCTATGAATTTTCGATTATTAAATGAACGAGTGCTTGTTGCATAGTAATGACCCGGAGAAGTAAGAGTGTTGTCTAATTATTTACCGAGTGCGAAGCACGAGGTGAATAATTTAAAGAAAACACCCTTACTTTTAAGGGACATTGCGTATTCAACCAGTACGAGTTCTTTTAAAATCGAAAATTTATCAAGAGCACGAGGACTATTCGACGCGATTATTTCATTTATGAATACAACTTAAGGTAAATGTCCCGAATACCGACCGGTGCCCGAATACCGACATGTTTAGGACATTATTTGTTAAAATAAGAATCCAAGACCCGAAATATCCTAAAAAATATTTTTTTGGGAATCCTTATACCCTTGACCATTCCTCCTAAAAAAATGGTCTAGTGGTAGTAAAAACTATGTACACTGCAATTTATTTTTTATTCGTATGTTTGCCTGTGTAGTGAAAACATCACTTTTCTTAAGCTGGCAAATAAGGAATTAAGTTTTTTAAATTTATTTCAATTTAAAAATCTCACAATTATTTTATTATTAAAATATGTTTAATATAATCCAAACAGAATAAGGAAAGATAGTTTTAATTTAAAATTAACATTTTCTGCTTAATTAAACAAAATAATGCCATGTCGGAATTACGGACACAAATTATTTACGTTGCCCGATTACCGACAGGGGTGTCGCTGTTACGGCCATAGTCAGATTATTTTATTTTGTTAAAAAAAGCTCCCATATGGCAATAGTTAAAAAAAATTATGGTTGTATATCAAATAAATATATCTAAATTTTCCAATGCCCAAATTCCGACACCCCTTTTTCTTCTTAATAAATGAAATAAAAATTAAAATAAAAGTATGTCGCTTAATGGGACATTAGTATGTCGGTATTTGAGCCATACATACATTTGTCCATTAAAGGCCTATTCCATGTATAATCGACCAAAATTCGGTTTTCGAGTTGCTGCATGATTTTAAATTCTTTTGAGGTTTAGTCCAGTGCTTACTCCTGGTAACTTCTTTCTATTAAAAAATTAGCAGCTGCATATTTGCACTCCTTCCCCATCAGTTAGCACCTTAAACTATGAAAAATGACCAAATTTAGGTCTAAAAAATGCTATGTGGGAGTGAGTAAATTTTTATTATTTTTATTTTAAAATGTTACCAAGGACATAGTATACAATAAAAAAAAATAAACGATATTGTGATTCGATTTTTTGTAAAGGTAGCATATTAAAACCTTTGCTGTTTCTAAACGAGGTTAAATCACAAACATTTTTTTTTACTTAATGCGTCTCTATTGTCACATCAACATTTTAAAATTATTAAATAAAAAATTTACCCAGTCCCACATAACTTTTTTTAGTGCCATATTTGGTCCTTTTCCATAGCTGCCTGGTAGAGAAGGAGAGCAATTATGCGGTTCATATTTTTTTGTAGAAACATATGTCTATTGTCAACTAAAAACTACCACTAATTTTAATCTTCCAAGAATTTAAAATACGATTCGATCGTGTTTAAATTTAACGTAATCAGTAACATTTTACAATCAATGCTGTTTCTAAACGAAGTTAAATCACAAACAAAATTATTTTTATTATGAATCTCCACTAGCACAATAACATTTTAACGTAATCAAAAAAAAAATTTACCCAGTCCCACAGAGCTTTTTTTGGACCTAAACTTGGTCATTTTCTATAGTTTGGGGTAATTAATAGTAGAGAAGGAGTGCAAATATGCAGCTGGTGTTTTTTTAATAAAAAGAAGTGTCCATTGTCAACTTAAAATTATTACCAATTTTAATCTTCCAAAATCGTAAAATCGGAAAATTCGATTTTTTGTCTAAGACAAGAAAAATTGTGAAAATTTAGAAAATTGTTTTTTTTACTACCTTTACCATGGGTAAGGATTGTACCTACCAAATATGAAATAAATCAAATAATAGCAACTACGATTGGTCGATTTTACATGGAATGTCCCTAAAGCATAACAAAGATTTTTGTTTATTTTTTAATTTGGTATAAAACTTCAAATTGTAATTAAAAAAAATATAGTCAATAATAAGTGCATGTTACGTATAGAAAAAAATAATTATTTTACCTAAATGCCCTGTGTAATACTGAAATAAGCACAGGAATCTCAAGAAGCTTTTTGATTTTATTGAAGTTAGTATAGACGTAATTTTTAAAATTGAATCCCCAAAAATGTTACATAAAAGGGGTGTTTTCGAGGTTCCAAAAATATTAAACTTATAAAGTGGTGGTGCCAATTACTTTTATCAATTTAATTCATATAATTGTCTCAATAGTAAAAACATTTTTTTTAATAAAAAAAAATATTTAGAATTAATAAATTTAATTCACTAAACTTTAATATGCTTCTTTCTCTTTCTCTATTTTTATTTTTTTTTCGTTCATCTAGTGCAATAAGTAAATATGATAATTTTTTTTGAATTTTTTCTTAATTACTTACTTTATTTACTAGAATACATTTTATTACGACACAACATTGCTGCTATTATTTGTTATAAATACTTACTTAATTGTTTTCCCATATATTTGTGGATGTCGGTAAATGGGACATACATATGTCGCTATTAGGGACATTCACTTTTCTAGCTATGTCGGTATTCGGGACAACTGACATTTTTTAAAATATAATTAAAATAAAATAGTAGATCAAAAAAACATAATATAAAATTGTATTGTATGATTAAACAAATAAGCATACTATACAAATGCAGCAAAATATATTTAAAAACCTGTATCATGTCATTTTTATAAGCGTGTAAAGTTGATATTTGCTCTTAACATGTCGGTATTCGGGACATTTACCTTACTCAAAAAATTAATATTAATTTAACACTGAATACAACTAATCAAAAGAACTATTTTTGACAAAATTAACAAAAAAATTTAACTTTGACTTCTATCCAGGTAAATTAATTCGATGTCAGTGTTTGCCAACGGGATATTTCAGCTCAGGTTGTTGCCAACGGGTGATTTCCAGTATAATTCGCAGTAAAATGCTTCAAATCATGGCATAAACCTTCAATTTGACATAATATGAACAAAATATCAAAAGTTAAATCACTCATTTCTCTGAAGGACCAAAATCTATTTTCAGGATAACAGTTAACTATACATTTGGTGGTTGGTTCGGGGTTTTACCTTACTGGAAAAATACTGTATAGGTACTGTATTTAAGTTATTTTGGAATTTTAGTTAATCATTGGGATTTTTTAATTAAACATTGTTAAGAATTTATAAAACTTCACAAAGCTTCTTGTTTATAAACAAGATATAAAAAAAATGATTTGTGAACTAAAGCAGGTTTTAGCGTTTCACTATCAAGATTGGTAGGTAGATCAAGGAATTCCGAATTTTGTTTTTTACGCAATAGGTATCATGGGTAATTAATAATAGATGCATAATTTATATTTTGGCACAAGGTGTATTCAAGATCAGATCAATTATTTAATTAGCTAATTTTGATCGATATGGAGTATTAAATTTTTCGTAAACTATAGAACGTAGAAAAGAAGTTTGAAAAACGGAAAGGAATGGGTTTTTTGTGTTTGTTTCTAATGACAATTAAATAATAATTAGTGAATAAAAATTGTATTAAAATGGCAGTTATTAATTATTTTATGTTTTTGAAAGTTTTACACACTCGTAAATCATCAGAAAAATATGTTTTATAAGCTATTTTATTATCCTACTATTTTACCAAGTTGCATCAATTTAAATTTTTACGTTTATTGGCACTTGATAATGTTCGAATTTTATAGCTAAATATTTTAAAAATGATTTCCAATTTCACTTAATTTACGATCTTTATTTTAATTTTATTATTGTTTTACCGGTTTTTAGAAACTAAATCGAACAGGTGGATTCATCTGCTTCAACTAAAGAATTAGCAATTTGCCGGAGGAGTCCGGACACAGATTTATTTGCGCAAATCCAATCACGCCATGTTTCAACAAATTTAGGTAAATAAAACAGTGAGTAAGTACTTGGCAATTTTTTGTATATTGAAGGTTTGCCTAACTTTCTCTCTTAATCTTACATAATTTCTTGGAATGCACTGCCGCGACGTAGTTTGCTTATAAAGTTCTAATGGAACAAATAATGGTAGGAGATTCAAACTAATGCTAAAAGAAGAAGGTTGGCCCCTCGTTAAGGTACTGAAGAGTGGATTTTACAATGTGACAACGTGCACCTAATACAAATAAAGAGGTGGTCTAAATTGATGATCTTGACCCAATTACATTGGATGAATTATCTTCGACGTAGTGAAGCATTGTGAATAAAATATTAGGTTTCAAAATGATTCTTGGAATTGAAGAAATACGTTTTTATGTTCCTTTTATTTGCGCTCCAATAAAAATCGAAATCAGTTGCGAATTAAATGATACTGATGGGTGTCCCAAAATTGGCACACTACCTGTATGGTACGCTGTTGGGGCATGCCTAAGGATTCTTGAAAAATTGTAAAAAAAATCCATCTTTTTATTCTTTTTGTATCTCTGAGGATAATACGGTTAAATAAAGTTTAATAACTTTGGCAACTCTGTTAAGAAAAGTGCATTTAAAAACCCATCAATTATTCTTGAACATGCCTTTTTGCATAAGATTTTATTCACCTTGTTTTAAGCTTCATTTCATGAACATTGTATAAAATTAAATTATTATAAAAATGTTATTTAATCATTCAAAAGACAAACAAATAGTAAAATAGATTTGGATAGACTGTGCCTTTGTATTCGGCCATTTCATTAATAGGTGCTGTTGTTTTCAAGGTACAAGCGTTAAAAGTTTCGCACTTTGGGGCCTCATATCTAAAAGGGTATACAAGATTTTGTTTAACAATTTTCTACAGGTGGTTTCCTGTATAATGCCAACACAAATTTATAACAAAAAAAAAATTTAAGATAAGCATCGTAATATTACTAACAACGCTTTTGCCCCTGGACAGATAATTAAATATTCTCTAAAAAAATAACAAATGTATTGTAAAATTACAAGGCGTTAATTTCAAAAATGTAAATACCTTTATGTTTGAATTACATTTTTTGGACATTTTTTTAAATTATCATACATTACCTATAAGGTTAAAAAAATATTTGACGTAATTGCTAAAATAGCAACGTTTTTATAAAAATAGCCAAGGTACCTTTTAATGACAATTTTTTCAAGCATAGACTAATTTAATTGGTTACCTATTGTTTTTTTACATGTTTTTTCTTTCGTGAAGTAAAAAAAAGCGAAATACAATAAAATTTATTCTATATTACTTAACAACTAGTATTTATAGGTACTTGCAATAATACAATTCAAAAAGCTTATTAAATTAATAGTCGTTTTATCTATCTAATGTTGTTGTTGAATTTCAAAAACATTTTAGGTGACTTATTTTACGTTATTATTCACAAGACATACTCGTAGGTATAAGTAATTAATTTATGGTAACCTTCCTTTAAATTTTTTTCGTGTTTTATTTTTATATGTTTATTTGTATATTTAATAGATGCTGTTTTACTATACTACTTGCTGGCTTTGAAGTTTTTTATTCCTAGTGCAATTTACATAACTTTGTAATAAATAGGTATCTTCGATAATTAAAAAAGATGGACCTTTGACAATTATCATTATTGGTCTAAAACTGGAATTATAAATGACGTTCATTTGTTGGATAATATAGGAATAGTACAGCTACAGTAATTTTAAAAATTTACACCGTATCTATTAATATTTTATTTCATAATTTTCCATTCTTGCATTTAATTCCATATGAGACTCATTTATAGAGGATGTCCGAAAAATGGCGCATAAACGCAATGGTACGTTATTGGGGCATGTCTAGGGAGCCCCAAATAAATTATTAAAAAAAATCTATCTCAAATACCCTCGGAGATATAAGGCCCCAAAGTGCGAAACACTTATATCTTGAAGATAACAGCACATATTAACGCAATAAATGGTTAAATACAAAGGCACAATCTATCTAAAATTATTTTACCATTTGTTTATCTTTTAAATGGTCAAATTACATTTTTATGATCAATTTAATTTTACAAAAATTTTATGAAATGAAGCTTGCAATGCAAAAATGTATGCTCAAGAGTCTAGATGAATTTTTAAGATGTATTTTACAAACTGTGTTGTCGAACTTATGCAACTTTGTTCGCATTTTTCTCGATGAATATAACATGGATTTTTTTTGACAATTTTCTAGTTATCCTTGAGAATGCCCCAAGAGCATACCATCGTGTTTATGCGCCAATTTTTGGACATCCTGTAGTTTGTGTAGGGTAAGGTTGCATAAATTGAACCACCTCTTAAATTGATATTTCTTTTTATTATTCTCAAACAGAAAAGTGTCCCAATTTTGGAAACCTTACCCTACTAAGCCATTATTGTTGTGAAATACTTTAAAATTGGAACACCCTGTATTTATAGTAACAAGACACGCCATCAAAAATGAAATGGTTATAATGTTTTGTGTTTATCAACGTTGGGCAACATTAATTAGCTAAAATGGTCAGTTTCCTAACATACCAAACAGGTAGGTAATCTAAAAACGAACTCCATAACAGAGAAAGTACAATTTCCTGATGTATGAAGTATTATTGCTCGATGGAAGACCAGATTAAGTATCAATGTAACATTATTACATCATCTTATAAGATACATAACGCATCTTGAAAGTTAACGACAAAAACTACTTAAGAAGTTTTGTTCAAATCTGAATGAAAAACTTAAAAGACAGCTTTTTCTATTTTTCTATAGACACCATTATTTGCTCAAATAAAAACAATTAAATTACCATAGTTTTGTTGTTTAAAAAGTAGTCCATAAAACATTGTTTTCAAAAATGTAGTTGTAAATTTTGATAGAACTTTTTTTTCATTTTATACAGGATGTCCAAAAAATGGGGCATAAACGCGATGGTACGTTGTAAGGGCATGTCTAGGGAGCCCCAGAAAATTTTTGAAAAAAATCTATCTAAAATACCCTTGAAGATATGAGGTCCCAAAGTGCCAAACTTTAAACGCTTATACCTTGAAGATAAAAGCACATATTAACGAAAGAAATGGCTAAATACGAAGGCACAATCTATCTAAAATTATTTTACAATTTGTTTATCTTCATTTTTGTAATCAATTTAATTTTACAAAAATTTCATAAAATGAAGCTGACAACAATGTAAATATAATCTGATGCAGAAATGTATGCTCAAGAATCTAGATAAGTTTTTAAGATGTATTTTACAAACTGTGTTGCCAAACTTATGCAACTTTGTTCGCATTTTTCTCTATGAATAAAACAGATGGATTTTTTTACAATTTTATAGGGATCCCTGAGAATGCCCCAAGAGAGTACCGTCGCGTTCATGCGCCATTTTTTCGACACTCTGTATTTTTAATAGTAGATTAAGTTTCTTTAGCTCAAGATGTTTTTTAGTAGTTCAAAAAGCACCAAAGCAAAAATATGTCAAGCTTTTTTTACGACTTTACGTCAATGTTTTTACAAATTTGTTCCATAACAATTTTCCCCACTTTGAGGTGCAATACTTGTAAAATTAAATAGAAAAAATGGACTTACTTTAATGCATGAGTGCTCCAGCTAAACATTTTCCTCACAGGTTCGTTGTTATTGTTATTAATGCTGATGGTGTGGCTGTGTTCCGAAGCGGCCGAATTTGGAGTAGAATCCATTGCGAATTTAGTCAAAAAAATCCGAAAGTAAAAGCACTAATTCACTATCAAAGTCCGGAAAACTTGGAGAACTATCTCATGATGCAAGATCAAACCTAAATGTCAAAAATAAAACTAAAGAGCCGCTTTTATTGTTGGCGATATGTCAATTTATGTGAATTATTGATGAGCGGTTCAACCACCCGTTTATAGGAAAATGATTGGGGGTTGATAGAATGGATATGAGGTTTAGGATTGTTTTATTATTTAGTTAGAAAATATTGATTAGATCGATTAGGTAATAGCAAAAACATGAAAGTTAAGTTTTATGATGGAAAAGTAAATTGATTATTTATTGCAATTTATAATTAAGTTTTGCTGAATTTTAAACAATATAAAAGTACATACCTTATAAATGGGTTTTTTTTATGACAAAATTCAGTTAAATTAATTTAAAAGTGCTTTATTACTCAATACGCATGCGCACAAGGAAACTGTTATCTGTGCTACTAGTTCTTACTACCGCTAATAGAGGGATGTAGCTTTAATTTAAGTGAGTTTAAATACGCCTTAATGCTACTTAATTAAACTACAAAAATTAAACCCAAATTTAAAATTAAATAACCATTAAGATAGGGTAATTAAATTTAAAATCTTCTAACACTTCTTTCAATCTTTAGTTCTACCCCAAACTGTACAAAAACCCCAAAAAATGATACCTTAGATTAAAATATTACTCCTTTAAAAAACTTTAACCACTTTCGTTATACAAAAAAAAATAGAAAAAAGCACTAAGCACACCCAAGTTGTTACATAAGTGATTTTAATGTTAAATTGGCAAACCAACAACAATTATTATAATTTGCACATATTCTTTAAGGATTTATGGTGAAACTTATAATAAAATTGTTAAAAATGAAGAAGCGAAGGACACTATTCTATAAAATCGATTAACAAACTTTAATATTCCAATTTTAAGAACTACACTACTGAAAAGAAACTACTTTCGTTTGTTGTATAGTTGGTAAAAGAAAGTGAAATACTAGCTAGGTTGCAGACAGCAAGTTTACCTTTCTCTCTAGGCTGTTTTGGAGAAGAAGAGGTGATTGTGGAGTGATAGAATATTGTCCAAGAGACAAGACACCGAATGTACAGTATGTTCTAATAGTCTGCCCAAAATAGCGCAACTCAAACAGTGGTGCATCAAAATCCGATGAAGGAATTTATGTTGCATAAGTCTCTTTTTTATGTCTCTTTGTTTTTGTAAAAAAAATCAAATTGACCACTCATGGCAAATGAACTATTTTATAAAAGAGACACAGAAAAAACCAAGTTTTGCAAAATTAATTCTCCTTTGGGGGAAAAGGACACCTTCTTAATAAAATGTGTTGTCCCTTTTAAAAGTGCAACCAAAAAAGGCCTCAATGGAAATTTCACTTGAAGTGGTAGTTCTCATTGGTAAAATTGATTAAAATGGTAGTTCATTTGAACAAGGAGTGTTATCTAAAGCAATTATTTTATCGTCATTTCATTACTTCTTGTATTTTACATTTTATATGAACTTTAATTGGTTCTGCATTTAAATAGTTTTCCTCATTCATTTACATAAGGTAAGTTGTTGTTAAAATGAACTACCATATTAATCAATGCCACCAATAAGAACTACCACTTAAGACTTAAGTGGTAGTTCTTATTTTCTTATTACGTGAACTTTTTTTGGTTGGATATGCACCTTACAGAGTTATCAATTTATTTAATAGTTTATTTGGGACCAAACTGTATAATTCAGGTTTATTCTTGACCAAGGAACTATACGTATTATCAAGAGTTATTTAAGAAAAGGAAAGTTTCCTTCGTCATCACAAGAGACCTACATGTTGCGTGAGATAACAGTTAATGTGTAAGGTGCTACCAGCTTGATTACATTACAAAATCCTTATTTGATGTAAACTTTATGTAGATTTTAGTCTGTTCGAAAATGTAATGCCTGATTTGGATTATCTATTTCCGGTCTATTTTTTCTATTAATTTAAATATCTACATATATGTGCGCCTAGAAAATTTTCCGAGGAAATATGGGAAACACTTGAAAAAGACTTTTTTATACATTTTATTAATTTTTTTTTGTTGTGACCCCTAATCAAAGGTTAATCCTAAAATATCGAAAACGGAAGCAATAACCTATAATCTATTGTTAATTTTCTTAGGACAGTAACCGCCCTTGAATCGCAAGTAATGAGATTTAATTATGTAATTACCAAAAACAAAAAACTTGGGTACAAAGTTCAACAACCAAAAAATGCCTTCCGAAAAAATTCCAATAAACAAAACCATAAAGTAATCATCTATGCAAAATTAATGGTTTTAATTATCAATAATTCAAATAAAAATTAATAAAAGAAACCCGAAAACGATATGGCATTCAATATTATTTTAATAATTAAAATTAAGAAAATTTTTAACTTTCTCTCCGGTATCAAAAGTAGGTATATACTTAAATGTTACAAAATTTCTTAAGGTTATGTAATCAATTTTGCTGCTGGATATCATTTCAAATAATTTTAGGTATTTTACACAGGTAGGTACATGTTTTGTTTGCACCAATTTGAACAGTTTGAAAAAGTATAATTAAAATTTATAACAACTAAAACAAGAGCGGGTTAGATCAGTGAGTGGGATAGATCATTTAAAAAGTTGAACTTCGCAGATAGCTCTTTTTTTATGACCATTTTTTTATTTTTATATAATTGTTACACATTCTACATGATACTCTTCGCAGTAGATGATTAAAAAGGTGCATTTTTAATTTTATTGAAAACAACTTAAGCCTTATTTTTTTTGTAAACGGCTAAGGATACAAAAAAATTACCAGATGCTTTTCTATAAGGAAAAATACAATCTTTAATTTTATTAAGAATATTTTTTTTCGTAAAGATGATATGAACGAAAATATGAATTTTTTTCTACTTTGGGGGTGTTTTTAACCCTCTATTTATTATTTGATTTTTCCAAAAACAATAGGGCTCTTCCTCTAAATGGGATTGATTTTTGTGTTAAATCTCGATTCGATCCGATAAACCGTTCTTGAGTTATAGTGGTCACAAACTTCGTTACAGACAGACAGACGTACAAAAAATAAAAGTCTTAAAAAGTAATTTGCTCTAGGACGAATATTAACGATTTTAGAGAAGGTCCGACCAATCACAATATACTCTTCGACTTTGTATAATAATATCTTATAAAAACTTGGTTTATTCCGTGCAAACGAAGTTTTTTTTTTTAAGAAAGCGTTTTAATTGTTTGGCGAAAATTGAATGTTCACATAAAAAAAATTATTATATAAAATAAATAAACACCATCAGGCATAAAATAATAAAAATTCTTCCTAAGTAATATATTTTTTTAAATGGTTTTTTTTATTTTCTCTTCAAGATAATTTTGTTCCTCCATTAAGTAGTCGATAATATAACAACATGCTTATTTCTTTGAAAAATAAGTTTATAGCGACACCCTGTCTATATATAAATATTTATTAATGCTTTAATTATTTCCCACTTGAGAGGGAACGCAAATTAATATGAAGGCCGCGTAGATATTTTAATTTGCCTTTTGCCTCATTCTTAGACAAGTAAAAATGAACGCACTTATTAAGGAAAATAAAATATTTATTAATTTGTTACTCAAAAACATACAATTACTTTAAATGGTTTAAACCATTTAAAACATTGAAACAGTTAAGTTGTTAGAAGGGAAAATACTTACGATTAAACATTTTTAAGCATATTTACAATCTCTATGACTAAATCCTCATCTGTGACATATTGCGGACCATTGTACTCCCCAACAGAAACTTCAGACTCGCTTTTGTTTTCATTGGTTTCCTTGATTTTCCTAAAGGAACCATGAATTTCTTTGGCTTCAGTGTTATCCAAGATGAATTTCAGATTTTCTCTATTGATCCCACACCCTGGCATAATCACAATTCTGTTTCCAACCTGCTCCATGAGCTTCTTGATTAATTTAACCCCTAATTGAGCATTCTTTTGTTTTCCGCTGGTAAGAACGCGCTCGAAACCCAAATCTATGATCACTTCTATTTCTATGGTTGGACGCTCACACATGTCAAACGCTCTATGAAACGTCAACGGTAATGGATAACATGCTTTGACAATTTCCCGGCAATATTTCATATCGACAGCCCCATTGTCTTGAAGCGCCCCAAAAACAAACCCATTGGCCCCATTTTTGCGCAATATTTTCGCATCTTCGATCATAATGTCCATTTCATGTCGTGTGTAAATAAAATTTCCAGGGCGGCAACGCAACATGCAATAAACTGGGATTTTATTCGTGTTCAAGTTTTGAATTTGGATGAGAAGGCCAGGCGTTGGCGTCAGCCCGCCCTCTGTTAGCGAGGAGCACAACTCCAAACGGCTTGCACCACCCGTGAAAGCGGCAACTGCGCTGTCAACGCTATCGACGCAAACTTCCAAGACCTTTGACATTTTCGTTGTTTATGCAAAACTTAACCTAGAAATAAGCGAAAAAAGTGTTGTTTATTCAGCGAATTCGTGTTAATCAAGAGAAATTTTAGTACTTACGTAATTCTACTTAGCACAGGAATAAAACACACTAGTTTTAAATAGGTAAACACGTTTATTACTTATAAAATTTTATTATTTGATACTGGGACGATCAACAGACATTCGATAGCCGCCGCCGATGAATTTGGATTGGGAATCGCGCGACGGTTGGCTGCCTTGCGATTTGCGGTTTTCGTTAGTCTTGGCAACTTCTTGGCTTAACGAATTTGAAGCCCTTTGCGCTTCTTGGGACTTTTTCTCAGCTAAGTATTTTTTCTTTAAATCGTTTAATTCTTCAGTTACTCGTTGCAGATTAAATTTGTATTCATTTAGCTGATATTCGGCCATATTTAACTCGGAAACCATGCACTGAAAAACAAGATGTCCAAACATCCGTTTTTTTTTAAAAAAAGTTTCAAAAACGTACCTTAAGCTTGTTGTTTCGGATTTTGAGGGAGCGTTGAGTTTTATTGAGGTCCTCCTTAACACTTGGGCCAGGTTGTTGAGCCAAAACTTGCCGTAAGTTTAAATAAAGCCTTTCAGCCTCTTTCAGCTGCCGTTCGCGCTCTACTGCATGCGAAGCTTGTTGCAACAACCGTCTAAAAATAGGATTATTTATAATTCCAGCGGAAGGAGCTTATTATTATTTTTTGTTACATAATTATGTTTTGTTCGTAAGCCAAGAACCTCTGATTATTGTTTAATTATTACTTTGAAAGTTGTTATCCTTTAACCTTCAATCTAATATGGAGTTTGATTTTTGATTTTTATTTGGTTCAGGTGTTTGAGCATGTGTATTATGTTTTTGCACAATGCAAAGTTAACTCTTCGCAAACTTACTTTTGTAAAATTTGGATTTTCTGCAACAAATCTAAAACTTCCGGGTCGGAACCTTCAAGTTTACGCCATCGATGGATATTTAACGGATTTTGGACTTCTTCCTCTAAAGCGCGACATTTTAGTCTGGCTCTGGTTAAATCGCGTTCCAAATGGAAGACTTCCTGTCTCAAGTCGGCCATGTTGTCAGCTGATTTGTTTAGAAGCATTTTTTCTTGTCTCAGTCGTTTTATTTCGATTTTTAAGAGTTTGATGTCTTCTAAACGCTGGTCGTATTGAGCCTCACCTTAAAAAGTATTCCTTGAGTTAAATCCTTAGCCAAAAAATGCTTTAAAAGTGGAAAGCAAGTATTTTGCAGTAAGTAGAAGAAACATGAGAAATTAAGCTCGAACCTCGTTGTAAGGTAGTTTGCAAAATATTAATCTTCTCATTCAAAAGAACAACTTCATCATTTCTTCGTACTAACTGCGACCCCAAGATATCTCTTTCGTTCATGAGTTGTTCCAAATCTTTGGCTTGTTCACGGATTAATTTTTCGTTTTGCTACAATAAAACAATTTTAAATGGTGTTCCACAAGGCAACCTTCAAGGTCCGGTTTGTTTGTTACCATAATATTTAAATGCAACCTCTTTCCCTCATCATTAAGAGCTAATATCTCTTCTTTTAGTTTCTTTATCTGGTCCGTAGCGTTATTTAACTCCACTCTCAAGTATTCTTTTTCCTTAACCACTTTTCGAAGAACATTTTCTTCCTTAATCATTAGTTGTTCTTTCATTGAAATGTCCTCTTTCAGTTGCTCTGTCTGGTGCGTTGTTATTTTAAGTTTTTTCTTTAGTTCACCACACTCTGCACTTGATTCTTGGAGTTGTTTTTGTAGAGCGTTTCGATCTGCTCGAACAGAGTCGAATAGATTTTGTTGGATTTTGTATTTGTTAATTTGTTCGGTTTGGGCTTTTTTCATTTCGAAGATTTGTGCCTAGAAAACAAAATTTATCAACGTTTAAAAACGCTTGTTGTTGTAAGTACCTTGCGCAGTTTTAATTGGTCCAAATTTTCCTCTATTTGCTTCATTAGATCCAATTGTTCTTCAGACATACGTTCTTTTTCTCGCTCAAGACGTGAAATTGTTTTTTTCTGCTTATTAGTTTCCATGTAGAAGGTATCCAACTCTACTTCAAGCTTCTTTTTTTGTTGCTCTTGGAGTTTGACCAGTTTTTGCAAATCGTTTGCCACACCTTAAAAGTTTGATTTTCAAAAATGTTATGTTATGAAACTTAAAAGAATTTTACCGTGTTGTCTTAATATGCTCTTGTTTAAGATGTCTTTTTCGCGGATGACTTGGTCCATGGCTCTTTTGCCTTGGTCAGCTGCTCTTTTTAGTTCTTCGATTTCTTTTTCGAATAACGCCACTCTTTGTCGAAGTTTTGCACGTTCTTGTTGGAGCTCATTTTTATCACCGTCAGCCATAAGAAGTCTTTTGTCGTATTGTTCTTTCATTTTGTTTAATTTCACTATGTCGTTGCGGAGATGATTAATAGTGTCTTCTGCAACCTTTTAAAGAATTTTTTTTGGGTTGTTTGTTATGCAAATCTTACTTACTCTTAGATCTGTTGTTTTTTTGGCACAGGCCATTTTTTCGTGTTCTAAAACGGCTTTAACAGCATTGTAGTCTTCTTGCTGTTTCATGTGTGATATGTTTAGGTCTTCGTAAGATTTTAACAATTTTTCATGGACGTTTCTCTCTTCTTTAGCTGCTGCTTCCAAGACCGATATCTGTTTTAAATGATAATTTATTATAATGTTCAAGTCTTGGCTTTCTTTGTCTTTTTCGTCTATTTTTGATTTTAGGTCCGCAATGTCGCCTTGTTGTTTTGAAAGCGTCTTTTTGTTCTTTTCGAGTTCTGCATGTTGATCCTATAAGATTTAAATATTAAAAGGTGTGCCACATGGGACCTTCTTGGGGCTTACATCAATTTTACCAGACAGTTCGTTTATCTTTAGATCAGCGGCTGAATTCTTGTGCTCCAATTCCTCTTGGTAACCTAGAGCGTTTTGTATTTTCTGTGTCAGTTGCGCTACCTCTCCAACAAGTCTGTCTTTTTCACGCTGAAGGCCTTCCTTTTTCTTGCTCATTTGTCCTTGGCTAAAAATGTTTTAAATTGAATAGTGTTACTACAGACTGAAAGGCATACTCTTCAGTTGGTTCAACAGCCATTTTGTTCTTCAGTTCCAGTTCCGCAGAAAGTGCTTCGACTTGCTTGCGCAGATTGTCGATGTTTTCTTGCGCGGATTGTTCTCGGGCATGCGCACTATCGGCCATACGCCAGGCATGTTGAATTTGGTCCTTTAAGTCTGTTATTATGGTCTGGTCGGTGTCTGCGAGTTTTATTGCACTCTCTAACTTGTTGGTCTTGACCTCTACATCGTATTTTAAGGTGGTGACTTCTTCTGATAATTTTTTAACGTTCTCGTGCTTGTGATAAAGGGCTTCGAATAGGGAAGTGAAATCTTCAGCGTATTGGGCTGCATTTGGGTTTTGTTCGATGTCTGCTATTGCCTAAATTAATTATGTGTTTATAAAGGAATGTAGAAATATTAAATTTACCTTGGCGAAGGTTTTTTCTAAGATAGAAAACGCATATTCGGGATCATTGGGGTCCACTTGAACATGAACTTCCGCAGCATTTTCCTCTTGGTCCTCATCATAATCGCTTTCCATTTTTGTTTATTTATAATTAAAAATGCGAAATGTATAAAGCTGACATTAGTGTTGTCATGTAAAAATTAAATGAGTTGATAAAGGTAACTATCGATCTAACTAATAGTATCTAAGGTAGCAAAAATACACGTGTCTTGTAAAAAATAACTTTATTATCAATTTTAGAGATATTTAACAATCCCTTAACCTTTAGTTATGTTTATAAATAAAAATGTACAGTGTATCACAAAATATTTCAGTACTTAAAAAATAAAAAACACAATATTGATTACTTGTTTTATAAAACAATTTTAAAAATTCTTGTTATGAAATGATTTAGAAAACACAAAAACTTACATGAATGCTATATTTTTTAAAGAGAACTTTTAGCAAAACAAAATATACCAGCACAATAAAAAAAAATATGCTTCTGAATATAAGTGCGTTAATAACTAAACTTATGTTTGAGCTTTTCAGGGCGATAAAAGCTGCAAAAAGGAATGCTTTTCTGAACATCTAGTTATTGTAAGGCTCAAGTTTAAATTTATATTGTACAGTAATAATATTTATAAAATTTATATTAGCTTCAGCAATTTTTATTTTAAAAGTCCGTTATATTATATTCTCGTCAAATATTTAAAAAGATTCGATGTTATACGAATAAAAATTAAATTTAGAGAACCATTATTATTGTACAAAAATATTTACAGTGCTTCTTAGTCTATTGAAAGTATAACTTACTAAATTTAATATGTACAGGGTGTCGCGGTTAGAATGCAATTGTTTGACCTTTAAATGTCATTAGATATGATTTGGTTAGCTTGAGTTTTTTTATTGGTGTCTAAAATCAATTTAGAATTTTAAAATCTCCATGTCTTTAAACAATGCATACTAATCGGGACACAAACTTGTGATTTTTTAGTGAAATCCAATTTATTTCAGATAAGAATAATATTTCGAGTTTTGTTATGTGAATATTTTGAGCAATTTATATTAATGAATCTTTGAATCGCGTCTATGTTCAAGTTCAAAAATACCTTACTTTAATTTTCGTTGTTTTTTTTATTTTACACTAGCAGACCCATAACCATTTATACTTTTTTTTTTTGAGAAATACCCAGTAGTTTTTGGGCTGTTTTTTTTTAAATAAGCGTCAACAAAATAAACTAACTACATTCACAAAATTATGATGTTTAAATATCATGGTCAGTCATAAACATTAAAATTATAAATAGTTAAAAATTAAGTACGTACTTTTTGTAAATGTCAGTAAACTGATTTAAAAATAAATAAAAATGCTCACTCGTTGGATTTACCTATTTTAAAAAAGTCGGTTTAGATAATTACATACAGTGCGAGGCAAAAGTTCGCCCCCCCCACCTCAACTATTGAACGGTTGAAGGTTGAGATATGGATTTGAAAAAAATTCTTGACAAATTACCGCTAAAAAAACTACCTTTTGACGAAATTGATTTTTCAAAAAATAATAACTCCCACATAGGGGGACTATCTACTTAATTTTTTTAAATGTAAAAAGGGGTCAAGTGACCCCTCATTTGGAAGCTATTTTTATTTCCAAGACAATGACGTTTACGAATTTTAGATTGATTCAGTAGTTCTATTGTACTGTGCGTTTTAAAATAAAGCACAAAAATCTTGTTTTACGTAATAAGTGCAACAATAAAAGACTTAAGTGACTCCAAAGAAAGTAGGGGTGTATGTTTTCTTTTTATTTAAAAATATTTATATTTTTTTTTTGTTAGTATGATTTATAACAAATGTTTTAAAATAACCTACCAAAATTATTTTTTTTTAAAAAAACGAAGTAAAATAGAGTTAAAACATATAATTAATTAAAAAAAAATTATTTAGAAGCATAAGGTTTTGTTTTTTTGTATTTTATGTTGGGAGACAGGGTATAACACATTTTAACAAAAAAATATTACATATTTTTTTTAATTAAAGAAAAAAATGCACCCTTACCTAATTTCAAATAGTTTTATTTTTTCACTGTTGCATTTATTAAGGAAATCGTTCTTTTTATTGAGAAGCTCCTAGCCAAAGAAATAATAAATATATCTTAAATTGGTAAACACCATTGTGTTAGAAATAAAAATCCCTTTCAAATGAGGGGTCACTTGAACCATCTTTACATTTAAAAAAACTAAGTTCATAGTCCCCCCATCTGGGGGTTATTATTTTTTAATAATCCAAATTTGTCAAAAGGTAGTTTTTTTTGTGTAAATTAACCTAAACATTTTTGGAAATCAATATCTGAAACCGT
The DNA here is from genome assembly GCA_963920755.1 of Cartodere bifasciata. NCBI lineage: Eukaryota > Metazoa > Arthropoda > Insecta > Coleoptera > Latridiidae > Cartodere > Cartodere bifasciata. Next base: position 4,048,923 of record OY987196.1, on the reverse strand, counting down.
TCAAAAGTTAAGGCCAGGGGGGGGGGACTTTTGCCTCTCACTGTATACTGGACCAAGTACAGAGTTTTTTCTATTTTAACCTAATAAATAAGGTCGATTTTAGAACATGCTCCAGTACCTTTTTAGTACATTTTTACATCGTAAAAGGGGTCAAATGATAAATAAAACATTTATTACAAACCCGAACAGGTTTGTTGTGGCCGTATTTAGGCAAAGGAACACTATTTGATGAGCATCGCGAGCAGAAAACCTTACCACAGTTTCTACAGTGATGTCTACGTTTTACGACTGTAAAATTGGCCCCGCAACTCATGCATTTTGGGGCTTGAACGTCAGGTATCCAAACTGGGGGCGACTCGGTTTCAGTTGGAGTTTGAGCCGGGTTTTGTTGAAGGGTGTTGAATTCGTCCCGAATTGTTGCATACCTTAAAAATAAAAGAGATTTACATTACAACTACAAAAACATGTACTATCCATTCACAATTAAAATAAGACAGAGCAGGCGAGCCATAGGGTGACAGATTTTACCCTGTATATTGTCATTAATGTCACTTGTGTTTGCTGGTTATGTAAGAAAGGTCAAAAAAAATTAAAAAATGCATTTAAAAACATGTTCAGGTCATCTGAATCAAAAACAATGGTCCCAACATATACAGAAGTATTTATTTTTTTATTAAATTACTTTATAATGCACTAATCTTTAAACCATTTAAAAGTTTACACAAAACAGGAATTATTTATGTAAGTACTCACTGTTAAGAATTCTTTTTAGGTATCATAGGATAAATTAGCACTTTTACAAAAATGTCTACAATGTTCTTTATAAATTCTCACATCTGAAGCAACAATTGTTTCTTTTATTCAATTTTAACGCCTGTTTTATGTAACTGTCATATTACTTTTGGCATTTTTCAATTTTTAATGACAGTAAATTTGAAATTTAATGCCAACTTTGAGGAAAATTTAACTTTTCAAAGAAATATATTCTAGTTTTCATAGGTGATTCTGGTTTTTTTAAACTGTGAATGGATTGTATACAATTCCGCAAATAACTATTCTTTCAAGATTTTACCACAAATACTTCGTAGATTTACAAAAAAATAATTACCATCATTTTTCAAAAAATTGAAACTTCTTTATAATAAATAATAATTGCGTTTATTTAAACATTTCAAAAAGCATGTATAAATACAAAACATAACAAAAAAATAAATAAATCGCACAAGAAAATATCACAAGATGGTCAAGCCATCTGTATGTGATTGAAACAGAGTAGATATATAAATACATTTATTATAAAACTCACCTTTGAAGGTCATTACTCAAATTATCCCCATTCGTCAAACTGTCCTCATTTTGCCTCGGATGATTATTAAAATCACACCTAAAGTCCCCGTTAACATCATCCTCGTTTCCTTCGTCCAAATGAAAGTAAACATTCGTGTCAAAAAGCGCTTCCTGTGCCAAAATATTCGGATCTACCGAAAACTCGTTATTCTCTATAACATCATTTTCACTTGGGTGATACTCGATGGATGAGTCCATCGAGTTTGTTATCGAGGTTTCCATCGTGGTTGTGGAAGTTGTAAGAGTTGTACTAACCGCATCAGGGGGATTGGAATCAGAGGCATTAATTAGAAAAACGGCTTTTAGAATGTTTCTTAAGTCAGACGCAAAATTTGTTTGGAGTTGGTCAGCTACGCCTGCAATGCAGACAAATAGTCGATGGAGCAAATCTTCGCTCGACCTAAAAAAGGTTGTTTTTAAGAATTTGGCAGAGCGTACTTGTGCTTTTTTATAATGTCCAAGAAGTGACTTTGTAAATGGAGCGTATTCGTTCAAAAATCGGTTGAGGTTACCTAGGAGATCTGTCATACCACCTGTCGTTCTAAATGCTAATTTACATTACTTCTGAATTTTATATTTTTATTAAATACAACGCTAATACACCAAAATCAACAATCTGCCGGTTTAACACATTCTACGTACCAGCTAAATGGTTTGTATAACATTTACGGAGTGTTTTACAACTTCAATTCTTCATAATTAGGTAAAAAAGGGCATAATGACTCATTTACAAAGGTACTTTTAATGCAAAATCCGTGCATCAAAAAAAATGCGGATTATTTTAAACATTCACATAAATCCTTCCGTAAATGAGCCATAATTTCCTTTTTTACCTAATTATAAAGAATTAAAGATGTAAAACACTCTCTAAATGTTATACAATCCTTTTAGCTGGTACGTAGAATGTTTTAAACTGGCAGTTTGTTGTTTTTTGGTATAGTAGCGTTATATTTGATAAAAATATAAAATTTAGAAGTAATGTCAGTTAGCATCTGGAACGACGGGTGTTATGACAGATCACCTAGATAACACCAACCAATTTTTGTACGAATTCGCTCCATTTGGCAATTTCTTGCTTTTTGGTATATTAGCGTTATATTTGATAAAAATATAAATTCAGAAGTAATATTAGTTAGCATTTGGAACGACGGGTGGTATGACAGATCTTCTAGGTAATCTCAACCAATTTTTGTACGAAAACGCTCCATTATTCTCTACCTAATTCGCCATATTAGTGGTGACGTCACTGAAGTTGGTTTCCATGGTTTTAGTGACTACGAGTAAGGAAGTAATTCTCGTAATTGTCATTTTGGCGACAAGTGTAATTGTCAAAACGTCAAAGTCATGAAACCAATTGGCTGTTTTAGCTTCAGTGACGTCACACTAAAATGGTGTATAGTCTGGGTAGCTAAAGTTTGTTTTGGTTATTCCTTACTAACCTGTATTTGGATCTAACTTCATTAATAGCAGCAACTTCAACAAATTGCATGGCCATAGCAATTTCCTCGTCATCTCCAGAAATACTATTAAACTCCGACGTATCCGAAGAGCTAGGATCACTCGAGTCATCATCATCGACCAACGGTTGCGTTTGATTCTGATGACAACAAGCGTTCCGTTTTCGGATTGACAACATTATCTGTTTATTACTAGGCCCAGCTGATGGTTTTAGTTTATTAGAATAGCCGTTTTGTGATTGTAGGCGCGAACAACATTTTGAGCAAGATTTCGTCTCGTTGAGATCTAGGGTAGGAGATCGGTCTAAACTTGTGTTTTCTGTTGATATTCCTGAATCGTCTGGAGACTCAAAATCTTAAAGAATTAAAGCAGATTAGTTATCTACAGCATGAAAGAAGTGTAAATAATAATGTTTCGTTAAAATCGGAAACAAAATTTTTTTTTTGGAGACTTGATTTTTTTTAAATTAACTTTGATAAGCTTTCCCAAAGAAACTAAACGACTCCGATAAAATTTTTGTTTTGTACGTCTTCTAATACGTCTTAAAATATAGTTTAAAGCAATTTAATTTTTCCGAAATTTTCCTTATTATTTTTTTTAGTAAGGGGTAAGGGTACAAATATTCTCCATTTTTTTATTGGCACGGCCACAAATCATTTATGCCAGTAATAAAAACTTGTATGATTATGTAAAACGTTCCGCTGAATCCTATTTTGGCACTTAAATATTTACAGCACTTTTAGTTTTATTGCTACGAGCTTTCAAAGCCAACTTCAAATGCGAAACTCGATTTTTTTCCAAGTGTCATAACTGGCAAAAAAAAGTTTATGAAAAAAATCTAAATGCAGTTACAAAATCAACAGCAGAAAAGTAGTTTACAAAATAAGTTTCGTTAAAATCGTAGAGAAATTTTTTTTTTTTTTGAAACTTAAAAAAAAAGTTAATTTTGGGCAACTTTGATAAGCTTTTCCAAAAAAACTAAACGACTTGGAAAAAATCCGATAACCGTTTTGTACGCCTTTTAATACGTCTAAAAATATAGTTTAAAGCAATTTCATTTTTTCGAAATTTTCCTCCTTTTTTAGTAAGAGGTAAGGGTTCAAATATTCTCAGTTTTTTTTATTGGCACGGCCACAATTAATTGTTGCCATAAGTGAAAGCTAGCATAATTATGTAAAACGATCTGCTGAATCCAAATTTGGCACTTAAATATTTACATCGCTTTTAGTTTTATTATTATGAACTTTCAAAGCTAATTTCAAACTAATAAATGTGAAAAAAAAAAAAAACGCGCCACTTTTTTTCCAAGTGCCATAACTCGTAAACAACAGTTTATGTAAAAAATGTAAGTGCAGATTTGTAATCTAGGGCATAAAAGTAGTTTACAAAACAAGTTTTGTTAAAATCGGAAACAACATTTGTTTTCTTGGAAACTTTTGATAATTTAGGCAACTTTAATTACTTCTAAAATAAACGTACCTTTAGCATCCACATCAGATTTGTTTCCAGTATTCAAAATTGAGGTTAGAGTAGCCGCAGCCACAGAAATAATCTCGAGAGAGTCTCGATCTGGTGGTGATTCTATGTGTCCCACAATATTAGTAGGAGGGTCACTCATAGCTGCTATTGTGTCATGCGCAATGGCATTAGGAATCAGGTATCCCGAAGAGGTGGAGGGACTACCACTGGTGGGGTAATTACTAACGTTACAGTTTTTAACGGAAGTCTTTCTTTTTGTCATTTTATGCTGCAACAAAAATTAACAGTTACAAAACAAGTAAAGCCAAAAATGTGAATTTGAGATGGCAAAAAACAAGTTTTTTGTGAGGTTAGGCAACTGTTTCGAGGGTGTTTGCTCTCATCAGTAAAGCATTAGTGTTTAATTACGTTTTTAACAAAATTCATACGTAAAACCACGATTTAATATTTATAGTTATTCAACCAGTAAGTGTGTTAATAAAGGCGATTAATAAACGAGCGGTTTTAATAAGCGAGCGATTAGCGAGCTTGCTAATAAGTGAGTTTATTAATCGCCAATTAACATACGAACTAGTTACAATGATTTTTCGCACATCGTAGATCATTATTAAATACATTATAAAATAAAACAGTTATTTCACCAACTAACAGAAACAATGCGTCGGCCATTCAAATTTATTAAAGTTGAAGAAAAAGAAGAGCTGTCCCCAAACTTTTATTAATTGTTATTTCCTTAAAATGTGGTAAAAAGATCTGCTTTTCATTCTTTCCAACGGTAAATATTTACTTTCTCTTGGTTTTTGTTGCTTGAACCGTAATCAAAGCTACTTAAACATTTGTAATGTAGAAACATAGATAGTAATTTTAAACATAAAAGAGCGTTACAATGGGCTCGTATCCTTGCATTAATAGGGGTCATTAATCAACGATTTGAAGTGCGTTAGTAAATGCCTTTAATAAACGATGTGCATAAAAATAATTTTATTGTAATAGATACTTACTGGTGTCGGCGCACAGTTGCCTTTACAAGTGCACATGCGCGTGTAAAACTGATCATAAAACAGCTCCGGATTAAACACTTTAATATCACTTAAGTTCGATTTAAGATCGTTCGAGTCCTCATTATCGCACAACAACTTCTCAAGCAAATAAAGCTCACGCTTTGTCAAAGTCCACAAAAGCTCACGTATCTTATGCAAAAGCGTCCTAAACGGCCTAAACATTTCACTCATTTCCTCTACAGGCCTATCAATGTACAACGGCCCGTTAGCAAATATCAACCCGTTAACGATAGCAAGACGCGGAATGGTAAACATTAACGCGGGGTCATAGTAATCCACCATGTCTTGCGTGAGGAGCTTCATCAGTAGCGCCCTCTGTAGAGTCTCGCTGAACAACACGCCGATCATCTCTTGCAATTCGTACTCGTGTGTGGTTTTTACAGGGACCATTGCGCTTACGTAGACGAGTTCAAACTCTGCGAAGAACTTGTCGAAGATTTTAAGGCTTTCGATAAGCATTTCGGTGACTAGTTCGTTGTTGTCGAGCTTGAGGGGGCCGTTTGGGGTGTTGTTGCGCAGACAGGCTTCGCGCAGGAGGTTGCGCACGTGTTCTAGACTTTTGGTGACGGCTTTTGCTAGGGGGCGCATGGCTATTGACTCGGTCTCACGGTTCATTATTGATGAACCCGCTGCGAGGCACTGCAAAATACAAAAAATTTGTTAAAACACCCTTTAATAGACTGTTAAATAGCGGGAATAAGATCCGAAAAATTAATGACTTTAATTGTCGACGTTTCGATATATTTTATTTAATATCTTACTCAGGACAATTTTATGTCTTGAAAAAGATGTTAAAATGTATCGAAACATCGGCCATTTAAGAACATGATTTTTCTGATTTTTTTCGTTATTTTTCATTAATTTAAAACATAACAACAAAATTTAAGCACACAAGACTTTCAATTTTCGAGACTTTCTTCAAACAAACATATTTTTTGCTTACTTCGGCTCCAAACCAAAGTTGTCCAGCCAAGTTTTCCTGTAACACATCTTCAGGAAATTTGACTCTAAAGTCCCTGTTAGCTCTTTCGTCGCCAATTAACACATCCATTATAGCGTTTGTGATGGTCAAAACCTTGTCCTGCGATTGTCGCAACTGGTTGACTAAAGTTGTGCATCTTTCTGGATCTTTTCGGCCGTCGAAACTGTCCAATTCATTGGCTATAATGTTGAGGGACTCGTCCGCATAGAAAAATTGCGCCAGAAGAGATTTATCGTCTTTCTAAAAAGCAATAATATATACTGTTAAGTGCGGTTTTTAATTTATATGGAATATAAAAATAAATGCCCCTTTTTTTAAATATTGTTGCGATAAAGCATAAAAATAACGTTTATATCTGGCGTACAAAAATTGATAATGTATCAATAAGTACGCATTATTCTATTAAATTTATTAAAATAAAGGAAAAACGCGATAATTTAAAAATGTTTACTAAAACAAGGTCCTCTGACAAGGTTTTAAATTAATGCGTGACGTCAGAGTACAGGTAGAAAGCGAATCAACAAACATTTAATTTTAAAACTTTTTCTTTGTATTTTTTAATAACAATTTATTTGCTTGAAATTTCCCTTTTTTAAGCATCATTACACAGCATATCTAATAATACATTCTTCGTTTTATGTGATTTTAAGAAACGACTTTGAATTGAAAATCTTTAACTGAGAACCTTGATTTATTTAAATCATATTTAAAACAATTTGTGTTAGCCCCATTAACACGAATCTTACTAAACCATGTCGCGTTAATTGTTGCTAAATCAATTAGTTATTAACCAATTCGTAAGTTTCCTGTATTGGTAAATCAGAGGTAATTTTAAGGGGGCTTACCTTTGGCCTATAAAACCATTTTCTTATCGATTCCATAATCCTTGGCTTCGTCAAATCTTCTGCAGCATCATAAATTTAAACGTTCTTGAGCAATAAAGCAACACTTTAGTACAGTTTTTAATAATAAAGAAAAAGAGAAACCATGTTGATCATAAATGAGCTATGTGGAACACTTGGTAAAAAGGTTTACTGGAACAGATTTTCAGCATTGTTTTCGTGCACATATGTTATTGCTCTTACTGGCTGCCATATGAACACAAAGATTTTCAGATAACACACTTCTAAAACATTAAAACTAGACTAAATAAAATGACTCACAACATTTCTCATTAGTTTTGACAGCCAATGATGAAGGCATGATGACATTTGTGACAAGCACGTTTTTTTCGGAGTGCTGCCATCTTTTAAACAGTGTCCGAAGTTTTAAAAAAGTTTACGTCCGCGCCATCTACTAACGAAAAGTTGTACTATAATTCGCGTCACCTAGGAGTGGGATGCCGAACTATACTTTCACCTTCGAACGGTATTAATGAAATCTGTAAACAGTTCTGTAAATTTTTTTTGAAATTATTTGCATAAATTTCAAAGCTTTTTAAATAAATACGATAAATTGGAAAACGATTGATGTTTTGCGCATATTGCATCAGTAATAAAGATATGACAATATAATTAAATTAACTTTCCGTGCCTGGTGCCACCCTTGTTATGCACCCTTTGTTAGTTGAATTACCCAAATGAATTTGTGAAATTTTCACATAGGCTTGCTAAAAAGGGGAACAAAAGAGCATTAAATATAGAGGCAACTGTAATTGTTTGTAAACCTCTGGAGAGTATTTCGACATCATAAGTTCATTAAAAGTCAATCAAATAACATGAGAATAATCTTCCCTTTCTATTTGATCTTTTATTGGTATAACCCCACGTTTAACATGAGAAGAGAGTAAATACATAGATAGGCATATTATTCAATGCTTGTTTTGTAAAACAAGCCTATTAAGTGATTATTTCTTGATTTTTATATTTTAATAAAAATGCCTAGAGTCTAGAGAGTGAGCACTTACATAATCGCATTCTTCGCAAATCTTGGGAATCAACAGACTCTTCAGTTTTAATTCAGACAATTTTTATTTAATTGTGATTTAAGAAGCAAAACTTAGATCAGTCGGACGCTTGAAGCTTCTTTTTGGGTCCACTTAACGGTGAAAGAGACACTACTAACTTACAGGCTAATTTCATGTCAGAAAAATATCGAAGCAGTGCAAAGTTGCGACCCGGTTGCAGCACTATTTTGTTTAAAAATAAAGATTTTTTGGCATAGAATTGTAATTTACGCATTAATGAATACAATTGACTAATCAAAACAGATTTTTTTTACGAAAACTATCATTTTTAGACTAAAATATGTCGTTTGCGACGTCGCAAATTTGCACTGCTTCGAAATTTATTGACTTGAAATTAGCCTGTTACTTGTTTTGTTTTTGAATATTGAGGTTATGTTTTTTTTTTGCTCAATATAAGTAAAATAAAATAGTGATTATTATCGGTTGTTGTGCCTGTTGTGAATTGTAAAGCGTGTTAGAGTCCATAAACATTGCTATAACAAGCCAGACATTAGTTTAAAATCGGTAAGCTTATTTTTTTCCAAACGAAGCTTTTTTTAAGAAAATGTTAACGTAGGCTTTCTTAAAAGCTATTATTAGCGCCTAAAATCTGAAAAAACGAACGCTAAACAGCTTCAAAATCAATCGGCATTAGTAACAGCTTTTATAAATATCCAAATTTTCCCATAAGTACTCCCAATGTTGTAATGTTTCTTCACTAGAGACACTTTGTAACTATATACTCGTGGGTGCATCATCGATATACCAAAGCTTTTAGTGTTTACTCTTTAGTCCTATGAAACAAGTGAATGTCAGGGATTACCCCTGTGACGTTTCGCACCAGCCCCAATCATCAGGGATCAATTAAGTTCAATCTCCAGAGGGGTTAGATTCTGCACCCGATCCCTACTTCAGTCTATTATATTTCAATGGGATAATACAGACAATCGACGGCGACGGGATGAACACGAGCATCTGTTTTGTTAGCCTACTGCGACACTGTTGAGGGTGATGTTCAATTGTTATTTTTGTTTTGATATTTGATTCCTTGACTACTTGGATATGTTGATTGTAATGATTGTATCTAAATTGAATTAAAAAAGAGGGATTTGATTTTTAAAATATATTTTTACATTGGCTATCTATAATAAGTACATTTTAAACCCGAAATTTGGTTTTTTAAAGTTGCTGAATTGCTTCATTATTAAACCCAAAATTTTATTTTATTAGGTTGGTTTTCTAGATGCAAAAAGATGAATTCTTTCCTTGCAAGGTACTTTTTATTTACAAATTTTACTATTATAAACTATCGGGTAACATAGTTTTCTTGTAGAGTGAATAACTAGAAGAATGGAGAAACGATATCAACAGTTACATTTTCTTAAAAACGCCTATTTATTTAGTATTAAGTGAATAAAGTTTACAAATGTCCATTATTCAATGTGCCTGACCTAAATTAACTTTTTACTTACTTACAAAATGTCAATGTTGCCAATCCAATAAAAAAATGTAAGTTTAGTTTTTAATTCAAATTAATAATGCTTTTTAATAAATTAAATGAAGCAAATATAGAAAATAGTATAAAAAACTCGTTTTATAAAACGTTGTCCATTGGAAAAACCGCCACTGCGCGGCTCGTTTTCCAAATCTGGAGGCGTGCTAAAAAACGTTCCTTATAAAACTCTACGTTTTACTAAACTATTTATTGTTATTTTAACGGTGCGGCAGACAGTTTAAAAGATATTATTTTCATCAAGTTCTTGATCTCGTTCTTGATGAAACAAAAGATTAATTATTTTTGATGCTTTCCAACTTTATCCGATATTTTGAAGATGAACGAAAATTGAAAAGTAGCAAATAAAGTTCCTTAATTCGACAAGAAAATCGTTGATCGTGTCTGTAATCGCTTGTCCACTAAATTTACTCCATAATAAATCAATCGGCTTAAATGCCAAGTCTGGCAAGCTATTTTGTGCAAAAACTTTTATAACACAACTTTTAGATTTTGGAAAACATCAATTAAATTTTTATATCCTTTTACTTAATTAACAAAGAAATAAAAATTAGCAGTTAACGATTTGCATAATTAATTTTATGTAATTTCTCAGTAGTATCAAAAAGTAAAATCAATTTTTTAGTCTCCCGAAATAAAATAAAGACTGTAATCTTGTTGATAAGTAGCATCGAAGTAGCGGAAACATAAAATGTGGTTCTTGAAATGTTTTTATTACCCATCTTTGATGGATTTTTGACGATGGGTTACTTGCTAAATTTGTCCTTTGTCGCCTTATCGTTCTTATAAATAACATTATCCATTCTTTGGCTTGTTGGTATACCTTATAAATTAGCTGTCCACTTGGGGTAAAAAAAGTACCTGTTCAGCAAAAAGCTATACTTTTATTGTCATTTTTCACCTACGACATTTTTCAATAATGTTTCGTTTAGTTTTTGGTACGCTCTTAAAACATTCTCAGGGATCCCAAGAAAATTGTAAAAAAAACTATCTGTTATATTCATCGAGAAAAATGCGAACAAAGTTGCATAATGTCGGCAACACAGTTTGTAAAATACATCTTAAAAACATATCTAGATTCTTGAGCATACATTTTTGCATTAGATTATATTAACATTGTTGTCAGCTTCATTTCATGAAATTTTTGTTAAATTAAATTGATTATTTTTTTACCATTTAATAGATAAACAAATGGCAAAATAATTTGAAATAGATTGTGCCTTTGTCTTTAGCCATTTATTTCGTTAATATATGCTGTTATCTTCAAGATGTAAGCATTTAAAGTTTCGTACTTTGGGGCCTCAGATCTCCAAGGGTATATGCGATAGATTTTTTTCAACAATTATCTGGGGCTCCCTAGACATGCTCAACAACGTACCATCACGTTTATGCGCCACTTTTTGTACACCCTGTAGACGTGCAAGGAATAATTCTTTTGTAAATCTATTATAGACATTACAAGGTATTTTAAGTGCAAGTTGGAAATAATTTTTATTTTCGGAAAGTGGAAAACTTTCGGAAACAGAAAATTTCCTTTTTTTTCAAATGGGGTATTTTTTATGCAAATCCTTTATAGACCTTTTCCGTTGGTCCGACATTCATTGTACATTTTAGTACAAGTTTGAAAGAATTTCGAATCTTGGAAAGTGGAAACCATTCTAACAATGGAAATCGTGATTTTTTTCTAATGCCGTTTTATTGCTGCCAAAGGAGTGCAAGGAATAATTTTTTAGAGAATTTATAACGTATTATTAATATAAGTTTTAAAGAATTTCCATGTTCGTAAAGTGAAAAACTTTTGTAAACTGAAAATTGCAATTTAATGATTTTTTTTATTTAGTATCCAAAGAACGGCAAAAATAGTAAGACATTGTAGGATAATTTTTGTAAAAAATTTTAAAAGGATTTCTATTATCGAAATGTGGAAAATTTTCTGAAAATTAATATTCCGTTTTTTTTTAAGTTTTTGATATTTCTTGGCGATTTTTAAACACAATACTTGCACTTTTATGCTGGCCATAATGAGATAAGTGTATTGTTCACGGTGGGCTCTCCAGACAGCCCCATATCCGGTGCTACCTGGTAATTTGGACTGTATCTCTTCCGCAGCGGCACTTTCTTCTACATCGATTCCGACCTGCCCTTTATTTTACCAAATATCACTATAATTTACGATGAGAAAGAAAGGACTTAGACACGTTTTAGGTAGGCAGTGCAAATTACAGTGTTGGTTTTGGGTAAATTATTTTTGCCATTTGTAATTTTGTCGGCGCCTTCGACTCATAAGTCATTTCGATGGAAAATTTTGCGTTTTAATAAAGATTTAATAAATACCATTTTTTACGTTAAATATTCATTTTATATAAAAGCTAGTTTTTTCCATTAATAATTGTTTTAACTTCAACAGACAAATTAAAATCTGAAAATAAACCAGACAAAATAAACGTATGCATACAAAACTATGAAAATTTGATTAGTACATTGCAGCAATTATAATGTTTGGAGGGGTGAATAATCGTGCAAATTAAAATATCAAAATAGAATGATTTTAAAGTTGGCTTCTACCCACTTACACAACAGGGGTTCAATTTATAACACCCCTAAAATGTGAATTCTGGATTCAGCTGATCCATCTAAGCCGAATTATCCATTGTAACTTTTTTATGAGCATGAAAAATTAACACCTACTTTATTTCGATAAAAAGAGTATTTCAATAGAATTTATTAAAGCACAAATTTTGATTGGGGCATTTTTTGGAGAATTGTCAAAATTCGAGAAAAAAAATTATGGCCTAAATTCGTATATCTAGAACTTTACAAAATGGTTGATTTTCGGCAAACAGCAGTAGAACACATTTTCAGTCATTATATGGATTGATTCTATAGAAAATACAGTCATGTCAATTATTTAACCTCATTATACAGGTTGTCCAGAAATTGGCGCAGAAACGCGACGGTACGTTATTAGAGTATGTCTAGGGATTCCTAGCAAAATGTTAAAAAAATCTATTTCACATATCCTTAGAGATAATATGAGGTCCCAAAGTGCAAAACTTCGAATGCTCATACACCTTGAAGAAAACAGCACATATTAACGAAACAAGTAGTTTAATACAAAGCTACAGCTTATCTTAAACCCTTTTACCATTTGTTTATATTATAAATGGTCGAATTACATTTTTATAATCAATTTAATTTTACAAAATTTTCATGAAATGAAGCTGACAACAATGTCAATAAACTCTAATGCAAAAGTGTATGATCAAGACTCCTAGATAAGATTTTTAGATGTATTTTCCTAGGCTGTGTTGCCGAATTTATGCAACATTGTTCGCATTTTCCTTAATGAATAGAACGGATTTTTTTCAACAATTTTCCAGGGATCCCCAGGCATTTCCTAACAACGTACCATCGCGTTTATGCGCCAATTTTTGGACACTCAGTATTTTAAAGTTGTTAAATAATTGATAATTAAACATAAACATGGCGCAGTCGGTATACTAAACATTAAACAGAATGTCAAGATCGAAAAAACGTTTGAGGAAATCAATAAATATGAGCTGGAAGATAACAATTAGCCTAGAAGTAGCCAAGAAATATAAAATTCAATGCGCATGTGCGTCTAAGCTAAGTCGACGCTAAGTGAAAGTAAAGTAGGAGTTAAAGAAACATTCCTCGTTTTTTGTGTTTAAAACACATTTAGTTGCGAAGTTATGCAAATGAGAAATACTTAATCCTTTGTTAGTGTCTTCGAAGGTTATCTTTGTTTCTTTAGTACAATTTTTAGGACACATTCTAACGTAACATAGATGATTCTTTTAATAACGACGTAAGAAAACAAAACCCCGAAAACACGTAACTACAAGGGCATGGCAAGGGCCTGTCCCGAATACAAAAGGCAGGCAGCAGATCGATGATAACCACACATCGCTGGGGTAACAATTAGATTAGGCATTTAGCGTCAAGTTTGAGTAATGGCCGGTAACGCAGTCGATGTAGCGCCCCCCTATGCTACTGTTGATTAAAATGTAATCTAATATAGCACCAGGAAAATATACTGTATGAATACCAACCGAAACGTTGTATTGTTCGAGGTGGTTGGTTATTGCATGCGGTTCGATTGCGATTGCTGTTTTGTTTTGAACGCTTTCCAAGGGCTCGTATCCAAATTAAATTCTCATCTGTTATAGCTCGTTATATTGATGTGCTGTATCTCGTTTATCATTTTTATTTCAATTTGATTAAATAAAGGAATATACGTTTGGGAGGCATGGAATACTCTGAGGGATATTCAGTATGTTTCACGTTTAGCTTTTTTTTTCGATGTGTTGTTAATTTAATTATTTGTACTGGTATCCTTGGATGTTTTATCTTTATTTATGTCAACCTGGGAAATTGTTTTATAAAAACTGATTAATTATGGCTGATTATTGAGAATGCAAGGAAACCTTTTTGTGTCTTCGACAAAAAAACTGTTGCATTTTTTTGCCGTTTGTCGTTAATAACTATCTAATCCAAAGGAAAAATCTTACAAAAAGTATTCAGATTTCAGGGTGCAATCTACAAAAAAGAAATTCTTTATTTAATTAAAGATTACTAAGAAATTTACTATTGTAAAATGCACTAGACTTTTTGATTTTTATAACATCACTTTCCTTTAAATTTTCGTTTAGTTTTTCTAAAAATGTTTTAAAATTTTGAGGTACGTTACTGCAAAGAACACAAGCTTACAAAATTTAATAATAATTTACCGGCAAATTATAGAAACTTTTGAATAAACTCCTAAGGCCTGTTGATGCAAAAAAATCGAAACTGTATCTGTGAACCTTTATATTGAAACATCTATTTTTCAAAATTTCTTGACCGATTCATCAAAATAACCCATGGGAATATTATTTTGTTCCGAAAAATAAAGTAGGTACCTATGGAGTAATTTGTCTACTTCTTAAATGGGTGGAGTCCAAAATATAGGTACTTACCTTCTGAAAACTTCCTAAACTTATTTTTTAACAATCAAATCACTTATTATTACTTTTACCTGTGATTTCTTGAAGGACATTAAGGACAGGAAACGTAACCACAAAACACAAATCGATCAATAATACCCAATGGTAAAGGTGACTTCAATATTTGGAACTTTATAATAATCTGCCTTGTAGGTATTTTTTACAAATATTTTTGTCACGAACACAGACATAAGATCAAGCATAGACCCTATAATTTAGTTGAAATGACAACTTTTCTTTTTAAATTATCCCGACGATCACGTTTGCGTGATAAACTTTTTTATTTTTTAAGTAGATATTTTAGATTTGTCTTGATAGGCAATATCCTGGGTATACGTAATACGATCAAATTAGTACACGAACACAGAAAATTACTTAGGAGCTTTGGGCCGATTTAAAATTTGGTTTTTTTGAGAGCAGTAATTACCGAATTATCTTGGAAAATGGACGACACTTTTTTAACTCGTACCTACCTTAAACCACACATTATGTTTTCTGATTTTTTGTTACAAAAAACCCTGGGGGTTTCCATTTGTTGTTAAAAGATACTTCTGTAAGTGATATACAATTTATTTTGTTGGTGCTTACAATAATTCAATATCTACAATTTTATTCATTTATTTTAATTAGTTATACACAAATTACACCGAGTTAATTAATTAGTTATTTAATTAATTACAATTTAAAGTGAGTGTCTTTTTTTTATAAACATAAGTACGAATGAGCGATACGTAAGATCCAAAGGTTTCAAAAGCTTTTTTTAGTCTTCTTTTGGTACCAAATCACTCCAATTAACCAAATCAAAAAGCAAATCTTATTGCACAATTTTAACGCGCGCTTTTGAATAAATAAAAAGAGATCAAAAAATATTTTGACATAAAGCTATATACAGAACTTAAACTACAAAATATCACTTCTGTTTTTAGTCGATCTTTGTTCTAACAAAGAGTATAACACAAACAAGGTTGTATACCCTTTGGTTTGATATGTCTTAAGTACATTTTTACATCGTTATTTTCACAGTTTTGAATTCATTACCGCGTTTTTCAACACATAGATTCTGCTAAAGCGGGTTGAGGAGCACTGTAGGGCCCAGCCCAAGGTTGCAAGTTTTGCAGGGCATTCAAGGCCGTATCACCTGGAGCCGAATTTTGGGGACCATCGTTCATGTAGCCTTTGCTTAAGGCTTCGGCCTGCAAACTTAGCATTAGACGGTTTGCGGCTTGGCGTTCTGCTTCTCGTTCTTCGGCAGTTTGTCTTCTGAAAGAAAATAGAGGGAATTAGAGGGATTACAGAAAAAGTATCGACAGATACTTTTCGTAGAAGAATTCGAAAGGTACTTTTACATAAATGAGTTAGGATTTGCAAAAAGGGTTTCTAAAGATTCCCTAAACTCCTTTATTGGTATTATCTCTTGGATATATGCCTGTTGAGCCGATGTTTAAATTTAAATATACAAAAATATTGTGTATTGCGCCACTTTTATGATACCTATTGTTTTGGGTAATTTTGTATACGTGGTTTGCATCTGTTTAATCCCTTCCTTTGTCACCCCAACAAATTAGTCACTAGTTTTGGCAGCGAAACTTAACCTAACCTTCCTAACCTAGTTTCCCCCACTGGAAAAAGGTCGCCCGGTGCTTTTATAAAATTCTATCTAAAGCCCTGAAATTTAAAAAAACACACTAGAGAAAAATTAAGAACATTACCAGCACATTACCAAGACAATAAATATCTAACAGCGGAAAATGGAGAGCTACTGATAATATCAGCGAAAAGCTAGCAAAAATTGTAAGACGGGAAATTCAACAAGCCCTAGCGTCTATTCGCGATAGTTAGAATATACTTAAAAATTTATTTAAATCGAGTTTTCATTTCCTTTTTTTCGGGGTCTTCTTAGCTTCTGGTATAACAATAGACCTTTTATAAACAATAGCGGCTCAATACAAACTATTTCTGTATGACCAAATCGGCGCAACATCAAGTGCTTTTTTAATCACCAGCGCAATGCAAATACACCCAAATTTTGGTTGTACCAGTGAGTACTTTTCCTTAATTGCGAAGACGTTATCGTTTAAAGGACTCTATAAGAGGATTTTTTGTTAAATTCTGTGCAGGATTATAGAGTAGAATTTGTGATCTAGTGTACGGATATGTAGGGCGACTCGATTGTTTTCCGTCGGCGCCAGCAGCAACATGTAAAACATGGTACGTCCATTACCGAACAGGTAATTAAATGCAAGCCAGTTTGTTAGAGAGAAAAGACCAACATAACTCTGGTTTTAATCAACACTAAGGAGAGATGTTTGTTTTTTAAAAGCTCTTCTTATCTAAAACTCTCTTATTTTTACTAATCTTACCTAAATATGTGACTCCATACATTACAGTCAGTCTCATCGACTGTCTCAAACATTAATTGCCTTCTCGATTGCCTATTTAAAATGTTTTTAACATTCTTTGAATGCTAATCTGGCCGCGTAATGCATCGCAGCAAATTGAAATTTATTCATTTGCTCTTTGCCATTTCGTAAAGCTGATCGGCTTGTAACTGTATTTAAAATATCTTTCGTTTTTTTTTATTCGTCTCAACAGACAATCAAACAGCATCTCCAAAAAGACGTTCTTTTTACGATATTTAGTCTGGCATCAGTGTCACATTCCAAATTCAGGAATAAAGAGGAATTTTATCGCTGACAGCTTTCTGTTTTGTCAACCAACAACCATGCATTTGCCTTTATTGCTTTAAAACATTTTAATAATTTTTCAACTTTGTGCAAAAGCCCTGTCATTTTAAAATATAAAATATTCAAATGTTTTGCAGAAATGTCCTCTTTGTTCGTATACGAGCCTACGTTCAATTTTTAACTGTTTTCATATAAAGTTTTATTTTTATTTCTCAGCTTTTAATTATAAATAATATGTACTTAAAACATTGCAGTACTCGTATTGCTCAATTAAAATGCATTCCTAATATAGTAATTTATTAAATTACCTATAATAAATTTATTTTTAATTCGAATACAATGGGAAATTTGTAGTGTTGAACAGTTAAGGTAAAAAAAACCAGGAACAATTAATTTGCT
This sequence comes from Cartodere bifasciata, assembly GCA_963920755.1. Classification (NCBI taxonomy): domain Eukaryota; kingdom Metazoa; phylum Arthropoda; class Insecta; order Coleoptera; family Latridiidae; genus Cartodere; species Cartodere bifasciata. Next base: position 4,031,049 of record OY987196.1, on the reverse strand, counting down.
AACGGCAAATTGCGATAAAATGCACTTAAAAAGTACAAGCCTAATATCGCAACAATTGAGGTAAATTAAAATCATGTTTTAAATTTGTTATACAACGAATAACAATTAACTATGCTTATTTTAAACATTTAAAGTACTAGGTATATTACTAGCTTCCTGTTAGATTTCCGCATTTCTCTTTGTGACTGTGTTTTACGTTATTGTGGATTCATTAAATGTTTTTATTCATGAAGTTTATGATACTTAAGTAGAAACTTCTTTTTTTTTAATAAAATAATATTATTCGGTATCTCTAAAATTAGTTTTGCCTTTATATGACTTTATTTGGTTGCAATTTTTAAGATCTAATGATGAAACTACAACATCCTTGTGAACATAATTTTTAAGAAACATAACGTTATTTTTCCTCCAACTTTTTACCACGGCTTTTATCTATATATGCAATTTAAAACATATGTTTTTCCTGAAACTGCACTATGATGCTAAAAAACCGTTACAACGGCAGCAGAAACACCCAAAAAGGTGTCTTTTAATATCCTAATATACCGTAAACATAACGCAATAACATTGTTTAGATTTGTTAAAAAAAAACGTTGCATTTACGTTCATGTAACTTTTAATTTATTTTATTAACCATTCTTTTTATTTTAGGTTGTAAAATGGAAAACCGCATCATCATTATTGCATCCGAATAAAAAATAAATAGTTATTCTTTTTATCATTACTTTTGTTTTGACACAACAACAGTTTGCGCAAAATTTTAACCTTTCATAAACACTTCCGTATAAACATTCTTTAAGATTTTAATTCCATTTGATATTGATTCACTGCTCAAAAGATCCATCTGAATCTATCGTGAAGTATCTTAAACTTTTCATCATCGCATAGAAAACAAGATTTGGTGCTTTTATGTTGTTACGAACGAGAACATGTGAGACTAGTTGAAGATATCAGATCCACCAGTTTAGATGTTGATTGAAGTGTCGAGAGAAGGTGTGAATATTTAAGGACTTAAACACTAGACCGATGTCAAGCTGCATTATTCACGGTATTGCTCTGTCGGCTCTTGTATTATTCAGTGGCTTTTAAGGCGTCACTTTAGCCCCAAACCTGTGATGCGATAACACCATCTAGATATTTGTACACTTTGGATCTGCCACGTGGCGCAGTAGGCTTTATTGCGAAAAAGATGATGGAACAAAAAAAACGATTCCGCGTAGGTATTATGTCACATTTTCTAAGAGAGATTTTGGTGTTAAGCGTAACTAAATCGTAAGCAGTCACGTCTTGCACGTCATTATAATGGAATAATTACTCACGGTAGGTAAAAGCTAAATTTAAAGATAATTTCATTTAACTTTGTAAACTTTACGAGTTTTCAGTTAAAAGCGATAATTTAAACTCTGATGCACAAAGTAATTTTCCAGCAAACAAATTAGGCAATTTTAGTAGCAAGCTCCAGAACCAAAAAGTGACAAGTACGATAAAGATGCAGAGAACAATTAAAACGGAAACTTTAAACAGAGATGCAAGACCATCCAAATGATATGGTGGAAAGAGATAAAAATGAAATTTCCCAGTTTACACGGAGCATTATCTAAATGGCGTTATATTGTGTTGATAGAAGGGATCTTTCATAATTAATTAACACTCTAATTAAACTACGCGGGCGCTCGACTCATTAGATTCCGTATTTGGGGTAAGCGGCTCCAACATTATTTCGAATTTTAATTATACGCAGGTACACCTTTGTAAATTGTTATTAGGAAGCCTCATTTCGCATTCATTGTACGGGCTTAAACACTTAGTTTTGGGAGTTATCACAAAGCGCTTTCAGTCGTGCTTAATTAATAATTTAAATAGCTTAAAAGGGATTGGTCAGTTGGCGTCCAGACAGCTAAAACGTCTTCAACTAAGAATTAAGTGGTGTTATAGGTAATTTAAAGTTTAAGGGTGGTTTTGCCGCTTTCTAGTTCCAAATCCGAACTACAGGGGGCGTCTATTATGCTAATCACACCCGACGTTCAATTATTAACAAAGCACTAACGGGCAAACGCTCGCAGAGCTGCGGTTCCCGCAATATTTTAATTATGATTTACCCAGCCTACTCTGTAATGGCGTTTCGTATACCTAATTATTATATCCACCGGTGCTCTACTAAATTAGTACCAAACACTGCCAAATTAATTCCATTTAAAATTTAATCCCATCATTTTGGTGAACAAGATACGATTTAACGTAATTGATTAGTTTGTGTAATGCGTCAAAATTTAACTAAAGTCTCGATTTGATAACATCACCTTATATATCATTCATTCAAGGTTTACCGACAATGATTACAGATTGTTGTATTTTGCCTCAAAAGCAAGAAATTTACAATTACACTGTATGTCTCTGAAGAAAACATTTTTCCAAGAATGTCACACTTCGCGACCATAGGAACTTTTCTAATATTTGACGCTTTTTTCTGGGAAACAGATCACAACCCGAAGCAAAATAAATTAAATTAGAAAAGTAGAAATGTTCCAGTGTACGCAATAGTAGTTAAATGTCAGGCAGACAACGTTCAGTCAGTCAATTACACTAATAGAATCAAGTGTTGCCAACCGCATTGTTAAATATAACTAGATTATGGATTAAAGGAGAAAAAGACGTATAGCGTGTTTCAAATAAGACCGAGAAAAGATTTCCTAATAAAGAAATAGTTGCTATGGGCAGAGACACTATTTTCGACATCTACACAATAAAACCTGCTGAAGAAGATCATCTTTTGATTTTTCGTAACAAAAATCATGTCAAACTTAACAAATGTTTGACTTTTTTTTTATCATCCTGTATGGCAGCGGTTTTATCTTAATGGTTACATAATGCACACGTCCTATTTACAAGAAAATAAAATAACAATACAAGAAAGAATAAAAGACGCAATTTTGTTTTATTGCCTTTTGCGTGTGCGTTTCGGTGTAGATATGTGAAAATTTTATGAGGTCTAATAAATTAGTGTGGGCTTACCTCCACTTTGTTCTTCTGTTTTGAAACCATGTTTTCACTTGAGCGTCTGTCATTTTCAAGGTTTTGGCTAACGATGCTCTTTCGGCTGAAGCTAAATACTTTTGTTTGTGGAATCGTTTTTCCAGTTCTGCTATTTGAAGGCGTGTGAACGAAGTTCGGGGCTTTTTCCGTTTTGGGGGTGTTCTGTTTTGGTAGGGGTGTCCTATTCTTCTGGCCATTGGAAAGGAGGCTGCAAAAAACAAAATTTTTAAGGACAATATAGAAGTACTGATGCAATATCAGAAAAAGTTGTACTCTACCAATGCTTTAAAATAACCTAGACAATACAGTATGTAAATCAAAACATAAATAAAACAAGATAAGACCAATAGAGAAATCAGATTTATGATTCCAACAAACCAAATACTTAAAATAAGCACTTAAAACCCGAAGATACATAAAAGGTAGAACCATATAATTAATAAGACAATAACAATAAATATGTTTGAGCTTTCAAAGTCTTGTTTTAACATTATAAGATAAGTAGAAGCAAACTACTGATAAAGAAAAGCTTAATTCCATAACGAGCTGGAAAAATTAAATGGTATCGGACCAGTCCAATGCATGGTTGAGGCCAAAGAAATAAAGCTTGAGACAGACGATCAGACTTAAAATCCTAAGCAAGATTAAGTCCTACAAAGAGAAACGAAAATTTTAAACCATAACCACAAGAAAATGGTGGTAAAATAAGACTTTAAAATAGCTAAATATTTGAATGTGTATTCAGTGACAATGGGTGAGCCTAATGCCCGGATTCACCACACATTCTTAAGTGTTCCTCAATGTTAAGTGACTCTTTACCATAGACAGAGTTAGACAACTGTAGCATTAGCATTGTTTAAAATTGTGCTTTCTATAAAAAACAGTCACTTAGATTTTAAGGAACAGTTAACAATTGTAGTGCAACCGGCCCTAAGTCTATTGAATCTTATCTTTCACAATGATTAAAAACTGATAGTTGACAGAGGCTAAAAAGTTGCTTTTTTTGATGCCAAACAAAGAATCACATTGTGGATCAAAGTCAAAGTTACGTTTTATGAATCGGGCTCACTGAAGGATACATGTGTGGCAACCCAGCAAGAAGAAATACCAAAGTAACATTGCTTTGGTTTGTTATCGCGCTTGAAAGCTTTATGTTGTTTTGCATTAAAACGACGATTATGGTCATCACGTTGTCGAGGCAAGGAGGTAAAAGAGTCATGATTAATTTTCAGCTGATAGTGATGGGATTTTAATAGCCCTTTTACGAGTAAGTATGTTGTTTTAATACATGAACTGCCATTGCACTGTACATATAACTTAATACACACTTTCTACCACAACATAATGAGTAATTTTATCTTATGGTTTTATGCAAACTTGATACAAGTAATGGTATGTGTTAAATAACATTATTAACTTAATAATGTTTGTGTAGGTAACCATTACTTTTTAGCTACATACGTTTACGGAAAAAGATTTCTATTATTTAGTGAATCTAATTCTCTCATGTATCTCCGTATTCTTCTTAAGAATGGAACACGAGTGACGATTGGAAAGATGTTATATTCTTTTTCAAGTTTTAAGTGCAAATTACCCATTCTATGACTCGCGTAATAAACGAATATAGGCTATAATTTTTACAAAAAACTGTTTAGCGCAAACTAGCAAGTAGTAATGGCGATTCTTTACAAAAGTTTGACAGTGAAATTATTAATTTTGTAGCTTAACATTTTTGATAAAATTGGCCCACATGAAGGCTTTACAAAGTGCTTTAAAATCCAATAAAAAAACTGTAACAACTTAAGTACTATTAAGAAGAAATTACGTTATAGTATGCCGATTTACAATATCCAATATTTAATTTGCAACACCACACAGTTTTTAAGATGATCTAATTATTAGAATCACATTTTTTGAACTAAAAATGTAAACAAACCATGGGAATGCTGGATTTTGGCAGGTTTTAAGGTTATGTTAGTTTCAGATTGTTTAAATTGAGTAACAGCCTTGAGATGCATACCGATAGCGGCGCAAATAAATACGAAATGTACGATTGTTTTTTTTAAGCTGAGATTTCTCCTTATAAGATTTATAACGAGTTTCTTTCAATTTAGCAAAACCGGATAATAAAAACCTTTTAAAAACAATTTATTGTTTGTATCTTAAAACATAAAATAATCATTTTATAAACGATTTTATGTAATCATACGCAAGAATGTTAAAAGAGTTTCAATGAAAGAAATAAATTAAAATGATTACGAAATATTTAAAGAAAATAAAATAAGAATTAATAAGTTATCCACTTTGTATAAAAAAACAATTAAAGTGAAGCAACAACATCGATTTAAATTGGATTAACCGCAAAATCATAACAAATGATAAAACAAAATCATCGACATGTATAAATAGAGGAAGTCATTTATAATTTATTTTCAGAAGTTTGTGGTTAATTTTTTGCAGGTAGAGCAATTTTGTACTTGCGCTTAATCATTTAGAAGTGGAATTTTATACAACTTTTAATAATTTATATAAACGTTCTCTTCTAATTATAAATGTTTAATAAACCAATTTAATCTAGAAGCGTGACGTGTGTTTAAAAATTTAAATTTGTTTGCCGACTAATGATCCGAATAAAGCAAATTTATTGGCTTGTAACATTAAACAAATATTACTTTTAAATTATACAATCTTTAACAAAAAGACTGTTTCTTTCTTTAACAGAATATGGTTTCTAAGCTTAGATAGATTCAGTCGTTTCATAACTTTTTAATCCGCCATTACTTTTTACACATTGACTATCTGTAACTACAAAAAGTATCACGGTTTTACAATCCACTTTGTTTTTGACCTTAGAAAAACTGAAACAAGAACGATTTACAATTTCCTGACATGTAAAGTTATAGAGGTTAAAAAAACCTGTAGCAATGTAACAAATAAACAACCACAGCAAAAAAAACTGCTTGAGGTTATACATAGTTAACTCCAGACATCAATTTAAAATAAAAGACGAGTTAATTTTATTTCATTTGAAAGCAATTTAAAAACAGCAGACACGTCTTCACTAGCGTATAATTATACGAGAACGCACCATTTTGAATTTTATTATAAAAATGTGTTCCAAACATTGAAAGCCTGAAACAAAACCTCACGTAAAAACATCATTATGAAATCAACCAATGGGAACAAGGAACATAATAGGGTTTTTTAGATTGCATCTGACAACGATACAACATGTTTCAAACAAATTGCTATCGTCGTCAAGCAACAGTTGAATGAATAAAAAACAATAGATATGCTTGGTAATCATGGCCAGCCTACTGGATATTATCTAGCTGATGGTTAACTGAATTAACTTTATTACATGCAGGGTTTCAATTTCATTACATTAAAAGATGATTTGAACTTCATAAGCAACCAATTGCAACAAATGATGGAGGTACTTTTGCGTCGGAAAAATTCCAAAAAGTACAAGCCCTTTTGATTTGTTGCTATGAGCTTTTAAAGACAACCTCAAACGCGTTACCTGATTTTTTTAAATATTCTCTAATTAACAAAAAAATATTTTTAAAAGAAATTTAAATGCGGATATTTATTCTTAAGCTAAAAATAGTTTACAAAATAAGTTTAATAAAAATCGGGGACAAGCATTTTTTTGCTAAACATTTTGTAAACCAAATCAAAACCACCAAACGCGTAACCTGATTTTTTTTAAAGTATTTTAATTTGCAGAAAAATATTTTTGAAACAAATTTAAGTGCGGATTCGAATTTCACAGCCAAAAAGTTGTCTACAAAATAAGTTTTATAAAAGTCGGTGACAGCTAAACATTTTGGAAATTTGGTTTTATAATGCCTCTAAAATCAGGTGTCGTGTCACTTGCGCCCAGTGGCACTTGCGCTGCGGATTAAAATAGTGGCACTTGCGAGTTTTTAAAATTTAGGTATAAAAACAAAATATCAGAAAGTGACATTTGCGCTGCTGCATAAAATTAAAGTAATTAAATAGAGGATTTTAATGTTCAAATCATTAAGTGGGTTAGATAATTCAAGTTTGGTATAATATTGGTTAAAATTTTTGATTCATATTTTGGTCATACTGGCCGCGATCTCATTAACTTCCTTTTGCCTAGATTTATTTTTATGTATCCGATGTATTATTGAGATACAATATTAGAAAATTATAAAACAGAGGATAATATATACACACTTTCATTATTGTTAAAACAAGCCAGCAAGTACTCAATGCATGTGTTTTTGAGTTTTATCGTTTTAGACAGACTTTTTTAAAAGTACTGGATGACATTTTTTCACTGGGGGATACTAGGTTAGGTAGGTTAGGGTAAGTTTTGCTGCTAAAAAGAAAATTTAAACATATGAGCTAATGTCACAAACTGCAATGAAAAATGTATACCTACATTAATGAGTATGAATTTTGAACGCAGCGCAAATGCCACTTTTTAATCCGTAATTTTTATACCTGCTTAATCCTGTACCTTTTTGAGACGCAAGTGCCACTCTTTTAATCCGCAGCGCAAGTGCCACTGGGCGCAACTGCCACCTATTCTAAAATCATAGTTTAAAGCAAATTATTTTTTTTTTAATTTTTCTAATTTTTTATCAAGGGGTAAGGGTCCAAATATTTTCAGTTTTTTTATTGTCACCAATAATTTTTGTCATTAACAAATGTTATAAATGCTTATGTAAAACGAGCTATTATTAATTTTTTCGAAATATTTCTGATTTTTTACTAAGGGGTAAGGGTCCAAATATTTTCAGTTTTTTTATTATCACGATCACAAATAATTTTTGTCACTAACAAATGTCATCAATGCTTATGTAAAACGAGTTGCTTAATTCGAATCTGCAAGCTAAAAATTAACAGCGCTTTTGGTTTTATTGCTATGAGGTTTCAAATACACTTTCAAAGGCGCAACCTGATTTTTTTCAAAGTCCTCTATTTTGCATAGAAATATTTTTGGAAGAAATTTAAATGCGTATTCGTATTCTACAGCCAAAAAGCAGTAGTCTACCAAATAAGTTTAATTAAAATCGGTGACAAAAATTATTCTGCTAAAACTTTTTGAAAATTTGAATATAAGATAAATCGATAAGTTTTAAAATTTTAAATGAACATTATTTAAAGTGCAGTGTAAACTGCAACATTATCTTTAAAGTTAAAAGTTCTGAAAAGTTTAAGCGTCGTTCTTAAATGTCAAATTGTTTTTAAATTCCCCAAGCACTTAAAACTAAAAGCGAAAATTTTCATGTTTTATAAATGATATAATTATAAATTTATACGCGTGAAAATCGCTTTAGGTAATAAAAAACGCATAAAGTAACTGCAGGACAAAATATTTTAAATTATGTTTAATACGTGCAAAATCCGAATCTAATATTTAAACATGTACATCGGTTTCAGTTTTAATGCAATGAGCTCTCAAAGGCAACCTCAGACGCGACAACCAATTTTTGTTGTTGTTTATTAAAACCTAAAGATCGATAAAATAACAAAAAATACAATAAGCCTTAATTTTAATACTCAATAAAGCCTAAAATGAAAGATTTAAGAACATTTTGAAAATGGCGAATGCGCCGGGCAAATCTTTACCAATGTCACATAAAATTTATTTTTCACTTTTATTCCGCTCCTAAACTTTAAAACAACAATTTAAAGTAATTCGAGTTGACACCTTTTATATGTTTAAAAAGTTTTATGGTTTCTTTCAAAAGAATAACCAACATTAAAATTGAAGCAGACTGCGCTTGCAAGTTTAAAGAAGTAAAAAGTCCAAAAGTTTAAAGCTTTCCGCCTCAGATCAATACATATTACATCATATAATATAAACTCACTATAAAGTTTAAATTCTAAATCCAAGCTTTGCGGTGGAATATGAGAAAAAGAGGAAAATTCCCTCATATCGCAAGTTTAACTTGTGAGATGACTCATGGGAGAACATGGCGGTTGTTTTTTACCGGGATCTGTTTTTAAAGTGGTTTTATACAACACTCTTAAAAATGAATTTGCATTGGGTACCAAAAAACAGAAATTTGAATTTTGTTTCAATGGACAAGTGCTAAAAAACGCCTTATACCAAAAACGAGTTTTTTATTCTATTTTTTAAATTTGCTTTATTTAAATTATAAAAACGCCTTTTTAATTTGAATTAAAAACTTAACTCAAAATTTTATTTTTATTGGATTGGGAACATTGACATTTTGCAGTAAAAAGTAAATTTAAGCCAGACATATTCAGCCCAATTCTATATGCATTGAGATTGATGTCAAAGTTGACATTATGACAGATAATTGACATTTTACATGTAAAATTGTCATTTATCTGTCATATCTCAATGTTGACATCAATTTCAATGCATATAGAATTAGGCTAATTGAATAATGACATTTGTAAACTTTATTCACTTAATACTGAATGAATAGGCGTTTTTAAGAAAATGTAACCGTTGATATCGTTTCTCCTATTCTTCTAGTTATTCCCTCTACAAAAAACTATGTCCGCCGATAGTTTATAATAGTAAAATTTGTAAATAAAAAGTACCTTGCAAGGAAAGAATTCATCATTTTGCCTCTGGATAACCAACCTAATAAAAGTTTGAGTTTAATAATGAAGCAATTCAGGCGAGAATTCAGTAATCTTAAAAAAAACCAAATTTCGGGTTTCATAATGTGCATATTCTAGAACGCAAATATAAAAATATATTCAAGTTTTTGTAAGATTATTAGCATATATTTTGGCAAATGCAACTTTTTGCAAAATTTTAAAAAGCTCCTAAATTGGACTGATGCAATTTAGGATATTCGTGTTTAGTGTTGGTCCAATTTAGAAGAATCTGCTTAAAATTGGCATGAAAAGCCATTCAGTTCATCATGAAATAAAACTTATATTTAAAGGTATGGTTTGAAAGTGTTTAAAAAACAACTATAAAATTTTGAATTAGATTAAGATAAGTTAAATCCCTGCCCTTTGGTTATGTAGGTTTACGGTAAGTTACTATAACCACGTGCTGGAGGAAACACACTTGCTGTTAATACACAATGAACCGTTCCTAATGAACTATAACTTAATAGATGGTGCTCTTTGATTTATATGCGGTCCAATTTAGGAGATGGTTCATTTTATGCAAGTTTACCCTACCATATTGAATTTATGCATGTTATCTTAGGGATAAATAAATTTCTGTTTCGTGAAGACCTAACTAAAGCCTAAAAGGTGCATATCTTAGCATACGCTCGAGTGTTATTAAAGTGCTTTAAAGTTATCGTCCGCTTTACTTCTTTTGATGTATAAATGGCCGATTAATATAAACTTTTTTCCTAAGTGCAAAATATCGTGGATTGATTTACGATATGTTCAGGCAGATTTTCTTTCCAATAAAAATATATCGTTTGCTATTTGATATTCAGAAGCGGTTTAAAGTGTTTCTTTTGGTTTTTTAAATATCGTAGCCACGTCATTAAATACTGCTCTTTTTTTACTATTTTTGTTTACTTCCAAACATTGTATGTCAAAGTTAATAGGTATAAAATATAAATGAGTGTAAACCCCATTTTTTGTACAAATATTAAAAGTCAATAATTTTTTGTTGAGTACACAATAGAGCCATCATTAAGGAAAAAAGTACTTTGGTTAATATAATATAAACTAATGTACCTACTAAAACTAAACAACTAAATAAAACAAAACTAAAAAATAATGGTCGGAATATAAGTTCAATTTAACAAATAGTCCATCAATCTAAAATATGTAAAACATGCAATCAAAAACCCATAAGCAACACGAAATTAGCTATTTAAATTATAGTTATGGAAATAAATATAAGTAGTAGATAAAATTTCAATGCTTATTCAGGAAATACGTTTTAATGCGCATCGTTGAAGCAAAATATAAAGTATAAAAATATCGATCGAAATGATAGCGGTTGAATTGAGTTAAATGATTAATATGTTTATCAGACCATCTTTTTCGGGGTCATTATGCGGCCATTTTGTTTTAACAAATTGTCCGGGAACCATGGTCTGTTAAAAATATTAAAATTACAAATAAATACAAATTTAATTGTGTTTTTTTGAAAAACAAGATCAGTTGGATAAGAAATTAGGCAGGTAAAACATGTCTTTGGTTGGGCGCCAATTATTCTGACCTAACAAGACTTCCAAGTCTAACAATGATACTATTACGTTACCTAATTGATGTAAATGAGTTTTTAAGGACATGTATAATTTGTGTGAAAACAAAAAAACTACAAACCGTATCTAAACCACTTTGTATTGGTTGTAATTTAAACAAAAACAAAAAAGAAACTAATAATCTTAACGACAAATCAGAAGTTTCAAAACATGCTTTGATTTAAAAAAGGATAAGGGTTTGCGTGTTTTTAATTTCAACACGTTGTCAGAAATGAAAAAAAAAATAAGGTTACTTTTCGTGAGTTGAAACAAGACGTCTCGTTTAGTCACCTTTGGCTTTAAAATTCACCGACGGACCTTTGGAAAGAAGGGGAATTCTGTGAATTTTAATAATTTACCACACGCAAGCAAACCAATTCTCTCAGCAGAAAGCTTTAATCAAGAATAATTACATGAATTAGGTTTATTTCAAGAAGCCGGGCAGGTATGCTTATTCAATTTTCCATTATTGTATGTATTAGGTAAACATTTTTTACATCTATGCTTCTTTATTTAATTAGAGGCATTACAGTATTTACATAATTGTAGTCTATGCATCCTGCTCTTTTAAATAAATGTAAATGAAATTAAAAACATAAAATATGCGCCAAATATTGCCAACTGTACAACAAAAATAATTTGTGGTATTTCCTTAAAGCGTTGGTGCCAAATTTCTGCCAAAGGGTAAACACTTGAATTCTAGAGAACATCATCAAGTTTCTAATTTGAATAACATCGTTAAGATAAACATGGAAACAAGGTTTAGAAACTTGCCACAAGGCGTGTCATCATATACTAGATAATTTAATAGCACCATCAAGAATGAATAAGGAAGATGTTGTAAAGTTATTAGGTCGTTATGACGGCGATATCGTAAAGTGTTTCACCACATTAAGGTTCTCCCTTCTTCGTATAAGGGCCACAAATATTATACCAACTGGTGTATTCCATCATTGTGATATTATTATTATAGTCATCTGGCTTTTTGAGCAATTGGTGTAAATAAGTCATTTTGGAGGAGGATCAATAATTTTGTCAAAGGTCCTTACAATTACAACATCTCAAATGCCAATTCTGTCTGGTAAAAAAACAAAAGCATTTTAAAAAACTGATTGCTTATTTGTATTTACAGCTTCTTATTGTTTTCAAAACACCGTTTCAGGTAAATCCATTTTTTTCAAAATTTACCCCATATTTTTGTAAGGGGTGGCCCAAATATTTGCAGTTTTTTAGTTTGCATGACCACAAACAATGTTTGCCACCAACGGGTTCTATCATTCTTGGTATGTAAAAAGATCTTTTAAATCCGAATGTGACACTTAAATGTTCCTAACACATTTAGTTTTGTCACTATGGAAGTTCAAATGCACAACGTGATTTTTTTTTAAATACTTATTTATTATTTGCAAAAACAAATTTTTACAAAAAAATAAAATGCAGATTCGTGTTGTGCAACAACAAAGAAATCTACAAAATAAGATTTCTTAAATTCTTCTAAGACATTTTTTTTTCAGCATGAGCATTTTTAAAAATTGGCCACCTTTGTAACGATTTTGCAAAAAAAACAAAAGCAAATTTCATCGCTGATTTGTTTTTTTTACAGCTTTAAGTTGTAAATGAGTGTTAATAGAATTGTGCAGTTTAATTAAACTTGGCGCCCAAGGTGCGACCAACAGTTTGTCTTAGGAACATATAAATAAACATAAAATAGTGGATAAGCAATAAACCATCTCTAAAAAACTCCAAGGAAGTCAAGCTTAATGTTCGATAAAAGTAGAAATGTTTTATCTTGCTCCAATCTCCTCTTCTTTTTGGATAAGAAAAAACATTCCTAAATACCAATAACAAATAAAAACTGTCTACTTACCAGCTAGTCTGTCTTTAACAACTTGCGACGCAAAAGCAGCCGCCGCTGCGGATCTTTGCAACATCGGATCCAAACCCAGCGCCCAAGGGTTAAACATAGCCCCCGCAGCCCCACTTGGGGGACTCCCAGGCCCCCCAGGTAAAGGCCTATGCGCCGGCACTCTAAGTACACCATGTCCGTAAAACCCGGCGGGAATAAGTCCTAAACTAGCACTTCTTTGATGTGCTGCTGCAAAAATGGCACTTGGTGATGTGGATTGAAACAAATCAGAATCGTCTTTATGGTTATGGTGATCAAAGTTTTTCCCCAAAAGGTTGGATATACTGAACGGGAGGGTTGTGGTGGTCAGATTGTGAGCCGAGGAGGAGGACACGTTACCCGGACTGGAGCAATGGCTTTGGGGGCTATGAGGCTCACTGTCACTGTGCGATAATCTGGAATCAGTGTCCATTACGTTGATTTCCTCGTGGTCGGTCAGGTTTTCCTCGTGGTCCGACATGTTAATTATTATCAATAGTCGCCGATAATTGCCACTCACTAACACCTATTTAAGGTCATAATTAATTGGTCGTCAGTTTAACACACGTTTATTAAGTGGTGTGTAATTTGCAGTGCTGTTTAATAAAGTGTCCACTCAACCTCTTCGGGCAAGTGGCAATTCAAAACTGACTTTATCGTGTTTGGTTGCCATGACATCGCCTAAACGTAGTTAGCTGGCGCTTGAGTGATTGGCCAGATTGTTGGCTTTAGTCCCGCCCATTCTCATTCCCTATTGGATTAAACTGATTCCGGGTAAATTGAATATCTTTCCGTTAATTTTTTTTTGTAGATCAAATAAGCGGTTTGTAGAGTTCGTTCGCCGTGTTTTGTGACAACGGCGGCTATTTAATTTTAAAATGTTTTCGTTGCTATCAAAATTAATTTAATGTAAACTAGATGGAATAGAATCACTAAGAAAACCCATGTGCTTAAATGGTCGACGTTTCGATATACATATTGGATATCTTTTTCAGGACACTAATATTATCACACACTAAGATTTAAAAATTTATTGTTTTAGCAATGCTTTTATGGCATCCACAAAATACTAACATAAGCATACTAACATATTTTTTTTTATGTGGGATCTTTATTTTGGAAGCTACGGCGAACGTACTATAGTGATCCGTTCGTTCAAGTAAAGTGTTTTGTTTCAAGAATTAATTGTCATTTTTTATTTCAAAGAGCTCTTGCCTTGCTTTTGTTTCATTCTGGAGAAACCATTTTGATTTTCCGAGAATCGTATCCAATTATGCTTGTTTAACTGTTTAATGAATGATAGAATGAATTATTTTTGTAATAAAATTCCATTCTATTCTTTTATTTTATTGATTATTTCATTTATATTTCAAGTTAGAGGTTTATGCCAAAATTTGAAGCATTTTACTGCGAATTATACTGGAAATCACCCGTAGGCAACAACCTGAACTGAAATAGCCCGTTGTCAAGCACTGACAACCAATTAATTTACCTGGATAGAAGTCAAAGTTATAATTTTTTGTTAATTTTGTCAAAAATTGTTCTTTTGGTTAGTCGTATTCAGTGTTTAAATTAAATTAATATTATTTTTTTGGGTAAGTAGTATTTATAAATGAAATAATCCTGTCGAATAGCCCTCGTGCTCTTGATAAATTTTCGATTTTAAAAGAACTCGTACTTGTTTCCCTTAAACGTAAGGGTGTTTTCTTTGAATTATTCACCTCGTGCTTCGCACTCGGTAAATAATTAGAAAACACTCTTACTTTTGCGGGACATTGCTATGCAACAAGCACTCGTTCATTTAATAATCGATAATTCATAGAGCACACGGGCTATTACTACTGATTATTTAACTATGCATCCTTAAATTTAAATGTGTTACTTGTACAATGTTTGCTTAATATTTTTAATAGTAGGTAACTATTTAACATGGTATTAACATTAACAAATTTCTCTTTTTGATGAAAGTAATAAAGTGCAAACGCTTCTTTTAGAGAAAAAACGAAATTATTGTTTCTGTGACATATGGTCATTTACTCATAAAGAAAATTGTCTATTATTATTTAAGTATTATTGTATTTTCATTTTGTACGTTTGAGTTTTATTGCTTCATAAGTGCCTGGCCAGTGGCCACACTATGCATTTTTGCCATTCGGTTGAACCGCAGCGTTTTTTAAATAGACTTGAATAGCGAAGCGCAACCGCATCAGTGTGGACGGACTCATTTAAAACAATGCGTCGAAAACGCTCCGGTGAAAACGCTTAGTGTGGCTCTGCACTAAAAGAGACAAATTTTATTCGACTTTAGTATTATATGCAATAACTTGGCAAATTAAATTTTAATTTCGTACACTGTAAGATGAATAGTGCAAATTAGTTTTAAAACTACTTAAAGCTGCTGACACAGATGGCCAACTCTATCTTATTATACTCTTCGCAGACAACGTCGAAGAGTATATTGCGATTTGTCGGACCTTCTCTAAAATCGTTAATATTCGTCTTAGATAATTTTTTTTGCAGATTCGTTCGTTTCATGACTTTTTAAGACTTTTATTTTTTGTCCGTGAGTCTGTCTGTCTGTAACGAAATTTGTGAACACCATCACTCAAAAACGGATCGACTTGGGATTTAACACAAAAATCAATCCCATTTAGAAAAAGAGCCCTATTGTTTTTGGAAAAAATCAAGTAATAAATAGAGGGTTAAAAACACCCAAGTAGAAAAAAATTCATATTTTCCTTAATATCAACTTTACGAAAAAAAATATTCTTAATAAAATTAAAGATTGTATTTTTCCCTATAAAAAAGCATCTGGTAATTTTTTTTTATCCCGACTCGTTTACAAAAAAAATAAGTTTTACGTTTCTATCAACATAAAATAAAAAAAATAGTCATAAAAAATGAGCTATCTGCAAAGTTTAACTTTTAAAATGATCTATCCCTCTCACTGATCTAACCCGCTCTTGTTCTTAAATCTTGAGTTTCACCTTACCTGAATTTAAATAAAAAGGCTGTCATAGCGTAATTCTACCAACTTAATTAAAAAGGCTACACTGATGCATTTCTGGGAGTTAGCTCTCAATTCGTTTAGAATAAGGGAGCTTAAAAATAAAAAAATCACTCGTCCTTATTATGTTAAAAAAAAGATGTAGATGAAACATTGTGAAATTAAACAGAAAAAATCAAAAGGCGGGCCCATCTCAAAACTTTTATTCCACAATTTATACAAGTCGGGAAATGACGACCGGTTTCGATGTTTTAAATTCACCATCATCGAACTAAAATTAACTAGGACTTGTAAAAGTTTTTAAGGTTAATATAAAAAATCAGACGTGTAGGTTTAGGTAAATAATTATCAACTTAATTAGTGTTGAACTGATCCTTCTTTTTTGATACCTGACATAAAAAAGAGCATATAACTTGTGTGGTGAATTTAGTTGCGGCATTAAATAAAGTAAGTTTGGGTGTAATAAAACTCGCAGTTTTACAGCACAATACGAATCATTTGTTCATTGTTGAAGAGAAAGGTCGAAGTGGAAACCATCAAGTAACTGCAAACTGGCATTTCCCTGGACAATAACAAAATAGAGGCAATACCGGAATACAAATCGCATACCTAAAAGTGTAATTTAGTTAACGCGACTGACCCGCCGCTTTTCCAGCTCTATAAAACAGTATCAAAGTTTAGTACTTGCCACAAGGGGCTAGGTTGGTTTTCTTAAACTTTTATGTCTAGGCTATTCTGTAATAGCAGCAGATTTCGTTTCTTATTCTTAACTACCACTTCTATTCCCTTTTACGAAGTTAGCCAATGGGCTAAGAGATTGCCTTTGTTTTTTAGATTGAATCTCATTCTTAACAATTGACTCCGTTTCGAAACATTCTCGACTAGAATAAATGTATGGATGGGGTCAGTTTGCACAAATTGAACCATCTCTAAAATTGTAACAGCAACTATGGTACCTTCAGCGCGTGGTAATGATTTAAATTATTAATTAAAAATTATTATTATTATTATTACTTTTTTTTAAGACTTCCAAATCAAAACTTTAAATATTAGTTTTGACTTATAACCTGAATGGCTTCTTATGCCAATTTTAAAGGGGAATGTCGAGAAGCATTTATGTTGCTGGTAAACACAATTTTTAATTAAAATTAATTCTTATAAACCCACTCAGCAATGACCAGAAAGTGCTGTTTTTTGTTGATTTTAGGCAACCAACATCACATAACCACAGTTTCTATGCTTCGCGACATTTCTCGTTAAGCAGATTCCGTAAACTCCGTAAACTAACATAATTATTTTTCTGCACCTTTTTTATTTCTTTAATCAAGGGTGTTTTTTTTTTAAAGGACATAATACTTCCTTTGAAAATTGAAAACTTGTTTATTATTTTATGTTTGTGTAAAAATCGCAAAATAGTTAGAAACCGTTAAAGCCAACATTCATAAATTGTCTTTCTATGAAATTCTAAACATTTTATTTCAATTGTCCGTCTTAGGACTTCCAAGAACGGTATCTCCGGTAAGTTTAACTAAAAAAAAAACATGTTTACCAAGAACGGCAGTCTATTTTACTGATCATTTGGTCATATAACACTTTTGTTATAAAAATTAAAATGTTAATTAAAAAATATCCGTTAGTTGCGTTATTTTTATTATTAAATAATTACACCTGGAACTTTTAACTTAGAGGAATACTCCTAATACTACAACATTTTTTATGACTTATTTCACACAAATTTTTTTGTGATTGAATTTTTCAATTTTTAAGAAGCTTTTTAAGTGAAAAAAAAAATAAAAATAATTTCTTATTAGGAGACTTACATACACTTACATGTAGGTAAAGCATGTTTTTACAAATAGAAAGAATAATATCTTTACATTTAAGTATCAGCAATACAATTACAAAGTATAATAAACATCAAAAAATTTAATTAAAAACAAAGAATAAACCCATATAATTGCGATAATTTTGCACATAAGGTGTGTGTTTATAGTACTCCACAACTTTGGCAAGTTTATTGTAACTTCATCAGCATAAAACTAAAGTTTATTTGACTTTTCTTAAGCTCCACTTACCACTGACTTAAAATAATAGACAAGGCATCTCGTTCATTAATAAAAAAATAGTGCATTACACCTCATCATTTATACGATTCTAGGAAAATTGATCGAAAGACAATTGATGAAAAAACAAATTTCCCTTAACACAATTGCTCAAAAAACACTTTTTTAAAATTGTAATGTAAATAAGCGGCTCTATCATGTTTTAGTCAGTGGTGCGAATAAAATTAAAATAAATTGAACAATGTACTTTGAACGCGCTTTAAAAATATTAAATGTTAATAAAATTAATTTTCTGGATATTACAGAATAAAGATTTTATGTCTTTATTATAAACGTAAAATTGCAAAAGGCGCATTTTCTTCTCTGAATGTAAGACTTAATAATTCACAAGTGTTTTATACAAATGACTGAACAACTTAATGCAGTTAAATTTGAGGGGTGAAGCCCTCTTATTTGCGTACATCCAATATGCGTACATTCAAAAATACTCTCCAATTCGCGTACATAGTCATTAAGTAAGGGTTAATCCGTTTACCTGCAGTAAGAAAAGGATTATCATTTAATTTGAGATGTTTATGTGCAGAAGTCAGTAATAATATTTTATGCTTTTATTTAGTATAAAGATCAAATAATTTTAAACTACAACTACTTTCTGATAATGTGTTGATACATTTTTTACATAACAACACCGAGAACAACACCTAGTAATATGTCCTTCAGTGTAATGAACACAATTTTGGACGCACTGCTAGGCACCGGCATAGCTAGAGTTTATATTTTCATTTTAGCAGCAAAACTTAACCTTACCTACCTAACCTAATGTCCCCTAGTGGAAAAATGTCCCCCAGTGCTTTCATAAAAGTCAGTCTAAAACCCTGAAATTCAAAAAAAAATATGCATATTGGACTTTACCCAGGTAAAAAAACTCACTACCTCTAACCTTTCCGTTTTTGACCATTTAGGTACGCAAATTGGGTATGTACGCAAATTGGGTGTACGCAAATAAGAGGACACGTTGAGGGGTAATATTTGGATGTATCCCAAGGGATGAATCTATAAGCTAGTAGCGTTGGTTGCTAAAAGTTCCTTCTATTCTTTTATTCCGATTACAAAAATGAACTTGAATTAGATTGACCGAAAGATACTCGTGTACTTTTGGCATATGCAACAAATTGCAAAGGTTCCTAAATTGGACAGATTCAATTTAGGATATTCGGTTTCAGTGTTGGTCCAATTTAGGCAACATTGCAGAAAATTAACAAAAAAAGCCATTTAGTGTATAAGACCAAACTAATACTTAAAGCAATGGTTTAAAGTTGTTTAAAAAAAAGCTAAGAATACGTAAATTAGATAAGGATAAGCTAAACCCTTACTTTTCGGTTACGTAGTGGTGCCGGTAAGTTATATAAATATTATATCTATAACGTAAATTTTATAAATTTGCCAATTACTACCGCGCGCTGGAGGTACCACACTTGCGGTTAATGAAATTAAATCAAAGTCAGCTAAAAGTAACCTTCTCTAAATGACGCTTCTAAATCTACCTATTTCTATGAATCAAGCTTTAACAGATACTATAGATAAGTTGCTAAAAGCATTAACCTATTCAAATAACGACATCTCGTGACTAATTTACCCAAATTGAAACAAGCTCTTTGAGACTTTGTCTCCTTTCCAGCATCAATCAAGGATAATTATTAATTACTTTCCTTTTGCTCTGATCCACTCTGGTAAAAACAAGGCATCTAATAGCTGCATTATTTACAGCGTCACAATTCAACGGAAAAGGTTTTCCAAATCCTTCATGCTTTAATTGGAGCTATAAAAAGGGTTATGTACTTCCTTTCTGAATAAAATATAAACATCCATAGTGACATGACTTTATCTTTATAATTTTCTAAACATTTTGTGAGATTAGTGGTTTATTGGTTTCAAAATTTTAATAAGTTATTATTCAATATTGCAGAAGCGAGGATAAACTAAGAGTATGGTTCGAACCGCAACCAATGGTTTGGCTGCGCTTACGTCAGGTTTTCTTTGGTTCATTTTTGGTAACATAGTTTAATTTGGACCACTATGTCTAACTTCACAAAATCAAACAAAAAATTGACAGTGGCATTAATTTAATAAATTAGTAATATTTATGGTAGCAGCTTCTTTTTGCCGGATTCTTCGCAGCTATTGGTTAACAATGACATTAATATGTCATTTACGTCATTTTTAACCAATAACGGCAAAGAAGTCGGCAGAAAAAAGCTGCGGGTAAGGCTAACATTACAGGATACAAAAAATTCTAATATCATAACCTCTTTCTTCTGACAGTTCTCCTTTCGAAATTCCACTGCGCATGACCTAACCGCAGTTAGGTACCATTTTACTATTCCTGTGGTCACTTTGGTTCATTAAAACTTACCAGGTTTTTCAGGAGTTGTGTCCCGTAAATACACTTTGGTTAAAACTAAAGATCCTTAATAAAAAGATACGCCGATACTAGGCAGCTTTTGATTGGTTGACACCTTTTGCCCACTTTACAGTATGGTCAAAAAGTTACATTTTGTCATTTTGACAATTTTATTTCGATTTTAAATGCCACAATGTCAAAAATCTATTTTTAACCACAGATAATAAAACTTTTTAAATTTTAGACCTTCCTGTGAAATGGGCAAAAAGTCATAGAATAAACTAATGTTAAAAAATGGTTAAATCAAATAGGAGTTTACTTGATAAATAGTTAAACAATGGATATCATAGAATAATATCGTATTGGCGCTACTTTGTTTTAAAGGTACTTTAGTTAAAACTAATGCCAAACCGATACCTAGGTTAAAAACCAGGTCATTCGGACCATACTCATAAAATTTATTTTGGATCCGGTCCTGTGCCGATTTCGGCTTTCTAACCTTAAGCAGAATCTAAAAAAGGGTTATTCAGAACTAAATATTTCATAGCTATTACATCAAGTCACTTATTATTGAGCCCCAAAGGACCTTTCAAATATTAAAGGGTTCGTATAAATCGCATTTTTAATTTGACAATTTTACAGATTTTTAGTATAGATTTGAAGCTCCTAAAATACTGAAAAGTGATTTTTAATTTTTTATTTCTTCAATGGAAAATGAAACTGCAAATAATTTAAATTATTGTGATAGATTTGAAATTGCTGTTTTATATAAAAGGGTGGGTAACTCTAAATAAAACATCAAATTAGTGTTTTAATTTACAATTGTATAAAATGGATGAATATTTATTAATGTTTTATATTCGTAAATGTGGAAAGTATGATTCGGATAATTTTTTAATTGGCTATATTGCACCTATTAAATCGTTTAAATATTTAGCAAATTAAACTTCATACAGGATAATAAAAATGTCAATTTTTTTAATTGGTAAATATTTTAAAATTGTTTAAAAATTAATTACCCGTAGAATCAATAGATGCAGCAGTAATTTTTCCAATTGGACATAAACTGTTGATCTTAAGATGTTTGGATGACTTTTCTTAATCTTGACGAAACGGTTCAGGCTGTCGTTCAAACAATCTGAAACGCACATAACCTTAAAACCTGCTAAAATCCAGCATTCTCATGGTTTGTTTACATTTTTAGTTCTAAAAAGGTGATTCTTTTAATTTGGTAATCCTTAAAGCTCTGAGGTGTTGCGAATTAATTATTGGATATTGTAAACTACCTTAAGGTAATTCCTTCTTAATAGTATGTTACGGTTTTTACTAGATTTTAAAGCACTTTGTAAAGCCTTTATGTGGCCCAATTTCATCAACAATTTGAAGCTACAAAATAAATAATTTCAGTGTCAAACCTGTCGTAGAAAAACACCATGACTAGTTGCTGGTTTGTGCTAAACAGCTTTTTGAAAAAATTATAGCCAAAATTCGTTAATTACGTGGCTCCTAAAATGGGTGATTTGCAGCTAAAACTTGACAACCATAAAAGCATATTTTCAATCGTGCTTCATTCTTAACATAAATTAACGCTTAACAAATATTTTTTTTAGCCATTTGAATGTTAGAGGAAATTTAATTCCTTTTACGTAATAAAGCTATACCAAATTTGCAGGCAAAAGACGCTGTGTCCCCCGCCTAACTATTGTGCATTCCATCGGCGTTTATTGTTCAAGCAATTCACTTGTTTTATTGCCCCGCTTTCTTAGATGCGGTTGGTTGCCAAGTTGTACTTCACAAACACCCTTGTTTTCTGCCTACGCGGGGAAGTTTGGCGTTATTCTACATCCCTCTTTCTCTCATTGTTCCTACATGAAGGTGAGACCGGCCTAGATAGTAAAAATAAGCACAAACGATACCTCATTCTTCTGTCTTTGTCGACGTCACATCAATTTTTCAAACATGGCGCGCGGGAAACAAATGAGCAGCACGGCAAATTGAAGTATAAGAAATAGCGGTTAGCTTTTGTTTTATGCCATGCCAACTACGACTGAATAAAGTGTACTTGCTTTAAGTGGACGCATATAAATTCCACTACACAGTTGTATTAAAACAACTTCATAAAAAAAAACGTGAATTGCTTAAAAATCTGAATGCTATTGACAATTTCAACAAGAGAAATGTCACATTTTTTGGCATTCAAAAAGTGATTCGTAGCAAGACATACAGTTGAATTCACATAAAAGTGGTACACTGTCAAAGTTGTGTCAAATTTGTTTTATTAAATTTAGCATTAATTTCTTAAATTCTCGTTATTTATTTACAGTATTCATAAAAAATGGCAAATCAACGAAACAACCATCGGAAATAAAATTAAATTATGGCAAAATTAAGGCCAAATTTAATTAAACAAATTTGACACAACTTTGGCAGTGTACACTTTTATGTGAATTCAACTGTACTTTATTTTATCAGATCGGCACATTCTCATGTTCATTTTTTTAAATTCTGGAGGCCTTATTTTCTAGAAGGTCCATTTTTGTGACGTAAAAAATATTAAATTGGCTACTCGCTAACGGTATCGCTTTAGTCAGCAATGAAATTGTTTGTGAATGCCTTAGGTTTCCTAATAAATTGGTTTAGAAAAAATCTACAATCTAGACACCCTATAGAAATGCGCTCCATAAGATGCAATGCCAAATGGCTGTGGATAAACATTTTTAGTTCAAAATCGAAGACTAAACTAAAATGTGGAGGAGTTTACCCAAATCCTCCATTGTTATAGGAGAGCTGGTATGAATCTTTAAACATCACTGTATAGAAGAGAGTTTGCCTTATCGGTGTCTGCTTTTTATTACTCGAAGGAATTAACTTGGATGGATATTATGTTTTCATTTCTAGAGACCACCCCATACGTAAACTTTGATATCACTTGTTTTATGAGCAAGCAATTAAGTTTTTATATTTTATGTGACTGATGCTGTGAAGAATGGACCACGATTGGAAATATGTTTTGTTGGTTGCCAAGTTTTAAGAGCCCGACATCCCACTTCCTCTTATGCAAATTCATGTACAACTTAGGCCCCAGTTTTTAAAGTTATTATTAACGCGATTGTTCTAAATTATTTATTTATAACTCTAAAAACTGGGGCCTAAGTTTTACATGAATTTGCATAAGAGCAGTGAATATAGACTCATATACTCAATGATAAGAGGAAGCAGGATGTCGGGCTCTTAAGTGCAAATCACCCATTCTATGACTCGCGTAATTAACAAATTTAAGCTATCATTTCTACAAAAAACTGTTTAGCACGACGTGGCAAGTAGTATTGGTGTTCTCTACGACATTTTGACTGTGAAATTATTTATTTTGTAGCTTAAAATTGTTGATGATATTGGATCGGATGAAGGCTTTACAAAGTGCTTTAAAATCAAATAAAAAACTGTAACATACCTCAAATACTATTAAGAAGGAATTACCTTAAAGTACGCCGATTTACAATATCCAATAATTAATTCGCAATACCACACTGTTTTTAGGATTACCAAATTACAAGAATCATCTTTTTAGACTAAAGATGTAAACAAACCATGATAAAGCTGGATTTTAGCAGGTTTTGAGGTTATGTTCGTTTCAGACTGTTTAAATCGAGCGACAACCTTAATGAGTGGACAGCTTGAGCCTCGGGCTTGAGCACATACTAAGCATTTTTTAATTAGGACTATTAATATTTCTTTTGTAGCACAATAAATGTATGGATCTTATTTCTTTGCGTTCTTTGCGTTTTCAAAAGAGCCCCTTTATTGGTTAGAAATAAATTCAAATAGAAAAGTATTCCAATTAAAGCAATCTTGCCCTACATGTTAAAAAAAGTTCTGTAGCACGTTTTAAAATGTCATTAGAGCCATTTAAATAGGTTTGGATGCCATTTAGAGACTATTTACGTCCGTTTCTATGTTTGTCTTTCGGGTATCCAAACCCAGTTATTTAAGAAGATAATCTTCGAAATTATATTGTAATCACTTTTGGTGTTTGAGAGCTATAAAAAGGGGTTTGACAAAGGATGGTGCGTAGAAAAAGAGGGTGGTTTTGTGGATCTAAAAGGGTACACGTATTATTATTTTAAACTTTGGGTTTTGAGCTCGGTTTCAGGTGTATCATTAGAGAAATCAATTTTGTCCTAAATGTGATTGAGGTCTTGTATTTCCGCTATGGCATTATGGCGTTTAAAAACAAAGAAATGCAGAAAAAAATAATGTCGTGTTTAAACCTAAAAAAAGAAATACTTAGATATTTTTTTTGTAGATTTTTTTAGTGTCTTAACATTAATTTAAAACAATAACTATTAAAAAATATAGTTTATTGTTGTTTTAAAAGGTTTTTAAAAAAGTATCCTGGTTTCCAACTGTTATTCCATATGGATAGTGACCCAGATATGGTTTATAACTTTTGTCTAAATTTGCTAAATTAAAATAACCACATAAGTGCATGTGCAAAACAATAATTGCATATCCTACTATGCACATGTAGTGATAAATAATTTAATTATGTACCTAGGTAACCGTGGCTTAAGAGAAAGTTTACAAATGCCCTTTAGGCAGTTGCTGTTTTTTATCTTAGAATATGGTCCGAAGAGTCACCGGGAGAATACCAACTGGCCGCATCTACCTGAAAAAACTACTAGCTGGCCGCGCCTAATTGCAGGGTGCATGGTCGAAGTGGCCGCGCGATATTTCTGGTTTGGTCGTACTGGCCGCGACTAATTAACTTCCTTTTACCTAGATTTATTTTTCTGTATCCGATGTTTTATTAAGTTATGATATTAGAAAATTATAAAAAAGAGAATCCTTTGGATAATATACAGACTTTGTCTATTATCATTAAAACAAGCCAGCAACGTTGGAAGTACTCAATGCATATGTTTTTTAGTTACCGACAGACATTTTTAAAAGCACTGGAGGACGTTTTTCCACTGGGGAACACTAGGTTAGGTAGGTTAGGGTAAGTTTTGCTGCTAAAAAGAATATTTAAACAAATGTGCTTATGTCACCAAACTGCAATGTAAATAATTGTTTTAATAAAATATTGATAATTATCGTTGTTATTTTGTAAAAATAAAATTTGTTTGGTGTTTATACTCATCTTTCCACAAAACTTCTGAGACATCTCCTTTTCTACCTGCTAAACATGGAAGCAGGTAGAAAAAGTACCGCGGCCAGCTGCACCATGACCCATGCAGTAAAATGCGGCCAGCTCCATCTAATCACCCCTCATTAAAGTTTATAACGCGGCCAGCTCGTATATGCCCGAGTCACCAATGGTTTTGGTTGCAGTAACGTTTTCTGTGATTCATTTTTGGTAACTGAAAAACGTTAAAACTCGCTCATGTTTCAGGAGTTGTGTCCCGTAAATACACTTTGGTTTAAAATCAATGCAATTCGGACCACAAAACCGAAACATAAGTTAAAAACCAGACCATTCGGATCATACTATTAGTAAATGTATGCTTCTATTCCAAATCTGTTTATTTCTTAATATAGGAAGTTTTATTTGTTATCCAATGAAAAATCTCAAATTGGCAATATACGACAGCAATTAATGTGAGAATAATGCCCTAAATTGATTGCTTTACTGCGAATTAATTAAAGAACAAGTAATTAGCTGAATCTTATACGTTTGTAAATTGATTTTATTGCTTTAGGCACAGATTAACGCTTGAGATAAAATAATGTTTAAAATTTTATTGACATAAAAGACATAAAGTAAATGGATAAACTAGGTTAAATTGCATTAAAATATTTATTTAACGTTTCTCCGTTTTCAATCATCATTAAATTATATATCTTTTAATTTGATGATTTAAAAAAAACAAGAGAACTTCTGGGCTTACCTGAATGGAGGTTTTATTCATCAACGCTTATTCACTAACATAAATAAAAACTCCAAAATCTTTATAATCCATCTTTTGGTGGAACCCTAAAATCGACCGGTCGGTCCAATGTTCCTTCCTCAAACGTTTTTTTTTATATTATATGTGCAAAATCTATAAGTTCAATAATGTAAATATTACGAAATTATAATAATATCGCCATTTTATGGAAAACGTATAGATTAATCAAAGCATGCAATGTAATAAATAGGCAATCCAATCAAATGTATAGTAGGATAATTTATTTAATGTCGTTAATTACCTGATAGAAAATACGTTTAAATTCCAGGGATTTACTCTGGTTTGATATATCTAAATGTGTTGAAGTTGATATGTATATAAGAGGGTACTTAGTTACACTAATTTGCATTGGAATGGTCCTGCCGCCGACTTTTTATGCTATGTTCCATTTCTTGATTAGAACTTGAATGTTAAAAGCCTCGATTAGTTTCCTGTTTTACTTACGATTTATTATATTTATTGCTAAACATTGATGCCGATGGCCATTGAAAATGCCTCGGTTTTAGTTTTCTGAAAGAATACTTTTATTGGTTAGAAATAAGTTTTTCTTAAAACGTCAAAAAATCATCACTTAAGTGACGTATACAGGGTGTTGCAAATCTATGGGTCTATTAGAAGTATCTGGAGAACCGCTTTACCTAGCGCTCTGATTTTTTTTTTATTAATTCTTAGGACATAAAATCTATAGCTCTAAAATATTTTGAAATTTGGGCGACTTCCGGTTACACCGGAAACTCACACCCACTTCCTTATTTTAAATGGAATACCCTATTTTTTATTTCGGATTTGGATTCCTTTTTAAATTTAATGATAACTTTGTTAATATGACCATACCCCAAATTTGGGCCGTTTTCCTGGAAAAAAATATTTTCTCCAAGATTTGACTTTCGCAACTGTTTTGAAAACAATTTATTTTCAAAACATGAATTAATTTTTCGTAATAAAATTTGAACCACTTATTAACAAAGCCCAAAGGAATGTTTAACAAAAAAAAAATTAGCATTTTTACTAACCGGAAGTGGAAACTTTTTTGGTTAAACTTAAGAAAATTAAAAGTGATTTTTCTCAAAAAAATCAAATGCAACTAGTATCTTTTTATTAGCCCAAGAGATTGCTTTTTCTATTTGCTTTCCATTGGTACCATGGTTCCCTATACCCATTCTTAACCGTTTTGGGGATACGCGCAAAATAAGGAAATTCCCAAGTAAAGCTCGTGCTCTTACATTACCAGGTACTGTTATAAGTGGTATTTCCATTACGATTTAGCATATTTTTATTTTTTAAGTTTTACAGCCCATAGAAATCTAAAACGCACCCAAAAGATGTTTTGGGGGCTTGGGGATTGGGGGAAAGTTAGATACAATTTAAAGTGGTTGCGCTTTTTAATTGTGCATACGTGCGTTTTTTTCTTTGTAATTATGTTAAAAACATAAAAATTTTATTTTTTGGAAATGTTTTGGGGGTCTTGGGGACTGGAGAAAGTTAGCCAAAATTTAAAATGGTTCATTTTTGTTTGTGCATAAGTCCATTTTTTGCTCTTTTAATTATGTTAAAAAATTTCAAATTTAAAATAATTTTTTTTTGGAGATGTTTTGGAGGTCTAGGGGGCGGAGGAAAGTTAGCCAAAATCTGAAATAGTTCGTTTTTCTGTGCAAATGGGCATAAAAATAAGGTAAATCGTAATGGAAATACCACTTATAACAGTACCTGGTAGTGTAAGAGCACGAGCTTTACTTGGAAATTTCCTTATTTTGCGCGTATCCCCAAAACGGTTAAGAATCGGTATAGGAAACCATAGTACTAATGGAAAGCAAATAAAAAAAGCAATCTCTTGGGCTAATAAAAAGATACTAGTTGCATTTGATTTTTTTGAGAAAAATCACTTTTAATTTTCTTAAGTTTAACCAAAAAAATTTCCACTTCCGGTTAGTAAAAATGCTAATTTTTTTTTTGTTAAACATTTCTTTGGGCTTTGTTAATAAGTGGTTCAAATTTTATTACGAAAAATTAATTCATGTTTTGAAAATAAATTGTTTTCAAAACAGTTGCGAAAGTCAAATCTTGGAGAAAATAATTTTTTCCAGGAAAACGGCCCAAATTTGGGGTATGGTCATAATAACAAAGTTATCATTAAATTTAAAAAGGAATCCAAATCCGTAATAAAAAATAGGGTATTCTATTTAAAATAAGGAAGTGGGTGTGAGTTTCCGGTATAACCGGAAGTCGCCCAAATTTCAAAATATTTTAGAGCTATAGATTTTATGTCCTAAGAATTAATAAAAAAAAAATCAGAGCGCTAGGTAAAGCGGTTCTCCAGATACTTCTAATAGACCCATAGATTTGCAACACCCTGTATGTGTAGCGAATATAAAGAAGCACTTTTCTGAACTATATCAAAGAAGATTTATTATTACTGCCAGCGACAGTTAATATCTATTTATACAACAAGTAAGGAAACGATGGTCATTATTTCACGAATGAGAAGTTTGCAAAACGAGGCTTTAGCCGAGTTTTGTAAGAGCATAAGTGAAATAATGACTGTTTCCTAACGTGTTGCATACAATATTTTATCTACGACCGCTTAATAATTTAAAAAAATAAAAAAAATAATAAACATTTTAAAAAAAAATTTGTAGTACATCCTGTAAACCTAATTGTCATCATGACAACATGTCAAATTTGAGTGAAAAAATGATCTCATTTCCTAACTTATTTAATTTCCGTTAGGTTATGATTTCATTACCTAACTCATTTTATTTCCGTGAAATAAAGTAAGTCATTAGTTAACTTAAATGAGTAAGATAAAGTAGCTGTTACCTAACGGTAGTAGATAAAGTAACTTTTACTAACGCTGCCATTTTTTTTTTCTTAAAACGTCAAATAAACATCACTTTAATGACGTTTATTTTAAAGTAAATAGAAGTCAACTAAAATAAGTAAATTAAATTTATTAAAAAACCATTTTATTTAGAAGTTTTAAGAAAAAGTATCGTTTAATACACAGAGTTAAAGTGGCTTTGTGTGCCTCGGCAGAATTGTCTGTCTCACTTCGCTCACCAGACAATATTTCTGCCTCGTCACACAAGGCATCACTTTAACTCTTACCTAGTACTAAAATCTACTATTAACGAGGAATGTCACAAAGAATAAAAACTGTGGTAATGTAGTGTTGGTTGCCAAAAATCAACAAAAAACAGCACTTCCTGGTCATTGCTCAGTGGGTTTATAAGAGTTAATTTTAATAAAAAATTGTACTTACCAGCAACATAAATAAACAAAGCACAAGTTGACATATTCTAAAGGTCCATCAATAAGCGTCTAAATACAGAATTTTGGCTATTTGGAAGCACTATTTGCATTTTAAATTGCCAAATTCTGTATTTAAACACTTATTGCAGGACCTTTAGAATATGTCAACTTGTGCTTTGATTATTTAGGTTGCAGGCCAAGCATAGTTTTATATTAAAATTAACTTTTAGAAACCCACTAAGCAATGACCAGAAAGTACTGTTTTTTGTTGATTTTAGGCAACCAACATTACATTACCACGGTTTCTATGCTTTGCGATATTTTTCTTCAAACAAAAAAAGATTCCGACCTAGATTTCCATATATTTGTGCATTTACAACAATTTTAAATTTACTGTGCGTATAAACAATAAACGAAGATGTTTCTTGCTATCTTTTTAAGTGGGGCAAAACTGTAGGTCTTTCTTACAATAGGTATAATTTCATGAAATATGAAGTCTCGATGATTTTAGTCATGGTACGGTACAACTGAATGCGATAAACAAAAGCATTTAGCTACGGTTATTTTAATGGAGGATATTACACCGAAGGATACAGATCGATTTACAAAAATCCATTTCATCATTCCACCATCACAAGGCGTAATAACAGACTTATGGGTTCGATCAAAAGATATCTTTGCTGTTTAAGGCGATGTCAGAATATTCATCATCATCATCAGTTGTTATTGTTTTATTTTAATAGGCTACGTGATCGCTTATTGGTATTTGAAACAAAGTTCCATTACGAGAAATACGTGATCTTTAAAACAAAAATTAAAGATTATCTTTTTTAATGGTTTCGTTTTTCGACATTTGGATTTGATATGATTATTATTATCACAGACAAAATCAGATAAATATGCATTTATAAACTGTTTAAGAAATGGGTCGTATTCGTACAAAAATTGGTTGGGGTTACCTAGGATATATGTCATACCACCGAATACTCACCCATTGGCAGTTTGTCGTATTGTAGGTCCATTTTCAATCAAGCTTAAAATAAACACGTTAGGGCATTTTTTTCTTATTTTTTTATTTGCACTTTTAAAAGACGGCTTATCCGCAATGGAAACCACCTTAGGAGATCTTTATATGTTAAAGTCACATGTAATTTTTTCACAATTTCATGGCATTTAATTATACATTAAAATTTAATTTGAAAATAATAACCATTTAAACGTATACATATGTAAGTTTTATTGCTAGTGACATACGTAAAATGAAATTTGATTTGGCAGAGATAGCTCATTTCTAATTATTATATTGTATATTATTTTCTTGGCACACAATATCCTTATGTCTTATACCAGTGAATATAGACTCATATGATTA
Source organism: Cartodere bifasciata (assembly GCA_963920755.1). Taxonomy (NCBI): domain Eukaryota; kingdom Metazoa; phylum Arthropoda; class Insecta; order Coleoptera; family Latridiidae; genus Cartodere; species Cartodere bifasciata. Next base: position 3,999,908 of record OY987196.1, on the reverse strand, counting down.
TATTACTCAATGCTTACCCATAATACAGGGTGACTGTTAAATGAACTTTTTTTCTTAAAATGGGTTCAAGTTCAAGTTACTTGGTAACACCCTGTATAATGGGTAAGTAACAGGGCAAAAATAAGAAAAAAATCTATGCACCCCAAAAACAACAAAAATTCCTCGCTGTAATTTACTACCGGATCTCCAAAATTGGCGTAAAAATCACATTTTGAGGCACTTCAAATGGGATTCTCAAAAAAGAAAAAAAAAATATCGTTTATACTCTTGGAGATAAAGAGCGATAAACAAAATTTCACCTCGACACTTGTCAGTCATGAAACGTCAAAAACATGACAATCGTTAATGAAAAATTCGAAAGTTGACTGATCCATGCTCCATGACAAGAGTCAAGGTGATATTTTACTAACAAAGCAATATTTTGTGTAGTAATCAATGTAACTATTTGGACTACTTTATGAACAATTACTATTAAGTATTATTACATTACTACAACAATTTGTAAAGAATAAAATTAAAAGCTAAACCTTTAAATTAGAAAACGTGCAACAGTGATCTCTCGAATAGCTTTATGAAACTAAGTTCTAAACTGTAAAAAAAGAAGTTTTCTTTTCTAAACGAAAAAGGAATCTAGTTCCATTGCAGAAAACTGCAATTTGCGTTCTTGTTTCTGTTGACGAGTTGGGTACGACAATGTTCAATGTTGATGAGTTGAAAACGAACCTTTCTACAGACTAGAAATTACAGTTACCTATTTGGTAGCCTCTGTAAAACTGGTTGTAGTTCAGTAAGTTCAGTGTAGATGGCTTAACTTATAAAACATTATAAACTAACTATATAGGGCGCAACTCAATAAAGGGGCAAAATCAAAATATGATTCTTTTTGTATTTTTACCAGAAGAATTTAAGAAGCAACTAAATTCTCATAATTTTTTTTTTACAATTAAGGCACTATGCAGTCTCGCCCTGACAAAAATGCGATGGAAGCAATGCAATTTTTGTGCCAAGTTTTTTGCCAGAGCTAATAACTTTTACTGACTAGTTAGTAATTAACAGTTAACAATTTTACAACAGTAGAATCATTGCTTATTACCTATATCAATGTTATTAACTTTTATGACTTTATGAGAAAGAACATAATTTTTTTATTATTAATTACATATTGTTAAAAATATTTAATAATCCTTTTTGTAGTTTTAATGAAGATTTTAATAACTTATAAGTAGTTAGCGTTTAATGTCTTTGAAAATATAGCCTTGAAGACTGGCGTTCTTTGGGTCAAAATAAGAAAATATAAGATTTTGCCCTTCTTATTTCAATTCCAGAAAAAAAAAACTCATTTGGAAAATTTAAAAAAAAATGTGTTACTTGCCCGATTGGCAAGGGGTTGTAATTTAAATGATAAATTTAATGGCGTGAGTTCCAATCTACTAAAAACTAGGCGACTTACCATCAAAGCCGTAATCTTGTATTTGGGAGCTCCCACCATAGGTATATCACTATTAGATATATTACACGACACTAATAACGACTCAATTATTGTTTGTAGATATAATTAAGTTCACCACCATGAGGCAAAAGCGGAACAAATATATCGAACGCACGACATTGCTTTTTCGACATAAAATTAGCTAGTGTTGAATAGGTCGCAGGGCATATCTTCAGTCACCTTTGTGATAAGAAGACTGGAACTCATTAAGGTGCGCGAATGTTTATTATCAAATTGATCTTTGCCACCAGATTCAAATCGAAACAGAGAGAATCCAACCGAAATCCCCCAATGCATTATTGATTTGATTTGCAATTAAATTCATTACTTGTCTAACAAAATAATGAGTCCTAAACATACCGCCCACCATAATAATACCCGCGACACACGAAACAAAGGGAATTATTTAATATAATATATATCAAAATTATGTAATTTAACTTAAAAAATAACTAAATCTAATTATATAATATTACTTAACGAAAGATAAGTATTGAGTCTATTTAGGGAGTGGACAGAGTTTAACGACTGGGCGCTTAAGGACACCATCAGTTGTTCTAACAGTAACTACCCGACAAACACCATCTGACCCGAGATGAACCTCAACAACTCTGCCCAATTTCCACCGTAAAGGCGGCAATCTGTCATCTTTAATGAGGACGATAGCACCAATCTCAATGTTGGTACTATCTTTTGTCCATTTGGACCTTTGGCTAAGTGAGTGCAAATATTCCACGTGCCAACGTTTCCAAAAATCCTGATGAATGCGTTGCAATAATTGCCAACGATTTAACCGATTTAACCGTAAATGACTCAAATCTGCGTCCGGCAGTGCGGTCAATGGTTCTAAAGTAAGAAAATGACCCGGAGTCAAAACTGTCAAATCATGTGGATCTGAACTTAATTCAATAAGTGGACGGGAGTTCAACACGGCTTCTATCTGCGTAAAAACGGTCAATAATTCTTCGTACGTTAAGATTTGCTCCCCGACTATACGAACCAAATGCCTTTTAACGCTTTTTATGCCGCTTTCCCACAATCCCCCGAAATGAGGCGCAGAAGGTGGATTAAAGTTCCACTCTATTTTTTCACGTTGAACGACGTTTTGCATTATCTCAATAAGGTATTTATTGGCACCGACAAAATTTGTTCCGCAGTCACTAAATACACGTGAGCAACGCCCTCGTCGCGCAATAAAGCGCCGAAAAGCTGCAAGAAAACATTCGGCAGATAAATCTGACGCAACTTCAAGATGCACTGCTTTAGTGGCGAAACAAACGAATAGACACAAATAGGCTTTTTGAGATTTTGAACCTCTAGTTCGTCCAAGAGTGATCATAAATGGACCACCAAAATCGACTCCAACACACGAAAACGGTTTCACTTGTGACACTCTCAGAGCAGGTAAATTACCCATGATTGGCTGTTCAGAGGAAGGATTAACTCTGAAACATTTATGGCATTTCGACAATCTATTTCGAATTGCCCTACGAGGCGACAAAATCCAAAATTGCTGTGAAAGCAAAAACTGTAAACTGCGCAATCCAGTATGAAGATACCTTTTATGAAACGCATCAATAAGGAGCTCAGTGAAGCGATGTTGTCTAGGCAAAAGCAACGGAAATTTTTGATCAAACGACAGTTGAGAGTGGACCAATCGTCCACCTACTCGAAGTAATTCTCTCTCATCAACAAACGGGCATAATTTACGAATTGCAGACGAACACGGCAAACGACGAGAAATATTCGAAATTTCCTCTGAGAAAGAATCATTTTGAACAAAGCGAACTATGCATAACATTGCTTCCTGAAGATCTTCACTGTTTATAGCTGCAAATTTATTTGGTTTGGATTTTTTTGGTAATCCAAATCGACGACAATAGACGATTATTCTCTGAATTTTATCAAGAGACGAAAAATTGTCAAGTAGCTGCTGTATAGGATGAACGTCAACAATAGTGGCGAAGACACACTTTTTTTCTTCCTTTAAAGCTACTTCACCAGGCAAACTAGAAAAATTAGCTGGTGTTACAATATTTTGAGCAGATAACCAAGGAGGCCCCGCCCACCATAAGGGATGATTAAGAAGCTCACCCGGCAACACTCCCCGGGACGCGACATCGGCAGGATTCTCCTTTCCAACGACATGAAACCAACATTCTGGACTAACCTTTTCTTGGATATGGGTGACGCGATTGCTTACAAATGTTTTCCACCGATGTGGCGACGCCTTTATCCACGAAAGGGCCACTTGTGAATCCGACCACGCATATATTTTTTCAAAATCAACAAGACCATCATACGTACGACGAACAAAAGTAATTAAGTCAGATAAAAGTGTAGCTGCACACAACTCTAAACGAGGTATCGATACACGTTTTAAAGGCGAAACTTTAGATTTGGCTGAAACTAGAAAAATCGATATGTTTGATTCAGGATCACGAACTCGAAAATACACGACAGCGGCGTAACCGCGTTCACTAGCATCACAGAAACCGTGGAGTTCACAGGTCGAAAAGTTAGGTACAAGTACAAGCCGAGGTAATTGTAACGATGAAAGCAATGGCAGTTCCACTTTGTACTGTTGCCAACGTTCAACTACATCCACAGGAGGTGTTTGATCCCAATCCAGACCTAAAGTCCATAAATACTGCATCAAATACTTTGCGAAAAAAGTCAGTGGGGCCAAAAATCCCAAAGGATCAAAGATTCTAGCGACTTCAGACAAAATACTTCTTTTTGTGCACTCAGTCGACAAAACATTTACGCAATAAGAAAATGTATCCTTGGAGGGATTCCACCGAAGCCCAAGAATTTTTATGAATGAATCTTCATCAAAATTATACGGTATCTGTTTAAACGAATCTGGAAGATCAGATAAAAGTTCTGGCCTGTTGGTAGCCCATTTTCGCAGCTCAAAACATCCACGAGAAAACAACTCGATTAGTTGATCCATAATACATTTGGCATCTTCCACATTGGCAGCCCCTGAAAGGACATCATCGACATAAACATCATTTTCAAGGACCTTAGCGGCCAAGGGAAATAAGTGTCCTTCATCCTTAACCAATTGACGAATAGTGCGCAGGGCAAGAAAGGGGGATGAAGAAACACCATAAGTAACAGTATGTAAGACATATTCTTGAACAGGATCTGTGCGCGAGAATCGCCACAAAATCCTTTGAAAGTCACGATGAGACGACGAAACAAGTATCTGACGATACATTTGACGAATATCTGCTGTTATTACGACAGCATGTAGACGAAATCTAAGTAGAAGTGTACCTATATCGGCTTGAAGCTTAGGTCCAATTAAAAGACTGTCATTCAAGGATACACCGCTGGAAGATTTGAAAGATGCGTCGAATACAACGCGCAATTTGGTTGTAGTAGACTCCAATTTAACGACACAATGATGAGGTATAAAGTAACCAGCATTAGGATTACTTAACGGAGTGGCCAACGACATATGACCCGCATCCACATAATCTTGCATAAAATCATGATATTGTTTTTTCAAATTATCATCCCTAGATAGGCGATTTTCCAACGAAACGAAACGACGAAGGGCACTATCACGAGAATTTCCTATCTCAGGAATGTTATTGCAACGAAACGGCAACGAAACAATATATCTACCTGTATTGTCTCTACAGGTAGTAGTAGAGTAAATTTGTTCACACTGAAGGTCATCAGGTGAAGACGAAACGACGCTAGCAACTTCTTCCAATTCCCAAAATCCTTTCAATGTAGATTCCAAAGACGGGTTTGAAGTATTCATTACGAAAAGCGAGGTAACAAAAGAGTTCATTTTGTTGACTAAAAGCGATTGACATTGAATTCGACCACTCAATATCCACCCAAACAAAGTGTTAATCGCAATGGGTTCATTCGGACCACCCTCTATCTTTCCGCTACACAAAATCTGCGAAAATACCTCTGCCGATAAGAGCATGTCAATCGGTCTCGATAAATAAAATTGAGGATCGGCTAATTTTAAATTGGAAAGATGAGACCAACGTCCCTTTGGAAACGAATAATTCGGCATATCGTCACAAATCTTAGGCAGAACAAAAACTTCAAGTTCAAACGACGCTTGTTTATCTTGAGGATAAATGTTGCACATTGTTCTACCCTTTGGCTGGACACGAGTTGCCCCGCCAATACCATGCACCGATTGTGCGATAGGTACGTAACGTAAACCCAATTTATTGATGCACCTTTCACTAATAAAATTTGCTTGACTAGCGTTATCCAAAAGCACTCTCACGAGTTGATAATTTCCGAACGCATCCAAAATATTAATCTCCGCAGTGGACAACAAAATTGTAGTATTAACATTATTAGAACTAGTGATCAAGGTAGAAAGAGGATCAGTGACAATGGAAGGTAACGCAGCGACATCGCTAGGAGGGTTATTATTGCCAACACTTGGCGGATTCTCGAAATGCAACAACGAATGATGTGGTTTTTGACAAACTCTACACGTGAACTTACTAGGGCAACGACGCAAAGTATGTGATGATTGCAAACAATTAATGCACAAATTGTTTTTCTTCACCAATAAAAAACGGTCATGAGGCGATTTCTCATTAAAGACTGGACACTGTACGTGCGTATGGGAATTTTTACAAAAGACACAAGGTTGGGTTGAACTTACTAAAAGCGACGATTGAGGAGAATTATTCTTATTACCACGAAATTTTGGAAAAGAATTATTTCCCTTTGATTCAACCTCCTTATTACCTTTGATAAACGCAATTGTTTCAAGGGCTTTGCATTGATTTTCTAAAAACAATTTTAATAACTCAAACGACGGCAATTCCACGTTGCTACTTTCGATTTCAAAACGTGTACGAGTTGCTGTATCAATTTTGTCCAACGTCAAATTAAACAAAGGAAAGTCCCATTCAGCAACAGGAAATCCTAAACCATCCAAAGCCGACAAATTTTCCGAAAAAGTATTTAGTAACCGACGCAACATTATTGAATTTTCCTTATCCAATTTAGGAAAGTTCGTTATTTCCTTCCAATACGACGTAGCTAGCAGTCTTTTATTGTTATAGCGATTAGTTAAATTTCTAAAAGCGATGGGATAATGATCATTTGACACCGAAAGACCCTTAACAATAGCAAGTGGCTCATTTGACAAGCAAGTTAATAAATATTGAAACTTTTCAATACCGGTTAAATTCACATTTTTATCAACTAATGTTGAAAATAAATCAAAGAAATTACTCCACTGACTAAGTGTACCATCAAAACTAGGTAAACTTATTTTAGGCAGTTTAACATTATTATTGCTTACCGACGATCGTCGAGTGGAATTTAACAAGTCATTATTGTTATAAGTCGCATCAGGTTCAAACAAATCGTTATAAATAGTTTGACAAGAAAAATAATCAGTATCAGCTTGCGTACGAATAAGGTCTTGTTCAGCTAAAGCTGGTGGCGGATGAAGTGCTAAAATATCGCAGATTTTATAGTGATAAGTTTCAAACGATTTATAAACACCATCCAAACGTGCGTAACGCATTTTGAAAACAGCACATAATGCAACATTTGCAATTGCCGCGTTTCCAGCAATTAATGTTTCGTTAATACGCGCCAAGGTAATATCGCGCGATGCTTTAAGCTGAATAAGTTTATTTGCATCCCGAACTAAAACTGCGGGAGGTGGAGGTGGCGGAGGAACCTGTCCCCCCGGACCGCCCTCGGCCATGATACTTATTAAATATTAACTATTTAAACCCAATATAATTATTGACAATTATTGCAACACAAAGCAACAGAATTAATGAAAATAACTCAAATGGAGCGCAGTCAAATCGTAGGTATTTAACGTTTATTATAAGGTAAATATTAAATAAACATAAGCAAGGCATTCACGTCAGGTGAAGCTAGCGCGGGTCAAAGTGAATCCCACTATTCCTAATTTCAGCGTGTCCACTGATGCGCGTACGTACCACGATGCGAGGTGACCACGGATGATGTCGCGAGCGTTATCAAGCGGGCATAGGTAGGCATCTACCTACTTACAATATTAATTATTGCGACAATAAATGTAATTGCAAATCAATCAACTAGGCAAATTAAAGATTAGATTCTCTCAACAATGATAATCCGGTTCGAAGGACCAATGTTACTTGCCCGATTGGCAAGGGGTTGTAATTTAAATGATAAATTTAATGGCGTGAGTTCCAATCTACTAAAAACTAGGCGACTTACCATCAAAGCCGTAATCTTGTATTTGGGAGCTCCCACCATAGGTATATCACTATTAGATATATTACACGACACTAATAACGACTCAATTATTGTTTGTAGATATAATTAAGTTCACCACCATGAGGCAAAAGCGGAACAAATATATCGAACGCACGACATTGCTTTTTCGACATAAAATTAGCTAGTGTTGAATAGGTCGCAGGGCATATCTTCAGTCACCTTTGTGATAAGAAGACTGGAACTCATTAAGGTGCGCGAATGTTTATTATCAAATTGATCTTTGCCACCAGATTCAAATCGAAACAGAGAGAATCCAACCGAAATCCCCCAATGCATTATTGATTTGATTTGCAATTAAATTCATTACTTGTCTAACAAAATAATGAGTCCTAAACAAAATGTTCATATTGGAAATTTTTGAGTGGCTACTAAAAAATATAGGGAAGAATTTGTGATTTTTTTTTCTCATTCTGATCCAAGAAATTTTCAAGACACCGTTATTTTAATGTTTTAACAATTATAACTGAACATGCTGAATGTCATAAGCAATAAAATTGTACATGGTTAATAAAATAAATTAACAAATCCGACATTTAATTCGCTAATAAATGGTATTTTTTTCCTAAATTACATTTCTAATAGGTATTTGTGAGGTCATGGTGAACAAAATTTAATTATGACTTCAAATAAGATGAAGTAGCTCTCATTAATTATGAGGGAACATAAATACCCAATTTTTAAGTAAAAAAGAACATCAGTTACTGTTAGGCAAGATAATGCCGTAAATGTGGGGCGATTATCAAAACATTCTGATAGTGATCAGTAGCGTAGGGTCAATTTTTGAAATTTTTTAAAACTTGGCCAACTTTAAGAAGCTCTAGCAAAAAAATGAAAGCACTTGGAAAAAATTTAATTTTTAATTTGTTTTTCTACGACTTTTTATGACTATAAAAACACAGTTCTTGGCAAATGTATTTTTTAAAAATTTTGCACATTTTTTTGCAAGGGGTGTTAATTTTCTCAGATTTTTAATTATTACGGCCACAAATAATTTTTGGTAGCAATGAATGCCATCAAAGTTTATGTAAAACAAGCTGCTAAATCCAAATCTGCTACTTAAAAAGTTCTAACACTTTTGGTTTAATTGCTATGAGCTTTCAAAGACAAATTTTAACATGACACCCAAATTTTTTCAGATTGCTCTAATTTTCAAAATATTTAAAAAAAAAAAAATTAAAATGCAGATTCTTATTCTACAACAAAAAAGCTATTTAATAAAAATTTTTACTACAATCAGAGGCAAAACATATTTTTGCTAAGCTTTTTTAAAAATTGGCCAACTTTGAGACAACGAAACCACTTGGAAAAAATCTGATTGCTGATTTGTTTTCTACGGCTTACATCAATTAATTCAAAAGTGCAGTATGAAGCAAATCTATTTTTTCAAAATTTAGCACAATTTTTTTGCAAGGGGTAATCATTTTAAAAATTTTGTCAACTTTGAAAAGCTCTAACAAAAAAACTAAAGCACTTGGAAAAAATCTAATTGCTGAATTGTTTTTCTACGGTTTTACGATGCCTACTATTAAAACGGCAGCAAAAAAATAGGGAGATTGAAACTGCTCGTAAGACTATCATTACAGGATACAAAAAAAAAACATATCTCTTCTGACAGTTCTCTTTCCGAGAATCCACTGCGCATGACTTAACCACACTAACCACAGTCACCAAGCTATTTCTGAGCTCACTCTGGGTAGCTATTCGCGAAAATCACTTCACATTCCTCGGTGTTAGAATGTGAATATATTCTCTTTCTATGAATCTAAATCGTCACAATCTAACACCGAGAAACGTCAAGTGAATTTGGCGAATAGCTAGCCTGGTTCGCTGAAACTCACCAGGTTCTTCAGAAGTGATGTCCCGTAAATATATTTTGGTTAAATACCAATGCCATTTGGACAAAAAAAACGCAAGTTAGGTTAAAAACCAAGCCATTGGGACCCGGACCATACTCTTAAAATAATTAAACAAGAGTCGGAGGCTTAGTTTTTTGTTTGTGTCTCTGCCACTGCTTTTAATACTAAACGATATATCAAGAAAATAATCCCTGCTCTGGCCAGAGCTCAAACTATACATTTATATCAGTCAGTTTTCATCATCGAAATCCCCAATTATGCACGTCAAATCCGACTCGATCCTTTTTACGCTTACCATAAGTCGAGTTGGCGTTGTCTCTGTTTACCACCCAGAAACAAAAGAATCACACCTTAGCTTTAGGTATATAACATGGCTTCCAATATGCTCTCACTCGTTCTCCTACTCGCCACTCAGGTGTTTTGTAGTTTGCCCGCTTGCAATGCCCACCCAATAAGTGAAGTGAGACTGACTTGAAACAAATGCCGACACCTTGGCCACCTCGATTATGCTTCGTTTACCTTAATCAAGTGCAATTTAATGCTTGATGTTTTTAAATGCTAAAAGATTGTTTCAATTTGAAATGGATAATAATGTTAAATTGAGTTATGAGTTATATTACTCAGCGACAAGTAAATTAATGCAGTTTCAAATTTTCAGCAAAAAAATAATTTGCTAAAATTTAAGAAAATCACTTGATTGAAAAAAATTTATCATTTTTGCATGTAGGTTATTGTAAGGGATTACCTAGATCTTCTTTTAAAGTTATATAAGCCTTAATAGAAAACCTAACATTGAAAAATAACTAAAATGTAAATGTCTGGACGAAATAGGAAAATTACTACTTACCTGCCCTTTTTTTGTTTTGATGAAACTCTGTTGGTGTTTAAGCTTTCTTAATTATTATGAGATTAAATAAAGTTTGTTGATTAAGAAATAAGCATTACCACATTTTTTAGATCCAAAAAAATTAAAAGGAATACAAAAAATTAATTAATTAAATCGTAAAAAAAAAATTCACTTTATATCAAAAAACTGTTTTATTTTAAATTGTAGTTTAAAAAAAATGTGTAAGTTTGTGTAGACCAATGTTAAGATTATTTTTTAATTTTGAATAGACAGGGGGTTCCTAAATTGGCGCACCACGTTGTTCTGGCCTGCCTAAAAGTCTTCAGAAAATTGTAAAAAGAAAATCTCACATACCCTTGGTATAAGGCCTGTGAAACAACAGCACATATTAACAAAAAAAATGGCTAATAGCAAAGGCACATTCTTATCTAAAATAAATTCCCAATTTGTTTATGTTTTAAATAATTAAATTTTTATAATCAATTTAATTTTATAAAATTTTTATAAAATGAATTGAAGCTGACAACAATATCAATAAAATCTGATGCAAAAAGGTATGATCAATAATCATAGATGCGTTTAAAATGCACTTTCCTTATCAACAGAGTTGCCAAATTTATCAAATTAACAATTAATTTTGCAAAAATCCATAGACATGCCCCATGGTATACCATAAAATTAATAGGTGCGCCAATTTTGGGAAATCCTGTATAGAATTGAAATTTTTTGTATGATTATTCGTCTTTAGTGCAAAAATATATTTAAATTTGTATGTGAACTAGCCAGCAAAATTAATTAATTATAATAAACGTTTAATAAATTAGTAGATATTTAGAAAACACGGCAATGCTAAAGAGGTTCGGTTACTAACTCGTTTTGTAATATGAAAAGACGTTTAGGAAATATTAAGTGCGTGTAAATGAAGCTTTAGGTGTATTGGCCAGTTGTCCGATTGGGTTGACGGTAATTAGTTGCCTTATAAGGTATCATAAAGGCACCGCCGCGCGAGACTCCCCCTTTCTTACCTTGACCCCCGATATCCTCTACGTTTTAACTGGAATTTCTTGTTAGTTGCTACACGGTTTAAGAGATTTGTTAGTAATACAATTTTGACATACGGTTTAACTAAAAAAAAATCTAAGTATACATTTTTGTGTAGGTTGTACAGGGTGAGTCTTAATGCATTCCCCCCTTACATTTCTCAGCTATTAATAATATTTTATAAAAATTTAAAAACTCGTTAAGGCAATAGCTATTAGAGAAATGTCTTATCTACAGGATGTCCCAGAATTGGCGCACCACCTGTATGGTACGTTGTTGGGGCATGCCCAGGGATCCCCAGAAAATTGTCAAAAAAAATCCATCTCATACACCCTCGAAGATATGAGGCCCCAAAGTGCAAAACTTTAAACGCATATACCTTAAAAACAACAGCACGTATTAACGAAAAATATGGTTTAATACAAAGCTGCAGTCTATCTTAAGCCATTTCACCAATTTTTCTTCTTTTAAATGATCAAATAACATTTTTATAATCAATTTAATTTTACAAAATTTTCTTGAAATAAGCTGACAACAATGTCAATAAAATTTTAGGCAAAAGTGTATAATCAAGACTCATAGATGGGATTTTTAGATTTATTTACCTAGACTGTGTAGTATTTTCCTAGACTGTGTTGCCAAATTTATGCAACTTTGTTTGCATTTTCCTCAATGAATATAACAGGCCGTGGATTTTTTTTAACAATTTTCCTGGGATCCCCAGGCATGTCCTAACAGCGTACCATACAGGTGGTGCGCCAATTCTGGGAAACCCTGTATACAAAATTTTAGAAAAGGATAAGTGTAAGACAAATTTGGATTAGTAAAGCCATTTTTAATTTTAGCGTTAACAGGTTATATATTTTTGAATTCAGGGTAAAATGTTCTAAAAGAAAAAATAAAAAAATATAAGGTATTACATTTAAAATAAAATATGTTTTTTACCCGCTGTATACTTTAGGTGCTACAAAAATTTTGACTTTGGATTCAAAAACTTTAGGATCTGCTGAGTTAAACGACGATTTTTAAAAACCCAATTATTTACAGCTCGCAATTCTGTACAGTTCTCTTCTTTTTAAAAACTTTACTAATTCAAATTTGTCTCACACTTATTCTAAAATTTTGTATAGATAAGACATTTCTCTAATAGCTACTGCCTTAGATCTTTTATTTTTACTGGTATACAATTATCTATTGGATTAATAACGTAATAATGAATGAATTTTTTTGTCGTAATTTTAAACCGTGTAGGAACTAACAAATCCCTACAAAGAAACCGCTTCAATAATGCTGCGGTAACACGCCAGATTCATGATATCACAATCACTATTTAGGTACTATTGTATAAAGCATAATCAAGACTATATGCGTTTTGAATTACGATCAGTAATACCATTTTTTTTTTAGAATTTTACTTACAAAAACAAATTTAAGTTTATAAATTTTTTTGTACCAGGTAGGTATTAACTAAATGCTTGCAAAATCACAAAAATGAACAGTTAAATTCCCAAGAATGCCTTTTGGACTAAATCATGCACCTACATATAGACTTTAAAAGGCCATGGACAAAATTTCAGGGGCTGTCAATATTTAATAAATTACTTTTTACGAACATAACCCTAAAATTTTGCATTTTGTTCGGTTTGTTTACATTTTTAGTTGTAAAAGAGAAAAAGGTGATCAATAAAAGGATATAAATACATATTATATTATTATTGGAAAATCTTAAAAATTGAATGTTTTTGCGCATTATTAGATATTGTAAATCGACATTCTTTAAAGGGGAATGTCACAAACCAAAAGCCTCTGCAAAAGCATAGAAAATGTGGTTATGTAATGTTGGTTTCCTAAAATAAACAAAGAACAGCAGCTTCTGGTCATTGCCCAGTGGGTTTATGAAAGTTAATTTTATTGAAAAATTGTGCTTACCAGCATCATAAATAAACAAAGCACAAGTTGGCATATTCCAAACGTCCATCAATAAGCGTTTAAATACAGAATTTAAACGATTTAGAAGCACTAAAATTCTGTATTTAAACGCTTATTGATAGACCTTTAGAATATGTCAACTTGTGCCTTGTTATACTCCTCGCAGACAAAGTCGAAAACGAGGAGTATATTGTGATTGTTTGGAAAATTCTAAAATCGTCAAAAATCGTCGTAGAGCAAAAATTCTTGCAGATTCGTGCGTTTCATCGAATTTTGAACAACTTTCAAAAAATCCGTCCGTCTGTCACGTTTTTTGTAAACACGATAACTTAAGAACGAAAAGCCCAATCGTGTTCAAATTTGCAGGAAAAATTGTTTTCATTAAAATCTTGGTTGGGATTGTTATTGAAAAAAATCGGATAATAACAAGGGGGGTAACGGGACCCCCAAACTGGTAAAAAATTCATATTTCAGTTATTATGAATTTAAGAAAAAAATTTTAGTAATATTAAAGCCCTTTTAACTCTTTATAAAAATTATTTTAAAAATTTTTTGATCCGACCCCCCATTAGCCCCCCAATAAAAAAAAACGCCTTATTTGATTTACTAAAAAAATTTCTTATAAGAAATTAAAGAAAATATTATTCTGTATAAAAAATAATTTTTTGTAATTTTTTTTGTTAAGTTATTAGGGCATAAAAGGCTAAAAGAAAGATATTTAGTAATAAAAAAGTTCTAAGTCCCATAAGTCTTGACCTTAGTCTAGGAGGCTTTGCAAAAACATTCGAAACACAGAAGCATCTTTCTAAAGTCAAATTAAATCTTAAACGTCAGTGGCAGAATTTATATTTATGCTCTTCGCTAAAAAATATTTTTTTTTGCAAAAGAGAGTTAGTAGTTTGATCTCTTCGCAGATTATTTTTATATAAAAAAAATGTTTCTTTTATAAAATATTGTGATTGCTTAATTACTGCGAGGAGTATCCTATTAAATGTCGGCATTTTATAATAAAACCTAACCCACTCAATGATCTAACCTATTCACTGATCTAACCCATATCTAGTTTATTTATGTTGCTGGTAGAGACAATTTTTAACTAAAATTAACTCTCACAAACCCACTGAGCAATGACCAGAAAGTGCTATTTTTTGTTGATTTTAGGCAGCCAACATTACATAACCCCAGTTTCTATACTTCGCTTCATTTCCCGTTAAAGTAATAGTTTCTAACTAAATTTTTAGGAACCTATGTTAAAAATGTTTAGTTAATTTCGTTAAGGCTTTATATGGCACAATTTTATTGACAATTAAGCTACAAAGTAAATAATTTTATTGTCAAACCGTTGTGGAACCAAAGCATTACTTATATTTGCTAGTTCACGCTTAAGAGTTTTTTTGAAAAAATTGTGGCCTAAATTCTAGTACTAAGAAATTTGCCCCTAAAAGTATATGCAACCAATAAAACGTATTCCCAGAGCCAGAGAAATAAATATCGTCTTCTTAGGCTTTAAATAATTTGGCCATGATACAGCTAATTCAATTTTGAGCCCCCGTTCAGAGCCATTATTAAAACCTACCCCATTAAAATGCACCTGAACCCTAATTTTTTAATTATAGAGCCCTATAGTTACCTAATGATTTTTATCAAGATTGTGCCTAATTATTTTGTTTCTAGAGTAATGCATCCCATGAAAAGTAAGTCATTAAAATTTAAAATAAGGCATGTTGAATTTCAGTGAGTACCTATTAGGTCTAATTTTAGGTAAGGTGATTTAGTTGGAGATGGAAACGAAAAATTAATTTGGAAATTGGAGTAATAATTATTAATTTGATACACTTGTTATAACCGAAAAATTATTTAATAAAGATGTGCATCTCAAGTACCACAAATTGTTTTTTTTAGATTGTTTTTCTTCTAATTTGTCATGCATCTTATCTTGATTTGATTTAATTAATTATTTTTTGATATATTTTTTTAATAGGTTTGTACGAAATCTTATAACTTTATTGTAGCTAAATCTGTTTCATTTCAATTTTTTTTATTGTAAACATTTTTGTTGTTGCAAAATATCTTCACATTTGTTTTACCGTTTAACTTTATGATTTCTTTTTTAAACAAGTACCTATTATTGTTATAACTGGTATAAGATTTTTTTTAAATGTTTTTACCTAGAATAAACAAACGTGAGATTCTTGTGCTTGTCTTCGTATGTAGCTTATGGTTCCCTAGTTAATTTTTATTACATCTTTTTTTTATCATAAATTCCGTTTAAAGTTTAACGGGGAATTATGCGAAGCATTGAAACTGTGGTTATGTAATGTTGGTTGCCTAAAATCAACAAAAAGCAGCACTTTCTGGTCATTGCTTAGTGGGTTTATGAAAGTTAATTTTATTGAAAAATTGTGCTTACCAGCAACATAAATAAACAAAGCACAAGTTGACATATTCTAAAGGTCCATCAATAAGCGTCTAAATACAAAATTTTGGCCATTTAAAATGCAAAAAAATGGTGCTTCTAAATTGCCAAAATTCAGAATTTAAGCGCTTATTAATGGCCTTTAGAATATGCCAACTTGTGCTTTGTTTATTTATGTTGCTGGTAAGCACAACTTTTAATTAAAACTAACTCTTATAAACCCACTGAGCAATGACCAGAAAATGCTGTTTTTTGTTGATTCGGGGCAACTGACATTACATAACCACAGTTTCTATGCTTCACGACATTTCCCTTTAAGGAATGCCTAAAGAAACACCAATATGGGTGGTTATTTTATTGCTTTGATAATGCACATTTCCAAAATAGGGGTTCCTTGGGCAGGTGCCGGCAGCCTTCAACAAAAGTAAAGAAATAAAATCAATTCTCCCAAATTACACAAACAGAATGGAAAGGTGATGTCCAAAGTGGCCCTTTCGAGCTTCGGGTGTTGTAAATTACAGGGCATCTATAACAAGTAGTAATTTTTATTAAAGGCTACTTATTTCAATTTAAATGTCAGCTTTTGCACCAGGCCAAATCATACAAGTGCTACGAGAGATACTTAACTTTTTAATTTAGTTTCCTTTAATAAGCAAAACTCCAAAAGGACATTTTTTTGAGAAACCTAAAATTATCTTATTTTTCTTCAAGAAAACCCAAGACAATCGAATCAATTTTTCAATTTTAATTTGCACTTTTAAACCTTAAAATTAATTTAAAATAATTAAGGCAGGTCTATTAAAAACAGCTTTGCCGGTTTTAGAAATTCTACCAGACCAACTGTTACCAATGTCAGTTATTAATTGGTTCTAATATTTCTGCTTTTTGCTAAACCTAAAATCAGTTCTTAATTTGTTTTAACATTTTTATACAATTGGCAAAAGTATATTACAAATTTCGGTTTGGCACTTAAAAAATGTTCAGTGATGGCAAAATTTTAGTAATAATCTCCCTCGTGGGACATTATTACTTAAATTTGGGAAGATTGGGAAGTTTTATTGGTTGTCAAGTTTTAGGTGCAAGTCACCCATTCTATGAATTGCGTAATTAACGAATTTATTTTAACGGTTGTTACAGTCCTGAAGAAGGGAATAATATATTTTTGAAACGTTGACGAATCTAACGCCTTTGATTTATTTAAATTTGGTTCAAAATTCTGCGAAAAAACCCCATTCATTAGGCAATAATGTTTACAAAAAACTATTTAGCACAAACTAGCACGAAGTAATGGTGATTCTCTACTACCATAGAAATAGAATGACTAGATTCATTTCTAGTCATTCTATTTCTTGCTTACAATCATAACATTACCAATGTGTGGGTCCAAGATCTAAAAGGCTAGCATAGGTAGGTTCCATTGAAAAAGTTTGTTTATTTACGTCCACTTACTCATTAGTCCATATAACTTACATGGGGTAAACAAAAAGATCTTGACCCCAAACAATGAATTTTTATACCTTTTCTATTGACAATTCCAACAAGAGAAATGTCACATATTTTGGCAGACAAAAAGTGATTCGTAGCAAGGCATACTTTATTTTATCAGGCCGGCGCACGTCATGTTCATTTTTTTATATACTGGAGGCCTTATTTTCTATAAGGTCCATTTTTGTGACGTCGAAAATATTAGTTTGTCTACTCGCTAAGGCTATCGCTTTGGTCAGCAATAAAAGTGAATTGTAAATATAAAATCTTTTTGTCTACGACAGTTTGACACTGAAATAATTTTTTTTGTTGCTTAAAATTGTTGATAAAATTCGGCCACATAAAGGTTTTTACAAGTGCTTTAAAATAAAATGAAAAATGTAATATATCTCAAATACTATTACGAAGGAATTACCATAAATGAACATAACCTTAAATGCAGATTTTTGCACGGTTCGTTACCATTAAACAATTTCTTAAGCTGTTCAGTTTCTTTAATTTGCAAAAATTTTCTTTTTCGCTTAATGTTACAGCTACAAAATGAGTTTCAGGTATTTAAAAGTCAAGACTAAGTATTGAAAGTGGTCAGTAAATTACCTGGCAGTGTTTTGTCACGGGAACAATTGGTCTCACACCTATCCTACTTTGATGTTGCCGGCACATAAATCTAACTACTTGCCTTATGAAAGCACCAGTGACGTCACTTAGGATTTAAAAACTACCGCGAGATTACTCTGGGTATTGTTTTTCTTAAGCCAACGAAATAAACTTGGTATTAAAAATAAATTAATTAGTTAATATTTCATTCGTTTAATGGTATTTAGCATTAAATAACTTTTAAAATAGATGAGAAAAAAGCCGAAAGCATATTCATAAATTCCGACT
This sequence comes from Cartodere bifasciata, assembly GCA_963920755.1. Taxonomy (NCBI): domain Eukaryota; kingdom Metazoa; phylum Arthropoda; class Insecta; order Coleoptera; family Latridiidae; genus Cartodere; species Cartodere bifasciata. The sequence continues at coordinate 3,981,672 of OY987196.1, read as the reverse complement.
TAAATTAAATCTTTAAACTTTTTCAATAAAATTAATTAAAAAATTCAGAAGCAACGCGACATAATTTATTTAATGCTTAATTTTACAACGTTGGAAAGACACTAGTTTCTTAAATTATAAGTAGTTAAAACTCTGGCTCATTTACATTTTTAATTTTTTTATACTTTAGTGAACTGGTTATATCAAAGGTTTTAAAGCATTATTTTGTAACAGCTTATATTATAGATGTGTCATTTATTACCGTTTAAAGCTTAGAGCATCGTGATTTTGTTGGAAGATAAAAGTTCCGAAATTTTTTTAGAAATGATTTACGTTTGAATCTTTATATTTTCGCAGAAGATTCACACTAAATTGTTTCTTACTTATTCGGCAGTGCACACGGTTTAAAGAAATGCAATAAAAAAGCCAACGAACAGGTGGACAATAATATTTCAAAAATGTTGATGTTCAAAATTCTAAGAAAAACTCAATGCTGGAAACGTTAGTACATTATATAGGGTGTCCAAACATTAGCGCTGTCGTTTAAAGAAAAAAGACCGTAGGTCCCAATTTCATAGTTTTGAGAAAAACGGGTTTATAGTTTTACGTTGGTACTTTTTAAACTCTACGTAATTTAGTGATTTTTTTTGTGCGAGGCTGTTTGTAATTATAATAATGATCACATTCCGAAAAATTAATCCAAAAATATATCTTTGTCCACAAAATATAAACAAAAATGTACATACGGTGGTACGTTGTTACTAATTGTAGTGCTTATACAAAGTAAAAAAACCGTAAGTGACAAATCAATCCGGTTTGCATTGATAAGCTAAGAGAAAAAAGCGTAAGTCCATACTTTGACGTCATCCTTTACTAAGTAAAATAATCGTAAGTGCGTACTCGTAAAGCAAAATGACTGATATGGTAAGGAAAAAGACCGTAAGTGTAGACATGAACATACGGTTTTTTTGCTTAGTAATGGTACTTACGGTCTTTTTACTTGCGAAATTGATGACGTAGTGGACTTACGGTTAATTTGATTCATGTTTTTTTTATACTTTCAAGCAAAAAATTATTTTTTTTTTCAATGAGATCGATAAAGGCAATGCCTAAGATCCCAAAAATAAAAAAAACTCAATTTCGTAAAATTGAGACTTACGGTCTTCTTTCTTTGGACGGCAGAGCGCATAAACGCGACGGTACGTTAAATAGGCATGTTTAGGGATTCCTAGAAAATGTTAAAAAAAAAAACCATCTCATATATTCTTGGCGATATGAGGTCCTAAAGTGCAAAACTTCAAACGCTTATACTTTAAAAATGACAGCACACATTAACAAAAAAAAATGGTTTAATACAAAGGTACAGTTTATCTTTAACCATTTCACCATTGGCTTATCTTTTAAGTGGACAAATAACATTTTTATAATCAATTTAATTTTACAAAATGTTCATGAAATGAAGATAACAATTTCAATAAAATCTACTGCAGAAGTGTATGATCAAGACTCATAGATGGGATTTTTGGATGTATTTTCCTAGACTCTGTTGCCGAATCTATGCAACTTTGTTCGCATTTTTCTCGAAGAATATAACACATGGATTTTAACAATTTTTCAGGAATCCCAAGGCATGCCCCAACAACGTACCATTGCGTTTATATATAATTTTTGGACACTCTGTATACCGCGGGTCTGAAGTAGATGTTTTAATCCTGCAGGAAAAGTTAGTACACATTTTTTCACTATGAAATTTTACTATACGGCGCCAGCTGAAGAAATTATATGACCCAAGGTATTTAACGATACATTGCCTTAAAAAAACTGAATGGATCATTAGCAGAGATTAGGTCATAAAACAGGCCAAACAACATTTTTTTAGAATACACCTAATAGACAATAATGTCTATATCATGCACAAAGCGCGCCCTAATTTGAAAGGGATAAAAATCAATAACCAAGCTTCAAAATGATTACCTTATAGGTATCCGTTAAGGGTGGTCTTATTGTTCTGGCGGTGCGCCGTCGCAATTAACGAAGGGAGCCAGTGATTAGCGCAGATAACGACATAACTAGACAAATGGGCCGCTCCAAATTACAGCCCGAAGCCGCTCTCTAATTTAAGCTCGCCGCGAACACCTACTGACAGCGGCATTGCCCGAACTATACCATACACCCATTTATACCATTGTCTTCTGATGGGTTGGATTCTTTAGATCGTTTTAACACTTTGCGTGAGAAACTTTTTTGAAATGAATCATTTAGAAACTATTTAGAAGCCGATTTTATCAATTAGTTCAAATGGAATGGAATAGTCATTTTAATTATTTTTTGTTCACACACTTTGAAGTTATACTTTTCGTTAATTCTTTTTATCCAAAATCATTTAAGATTATATTTTAGGCCTAGGTGTTATTCTGGATGTTATTTTAGAAAATCAGTATTATAATACGCACTTGTTTGGGTATTCCAAGAATGGAATAATTCTATTCTTGGAATATTTTTTTATTCTGACATTTTCAAATTTGTAAAAAGTGGGGGAATATACAACACACAGATTTATAGGACTATACCTTAGTGATACAACATAACCCTAAAAATATTGATTTTGTTTATCCTAAAGAATTTGAGTGGCATTATGTAATCGCAAATTACACCATTGTGGGCCCCATTTGTGCCCCCAAAAAATAATAATTTAACAACATAACCCATGCAAAATTCACACTTGGCATTTCTATTAGGTTAGGTATGAATCCCCCCTTTTTTTTTCTCTTCATTCGTGCTGTTTTGCAAAATAACAGTGATTCCGTTCAGACAGAATAGGGAGAATACCCAAACAAGTGCGCCTAATATTTTCCTTTTTTTATTGTCCAATTTCATATAGTGAAAAGAATTGACTATTCGCCTGCAGTGACATCACTGAAGCTATTTTCCATTGTTTTGATGACTAGGAGTCAAGAGATAATTGTCAAAACGTAAAAGTCGTGTCACCGATTGGCTGCTTTAGCTACAGTGACGTCACAATAATATGGTACATGTAAAATTGAATTTACCTTTAAACATACAACAGTGTAAAACCAAAATAGCATCTGCCGTCGTAAAGTTTTTTGAAATCTTTTTACGGTTTTATAAATAAATATTTGATATGATTCCTTATAAGAGAAAATTAATTAAGCGGTTAGTTTAGTAAAGTTTATAAAAAATTAAGTAATTCTTTGAAATTTTTTTCTAATTAACTTTTAAACCCATTTATATCTCATTAGTTGTCAAAGTTAGATGTTTTTATAATAATTGCTAGCAGTAGCACTAATTTAGCATTTCTGTTATTGGCTAACTGACAACTGAGCTGACGTGAACGTAACTAGCAATTAGATATAAAATAAAATCATAAAAATCACTGCAAATCTTGGCATTACTTCTCTAACAATAATTAGTTGTCTTGTTATTAACTGTTGAGCTCAAAGAAATTAAATGAACTAGAATGCCGTTTAAGTTCCGCGGATAGGCTAAAAAGACTCGTCATCATTTACTATCTTATTTTGTTTAAATTTTATATTTACACCCATTCCTACAATGTCATGTTTAAAAACAGACAGTACCATTATTTTTGGGAAAATTCTAAATTCTTTTTACAGAATAAAACACAAGATAACTTTTAAGTTTTTTTATTCACATTTAATTTAGGTATTTTCTATTTATCTAAAGCAATACTATTTACTGAAATATAAATCTAAGAGAAATATTGCAAGTACCCGTCAAATAGGACGAAATAAATAATTCATCTACCGTAGGCTTTCTAGGCCATAGCTATACTTTAAAATAAATATAGTACATTTCTTTTACAATAATTTTACAAAGAATTTATATAATCGTCTATAAGTACATTTTAAGTATTTACATTTTTGTACACGTGTGGTAATTAGGTAAGTTTAGTACAGGTTCTTAACAAAAAAATCACATATTGTTGATAAAGATACAATGCTGTCAAACTTTGGTCTAAAATAAATTTTTATTTTTATACAAACACAAATTATTAATTTTAAGGATTTGCCGCAAAATCAAAAAAAAAAAAAAAATTCTTAAATTAAATCCAATTAAAAGTTACTTAATTCGGAAGGGTCAGAATTTAAACCCTTCTAGTAATTTTATTATTACTAAGGTAGGTGGAAGTAAGACCATTAAAAATTCCCGTTTTTGAGGATACCTTGTAAAGAGCGTTTTTAAGTAGTTACCCAGTAATGAAGAGTTGTAGCCACATTCTTAAAGTTATACTGTTCTTTTATTAGTAATATTGTCTACTTATGTTCTTCTTGAAAATTTCTAAGTACCTAACTGTTTAGCTCAAAAAAAAACATAACAAAACACACATAGTCATTATAACTACTTAAACAGAAAAGTTTTTTTTTTTCGTCAGTTAAGGATAATTAGTTGCTAAACAGTAAAATCTTTTTTGCATGTGTTGGTAGCAATGAAAACTGACAATATGTTTTTAAGAACAAAAATGGTAATTTTAACGCTCAGTATATCATTGATAATGATGAGAAAGTTAGCATTCTGTTTTAAGTAATGGTGCGGCGAAGAGGAACCAAAAAATTTACAAACAACTTGTTTATTTTTCAGACATAACCAAATTTTTGGGACAGTCATCATCCACACAAAGTGTAGGCTTTTTTTTTAAGATTCCAAGATCCTGTACATTTTCTAAAAAACTTTTATGCGCTGTTAACATTTTGGCGCTTTCAACGTCTTTCTTTAGTTCTTCCATGTCGCGTTTTAACTTTGCACGTCGATTTTGGAACCACGTTATCACTTGAGCGTTTGTAAGTCCTAAACTAGCCGCTATTTCATCTCTATCTGCTGGACTGAGGTATTTTTGGTACAGGAAACGCTTTTCCAGTTCGAAAATTTGATGATTTGTGAAGGCTGTGCGAGATTTTCGTTTTTTCTTTGGTTGCTGTCGATTGTTGAAGAGATTTAGGTGATTTTGACCGTCTGAAACAAAAAGAAATAATTGTAGTTTATGCTATAAGATGCAAACTGTAGAATAATAAAACAAAAGTGATAATATCATTGACATTATAGAACTACAACTTAGTGGGCTGTAATAATTAGGAAACAATAAAACAAGTGATGAAACATATTTTGGTCGTACTGGCCGCGGTCTCATTAACTTCCTTTTGCCTAGATTTATTTTTATGTATCCGATGTATTATTGAGATACAATATTAGAAAATTATAAAATAGAGGATAATATATACACACTTTCATTATTGTTAAAACAAGCCAGCAAGTACTCAATGCATGTGTTTTTGAGTTTTATCGTTTCAGACAGACTGTTTTAGAAGTACTGGATGACATTTTTCCACTGGGGGACACTAGGTTAGGTAGGTTAGGGTAAGTTTTGCTGCTAAAAAGAAAATTTAAACATATGAGCTAATGTCACAAACTGCAATAAAAAATGTATACCTACATTAATGAGTTTGAATTTTGAAGGCAGCGCAAATGCCACTTTTTAATCCGTAATTTTTATACCTGATTAATCCTGTACCTTTTTGAGACGCAAGTGCCACTCTTTTAATCCGCAGCGCAAGTGCCACTGGGCGCAACTGCCACCTATTCAAATAAATGAGGGTGCCGATAGCGAGCCAAAGGGCAAGACATATAATTGACATAATGCGTATTAATGGTCACAAATCAGGGGGTGACACTTGTCCAAACTTACTTAATAAAAAACAGGTAATGTACTGTACAAATCGACCAAAAATTCACTTTATTAATTTCGCAATACATCTAAGACCTGCTGCAGAATGTAATTATTATTGTTTAGTTTAATCAAAATGATTTACGACAAGTATTTTCATGGATGACTTTGATAATTCCAACATTTCACAGATTTAATAAATGTATCATGAAAGTAGACGTTAAACAGAACACAGATATAACGTATGTTGTTTTAAAAGGTTATGTCAACTGCTAACTTTAATTTAATATGTTGAAATCAAAGCGGCTTTGGGTAAAAATAACGCGTACCTATCGGATCAACGCTTGCTTAGTCAAGTCTATTAAAGTTAACATTTGCTTCATATGTTAAACTGGTCGGAACTCGTCTTTATTCTATAATTACTTTTGCACAGAGCATCCGTTTTCTGTTATGCTAATTATGAGGGAGAATGGCATTAAAAACTGTCAAGAGTCCTAAGGTGGTCCTTGAGGCACAACACCGTCATAGAAAAGATTATCTATCTACCTTAATGATTTTGGTATCTTTGAAGGAAAAAAATGTTGTGCGCCTCTGGTACCAGATTCCTAAGACCCAAAATTACAAGGTGTAAAAATGCCATTGATCTACCCATTCAGAAAAAAAAGACAAATCGTTAACCATCAAAACATCTAAAGAATTCTCTCAAAAATTTAATATAAAGTTAAAGATTACCAGTTTAAAACATTAAGTTATAGTTTCACTGCTGTAGGTGAGACCGACACCAACAAGTAGTTGTCCAGCAAAGTCCGAAACCACTTTTCTCTTGTTGGTGGTGTCCAGTACTTGGTCGAGCCGATGTCGGCTCGGCACCTCAAAGCCAGAGCATTAGTCACACCTGCCAGTTACTACCTTCCAACTAGCCAACAACAGAATGGCCAACATAAGAATGATTTGGCGATATCATTAATAACAATAATATACCTTCTTGTTCTTTGCGTATTATGAGGTGATTCGGAAAAAGGCACTTTTAACACGTACACCGTGCTTAATTTTATGCAGCTAAAGACCTTCAAATATGGTGTTAATTTGGCGCGAAGGACCCAAGGACCTTTCTCACCAATTTTGACTTCATTACTGCAAGTACTGACCACTAATTTTGCACAATTTCATTCCAGGCTTTGAAGTAGCGTGTCCACCAAAAGAACACATACTCGTATACGTATATATAATTGAAAAACTGTATTATTATAAAATTTGCTTGTTTTTTAAATCCTTTGGAGATATGAGGCCCCAAAGTGCATAACGAAACCTTGATAACAACAGCACATAACAACGAAAAACTATCCGAATACAGTGCCAAAATCCATCTAAAACTATGTTACTATTTTTTTATATTTTTTCTTCTCATATAGATAAGAAACGATTCCCAGGGACCCTAGATATGCCCCAATGGCGCACTGTAGTCATTTCAGAGTTTATTGTGGCCATAAGGGTTTTGAGATCCTGCTTTTATTTTAACAAAATCATACTTTTGTATACACACACGTTCTTTAAGGTATACAAAAATTAAATTAATATTCCAATCTATTTTCAAACTTTGCCATTCCCAGGCATATCAACCAACTCTTAAAAATATGCTTGAAAATTTGATCATATTCCTAGGCCTACTGCAAGACTGATTACATATTAAAAAAATTAAAAGCAACTCATAAAGAAAGATCATAATAGTCCTAATTAAAAAAAAAATATTTGAAAAATCAAAGGCTTAGTAGGATCTTGTAAATATTAATTTTCCATGATACCATTTTGGGGATAAATTTTACCTTATAAGCCCGATTTAAAACTCTGCGCCAAGGTGCGCCAGCAAGTTACATATTATATGGATGTGTAGCCCAAGGCTTTCTTCTAATAACACAATATTGGCTGCCCCAATTTGCCCCATTTGAAACAATTTGAATTTAAAGAGGTTTTGGTAATGCATTAAATACGTTACGCCACGTTGAATGATATTCTTGTAGTTTTTAGTATTATTATTAAGATATCGATAATTTTTTTTGAATATTTTTTTTTATTTTAAATAGTCTTATCGTACCATATATTATAGTACGTGTTTAATAAAAAAATGTACTGTTTTAAATGATTTGCTTTATTTACAGATTAGATCTTGTCACTTTCGTTTTGATTCTCAGTGAAAACATTTAAGTTAAAATGACAAAATTCGTAATTTTGCAGGATATTTTGTGTGGGTGGATATGTGATACATCATGTAAACTATTACAAAATAATAGAAAAAAAATATTTTTAAACTTTTTAAATATTTTTTTTTTCTTTGGAAAACATTAATATTTTTTAACCAAAATTTGGGAACTTGGATTAAAATTATTTTGCAATTTATAAAAAAAAAATCCAAGTGAATTCATTAATCGTAACCATGTCTACGGACTTATGGCCAGAAAAAACATTGAAATGACTACTGTGTGGCGTACCATACAGGTGGTGTGCGAATTTTGAACAACTTCGATAGAGTTGTGCAAATTCCTAAATTCTATGTTGAGGAGTCCGGCAATAATATTATTTTGGGAATGGTTCTGGACGAAAAGTTTGTAATTTGCTCTTTTCTATAGATGGAAATTTTTTAGGTTCCTGATCCTATATCCAAATAGAACTTAGGTCTACCGTCCGTTTGATCCCTTATAAATGCAACAGACCAACAGAGAATCTGATTCTGAACTTTGCAAAGCTGTTCCGATCCTTTTTAAAGCTGGTCGTTAACAAACAAAACTCCTTTAGCACAAACCCGGCTTTATAATCATTACAAAGCAGAGTTGACAGTGTTTGTAATAAATACGAGAGCGAACGTGAATACCCGCCCGGCGACGCTATTTTCCAACCGATTTACCGCTGATGAGAAAATGAGCATTCCACTCAGGCACGGGTGCGAAAAAACGCCGTTCTAACGCTGTTATCCTTGCTGTTGTTACATCGTAAATCCTGCGAAATACACGCCCCCTGCTGACACAAGTGACAACCTCTTCGTTCTAACTAACCCTTGATCCTTTATACGGGTTATGTTTATGTCATCGCCGTCTATGACTTTGCGTTAATTGAATTTGGGGTTTAAACTATAAACAGTTTCATACCTGGCCTGTTTTCAAGTTCTTTTAGAGGGATATAAAAGATTCAATCTACCAAAAAATAATGCCTAAACGTAGAAGCAAATTTTGCCTAAATGAATACAGGGTGCCGAAAAATTGAAGCATAAACGCGACGGTACGTTATTGAGGCATGTAGGAGTCCCTAAAAAAGTGTTAAAAAAATCCATCTCATATTCTCTTATGGCCAATTGCTCAACACTTTTTAAGTCATTGAATAAATCTAAGTGACTGTTTATCATAGAAAACATAATTTTAGACAATGTCTAGGTGGTGGTTGTCAAACTCTGTTTATGATAAAATGTTAGTTAAACTTTAAGGAACAGTTAAGAATTTACGGAGAAACTGGGCATTAGAGATATACGCTCCCAAATAACAAAACTTCGAACGCTTATACCTTAATAACAGAACATATTAACGAAAAAATTGGATTAATAACTACAAAGCTACAGTCTATCTTAAACCATTTGATCATTTGCTTATCTTTTAAATGGTCGAATTAGATTTTTATAATCAACTTAATTTTGCAAAATTTTCATAAAATCAAGCTGACAACAATGTCAATGGTTATGATGTGAAATCGGTTGTGTATGCTAGCGATTTGTTTTAGCATTAAACAGTCTATTGTCTGCGGATAGTTAAAGACACTGACACATAAAAATCATATTCCATGTCTCTTATAACAGGATATTACATTTTAAGCAGTTCTTTCTTCAGCAAAGCATAAACACTCCTTACATTTCAAAGTGACAAAATAAGAATACTGAAATGATATATCACCACTTATGGCAACGTATGGTTTTTCCAAGATTACCAATAAATAAATCAAGTTAAAGTGAGAGTCAAAGTGTTTTTTCTAACGGGCGAATGTGACAAAGCATAAAAACTTTGGTTATGTAATGTTGGTTGCCCTAAAATCAACAAAAAACGATATTCCCCTTTAATTTAAAAATTTGCCACAATTTTGACTTACATTATCAGAAAAAATTGTACAAGGACTGCACATTTAAAATGTACTAATTTATCGTTATGTCAAGCTTTCGTCATAATATGCATATTTTTTAAATCACAAATGCAAATAAAGACTTACGACACAACGATTATGAAAAATTATCATATAAATTTGAAATTGGTTTCAATACTGTGGGCATTAACTACCTTTAATAATATTTTTATTTGTTTTTCTTTTATGGCATACCGTTTTAATTGTTTTCAAGTAATGTTTAAATCGATAGAAGGGCGTGTTTAAATGGTTGCCTACGTAAATATTTGATAAAAATAACAAGGGAAAAATATTCCAAATGCCAAGTTTTAAAAAATTGTAAAACTGTCAAGGGTCTAGGATCATCGGGAATTTAAACTTTTAGCTATAGTTAAACAGTTTTCTAGTATGATTATTGGCAAAAATAATTATGTTTTAATTTTCTGTTAACCTACCAAACACAGAATTACATGGTCCTTTTAACGAAATTTAATATTATAATAATAATAACTTCAAAACTTTAACTATCCTAAATTTAAACTGAATATTAATAAGGAACATTTCAAACCGGATTATTTACTAATTGTATATCGTATAGTTTACCCCTATTACTTAAAGTAAATTTGGGTCTTTAAATTGGTAATACAATACTTTTTACCTACATCCTCTACATGAAGACAAATATAAAGTTGTTCGTTAATACGTTTTCAATATGCTTCAAAGTTAAAATTAATAATGGCTTTATTATTCTTTCAGACCGCAAAAAACTTATTTAGCGTTTTTTCAATTGATGAAAAGAATTATTTTAAATAACATTAAGTACTTCTGGTCACGCAAGCATTTTACATTTCTTTTAAATAAGTATTGGTTTGTTCAGTAGTAACATAATTGTGGTGTATAACTTTTTGGGCGTATTCAAGAAATTATGTTATTTTCCCTCGTTTAAAGAAGTGCCACATAGTGGTTTAAAAATAAACAGAAAATGATAAAAATATCATCACAACGTTTGACAGGGGAAAATAATGTCCAAATCTCAAGTGAGCCATGGAATAATCAAATACGGAAACAGAAGAGTGTTAACCCTAGCCTACTGTCATCATATGTTTTCATTTAAAAGTTTTAAACACCGCTTAATTTGTCAACAAATCGTTTTCAAAGCACATGTTTTGGAATCTGATTTTAATAGCTACAGAATATTTAAAATTGATAGAGGAGGCCGGAATCAATATTTTAGTCGCAGGAAAAGACAAATCAAAAACATTAATTTTAGTTACTAATGATATCAATCATGAAGCTCATGAAATCTGCCTGCCAAAACCACTTTGAACTAATTGAAATTATGTTTAGCAACGTGTTTATTAATATCCCATCGCACTGTCGTATTTAAAACACTACAACATATTTTACACTTAGAAGCTTGTAATTCTTTCGACAGATCGTTGCGGGAATGCAGCGTCAAACCCTAAATATTTTGTCAGATTATTATTAAACTAAATTAGCCGTGTGTTTACTTGATTATTTAAATTCTTGCGCGTCTTTTGTTTTTCACACTACGGTGGCAGAGTATTTTAATTTAAACTCTTAAAATGCCTCTCGCCATGTTTGAATTATGGTGCATTATTCTTATCGGGACCCAATCAAAAAATGTCACGCTTTGCGAGCAGTAACAAAGGTTATTAAAATTAGATTTGTGTTGTGTTATTTTTGTCTAAATCCTAGTTTGTTTGTTTTACTATGGATGAGCGCCACTTATTAGGGACGGTGTTTGCGGAAGAAATTAGTTTGGACTTCAACCAAATGTCAACGTTTGTTTTCTTTTGGGTATTCGGTAACATAATCCGGGGACAATAGAAGGGATTCTGGGCCAAATTAGTCTTTTAACACTATGACGAACATGTTTGCAGTTTTACGAATCGTATCTGGGATTCCTTACATGTTTTTGTAATTATTTCAGAGTGCATACAAGACAAAGTTTGGTGTAACTGATTTTAAAATGATTGATGCAAACATCTATGGAATTTATTCGTTCCATGTCCTACAAGATTGTTGTAGTTTGAGCTTGAAAAAAATATATAAAAGCCAGATTTTTTATATGTGTTAGAACATGCATTAGGGAACTTAAATCCACATTTTGCACACTCCTAAGGGGTGAGCTTTCCCCCCTATCAATTAAAAAGGGGGGATTTTTGCAGTGTAAATTTCTCCGTTGCTATTGGTCGTAGATTTTTTATTTTTTTTGTATTGTGTAGCAATTTAAAAAAATTTGACTAAAGGGGGCCCAAGGGGGCTCTCGATATTTTTTCAGATTAGCACTACTCCGAGGAGCATTATACATAAATACACAATGCATATTTTACAAGAAAAACGAAAAACTGAACATAAAATGTAAGTCTTTGCAAAAGGGGGTCCCAGGGGGGTCTCATAGTTAATTTTTAGGTGGGCACTTTTTGTTTTTATCGCTTAAATGGGTAATAATAAGAAGCATTTGTTTTAAATTTTTTGGCTCTAATCACAATGTATACACAAAATTTGTTGACCCAACGCAATCCTAAAAACGAAACTTTTCAGACTTTGGAGCCCCATTTCTACGGTTTGATTGGACTTACCATAAAAATGTCTTTTGGTTATTGTAAAAGACAAATAGATCTTCAGAAAATATTTGAAGTAATTTTTGAATAAAAAAACAAAAAGCGAGTTATTTGTAAAAAACAATCATAATACCCATATTTTGACCATGTTTTTGGCAATTATATTTTTTTTGTAACAGTTACAAAAAAAATGTTTCTTATAAAAGTTGTAGTCATTACTTTTTGCTACACAATACAAAAAAATACGACCAATAGCAACGGAGAAATTTACACTGCAAAAATCCCCCCTTTTTAATTGATAGGGGGGAAAGCTCACCCCTTAGGAGTGTGCAAAATGTGGATTTAAGTTCTCTAATGCATGTTCTAACACATATAAAAAATCTGGCTTTTATATATTTTTTTCCAGATTTGCTATGATTTTACGACAACAATCTTGGCCCAATGGTATTTTTACTTATTCACATTCTAGGTATTCTTTTTTAGTTTGCCTTTATGTTAAGTTAAATGACAGATTGTTCCTAATTTTCCAAAAGAATTTCTTTTGTCAACGGCTAAATCTAAAGATGACATATTATAGACCATCGCTGACAAACCTAGTGGCCGCGAATGTGACAAGTCCCATTGATTCTAGTCCCAATATAAATGTGTCGTAATCGACTTCTGTATAACTTGTAACGTCAATTCATCTAACTGAATCCATGTCCTCTGAGTGAGTAATGATTTCCTTTGCGGGGGTAGATGGTGGTAAATAAATAGCCAACTAAACTGTCAACGTAGCTGCCGTGATTTATCCGAGTGTGGTGCCCTCTGGCCAATATGTCACTATTACATAGACACCTCGACTTAATCAGGATTACGGATTATTTGTTTGTTTGCTGATACATTTTATTGCTTTGGAGCTAGGCTTGGAAATCGCTTATTTAGTGCTTGCTATAAGGGTTGAGGTGGCCGGGAAAGAAGATGAAATTAAATAGGTTACGTAATTGATATTCGATGCGAAGTCATAAATAAGGCTGAAGGTAATTTTTACTAAATAGCAAAAATTAGTTTAGATTATGTTGTAAGGAATTAAGAAGTAGAATTGAAAAGAATTGTTCCGCGACCTGCAACACCTTTGACTAATATAAATTTAAAACTGTACTGTTAAGAAAGGAAAGATGTTTTATTGGTTGCCAAGTTTTAAGTGCAAATCACCTATTCTATGAATCGCGTAATTAACAAATTTAGGCTATAATTTTTAAAGAAAGCTGTTTAGCACGAACTAGCAGGTAGTAATAGTGATTCTCTACGCTGTCGTAGAGAAATTGACACCGAAATTATTTTTTGTGTAGCTTAAAATTGTTGATGAAATTAAGCCACATAAAGGCTTTAAAAAGTGCTTTAAAATCAAATGAAAAACTGTAACATACCTCAAATACTATTAAAAAGAAATTACCTTAAAGTATGCCGATTTACAATATCCAATAATTAATTCGCATCACCACACAGTTTTTAGGATTACCAAATTACAAGAATCACCTTTTTAGAAATAAAAATGTAAACAAACCATGAGAATGCTTTATTTTAGCAGATTTTGAGGTTATGTTCGTTTCAGATTGTTTAAATCGAAAATCGGAGAAGAATTAACATTATTGAAAACAAAATTTAGTTGCGATTTGCTTTAGACTGTTTGCTTTAAATTCATAATTGATCCTTTATTTCCCAAATCTTCTTAAAGTTTAAACTCAGAGAAGAGTTGTGAGAAAGCGTAAACCCAAAAATAAACAATTATTTATGTTGTTTTAAATTACAATCTTAATCCCCTTTTCCCCAGTAGCATCTTCTTATTTATCTTCCTTCAACCAATTTAATTTTCTCGTAATTCTTTCAGCACCTGGCTAAACGTTTAATCGAAACAAGTTCCAACTCCGAATTTCGTTAATATCTAATAATGTGCGGAAATAATGCGAGAAACGTTTGCCAAGTGAGTACCTATTCATACAAAAGCAACGGCGATAATCTCTAATAAAACAACTGAAGTGTGAAAGTGGATTTTTGTTGTTGGAAAGCAAATGGCTTTTCATGAAAGAAAAGCACTTTGTACGTAATTGGTGATTTAGTTTTTAGACAAATAACTCACGGGGAAAGATCTAAAATTGGTATTTAGTATCACGCGATTTGATTTCGGGTGATTAAACGCCTAAAAACTTAAATTGAAATCAAGCTTTAACTAGAATTTTGATTGACATATTGCGTTTTACATTTGGCGCCCTACGCTTATTCACATACCTTGTTTTAATGCAAATATTCTTGTTTTTAGCTTTAGTGTTTCTATATTTATTAAATAGTTAATGCACTAGTTATTTTTGAATGGAAGTGTACCATTTAAGGTGCTGGCTACTTGTTTTTAAATGTTTCCAAACTTTTTATTTTATGTGTTATGTGTTAAAAGTTTTAGTTGATGGGAATTATTGCTACAATAAATTTTATTGACGCTTACGACTCTTAAAGGCAATTTTAGTTAACAAAATTCCAGGCTAAAGGCCTTCAGGTAGTCAAATAAAAAAATTACGACCTTTAGTCGCTTTGTTGGTTTTTTTGTGTTTTTATTACACACAGCAAGCTAGATAATTATTCTTTAAAAAACTGCAGTTAAATGTATTAAAAACGAATTAATTCCGGATGCAAATAAGGCATTAAAACAATATTATGACATCTGTAATTGTATAATTTACACCCATGTGAATTAATAAAAGGCCGTAAGCAATTTAAAATGGACAAAAAATAGCAGTGTGCTCCAAATTTAAAATAACACGTTTGTCTGTAATAGCTCCTATAATGAACGTGGGTATTATGATGCCCCGGATAAAAACAGATATTTTTAGTCACCCTTCTGAAATTGCTGTAGATTTGGGCGTGCTTCAGCCCGCTATCTCTAATCTAGCCACTTCCGAAAGCTCCTTAAATACACTTCTAAAGCAATGAAAATACAGTTCTGTTCAGTGGCGTATTTAGTACCCCCGCAGACCCCGCAATGCGGGGGGGCCCCGGACATTTAGGATTTTTTAGGGGCCCCGAACTAAAAAAAAATAACTACAAAAATGGTGTTTTAGCGTTTAAAATCAGTAAAAATTCAAAAAAAATTGCCTGCGGCGCCATTTTTAGGGCCCCATAATTTTTTTGCGGGGGGGCCCCACAAATTTTAAATACGCCACTGGTTCTGTTTAATGCGGTTTCTATTTGATCAAAGATACAACATGCCAACACAAAACAGACTTTAAAACGGTAGCCATGTTGGTATGACACTCTTTTGTTTGAAGAGGCCGACTACTTGTATTTAACATCAATATTTACTAAACAAACCGACCCACATTCTTAACAGCATACCTCAGAGTGATCTGTCAGATGTCATACTTATCTCATTATAAATTCATTATCAGTTTCGGAGGTAATATCTTTGTTAAAGTGGAGATATAAAGAGGGCAATTGAAAAAAGTTTAAGCATGAATAACACAACGTGTCGAATGTAGAATATCTCATTTCCTGTCCGGTCTGCCCTTCCCAGACGTCTTTGTTGATCGTCAATTGTTTAGTCACATGTCAGATCTTATTTTGCGGCTACTTGATGCCACAGCTCAAACAAAATATCGGTTTGACTGTGCTAGTACACGATAGTTTATTTAATAAAAAAAAAATGAATGGTTTCTTGACATGCAAATGACTATACTGATTTTTATTCAAGATAGCATTTTATTCTTTGAGTTTTTAACTAGCATGCAAACTGTCGTATTTAGTTTATTCGCGGATTGGGTTGAAAAGTTCCTTAACATGGCATTAAATATAGCTGCTGTTTTATACCGACACTAATGTCACATTGCAAACATTCTTGAGTTTAATTGTATTTTTTTTTCGCGACCACACATTAATTACTGTTGTTTTTTCTAAGAATTGCAATAATTTTACAAGCCGTACATAATTTGGAATTGTCATCTTTGTACAATATGAAGGCTAAGTCACTAATCGGAAATTAATTATTTTGCGAAGAGTCATTTCCACCATTTTTGACTATAACCTTATTCTACATCTATATGTAAATCTGATATATAATTAACTAATGGTAAAGGTTTCTAACAATGATTTCTACACCTCAAATTGGGCGTTTTTTTGTCCTTTTTTCATAATTACGACCTGTCAAGCCAAATCTACGGCGCCATCTACATAATTACAATTCTAGTAGGTTGTAAAAATCCAAGACCATTGTTCGCAGCTACCACCAATATAATAGATAAGAAATTACTTTAGAATTCCAGAATACGGACCAATAAAATAGCAATTAAGAAATTAAACCACTTAAAACAATATGACTTGAATAAATGACCCTTATAAAACTGTCGCAGTTTTATTGTTACTATAAAACTTAAGGATCTATCTAGCCCTGAATATTGTTTGCAGGTTCGCCGCTAGAGGGCTTCCGACAAAGTGTTTAAACGTATATAAAAGTCAGAACGATTTTTAAGTGGCTTCAAATCATACATCTCCATATGGTTTGGAACAAAGGTAAATTTAAATCATTTGAGGCTATGTAATGTTTTGCTTGTACATTATAGGAAGTGGGTATTTTTGTAGCACCCACCTTTTTATTTAGACTTGAGTAAAGTCCGCCGCTGTCTAATTTTGTATCATTATTTTATACTTATCACGTACCTAGATGGTGTATTGTTTGAGAGCATTGCTATTGTCTTGTTAATAATTGAGGTGACGTTAAAGATGATGCTTTCTGAATTTGAATAATATGATCTAAGACACCATGAACAGAAAATTCGTCACAAAGAACCTATCTTGCTAAATACCTGATATAGGGGGTGTTGTAAAAACAACATGTTATAAGTTTCAAAGAAAGGTATCCTGTTTGAGGTTACATTGTATATCGCAATTTACTTTATTCTCAAAGATATTAATAAACTTTGCATAATTATCTACTTCGCATCAAAAAAGTCATAAAATTACAGCAAATGTCTATAATAAATGTGTTAGCGCTTACTCTTTCAAGATAATTCCTAATTGTTTAAAACTAACGCTTAAATTCAATTTATTAATAATGTTAAGTTAATTATACTCTTGTATAGACGTCTTGTAAAATAATTACCTGACTAAAGGCTTTCAGTTCTAATAAGAAAAATTACCTGCCAATCACATAAAACGAATAGTTACGCCATTTGAAATGTTTTTCTGTTTTCAAGTATTCGTATTATTTACGAAAGTAGGCTTATAACCATGGTAACGCAAATTAGTTTAAAAAAATCAAAACGTGAATGGATAGTTCTATGTTCCTAAAATTTAAAAAAAACATCATTTCTAAAGAACTTAAATGGGCCTAGATAACATTTTCGGTAAAGGATATTAGCATTACTCGTTGGTTTCTTATTTAATCAATTGGTTTTAAATAATAAGGTGGGCCACACACCAAGTTTCCTTAATTTCATTACATCTAAGGTAGAATGGTGCATTCAAGTTAGGTAAAATTTAATTTGGAACCATTATTTAATTTAATTAATCGAATCCTTTTTTGTTTGCCTATTTCCGATTAGGTACTCAATTTTTAACTGTAGCAAAATACTAATGGACATTAAAAAAATTGGGTAAACTAACCGATTACCATCAAACATTCTTAAGAACCTACTTAAGGAGCACCATATTTTCTTCAAAAAGACCGACAAGGTCGGAAATATGTTTATATAGATTCATTATGTAAACGGGTTTTTTGATCTTTTAGAGAACCTCGTTATTATACTTAAGTTATGAATATAGCTTTGAGAACCTAGTAATTATAATGTACTTAGACATATTCTGACACATTACGTGCAAGTTGATCGGAAAGATTAGTTCTACAGAAGTTAAAACGCTTTAAGAATCGAAAAGAAATCGATGTTGCCTCCATTATGATTAGCTAAGTACTAATTTAACAATACAACTACAGAAATAACTTTATTTAATGCATGCAACACATTTTAGTAATTTGAGCCAAACTGTCTGGACATATAGGTATTAATATTACTTATGGGGTGGTATTTTCAAAATTTATCACAATATCATAAGGTTTAATGAATTGTATTCGGTGATGGGTGTCTAATCTTTAAAATATTCACTGAATCTAGTGACAAGGATTGCATGTTTCCTTTAACCGCCGCCGCCGGCGGCTTCAGTAAGATGGGGTAGTGAAATTAATTTACGAACTCAGGATTAAAAAAATAATTAGCATTCTGCCATTCAAATGGAGAAAAAGTAATAATAAAATTCAATTATTGCACTTAAAAAATGCAGCACAATCGTGTTAAAATGGCATTTCTGACAGTATTGTTTATTAAATCTAGAAAGAACGGCGCACGAATATTATTAATGCCTACAAATTGAAATTACTTTGACTTCTGAAAACGTTTTAACGTCTCACAGACACGGAAACAAATCAAAACAAGAGCTGGATAAAAATGTGGGAAATTCATTGAAATGGTAATAAATTTAAACGCGATGAGTTGGTTTTTGGTTCAATAATTTTAAAAACACTAAAAAGTTCCGCACGGTTGGGATATTACGTTTAAACCCATTAGCTCGTTGGTTAGTTTTTTTAACACAACAATCAAAGGTTTCTACTTGGTTGAAATTGATTTCTGGTATTCGATTGTGGGAATATTGTTTACCAGAAACAACTACCTACATAATAACTTCGCCTTGTTACTTAACTTCTGTCGGGTAGATAAATGCATTTTCTACTGACTGGAATGCAAAAAATACAGTAAATGAATTAAGAAATCAACTAAACGAGAAAGCAGACATTTAGCAGTACCGGAATTTACAGTTTTTAGTAGTTTTAGTTAAATAGCAGTACCGTCTATGTTAACTTCACAAATCTCAACATATTATCAGCTTTACTTTAGTATTGATAAAAAAGCCCCTAAATTTGCATCTGGTACTGGCACTGGTACTCGCACTGGTATTTACATTATCAAAATAATTTACAACATAACTTTACTTCTAGTTGGGGTACTGCTGGAATTTCCATAGTTATACCTCTAAGAAGGTAATCAAAATCTCGGTTTAGTCAAGATTTATTCATTTAGGAAAATTAGATATGCCTTCTTAAGGTAGAATTGCCGCTGATGGAGACGGTAGCTGATGCAAGATCACGGAGTACCGAACGATCACGTATTATATTTTTTGTCGGTATTATTTATCGTTCAGTAGCCGGCCACGTACAATTCACCGCAATTATTTTTAAATTGTGAGAACATTGGTGCAATTTGGTTATGACTTGTCTATCTGGCATCATGGGTCGATACTCAATACGCCACTTATTTCCAAAGTTACGAAATAGTCACAGAAAAAAATCAAATTAAACCGTTATCATTAGGTTCACACCAAAATTCACAACCTGAAAGACTTCTTCATTTGCGACCTAAAAATTGCACAAGCACTAAAAGCGTCTAGTTTAAAGAACTGTAGGTTTAGTTTTATCGATTTTTTACTGTTTTACATTCTAAAAACACTGGATGTACAAATCAGCACATTACGTGACCCTGCACTCCCATTCAATGGGTTGTTTCTAGTTTGCTATAAAAATAAACTATAAATCCAGGGGCGGATGGGCCCATCTGGAGTTCTGGAGATTTCCAGAAGGGCCGCCGTACTTTGGGCCGGTAAGGTCCAGTTGTTAATAAAAAATAATTTCTTAGTTTGTGCTTATTTTAACCAAAAAAATTTCGCCTGCGGCGCAAATTTGGGCCGGCTTACCTCTGTTCCAGGGCCGGTCAAGTGCTTCCCATCCGCCCCTGTATAAATCTAACAATTCATGCAATAAATCACTTGATTTTATTTTGCATTAATAAATCATGTAATTAACGTAATCAATAACCGTTAGTACACTCCCATTTCGTTTCTAACTATCAGGTTGGTTTGACAATTTTTGTTTCACAACCCAAGTTTACATTTGAATAACTATTTAAACACTCCGAAAGTGCTTAACATGTTCCCGAATTCCAGTTGCTTGTTTTCGCATTGTTTGTCCAATGTAAAATTGCACAATACCTATTAACCTAAAGTTAAAACCCATCAACGTTTATAACTGTTATTTTTATGGGTTAAAATAACATAAAAATGAAATTAAACTTGTAGCATGGTATGCGGAATACCCATAAGAATATTTCGATAGGCAATCTTCCAAACGGAACATCGTTAGATGGTCTCATCTAATAAAGAATTAAGTTAATTGATGTATGTAAGTATATGTTAATATTTTCGATAAGATTAATTTTCCACTACCGATTAGTAACAGGTACTAAATAGGTGATGTGAACCGCTGAACGAAAAATGATATTAGGAACTATTCGATTCTTCGTGTGTGATACGGCATAATATAAAGTTGTCGGTCACTCAATTACCTTTGAAGCGCTCAATATTTGATTCCATCGGCTTCTTTGAAAATCTCGAGTCTCCAATTAGTGTGAACCGTCGCTCGAGGCTATGGCGGCTCCTTTGATCTTAAAAATACCTGTTGCCGCTTAGAATGGACTGGAGTACCACTGTGGCAGTACTGAATGGCATCGTCTAAGCGCATTGGCGGTTAGACTGTGCATTTTCTTGGCTCATTAGTACGTAATGAGCACCGTCTAAGCGTGTTGGGGTTTTTTAACAGACCGCAGAGCCAGTTAAAGTTAATCATTCTTAAGTCAGTGATACACGTTGGATTACGCTTGGTACTAATTTTAAAACGTGTAAAACAATGTCTTTCATGCATTCCTGGATTGATTTCAGAGACCGAAAGGATGATGGATGAATTCCTATTAGCACTTTTTAATTTTTCTGTTTTATTGTTTTTATTTTTACATTAGTTAAAAGACGGGAAACATGTTTTTTAATATGCAGGTTTATATTGTTCAACACGTTGCACGAATTATTAGGTAGTTTTGCTTTCTTGTTACCGTATTCAATTTTTTGCATAGAATGTGTTTGCTTTAAAACAAACTTGCTTTATTAAAAGATAAAGGGATATATGCCTGTTGCACCGATCTTTAAATTTGAATATACAAAAATTTTGTGTATTGCGCCACTTTTATGATACCTATTGTTTTGTCACCCCAACAAATTAGTCATTAGTTTTCATTTTAGCAGCAAAACTTAACCTGACCTACCTAATCTAGTGTCCCCCAGTGGAATATGGTCCCCCAGTGCTTTTATAAAATTCTATCTAAAGCCCTGAAATTTAAAAAAACAAACTAGAGAAAAATTAAGAATACTTGTCAGTACATTACCAAGACAATACATATCTAACAGCGGAAAACGGAAAGCTACTGATAATATCACCGAAAAGCCAGCAAAAATTGTAAGACGGGAAATTCAACAAGCCCCAGCGTTTATCCGCGATAGTTAGAATGTACCTAAAAATATATTTAAATTGAGTTTTCTTAATCCTTTTTACCCGGGTCTTCTTACCTCCTGGTATAACAATAGACCTTTTATAAAAAATAGCGGCGCAATACAAACTATTTCTGTATGACCAAATCGGCGCAATGCAAATACACCCAGATAAAGGTACTACCGATGCTCATTTAGTCCCAATTTGAACGAACCAGTGAGGTGCTTCGGCCAAATCTTTCTCTTTCAGAAAGATTCAAATAAATGATTTGTAGTAATTTAAAGGACAATAATACATGATAATAAAAGTACAGTTTCATGAAGTAAGTGAAAGAGGCATCTCTCCATCTAGGATCATTATGTTTTAATATGAAATTACGTCGATGATACTTATAAACAGCTTTAATAATTGCGGCTTTTGAGAGACCGCGTAGTACCATCATCGGTGTGTGGTCCCCATCCAAAGAGTGTAAAGCCGTATAGTAGCGAGCGGCAAATCCACCAACAAAAGCGGCTATAGACCGCGCATTTATTCACAGCTCGATTTATATAGTGTATAATACTATTCATCTATCATCTTAAATTATTATATAAGAAGGAGACGCCTTCTATACACGAACAATGAATAATGATTAAAGTCACATTGATTTTTACATAAATATGCACTACATTTTACGCCTTAGCCAATCCTGAATTGGTACTTAGCCAATGTTGTCAAAGGTATCTAATTTTCATGTTTTTATATCGTCATCTAATAATTATTGCGTAGGAAATGGAATTCAAGGTGGTCTGCCAAATTGTTTAGGTTTTTTTGTTAATAACCTATTTGTCATAGTGAATAAGATCACCGTCGCGTCATCCGTTAGGTTATCAAATGATAATGATACCAATTAGTTTTGGGAATCCACAGGGAACCATTTTAGGGACAGTTACATTTTGTATAGTGTATAAAATTCTACTCTGACGGTAAATTTCAAATGCACGTTTATTAAAAAAGCAAAGAGCTGTTGTTCCTCACGCGAAAGAAATTTTTTCATCAAAGATGTATTTAGTTTTTACGATTTTTACAAGAAGCAGCTTAAACTTAATTTCTCATCAACAAAATTGAAAGTTTATTTTTCTGTTTAAAATTTGCTGTGAAATATTTATGATGTTTAGCAGTCAATAAAACGGTACTTACTTTTAAATTTCGATTGGATTTATTTTTCCGACAATTTTATGTTGCTAAGGTACATTTTGCAATGGAACTATACAACTTTAGATTTGGCAAAGTATGTCATACTGCAAATACAATAATTGTGCTTATTTAACCATTTTAAGTACCAAATTTTGTTAAAGGATCTAATTGGACAATTCTAAAATTTTTACTAGATCTATCTAAGCTCTAACATTCTGCTGAATTTGTAAAAATCTTACAAACATTACACAACTCAAAAACAAAAAATATTTTTGTCAAAAAACATAATTCTTCCACACAAATGCTACGAATAGAGTCTGAATTTCAAAGTTAATCTTACCTCCACTAGTTTCGGGAGTTGGAGCATCAAAAGTCTTAGACGTCATCTGGAAAAGCGCGTGCAACGGATCTCCGGGTTGTTTCCCTTGTTGATGCCCTTGTTGCTGCAACCTATGCCTTTGTTGTTGACTTGTTGAGACAATATCCGGAGAGCAACAATCACTAGCCACGCTACTGGACCTGTCGCTGCCCGTTTCCGACGTGTAGCTCGCGTTAAAAGCTGCAAACTCCGCCGGTCGAAACAGGGCTAACTGTTGCACTTTTAAATGTCTGTGGAACGACTCCAGACGCTGTTGATGCGCCTCTAGTTCCGGATCTATGTCCCATGGTCGCACTATCCGCGTGGGTTGTGTCTTACCCGAGGGTTTGTGGTTCAGAATGTCCATGATTGAGAAGGATTTGACGCCGTTTGATTGATCCACTTCCATGTCGTTTGTAGGGCTGATTTGTCGCTCTTCCACCGCGGCACCGTCTTGCATTTTAAGTTTTTTCAGAGGTTTAAAGTACTCTTCGCCTGCTCCGGGGTTTTCCCGGGAAGGACACCTACAGTTATTGTTCGGGCTACTAGTGGAACTATTTGGGCAACTATCACGACGACGCACGGGCACTGGGCTAGGGCAACCAACACTGATCTCATCGTCCGACATGTATTTAGTGTCTCTGGCACTATGTCCGAAATTTGGACTCGTTGACCGCGAGGAGACCGGGCTCTCAGCGACGAATTTGGGCACTATGAACGACGGTGACATTTCCGCTTGCTGGGCACTGATTTCCTGCATTTTATTCAAGTACAGCAAAGTCCAAAACATCACACTAACATCACTTGGGTGCTGGAACTACACACGTGTGTATCACCCTATCTTAAAGAGATCTGAAAACGAGTGAACGTCAATCTTGCCAGCACTCAGAAGAGCGACTGGCTCCGCCCCCCTATTAACGGCACAACAAATGGGAGGACAAAAAGAAATAAATGGTCCCTTTTAAAGTTGCCGCTTCGTGATTTGATTGGTCGAGGGCGGAGTTTAATGGAATGTTCAGCTAAACCCTGCCCACCAATCATCTGTCTAATTTGCAGCGGATCGTTTATATCATTTGTTTCTCAGAAAATAAATGAGATTTGGCTTCGGGACAAGGTTTAGCATATGTCCAATTTGAATTATTTTGCTTTATGGAAATTCTTTTCTTTGCTCATTTATAAATTTGATACGTTTTAGTCGGAATTACGTATAAGATTACTTCCACTTGATAAAATAAATGAGTTATAATTAGCATTATCACATGATTATTATAATTGGACAGTTTTAATTACGTCTAACTCATTTGCACTTAATACTTTTCAAAACCAGATGCATCGTTAAGTCTTCCAAAGCAATTTTACATTTTTGGTCCTTCGAACTGAACTACTCAAAAAACGTAATAATTTGATTTTATCGCAAGTCTGCATTGTCTATTTAATGACACGTAATTACAAAATTGTCTAAAAATTTAACAAAAGGCTCAGGAAATAACTTTACGTGATAGAACGTCCGCTTTTAAATTTAAACCCTTACGCACCCTGAAGCCAGTGATGGCCATTAGGTCCTAAATATAAAGATAAACTGCCTACCGTCTGAGATAATTAAACCAATAACAAATAACTTCCGCCACATCTAGTAGACTATCAGAGCAATAAAGCAACAACACAAGGGACCTTATTTTACACTGAGAAAAAGGAATTTAACAATAACTAACCAGATTATGGTGGTGTGGCGCTTTTATAATTGAGGTTAGAACTGTAAAAAATGATAAAACATTAACGCAAAGCATAGAAACTGTGGTTTTGTAATGTTGGTTGTCTAAAATCAACAAAAAACAGCACTTTCTGGTCATTGCTCTGTCGATTTATAAGCGGTAATTTTAATTAAAAATTGTGCTTACCAGCAACATAAATAAACAAAACTCAAGTTGACATTTTCTTAAGGTCCATCAATAAACGTTTAAATACAGAATTTTGGCCATTTAAAATGCAAAAAAAAGTGCTTCAAAATTACATAACCACAGTATCTATGCTTCACAACATTCCCCTTTAATTTAAAAATTTGCCACAATTTTGACTTACATTATCAGAAATAATTGTACAAGGACTACACATTTAAAATGTACTAATTCATCGTTCATCTGATGAAGAAAGCAATCCGTTCTTCAAAACTGTTGCGCTAAGTAAGTATAGTAACCACAGATGTAAAATAAAAGATCTCCAATTCTTGTTTCTAAAGGCGTGTCAAATTGAACTCCGCGCAGATTGAAATGCGCATGAGTATAAACCCGTTTGTCTAAAATCAACCAATAAGAAATGATCACCGTCGTAGAAGATCGTCATTACTCGGAGAAACCACCAATGAACGCAACTCTTTTTGATTGCACTGCCAATGCGCATGTGCATGAACCCTTTCGTGTCATCTTCAATTTAGCGCGTTTTTGCTTTAGCGCATCCTATTCCTATATCATTAATATTCTATATATTTCTATGATAGTAACCATACTGTTCTATCAGTGTAACGGAACCTAACCTCTACTCAGTCATTGTAAGAAAAGGCGTACATAAATGACGACCATCACGATGATGTATAACAGACGGATAGAACTTGATAATGACGCTAGCTTTAGACAAGCCAGGTACAATCAATATTCTTACCTACCACTAATCCTATTAGATGTAGATGTCACATTATCCAATAACTCTTTCTTTACGCCGGCAGTTATTGATGTTCAGGGTTGCCATCTGATGATCGCTGATGGTGTTCTGGTGATGACCACTTATTACCTTGAAGGTAATAATTTTGACGTAAGACAACCAACAGATCCGAACTAGCTTGTTTTTTTAATTAAATATAAGCATCAGATCTACTTAAGGAAATTCGCAAAATGTTGAAAAAGTTTCTTGTAGTTACTAAGGGCCACAAGTAATTTTTATCAGCAATGACTGCCATCATTGCTTATGTAAAACGAGCTGCTAAACCCGAATCTAGCACTTTAAAAGTTTCAATACTTTTGGTTTAATTGCTATGAGCAGTCGAAGGCAACTTCAAACGCGACACCCGATTTTTTTTAAATTGTTCTAATTTTCGAAATACTTTTCATTAAAAAAATTTAAATGCAGATTCTTATTCCACAACAAAAAATCAATATACAAACTAAGTTTCATTAAAATCAGAGACAAAAAAAATGTTTACAGAGCTTTTTTAAATTTTTTTAAAATTTGGCCAACTTTGAAAAGCTCTAACAAAAAAACGAAAGCACTTGGAAACAATCCGATTGTTGATTTGTTTTCTAGGGCTTATAATAAGCTTAACAACATAGTTTGGGGCAAATCTGTTTTGTCAAAATTTACTTCATTTTTAACCAAGGGGTAAGGGTCCAAATTTTCTCAGTTTTTTAATTATCACGGTCACAAGTAATTTTTTTGAGCAATAAATGCCATCAATGCTTATGTAAAACGAGCTGCTTAATCCGAATCTGGTACTTAAAAAGTTCCAACACTTTTAGTTTAACTGCTATGAGTGGTCGAAGGCAACTTCAAACGCGACACCCGATTTTTTTCAAAATGTTCTAATTATCGAAATATTTTTCATTAAAAAAAATTAAATGCAGATTCTTAATCTACAACAAAAAAGCAATTTACAAAATAAGTTTAATTAAAATCAAAGACAAAAAATATTTTTGCGGAGCTTTTTTGAAATTTTTTAAAATTTTGCCAACTTTGAAAAGCTCTAACAAAAAAACGAAAAAATCGGATTGCTGATTTGTTTTCTTGGGCTTATAATATGCTTAAAAACATAGTTTGGGGCAATTCTATTTTTTCAAAATTTACCTCATTTTTTACCAAGGGGTAAGGGTCCAAATTTTTTCAGTTTTTTAAGTATCACGATCCCAAGTAATTTTTTCCATCAATGAATGCTATCAATGCTTATGTAAAACGAGCTGCTAAATCCGAATCTAGCACTTAAAGAGTTCCAATACTTTTGGTTTAATTGCTATGAGCAGTCAAAGGCAACTTCAAACGCGACACCCGATTGTTTTCAAAATGTTCTAATTATCGAAATATTTCTCATTAAAAAAATTTAAATGCAGATTCTTAATCTACAACAAAAAAGCAATTTACAAAATAAGTTTAATTAAAATTAAAGACAAAAAATATTTTTGCGGAGCTTTTTTGAAATTTTTTAAAATTTTGCCAACTTTGAAAAGCTCTAACAAAAAAACGAAAGCACTTGGAAAAAATCGGATTGCTGATTTGTTTTCTTGGGCTTATAATATGCTTAAAAACATAGTTTGGAGTAAATCTATTTTTTCAAAATGTACCTTGTTTTTAACCAAGGGGTTAGGGTCCAAATTTTCTTAGTTTTTTAATTATCACGGCTACAAGTAATTTTTGCCAGCAATGAATGCTATCATTGCTTATGTAGAACGAGCTGCTTAATACGAATCTGGCACTTAAAATGTTTCAACGCTTTTGGTTTATTTGCTATAAGCCTTCGAAGACAACTTCCAACGCAACACCCAATTTTTTTCAAATTGCTCTAATTTTTTAAATATTTCTTTTAGAAAAAATCTAAACGCAAATTTGTTTTCTATAGCAAAAAAAAAACTAAAAAACAAGTTTTATTAAGTTCTGAGACAAAAAAATGTTTTGCCAAACTTTTTTGAAATTAGGCCAACTTAAGCTCTAGCAAAAAACGAAAGCACTTGGAAAAAATGTGATGGCTGATTTGTTTTTGGAGATTCACGATTCACCCAATTTACATCAAGAACTGGGTATAGTGCATTCCACTTTAATAACATAACATTTCAACGTCCGTGACACATTCTAATACGATTAACAGAACTCCAAATTTCTTCAGCATATCTTCAAGACGAGATTCCTCGGATAGAATCTACTTTTTAGAGGAATCTTTTCATTCTTAACTATCGGAATCGGACGTATTTTATCTACACCTTGTATAGACTTAACTAAGTTTAGTTTAGGCAATTAACAAGTCAATTTTCTATTACGCAACCCATAGTAAGATGAATCAAGGCATGAAGTTATGTTAAGAAGAGTAAAGCTGAGTGTCCGATTGTGCTTATTCTGTGGATATACGTTGGTGGCAGCTGCATACAAAGGTGTTTTGATAATTATACACGGCCCCCTAGACCTCACACTTAGCTCACGCCCTGCTCGGCCCTTCTCCACAGTGCGTTATTTAATACTTATTTCGTACCTACATCAATCCTATATTATGAGATTATGATAGAGATGAGACTTTTAATATATGATGATGATGGGCCGGACTTTACACTTTTTTTAAATGTGAATAACGGATCATTTTGATGATTCTATGCCAAATTCTTACCCTCTCAAACCATACTTTAATTAAAACAGCAAAGAATAATTTGGGGCATTCAAAATTATCTGGAAATGCGTTTTTCTACAAATAAAGATCCCTAAAAATATAAATTATGTCAATTGTTACGTTTAACAATTTTTAAAGAAGCTTCTCCACCAGAAGGCACACTGTTTTTGAGACAATACTGTATTTTTTTTCAGCTGTTCTTATTCTTGAATCTTCTGTCTTAAGAATGGACCACGATTGGACAGATGTTTTAAAAGCGTCCTCCTGTAAAAAAATTCTTAAAAACGTAACATTTGTCAATTGTTACGTTTAACAATTTTTAAAGAAGCTTCTTCACCAAAAGTCACACCATTTTTAAAACTTTACTCGTATTTGTTTGCAGCTATTCTTATTCTGGAATGTTATTCTGTCTTAAGAATGGACAACGATTGGAAAGATGTTTTATTAGTTGTCAAGTTTTAAGTGCAAATCACCCACTCTATGAATCGCTTAATTAACGAATTTAGGCTATAATTTTGACAAAAAACTGTTTAGCAAGAACTTGCAAGTAGTAATGGTGATTCTCTATGACCGTTTGATACTTAAATTATCTATTTTGTAGCTTAAAATTGTTGAAGAAATTGGGCCATATGAAGGTTTTACAAAGTGCTTTAAACTTTAATGAAAAACTCTAAAGGCCTATTTATACAACGTAACTTTTACTTTACTTCGGCGTAACTTCAATTCCACTTGACTTTACAAATTTACCTAATTTACAGATTGCAAAGTTACGTGAAATTGGGATCAGTAAAGCGCATGTGTCTGAACTCGCGACTTCTGACAATTTATACCTGATGGACTGTAATTACGGAATATCGCTTCGTAAGACCTACATAAGAAGACCTAACAGGTATCGTATACGAAGCGATATTCCGTAATCACTACCCTTGACAATAAGGGTGAATATCTCATTTTTACAAATTGTGCGCATGATGGCCAAGCTCGGGTCTCGAGTTAGTACGACTTTATACTTTAAGCTAAATGAATCAGCAAAGTCGCGCTAAAGTGAAGTATAAATTTGCCAATACATTCCCATGTATTTTATTTAATTTTCGGTTAAGTTACGCCGAAGTAAAGCGGAAGTAAAGTGAAAGTAACGTTGTATAAATCGGCCTTAACATACCTCAAATTCTAGTAATACTATTAAGAAGAAATTACCTTAACGTGTGCCAATTGACAATATCCAATAATTAATTTGCAAAACCACACAGTTTTCAGGATTACCTATAATTATTAAAATTAACCCTTTTAGAACTAAAAATGTAAACAAACCATGAAAATGCTGGATTTTAGCAAATTTTTAGGTTATGTTCGTTTTAGATTGATTGAATCGAGCGACAGCCTTAAACTTTTCTAGTGAAAGAAAAATCAATTCTATGGAATGAAATTATAGAATGAACAGTTTCGGACAAAATTTTAACAAGGCCATTAGATACGACAACGTTTCGATAATTTATTATTTTCTTTCTCAGCAGCCGTATTCACGAAACGGTGAGAATAATTACGTGCACGAAAATATATGTCTATCTCTTTCTTTCTGGTATACAATCGTATCTTTTGTCTCACACAAATCTCACTTCTCGGACAGGAGAGTTTGAAGAATAACGATCCAGGACTAAACTACCCGAGATAGGAAAGAATTAATGAGAATTGTTGCATTTTTACATACGCTACAAACAAATTTTATAATTCTTTTGTATTTTCTTTCGATTTGTTACAGTCATGAAAAAGAGAATAGTAAATTTTCGAAACGTTGACACATTTTTAAATTTTGTTTCGACATAATTCCTTTCCAATTCAATTGATTCAAAGTGTTTGTCTTATTGAAAATAATAAATAATATTTTCATTGTCTGATTGTTCGGTGGTAATAAAAAAAATCGATATTCCAAATACAAAATATCCATGTCATATTAATTAAGTAAATTCCGGTCTTTTCATCCATTTTGCTAAAGTCATAAAATATGAAAGAAAAATACCCTCTATTTATGCATGATGGCATCATGAATTATTTACGAACCATTTTGTATCGTTATGAAAAGAAAAGAACTATAATTTTATGTTACTCGTAGATTCATGTTGGAAAATTGCCTGATACAATTATTTCTGTAATAGGTTCAAATAAACTTTGATATTTTTTATTGTTACAGTGAAATTGCCTCTTGATATGTACTTTTAATGTTGGAGTTATTTGTCGACAACCCAGACAATTATAGAGTCTCCCCCAAAAGTTAGTAATCTTAAACTTTTTAAACTAAAATTTTTCATTAAATTATTCCAAAATAGTTTTTTATAAAATAAAAAAAAACCTGCTACTTTAATTTTTACGTAAAATGCTTGACATCCGGACATCAAACTTTTCTAATCTGATTACGATAAACCAAAAAAAGAACAAAAATATTAACTGTTAAAAGTTGTGGCTTCATAAAAATAAGTATAAAATAATTCATCACCGACTCAAATGATTTCCGGTTTCGGTTTCCATAGAACGCAACATTAAGTTTCAATAATTAACCTCAGGATAAAAAAGTTATGAGTTTTTTAATTGAATTAGATTAGTGACCTAGGCCCCTTTTGGCTGGATGTGCCCTTTTTTTGGACATTGACTGCACACTGTGTGAAATTAATAAGTTTACATGATAAGTGTTAATTATTGCTGACAGATGCACATATAAGTTTATTAAAACATTTGAGTTATTTAAATGGGAATGTAGCGAAGCATAGAAACTGTGTTATGTAATGTTGATTGCCTAAAATCAACAAAATACAGCACTTTCTGGTTATTGCTCAGTGGGTTTATAAGAGTTAATTTTAGTTAAAAATTGTGCTTACCAGCAACATAAATAAACAAAACACAAGTTGACATATTCTAAAAGTCCATCAATAAGCGCTTAAATACAGAATGTTGGCAATTTAAAATGCAAAAAAATAGAGCTTCTAAATTGTAAAAATGCTGTATTTAAACGCTTATTGATGGACCTTTGGAATATTTTAATTTGTACTTTGTTTATTTATGTTGCTGGAAAGCACAATTTTTTATTAAAATTAACTCTTATAAACCCACTGAGCAATGACCAGAAAGTGCTTTTTTTTGTTGATTTTGGGCAACCAACATTACAGAACCACAGTTTGTATGCTTCGCGATATTCCCCGTTAAGAAACGTCTTTCTATTTATTCAAATTACAGAAACCTAGTAACTTTAGTTTGACAGTGTTGAAACAAAGATTTTGCCAAAACTGGTCCAAGGTTAGAACCAAAGCCATTTTATAAAGCTTAAAAATGTAGCTTTTTAAAAATGGCTTTGGTTTTAACCTTGGACCTCCAGTTTTGACACAATCCTCGTTTAAACACAAACTGCCTAACTAAGTTCCTAGGTTTTTGAATTGTTCTATCTCTTCTTTTGATAACATCGTCGATAATATTAAATTGAACATTATACAAATTTCCGAGGATTTCTATTATTATTATTTGTCACTTACATTAACGATACACGAGGCAAATACCAATTTATTTATTTAATGGAACAAGATAAAATGAAGATAATTATTGAACACAAAGGGGTGGATCATTATAATATCATAAAGTATACATTTGTTATTTTCATATCAGTGTTGTACAATCTTTCGTTATTAATAGTGCAATTATAGGATATCACGTTGGCTGGGAGTAAAAATAAACATCGAATTTATTAAAGTCTCTGGTTGGGCGCCATTTATGTTATTTCATTGATTTTTTTTTTATTTTAACTAAATTTATTGCTTAATAATACATGCTTCAGATTTATTTTACTTATTTATCATTTTATTAACATTTTGTATCAACTTCTTAAATACACATATTTTTTTTTTTTTTGCTTTACTTAATACATTATAATTTCTATTTTTATTTACGCTAAACGTTTGTAAACTGCAGCCAAATTGCTCTGCTTTATGAATTATAAAATCATTAGTAGCAACATCAAAAACAGTACAAAAAAGTATCACATAGAAAAATGAAAAAAGTTTAGGCATTTAGTTTATCTAGAAAAAGATCTGGATAATCTATTTGGTACAAGCCATTAAAAGTAAATAAAAAACAATTTAGCATATTTAAATGTTTATATGTTGTGTTTTGTTTTTTTGTAATTGACACAAATTTCTCAATTTTAAAACATACAAAAATATCAAAGAAGAAAATACTCGTGTCCTCTTATTTGCGTACACCCAATTTGCGTACATACCCAATTTGCGTACCTAAATGGTCAAAAACGGAAAGGTTAGAGGTAGTGAGTTTTTTTACCTGGGTACCTGGGTAAGTCCAATATGCATATTTTTTTTTTAATTTCAGGGTTTTAGACTGACTTTTATGAAAGCACTGGGGGACATTTTTCCACTGGGGGACATTAGGTTAGGTAGGTTAGGTTAAGTTTTGCTGCTAAAATGATAATATAAACTTTAGCTATGTCAGTGCCTACTGCCTAGCAGTGCGTCCAAAATTGTGTGCATTACACTGAAGGACATATTACTAGGTGTTGTTCTCGGTGTTGTTATGTAAAAAATGTATCAACACAAACATATTATCAGAAAGTAGTTGTAGTTTAAAATTATTTGATCTTTATACTAAATAAAAGCATAAAATATTATTACTGACTTCTGCACATAAACATCTCAAATTAAATGATAATCCTTTTCTTACTGCAGGTAAACGGATTAACTCTTACTTAATGACTATGTACGCGAATTGGAGAGTATTTTGGAATGTACGCATATTGGATGTACGCAAATAAGAGGGCTTCGAAAATACTACGCAAAACAAACATATTTTTTTTACCTTAAATTAATTTTGTTAAAAAATAGCAGTCAAAAACGGTCTTGCTCTGCTGTATAGTTAACTTATTGCAAAATGTTTACAGAAAAACATTGTTGGTTTTACTAATTTTAGACCTTTTGACAAAGGTTGCACTCTTAAATAAATAAGGTGCTAATATTTTAAGCTTACTAGAAACTCTTCATATTAGTTTAGTTTGTTAAGTAGTTCCCAAAAAACCTATTTTCATATTTGCGTTCTATAATAAGCACATTATGAAACCCGAAATTTGGTTTTCTAAGGTCGCTGAATTGCTTCATTATTAAACCCAATATTTTATTTTACTAGGTTGGTTTTCCAGATGCAAAAAGATGAATTCTTTCCTTGCAAGGTACTTTTTATTTACAAATTTTACTATTATAAACTATCGCGGGACATATTTTTTTGCAGAGGGAATAACTAGAGGAATTGGAGAAACAATGTCAATGGTTACATTTTCTCAAAAACGCCTATTAATTTAGTATTAAGTGAGTAAAGTTTACATATGTCATTATTCAATATGTCTGACTTAAATTTACTTCTTACGAAAAAATGTCAATGTTGCCAATCCAATAAAAGTAATATATTAAGTTAAGCTTTTAATTTAAATTAAAAATTATTTTTAACAAATCAAATGAAGCAAATGTAAAAAATACTATTCAAAACTGAAACTCGTTTTATAAGGCGTTTATTAGCACTTGTCCATTAAAAAATGTTTCAATATAGGTACTATTTTTTATTAATATCAATCAAGTATAAGACTTTACTACAAACAATTCCTTCTGAGATAAACTAAAACCATAAAATAAATCGTCTAGGGTGGTGTCTCAACCTATGTAGATCCAAAGCAACAATAAAAAATGTGTTTTAAATTTGCCTAATTTAGTCAATTTATAAAGGAATTATTTTACGATGTGACAATTGGTTAGTCCTGTGCGGCTAATGGTTGAACAAAGTGCCGACAAAGAGCCCAAGTAGCGACGGAATGACTGCTTATTAACCAGGAATTCCCTCATATTTGCCTAAACTGTCAACTCAACTCTAAAAGAAACATTATTTAAAATAAATATGCACCCGCCCATTAGCCCTTATACTACTTTTATGACGTTCGTAAACACTCTAAAGGCCTTTAGGAAACATAATTCTATAAAAAATTCTGCTTAATTCTCTTAGTTGGTATTTTATCATTTGTACCTTCCATATTCGCACAATTTAAATTTTTTGTGTGACCTGAGAATGAAACCTAGAGTTTTCGAAACTTGTACCTTTTTCTTAATGTTAATTTTTTCCCATTAAAATCGTGTCCCCTTATTTGCAAAACTTCATCCAATTTGCAGACATTCTCAATTTGCAGACATAAATGGTCAAAAACGGAAAGGATAGAGGTAATGATATGAAAAGCTCCTATATTTCCCCCTTAGGGAACATCCCAAGTTTTTTTTTTGAATTTCGGGGTTTTAGACTGACTTTTATGAAAGCACTGGGGGACATTTTTCCACTGGGGGAAATTAGATTAGGTAGGTTAGGTTAAATTTTGCTGCTAAAATGAAAATATAAACTCTAGCTATGTCGGTGACTAGCAGTGCGTCCAAAATTGTATGTGCATTAAACTGAGGGACATTTAGTAGGTGTTGTTCTCGGTGTTGTTATGTTAAAAATGTATCAACACATTATCAGAAAGCATTGTAGTTTAAAATTATTTAATCTTCACACAAAATAAAAGCATAATATATCATTACTGACTTTTGTACCTAGACCGAAACATCTTAAAGGCCCGCAGAACAAAATTCGCCATCTATTGATTATTCATTGAACTAAAAAAAAATACCTTAGATTATTCTTACAAGATGGCAGCACATTTTACGAAAAAATTGAAGTTATTTGTTTTGGGGTTATGTCTCTAACAGAAAAATGTTAAATTATGTAGGTCAAATACAGGGTCTACCACAAAAGTTATTCTAACGATGTTTTTATTAATTTTTAAGTTTTTTAAGCTACGAATTGCTTAAATTTTTACAAGATGGTGGATTGTAGATAAAATTGCAGATATGCTTAGATTGCAAAGATAAAAAATTGAGTAAAAAAATAAACACATTATTTAATGTAACTATTTATTTTTATTATGAATATAATTAATTAAATTTAATGTTAACAAATCTATTGAAAAGATAACATGTAAAAACAGATTTAATACTTTAAGACAAGACCTCAGAATAAGTATTCATCGGACAAGACTAATATATAATCATTACTAGATTCTAAAAAAATAATGTAGCATACGCCGCATTTGGCGCATTTTATTTGGCGTCAGAGTAATTCCAAAATGCCATTCTTTCCATGAGGCAAAACAACATTTTACAATTATTCTACATAGTACGTGCCTTTCGTCGGTCGATCTATCAAATTCAAAATCTTTTTAGAACAAAAAAAATTGTGTAATAAAAGCTAGTCTTTAGGGATGATCTCCAATTCAAGGATTCAATTAATTATATTAAAATTGCCTCGTTAGTTTATTTCTGAAATCTCTCAAAATGTAAAAAAAGCATTCCTCGAGACATTTCTTGAGACCAGAGACATATTAAAAATTAGAAATTATTATTATAGTTATGTAGAAGTAATCTGTCTCACGAGAGACTTATCGTAGTAATGAAACAGCAAAGGGGTAACCGTTAAACCTTAAGTAATACCATGTGAAACCTTACTGCTACCAAAATAAGGGAAAAAATCATTCAACGTGTAAGGGTATAAAAGGGCAGATCAATTAAACGTAACGATTTGTGTCTAAAAAAATAAAAAAGTTTTTCCGACCGCAAGACATGAACCAGCGACCTTTGAATTAGCAGCAGCTTGCGTTTTCCAACTACACCACGTCCGCTTGACGACATTGTACCTACAAAAAGTAGTTATAATTTACCTACTCCATATTTGTTTAGTTTATTACTACGATAAGTCTCTCATTATTTACCCAGTCGCTAAAGACTTTTTTTGATCTTATTTGTGAATTTTTTTAAAATAAAAAGGTTCACAATCAAGGCATAGTCCACTTGGGTAACTGTTTTGATATGGATTACAAACTAAAAGAATACATTTTCTGTTGGGTAGGTATTGTACTTACTGCTTAGGTAATTAGAATTACTTTGTGGCCGGTTCTTTCAAGTAAATTTTTGAATCACACTTTTCCTACTCCTATTATTGGAAATGGAATGATGATAAGTAGGATATCTTTACCCCATTTTGAAATCTTACTGCAACATAATTTTTAAATTATGTAGATAACGTAAAGTTTTTGTGCAAATTTTATACTTACTTATGTATACAAGGTATAATCAATACACAAGCTCTCGTCACTAAATTTTTTAATTAGTCAGCTAACAGTAACAGCAAACAATTTGAAAATTTCTTAAAACACCATTTTGTTGTTGACAACATTCACTGACATTTCCAAACATTCAGTTTTTTAAAAATGTGGGTAATGCAGAATACCTTTTTTAATTGTCAAATTTCGTTTTTTATTTAATTTTCTTTCATTTTGTGTCACGAAAAACGGTTCGACACAAATTGAATAAAGTTCAAGAAGAAATGTAATTCTGAAAGTCAATAACTATTCTAAATTAAATGAATAACAATATGACAAAATATGCTCACGTAAGTTTATTTCTAAATTGCTAAATATAAGCAATGAAAAGTAACTTCAATATGCAAAAAGATAGTGCTTTTTGTTTGCTAAAATTTTATATGATAATGCATTCTAATGTATATGAAAAATTGTTATGATGTTCTTTAACCTTTTTTCTTGCTAGTTAATGAACTTTTTGATTAAAGATGTGTTTCGTTTTCTTTATTTGTGTCGAATAGAAAGTGTTGTTTCGCCTGAAATTTAGGCAACCAACACTACATATTCACAGAAACAGATAAATATTTTTCTGATTCTATGCTTGCGCAATGTCCCGTTAAATTAAAGGATTATCCTTATCTCACTGCAGGTAAATGGATTAACTCTTACATTATGTATGCAAATTGGAGAGTATTTTGGAATGTCTGCATATTGGATGTCTACAAATAAGAGGGCTTCATCAAAATTGGCTACTTTTTGATCTCCAAGTGTCATGTATCTTACAGATTATTTTTTAATTTTCAGACCCTGTATAAGCAATCAAAGTCTAATAAGACACACACAATAAAATGATATTAGCACTGAAAAGCGGCATTTAAGAAGTCGGTACAGGCCCCACAAAGGGGTATCAATATAGAAATTGGTATTATAAAACCAAAGCCCCCTACTTGTTAGCATTCCATATAATTATTCCTTCTCACTCATTGTCGTATAATCCTTCTGTCTTTGTCCAACATACGGCAAGCTGTATAACGCAATCCTTTTTCATGGTTGAGCAGTGGGCGATTCTGCTATTTAATGGAACACCCATATGGAGTTGGCGGTCCCTTTGAAATATCTGACGGTGGATTATTATGACGTCACTTGAATGTGACTTGAAACTTAGCACACTTTACAATCCTAAGTGCACTATTTACTTGCAGAATACATTTTTTAGCAACGTGTAATGAAGATGAATGGGGTTCCCGAAGGGATACTTCAGTGGACCTATATAAGTTTGCATTTATTGCAAATTAAATCACGGCATTTTTAGTCAAATTAAACTACAGACCTTTTCGTAAATGTGACTATAATTCCTCAGTATTTTCGTCATAAAAATCCAAAATGGCCGTCCAATTAGTATAGTAATATAAGGACTGCACAAGATGTACACCACCTAAATTCGAATGACGTAACCGCACGCTAAGAACGAATTAATAAACCCATAAAAAATGCTATAAAATTAATACATCTATGTGAAATTGTAACTCGAACCCATGTTTTGGTTTGAATTTAAATAAGCTTGTAGGCAGATAAGCTTTTAAGTATAAACAACCTAACACTGCAGTATGGGCAAAGAGATCTTAAGTACCTGATATTTACTGCATTAGATCGTGTACCTACTCTTTAATTAAATATTAAATTTATTTCTCTGGAGGTAGGTATACATGAATTTATTAGCATAATGTGTTTTAAATTAGAAGTCTTCTCGACATTAGTGTTTTATTTATAAGTATAACAAAGGCGGCTGCGACACATGTGACATCTGTCATTAAAAATGGCGTCACTTCTTAATTTACAACCCTTCTCATCCTATTGTTCATTTCCGTGCGAAGAGCGAATAGTTTTTTCGACAAAGCAACCACGAAGCACTTAAAAACATAAATTATGATAATTTAAGTCATATAACCCAGAGTGAAAATGAGTTAGGAAGTGAGATAATTGAGATATTAGCCAAGATCATTGGTGTGAAGCGTATTGTGTTCCTAGGTGGGCCTATTTCAAATTAGTTTTCTAAATGGTTTTATAAATGTTGGGTACCTTTGTCCAAACAGACCGACGAAACCACACAACAACATTTTCGCCTCTGGTGTTGGTGGTTGAATTATGGATAGGGGTGAAAAGTTAACAGTTATTATATTTTTAATATTTTATAGAAAGGTAACTGTTACTCCTTTCTATTCGGGAACAACAGATGCGAAGTGCCGCAAGAAATGCTCACTCTAGAAATGATTAATTGGTGAAAGCAAATTTAATTATTTATTTCCTCCAAGGGAGGTCTGAATCAATTTCGGAAAGGAAGCCTTGCACAACAAAATTACAAAAAATTAGGCTACAAGTACTACTAGTATTAACGAAAAATGAAAAATCCGAACCTACAGCTAGTTCTCCTTGTGTAAAATAAATACATAGTTTAAAATGCTAATTCACTTTTGCAAAATTGGATGAACCTACCCTATAAAATCCAACCACAATCCAGCCCTGGCTCCCTGAATCAAATTTGTCACAGTGGCACAAAAAGTAACTTCTAAATATAAGTTAATAGAGTCCCTACACAATGCCTAATAGAGATATTGTTGCCGAAGTGACACCCGGTACCTTAACAATTGTCAATTGAGACGAAGTAGGTACTAGCCCTCTTCTCAAACAACCATAATGATGAGAAAAATATTCTCATTACCCGTAGCGAATCAACTACTTCATTTATCAAGTAAAGCCGTAGTTTACAAACGTCAAATCATTGCAATTCGTTCAGCCCCAGTAAATTTAGACATATGCATGTAGAATTTTCAAGCAAAGACGTAATAATTAACGTGAAAAATCACATTGGCATGATTTTGGATGTTTTGCCTTTTGCCTTGATAAAAATAGCTCGGTTAATAAGCCAAATTATGAAGGAGGCTGGGTCCGCGAGTGTATAGTAACAATAACAAGAAACCCATCAGGTCTGAGATAGATCTAAGAAGGCTGATGTCGGAAATGAGTGACATACGAGCATCGCTAAACAGCTGAACAGACGCGGGATAGCCAAGCACGCTATGGCCGATTTAATGTAACAAATGACTGTCTCTTGGCGGCCTTACTGTTTCTGGATCCTGACGGTAATCTGTTTCTTGTTTTTAAACCAATTAGTTGAATTATTATTCAAACTAATCGCTGCTATCTTGTTTTCATCATTTTTGTTTCCTACGACATGGTAGCGTGATTATTATCATTATCATTACACATTCTTTTTTTCAATGAAATACACGTGTTTTTGGTTTACAAACTTACATCAAACAAAATTTGTCTCATCAGTCAACATGTCTAAAAATATTTTCCGAAAAGTGAACAAAATACTGGGTGTCCAAAATTACCACACCACCTGTATTATACGGTGCTGAGGCATTTGCCAAAAGATCCGTAAAATGTTGTTGTATTGTGTAATTTTAAAGTCCTAAAGAAGATGTTAAATTTTTCGAAACGTCGCGACTTGTTTTTTTCTTTATCGATCCTATTTCTGCCAAATTCACGTGTCTATTCATCATATTGGATTAAAAGTTTTTATATGGAATTACCGATGGATCTTTTACAAAAGAGCTCTTTAATATTTTCGAGTTTTGAAACGTGTATAACAAGAAAGTTCGGATGAAATAATTAGGCAACTGTTTCCCAAGATAACCTAAAAAAAGACTCCCCAAGTGGTTTCAATTTGTGTCCTCATTAGTGGCAAGCAGAAAATAAATCAAGTCATTTATGAGAGATGACGTTATTTAGTATACATAATTCTGTTCTTGGTAACTGTTCAGATGATGTGTAGATGTTATTTTTTGATTAAATAATTCACCATAAGCCAAGAAGATTTTCACAGTTAATGAGATTATGGCTGGTTTATTTTGGATTTGCTCCAAACACCTGCCTTTATTAAATTAACAAAGTTAATACGATGATGTCCTTTTTAATTAACTGAGTTAATGCATTGTGTTTATGGCCTGGAAAGAAAAATGAAAATTTTGCACCTCGGTTCTGCAATCTTATTCATTTACACATTGTCTTTAAGAACCTCGCATTGCTGACACCGGAGCGCTGGAACGAAAACACAATTTATTTGTAAAGGAGAATGTCGTGAAGCATAGAAACAGCGGTTATGTAATGTTGGTTGCGTAAAATCAACAAAAAACATTACTTTCTGGTCATTACTCAGTGGGTTTATAAGAGTTAATTTTAATTAAAAATTGTGCTTACCATAAATAAACAAAGCACAGGCTGACATATTCTAAAGGTCCATCAATAAGCGTTTAAATACAAAATTTTGGCAGTTTCGAAAGCACTATTTATTTGCATTTAAAATTGCCAAAATTCTGTATTTAAACGTTTATTGATGGACTTTTATAATATGTTAACTTGTGCTTTGTTTATTTATGTTGCTGGTAAGCACAACTTTTAATTAAAATTACCTCTTATAAACCCACTGAGCAATGGCCAGAAAGTGATGTTATTTGTTGATTTTAGGGAACCAACATTACATAACCACAGTTTCTATGCTTCGCGACATTCCCCTTTAAAAAAATTGATTTTGGCCTCGTCCGCTGTCAGAAAACTATCGAAAAAGAGAAACACAACCAATGAACTATTTAGAAGTTTTAATGACATAGTGAAATAGTATCTTTCACCAACTTATTATAATAATATGAATTAAGTATCAATGATACGATTAATATTCAAATTTCACAAACTAAAACAATTAAGTGTGTTGTTCGGCTTTAATAATAACTGATATTTTTTAAACAACAATGCAATCACAACGAAAATATGAAAGCGCTAATAGTGTAAACGTGACAGCGCAATAATTTAGTTTAACCTTTAGCTAAATATTATAAGCTAATTTATTGCTTAATAATATGTTCAAGACACAATTAGTTGATCTCAGACAATTACCAATAATGTCTACAGGCGGTCGCGTGGGCTAAGGTATTAGAATAACCTACAACATGTATACCTATCCCACATTTCTTGCAATTAGTTAAAGCCAAAGAAAATGTATAATTATCTACCAGAGAAACAATGGGTATCATTGCAAAATAGTTATAACTAATCAAAGAAGCTAATTAACAAGCAAATTAATTAATACTGCCTAATGTTTTATCTTTCATTAAACAAATTAGAAAAACCAATACAGTTAAGAATGAACCTATATTGGAAAGATGTTTTTTTAGTTGTTAAGTTTTAAGAGAAACCAGAGAAACCATAGGTATCATTGCAAAATAGTTATAACTAATTAAAGAAGCTAATTAACAAGCATAAATTAATTAATAGTGCCTTATGATTTATCTTTCATTAATAAATTAGAAAAATCAATACAGTTAACAATGGACCTATATTGGAAAGATGTTTTTTTGGTTGTTAAGTTTTAAGAGAAACCAGAGAAACAATGGGTATCATTGCAAAATAGTTATAACTAATTAAAGAAGCTAATTAACAAGCATAAATTAATTAATAGTGCCTTATGATTTATCTTTCATTAATAAATTAGAAAAATCAATACAGTTAACAATGGACCTATATTGGAAAGATGTTTTTTTGGTTGTTAAGTTTTAAGAGAAACCAGAGAAACAATGGGTATCATTGCAAAATAGTTATAACTTATAACTAATCAAATAAGCTTATTAACAAGCATACATTAATTAATACTGCCTTAAGTTTTATCTTTTCTTAAATAAATTAGAAAAATCAATACAGTAAAGAATGGACCTAGATTGGAAAGATGGTTCATTGGTTGCCAAGTTATAAGTTTTCTATGAATCGCGTAATTAACGAATTTTGGCTATAATTTTTACAAAAAACTATTTAGCACGAACTAGCAAGTATAATGGTAATTCTCTACGAAGTTTGACACTGAAATTATTTATTGTGTAGCTTAAAATTGTTGATGAAATTAGACCACGTAAAGGCTTTTTAAAGTGCTTTAAAATCCACCAAAAAACTGTAACATACCTCAAATACTATTACGTAGGAATAACCTAAAAGTATGCCGATTTACAATATCCAATAATTAATTCGCAACACCACACAGTTTTTAGGATTGTTAGAATCGCCTTTTTAGAACTTAAAATGTAAACAAACCGTTAGAATGCTGAATTTTAGCAGATTTTGAGGTTATGTTCGTTTTAGATTGTTTGAATCGGGCGATGGCCTTAAAGGTTATAAAGTTTTTAACCTCTAAATGTGACACATTTAGATATTCAATTTATTTAAGTACCTTCTTAATGATCAGCCTTTTTAATGTACATTTTACATTAAAGCTTGATTGTTTTATTTTAATATTCATGTAATACCCACCATCCTTTTTTAGTCATATTCATTATTTCAAATACCAACGTACAAAATGTTAAGGACGACAGTGAAGGTGTATGACAATAATAGAACTGAGAAACTCATTTGAGGATTTAGCTTCTTTTAAGTGGATATCTTCTTATACTTCTGCTTATACTAATTATAAACAGCGTACTTAAACATTACAATTAAGAGTGTTGAAAGTCATTAATTCTATCTTTGTAAAATAAATTAGCTTTTAAATATATATATAGGAAACATTAAAGAAAAAGTACCATTACTTACTTTAGCTACCTTCACTTTTTAAATTATATGTTTTTGTTAATATGGTGAATCATATAGGTAGAGATTATTAATAAATAATTAAAAATTATGTTACAAATTAAATTAAAA
Source organism: Cartodere bifasciata (assembly GCA_963920755.1). Taxonomy (NCBI): domain Eukaryota; kingdom Metazoa; phylum Arthropoda; class Insecta; order Coleoptera; family Latridiidae; genus Cartodere; species Cartodere bifasciata. Next base: position 3,938,060 of record OY987196.1, on the reverse strand, counting down.
GAAAATGTATGGTTTAGATTCAAACTCTCGCAGATTCAAAAATGTGCTTCATATTTTTAATTTTCTTAATTAAAGTAAAAATATACATATATTAATTATTAAGACTAAAATACTAAAAGAGTTTCAGCAACAATTTTTTCAGACGGTGACCTCTTTTAGCTAATGTATGAACTAAAGTTATACGAAGTCTTAAAAATGTGGTGTTCTTAGAAGTACACTATACAAAACTGAATTTAGATTTAAAGCCGGTTCAAACTTTTACCACTAGATGGCACCATATTTGCTAATAGAGTAAGTTCTTTATATCTCCCTAAAGTATTGCCTTTAACACTTTATTTGCCTAATCTAAAATAAAAGTGGGCCTTTTATTTTTGAGTAAAATTCAATGCCTGTCTAATAGTTTGAGAGTTTTAAAGGATAATTTACATGAATAAACCTGGCTTCCTAATTAATAAAAATTGTTATTGTACCTACCGACATTTTCACTTGCTTTTGTTTACCTTAGATAAAAGGCTATTAGTGTTTCTATTAGACAAACGAAGTTATAGTTTAGTTTTAGTTGAAATAGAAAACTGAGTGGTAAACACAAGTCAATCTATATTCAACATGAAAGCAAAGATGCGTTTAAGAGATGACTAAAGAGCCCTAATGTTTACTTGATAGACTATTATTGGCAAAATCCACAATTTATTTCTAATCAATCACTAACACAAATCGCTTTAAAAATAACTTAATTTTAAAGGCTAAAATCTAGTCAGCAAGCCAGTTTTTTATTGTATTTCTAAACTAAGAAACTAACCTTAGACAAAAAACAAAATTTTATTTATTTTAGTTACAACAATAACACCAAGAAGATGATTTTTTCCCTTAATTTTCGAAACTAGTCGCGCAGCATTAAGCTCAAAATGCAACATTTTTTTATCTTTACAGATCTCAATGGGTGGTGATTTTCTACCAAAGTTGGTAATTTAATCTTTTAAAATAAGCAAAGTGATTCTGGACCCCATGCAACTCATATTCAGTCAATTTAGCGTTATGGTAGTCCGTCTAATGTGTCAGTAATTTTATATTGTTTACTCTTAAAATTATGGATATATAAAGTGGTGCCATGTGCATTGCACTTGAGTCTTAAGAATTTTATTATAAATATTTATAAGGAGCTTCCTTAGTTTTTTAAAGAGTTTAAAGAAAGGTAGTAGACTTGTTTTTGTTACAGAAATAATAACGAGTGGGTTGAAAACAGCGGGAATTAATGATTTTTTGTTAAGTCCTCAATAACGTGTCCTCTTATTTGCGGACATCCAATTTGCGGACATACCCAATTTGCAGACATAAATGGTCAAAAACGGAAAGGTTAGAGGTAGTGAGTTTTTTTACCTGGGTAAAGTCCAATATGCATATTTTTTTTTTTTGAATAACTCTAGCTATGTCGGTGCCTAGCAGTGCGTCCGAAATTGTGTGCATTACACTGAAGGACATATTACTCTGGTGTTGTTTTCGGTGTTGTTATGTAATAAATGTATCAACACATTATCAGAAAGCATTGTAGTTTAAAATTATTTGATCTTTATACTAAATAAAAGCATGAAATATTATTACTGACCTTAGCACATAAACATCTCAAATTAAAGGATAATCCTTTTCTTACTGCAGGTAAACGGATTAACGCTTACTTAATGACTATGCAGACTATGTCTGCAAATTGGAGAGTATTTTTGAATGTCCGCATATTGGATGTCCGCAAATAAGAGGGCTTCTTCAATAAAGGCATCTCTAATTTTATGCATCAATGCTACATAAGATTTAGGAAAAAAAAATGTAGGCAGTATTTTAATAATTTATTTTATTTACGAAACACACTAAGGAGTGCAGAAGAATTATTTGGTGGTGTTTCTAAATTAAGGTGTCTTTAAAAGTAACCTAAAATTTAAGTACTATGTACACTTATTTACAATTTCTTAAATATGATTCATAATCCTAAATTGCGACGTTTAATCAAAGCGTTTCTTTGGTATATTGCTTTATAATTCAAAAAATGCCTAAGTTTACCCAAAAGAAGAGCCTAATTATTCTCTAAATTATCGCCACACATGTCGTCATGGGTTTGCGAAACCGAAACGCCACTGGCTACTAAACTAGGATAATAATTTAAGTAAGGAAAAAACGGCATCGAACTTGAGTACTGCTGACACAGCGATAACATGGACTCCTGTATACTTTTTGAGCTGTACTTCTGCACGATACTCTTGTTAATTTGGTCGTAGACGAAAAAATCGTTCTTGGCTTCACTGGACGAGGCGTAAAAGTTTTTCGGGTGGTAGAGAGCCGCTGCAATGTTCGTTTTTTGGTGGTGCAAAAACAGAGGAACGTCATCCTTGACAAGGACCTTAACAGCCACCTTTCTAGCGTTCTGGTTCAACAGCGATGTTTCTTGTAGCTGAAGCTGTTTTCGCTTAGTCTTGTAGCGACGGTTTTGGTACCAGATCTTGACTTGCGTTTCGGTGAGTTTGAGCGCTCCTGCAAGATCAGCTCGTTCAGGACCGCTGAGATATCGCTGCTGGCTGAAACGACGCTCTAGTTCGAAGACCTGTGCGTGGGTGAAAGCGGCTCGCGAGCGTTTTTTGCGTCCTGATTGGATGTTGTCCCGAGTTGCGTCGTCGGATTGGTTGGATTGGTCGTATTGCGGAGATGCGTGGGGATTGCTTGTCAGAGGTTCTGAAACAAAATCACACGTTTAATACAGGAGACAATTTATCAGAAAAAAATAGACATGCCATTATTTAAAAAAATACACAATTTTTAGGCATCAAACATTTTTTAATGGGAACATTTTTATAAATGTTGGTTCTTATAAAAAAAGAATTATGCAATGCAATTCTAAGTTTAAAAGTATGTATAAGCGAAAGATCCATTTACCGAAATATAGTTAGTTTTTCCAGTTTTCCTTAAAATAACTTATTTTTTTTTAGGATACAATGAATTCTCCTGAAAATACCTTCAACGTGTGCAAATTTTAACTTTTTAGAGAGTTACTTATTTCCTTGTCTGAAAATAGTACAAAAAAGAGTACAAGAGATTTTAAAATGCAGTAATTTTAAGTTCACGGATAAAATACTGGAAAAAACTTGCAAGATTTTAACAAGAACTAAAAGGCAAGGGTGTTGACGTTTCGAAAACTATATTTTAACCTTCATCAAGACCCTTCGTTTGTATAAATGAAGGCAACAAAAGTTTTCGAAAAGTCGACACACGTTTTAATTCTTATTCAAAATTTTCTTGTTATTGTTTCATATTTTACATTCTAAATTTTAATAAATAATTAGGCTACATTTTAAATTTATTAATAAGGAATGTTATCTTATTTAAATTTTTTTAGCTAAAATTTGTATTCGGTTTGCATTATTTTACTACGAGGGGCAAATCGGATGGAAAAATTGTGTACACTAATTCCTAACAAATTCTCAGGAAATTCTTAACAAATTCTGCAAATTCTTAACAAATTCTTCACAAATTCTCAACAAATTCTTAACAAACTCTGAACAAATTTTACAAATTCTCAACAAATTCTACAAATTCTTATAAAAATGTACACTAATTCTTTCAATTGCCCCTTGTTTTGCTTCCAAAGCCCCACCAAGTGCAGTTCAATAAAAAGATTAAATTAAAATAATTAGCTCTTTTAATTTTAATACATTTTTATTAAATTCCGTGCTGAATTTATGATTAGGCATTTAAAATAATTTAGAACTGTTGCAAATGATTGGAAATTGGACTCATATTATGGCTAAACACCAAATTTTAAAAAGCGCCAAATTAAATTTTAATTTTTGTTATGGTAAAAAAAATACCTCGTTCATATTCTGCATTATTTTTTGACATATCAAGTGCCATCTCCTGCCCTTCGATTTTTTCTTTATTTAAAATATCCTTAATAGAAAACGGGGTCACACTACTCGACGAAGAAATTTTTTCACTTTTTGAATAATCCTCGGCTTCCATTTCCGAATTCCGGACTTCTTTATAAGTAATTAGTACGAGATATTAAAATGAGATGTTTTCAGTACAAGATCAAAAGTTAAACTAAAGTTTTCCAGATAAATTCCACTTGACATCTCACTCATGTGCTTCTGAGCCACGCGAGTTCTTTTTCTGTCTCTGTTTAGTGCTTTTAATTTAAACATAGTGCTCTCTCTTTCTCCTAAACCAATATTTTGATTGTTAGAGGGTGGGATTAAAAGCATTAGATTTCTTTTAATTTATTTCCATTACGCAAATAACATATTCTTTTTTGATTTATGCAAGTAATTCTCGCTATTTAGAAGTGCTTTTTATTGAGTGTAAATAAGTTATTTTTGTTGTATTTCGAAAACTATTCATAGAAACTTGGTTAATTTCTTAAAAGCCCCATTAAAACTGATTAATCCAAGGAACATTCATTTAAATTTTAACCGATAGCTATACAGGATGGCTCAACAAAGAAAAAAAAGAATTTTACATTTGTGCGTTAATCGAAAATAGAATTCGGAAAATTCTAAAAGGTTATTTCTACGATTTTTGATAAAAATAGAGACATTTTTATAAAAAGATATTTAAGCGTATGGTACCAAAAAAATATGACATGTTGAGTGGGAATTCGTAAGCCAAAAAAGTACAACAACAAAAACAGCTTATCCGGCCGTTTATACAGGGTGTCAAAAGAATATAAATATAAAGAATAGGCAGCACTAAAAAATGAGACTAATATAAGTATAATTATTGAAATTCAACAATATTGAAAAAAAATGGCGCAATGGTACGTTCTTAGAACATTCTCAGGAATCCCTAGAAAATTAAAAAAAAACCATTTGTTATATTCATCGGGAAAAATGCGAACAAAGTTGCATAAGTTCGGCAATACAGTTTGTAAAATACTTCTTAAAAACTCAAACTAGATTCTTGAGCATACATTTTTGCATCAGATCCTATTAACATTGTTGTCATCTTCATTTTATAAAATTTTTGTAAAATAAAATTAATTATAAAAATGTAATTTGACCATTTAAAAGATCCAAAAAATGGCAAAATAATTTTAGATAAATTGTGCCTTTGTATTTAGCAATTTTTTTCGTTAATATGAGCAGTTATCTTCAAAATATAGGCGTTTAAAGTTTCGAACTTTGGCGCCTCATATCTCTAAGGGTGTTTAAAATAAATTTTTTTTAACAATTTTCTGGGACTCCCTAGGCATGCCCCAATAACGTACCATCGTGTTTATGCGCCATTTTTTGGACATTCTGTATACACAAATCATATTTTTATTTTTATTTTAATTACCTAAAATAATTAGCGGCGGCATAGGATCGACATGTCATTGTGAAATTTAGGAAATTAGTTGTGGTAACTTCCGGTTTGGTCACGTGGCCCTTTCATCAACCCTGTTATTTAATCGTTTTTGATTTGAGCGTTTAGTGTCACATAGAGTTAGATACTTGAGTAATAATATTTCCACGTAAATATTTTGTATTTTAACCCTAATAACAGCTATCCTAGAAAACTTTCAAACTAAAAGACCCATCAGTGGAAGAAATAAAAGGACAAGTAAATTTCCGGTTTTGTAAACAAACGCTAATGGAACGCAATTTGGTTATTATTTTGCTTTTAGGTTAAAGACATTTAATTATATGAAATACAGGGTGTCCAAAAAATGGCGCATAAACGCGATGGTACGCTCTTGGGGCATTCTCAGGGATCCCTAGAAAATTGTAAAAAAAAATCCATCTGTTATATTCATCGAGAAAAATGCGAACAAAGTTGCATAAATTCGGCAACACAGTCTAGGAAAATACATCTAATAATCCCATCTATAAGTCTAAAAATCCCATTTATGAGTCTTGATCATACACTTTTGCCTTAGATTTTATTGACGTTGTTGTCAGCTTCATTTTATGAAAATTTTGTAAAATTAAATTGATTATAAAAATGTAATTCGACCATTTAATAAATAAACAAATGGTTGAATAGGTTAAGATATACTGTAGCTTTGTATTAAACCATTTGTTTTGTTAATATGTGCTGTTATATTCAAGATATAAGCATTTAAAGTTTCGCACTTTGGGACAACATATCTACGAGGGTATATGAGATAGATTTTTTTTAACAATTTTCTGGGGCTCCCTAGACATGCCCCAACAACGTACCATCGCGTTTATGCGCCATTTTTTGGACACCCTGTATATCTATCGTGGGCTTTATAGTTTAATGAAGAGTTTTAAAGAAACTTGGTCTGAATTAGAACCTATAAGGCAAAGTATAAACGAATTACGAACCTTCAAAATTTATTTATATTTATTTATCAATGTCAATTATTACTAACGACGCGCTGGAGGTACCACACTTGCTGCTAATACAAATTGGGCATGGAGCATAGATAACATAAGGCGCTAGCTAGCTATGTTTCATATGCGAAATTTATGGGGCCTTGACCAAAAATCTTTAAAAAATCATTCTTTAAGCAAACTAATAACCTTCCTAAATTTGCAAAATATTATTTTGGTCGCCGACCAATATTTTTTTAACGTTACGGGACTAATGAACATATTAACGAGTGTTTTGGCAAATTTAAAGTAGTAAATGTGCTGTTCCTGTAATTTTATTGGCTGTGTGCTCAATAATGATTCGGTAAACATTTAGTTAATAAGCTTGGTTACATAAATTATTTATAAAACATTTTTAAATGCTTTCTAAATTCTAATTTTATACCATCAGTTTAACTTTTCTTTTAGACTTTTAGAGCTTCTCTACTCCAAATTAGCAATTTATTTTCAATCATGACACAGTTAATTTGCTTTTAACTTTTAAGAAAAGTTAAAAAGCCCAAAGTATAGGTATTTGAGTTGAGTCGTTAGATCCTTAATAAGGTAAAGAAAAATACCTACTGATCTGGAGTTCATTAAATGAATTATAAAAAAGAACAGAAGCGGTGATCGAAGTCAGCCAGGGTGAAATGGTAGCCAATCGTAGTTTCTTTTTGAATCACGATCAATTTGTCCTAACCACAGCTTCTAACAGGCTGTAATAGCTTTCGTGGAACGCGACCGATTTTATTTGAAAAACGCTTCAATCAAGGGACCCTTCACTTCCCACCACAACTTATCGCTTTGGAAGAAGTCATTGACAGAATTTTTATAAGTGTACGAAAGCTAGAATGACTCAATTAAGCTAATTAAAGGTAGACAAAATAGCGAAGTTGAGCCCACAATAATTATTTAAAAAGGTGCAACATGTTTCGAAAAAAAGGCGCATCATCGCCAGTCAACCTTAATTAAGCACAGTTTTTATGGATGATAAAAAAGGGTAGGTCTTTATGTAAGTTCACATAATTTTGCAATCTAAAATAATAATACATGTACGTACTACCTATATGTGCGATTTAATTCTGAAATATATTTATACTTACTAAGGAAGTTTAAGAAGTATAGGTACCAAACTTTTATAAGTGTGAACGATAAAAGTTAAAATTGGTGTAGAATTGAACAAGAGTGTCGTAAGTAACTACGTCGTAATTTGTTCCATTTAACTGGAGAATAAAGAAAAGAGGGCTGAATAAATTGATTCCGTAATTTGCTAGACCCGAGATGAGTCTCTTTAACAAAGTAGACAGAATAGCATTTGATTGGCTAACAAAAAAGTTTGTTAAAGTTGTCAAGCATATACGTGAAGAAGTTTTACTTTCTGAAACCACTGCAAGACTTGAAATCATTGCAAAATTTCTAGGTTTTAAGAAGGACTCTTTAAGAACCCTAATTTTTCCAAGTTGCAAATCATTGACACATTTTCAAAATGCTTTAATTACCTTAAAGATGAATATCGCGAAGCATAGAAACTGTGGTTATGTAATGTTGGTTGCCTAAAATTAACCAAAAACAGCAGTTTCTGGTCATTGCTCAGTGGGTTTATAAGAGTTAATTTTAATTAAAATTTGTGCTTACCAGAAACATAAAAAAACAAAGCACAAATTGACATATTCCAGGTTCATCAATAAGCATTAAAATACAAAATTTTGGAAATTCAGAAGCACTATTTTTTTGCATTTTAAATTGCCAAAATTTTGTATTTAAACGCCTATTGATGGACCTCTAGAATGTCAACTTGTGCTTTGTTTATTTATGTTGCTGGTAAACACAATTTTTAATTAAAATTGATTCTTATAAACCACTGAGCAATGACCAGAAAGTGCTGTTTTTTGCTGATTTTAGGCAACCAACATTGCATAACCACAGTTTCTATTCTCCGCGACATCTTCTGTTAAATAAGTATGAATTTACTTCTGCGCATTCATTTTTTTAAAAACAAGTCCAAAACTAAAGTTTAACAATGTTTACAAAAAGAAGCCCAGTACAAAGGACTCGTTAAAAAGCAATCCAAAAATAATAGAAAATGGATCTATCTATCAGGGCGTAAGTTGCAAAGTAAGCAAAAACCAAAAAGGATAAATTCTCCAGTGGTGAGTAGTATTCAAGAGCAGACTAGGGCGCTAATGACACAATATTCGCGCTTGGCCGAGGACCTCTATGTAATCAGAGATTAGCAACAATACCCTTCTTTAGATGTGCTCTACCAAATACAAAGAATTGCAACTAGGAACGTGCAGCTTCATTTTAGTGTGTGACTTGTGTAAGCCATGCTTACTTATACAATACGATCCTAATGTGCCCTTAGGCCACAAGTAATATTTACTATTCAAAGTTATTTAGGGGTACTTGGCCTTAAAAAATGATACTTTAATGCTTGATTTCTTTGAGAACACAAACTTTTTGTGTGTCTAAAAAAACGGGTGTATATTTGCATTGCGCCGGTGATTGAGAAGACACTTGTTGTTGCGCCGATTTGGTCATACAAAAATAGTTTGTATTGCGCCGCTATTGTTTATAAATGGTCTATTGTTATACCAGGAGCTAAGTAGACCCAGGTAAAAATGATTAAGAAAACTCGATTTAAATACATTTTTAGGTATATTCTAACTATCGCGAATAAACGCTGGGGCTAGTTGAATTTTCCGTACTACAATTTTTGCTGGCTTTTCGGTAATATTATCAGTAGCTTTCTGTTTTCCGCTGTTAGATATGTATTGTCTTGGTAATGTGCTGACAAGGATTCTTAATTTTTCTCTAGTTTGGTTTTTTAAATTTCAGGGCTTTCGATAGAATTTTATAAAAGCACTGGGGATCTTTTTCCATTGGGGGACGCTAGGTTAGGTACGTTAGGTTAAGTTTTGCTGCTAAAATGAAAACTAACGACTAATTTGTTGGGGTGACAAAGGAAGGGATTAAACAGATGCAAACCAGGTATACGAAATTACCCAAAACAATAGGTATTATAAAAGTGGCGCAATACACAATATTTTTGTATATTCGAATTTAAAGATTGGCGCAACAGGCATATATCCAAAAAAAAACAGAGCGTATTTGCAAAAAAGATTGGTAACGTTACGCGCTTTGTGTAATTTTAATGCAACGAACATTTTAATAGTCAATCAAATGCCTGGTTCTCTTAAAAAAATAAGCAAAGCATCGAGAATAGTATATATTATTTTTAACTGCTTTTTAAATGATTATTGGTGTAAACAGTTTCTGACGTACTTCCGGAGTGGTTAGACCATCATCTTCAAACAGACGGAAGCTGGATACCATGTGCAGCGCCCTCTATGATGGACCACTAAGTAAATACAGACCCCCATCCTTTTATTGCATGTTTGTTATTATGATATTAGTCTTGAAATGACTTCTTTGCGATGGATTTAACATTAATGTTGTGACAAAGAAATGTAAGGAATGCCGCGCTCAGTAGCGGAGTCAGGAGTACAATATTAAGACTGGAGATTTAAATTCACAGATTCGAAGATCTGTGCTCCTAGAAGCTAGTAAGTCATCTCCGTTGAGCTCCCAGCAATTCTACTAAATAGAACATCTACATGGGGGCCCCATCGTTTATTAAAACTAAATGTAGTTTTGAAAACTACAAAAATAGAGCTACAAAGATATTATGGTTTCATTTAAAACGGTTATCTTTTTGTAACAAAAATCTTACTTCAAAAATCATTATACTATTTTTGTCTTTTTTTTCGACTACGTATACATTTTTTAGTTTGCATGCATTACGTGGTCTATGCCAAACCAATACGTTAATTTACCATGGTTTTTTTAAGCTTGTAATGATTAAAATTGCAACTTACGTTTTTCCCTAATAGAGATGTGCTTGTTTAAAGATTTCAATATAAAAAGAAAAACACCAAAAGTACTATTATACCATATTTCTATTATATATTGCAATTAGTACCACTTCTATGCATCACAAACATTATCCTAAATATTTTTAATCATAGTTATTGATGTATTACTCCTTATTTTTAAATATTTTGTTGAAATTCCGAAAATAACTGACATTTAGGTAGATGACTTTTACGAACTTTGGAGTGCACAGAACATCCCATTTATGAATATAAATATATAGCCTTAGTAAAATGTACACGTACGCCAATGGTTTAATATTAATACCTTGTAAAATAAAAATATTTTAAAATGCTTCATCACTTTAATTTGTCAAACTATTGTTTTTATTAGAATTCATTTTTAACATAACATCAAATTATGATATACGTACCAAACTATTAATTTTAAGGATGTTAAAGATAATAAATTTGAAGGTATGTAACCCAAACAAATTGAAAATATTTACAAAATTCTGATGAAACGAGGTGTAAAGAATAGATCTAGCCAAGTTTTTATAAACATTATTCAAATTGTTATGAATTATAATAACCATATGCATGATCTGGAAGTGGCTCGGCACTTTATTCAAGTGCTCACTTAAGCGGGACTTGTTTATAAAATAACTTATTTTAGACGCTAAGTGGACGATTTATCCATACATTTTTTGTAACTGAAGTGGAGCACCCGAATAATATTCAAAGTAATAGCCATTTATTATTGATAATGGCTATTTGCTGTAGATTCTACAAGACCTACTTTTAGTATTTGGGTTTGCTTTAAATTTAATGACGCAATTTGGTCGAGTGCCGAATTAACTAGTAAATAATTAATAAATTTATTATTTTCAATTGAAACTTTGTAACATTTTTATTGAGGAGTGATTTATGCTTGTAACAAAACTAAACAGAAAAATATATTATTTATCATTCACGAGTTTTGCTGAAAAAATTCCCTGAAGAAAAATTGTTTTTACTAGCTCATTAACATTATACTACAGTCAATCTGTCCTAAATAATGGGGGTACATCGACAAAATTCCTGGTAGGGTCGCCTTTTTTATATGATGTAACTGGATGTCCGAAGAGTAAAACCCCAAATCGGCGTATATCTACCTATTGCAGAAACGGAGTTATGGCCCCCCAAAGGGCCCCCTTTAATTCATCACGGTGCAACTGCACCAAAATTTGCAAATATATGTCAAATGAGGTTTTAAAAAGATTTTTATAAAAAAAAAAATCTCTGAAAAAATTCCTTCACCCCCTAAATAGCCCCCAAAGAGTAATAACTAATCACGTTGGATTTACACCAAATTTTGTAGATCGATGCAAAATAAGATGCTTAAAAATATTTCCTTTTAACTTTTTTTTTTTAAATAATTCCTTCGCCCCATAAACGAAGGGGGCCTTTAAGGGGGGCATGGAATTTTTTTTTTTAAAAAAAGTTATAGTAATAAATATTTTTTAGCATCTCATTTTACATTTATCTGCAAAATTTGGTGTAAATCCAACGTGATAGGATATTACTCTTTGGGGGCTATTTAGGGAGTAAAGGAATTTTTTTAGAGATTTTTATTTTATAAAAATCTCTTTAAAACCTTATTTGATATTTATTTGCAAAATTTGGTGCAGTTCCACCGTGATGAATTAAAGGGGGCCCTTTGGGGGGCCATAACTCCGTTTCTGCAATAGGTAGATATACACCAATTTGGCGTTTTACTCTTTGAACATCCAGTTACATTATTTAAAAAAGGTGGCCCCACCAGGAATTTTGTCGATGTGCACATACGGATTGACTGTACTATTATCTGGAAAAGCAAATTTTGTGGTCAAAATTTGATATTATTTCGGAAAAATGTAGGCAGATTAATAGGGTACCTAAAACCACCCAAAATCATTCAACCGCATTTAAAAGAGTCATTAAACACTACATCAAACCTAATAATACATTATACGACTGTTCTGTGCTTTACCAGATCACATAATTTAAGGATGTTCATATGCTAAACAAAGACAACTTATTTTAGAAAGAAATAGCTTTTAACTTTTCTCGTTTGTTTATAATGCAGTTAAAATAATCCGTCAGTCATCTGTCTTTGCTACTATGATGCTTGATTGCTTTATACACTGTGAATCAACTAATTTTATGCCATTAAAATAATTTCTCTAAACTAAATTGAAAATTTGCAAATTCTTTAGAGTTTAGTTTGTAAGTGCTGGCTTTTGAGCAAATTTTTTTGTTTTGGCTTTTAAGCAAGCTGATTCTGAATTTTCATTATGTATTAAGAGCAAGTGTGGTACCTCCAGCTCGTAGTAATAATACCAAATTTATAAAAATCAACTTAAAAATTTAATATTTGAATAATTTACCATAACCAAAAGATGACGGTTTAACTTATCCTAGTCTAATTTGTAGTTAAATAGCTTTCTTTTAATTCATTTTAAGCAAAACTTTAAATGTACCATTTATTTTATAAACTGAATGGCTTTTCCAGCCAATTTTGAGCAGATTGTTCTAAATTGGATCATAAACTGAACACAAACATTCTGAATTAAATCGGAACCTTTAAAAATGTATCTAATTATATACCGGTTCCTTATAACAAGTAAATGCTTTACCAGAAGAATAAAAATCGGCCATGGACGTGAAAAAATGGACATCACTTAAACCTTTTGGAATTTAACCATCTTCCATTTTATAATGTTCATTTGTACTTATTAGTTCATTTCTCTAAAGGAAATGTACTATTGTAATTGCAATTTCTGAAAATCGATGTTTTTTTGAAACTGTGCCTAAACGAAGCAAGATACGTAAATGTTAAGGGTGTTGGAAAGATGCTACAAAAAATTACCGATCTTTTGATACTAGAATCATATCGATCGGACCATCCACTGGGTTGTTATTAAAAAATATCACTTTGGTGTATGTTAGGATGGATGGATGGATGTATGGATGTACGGAGCAAAAAATGTCTTTAACCGTAATTTACTCAATTATGGTACTAGGTAGAAGGTTCAAACTTGGCATAAGTAAATACCAAAGTCTTGTGGTCAAGATGACCACAAGGTCATACTGACCACTGGTCAAGGTTAGTAGATATTGCATGCAAAAAAAAATCTAGCCCAAAATATTGTGATTTTTTTTTGCTTAAACATATTCTTTCGGAGAGCCCTTTGTGTTAAAACTTTTTAAAAAAAATTCTATGTCTAGGAAAAGAGCTATGACGTTTTCAAATGTCAATGTTTGCATTGACATAGCTCCAATACTACAATAGTTAGAGGACTCAAACTTGGAGGATGGATACACAAGAGACAGGGGTTCAAGGTCATGTCAAGGTCATATCTTTTTGAAGGTCAATAGCATTTTTATTATTAAAAATGTATGTTAAGGTAAATGCAAGGTAAATGTTGGACATGTTTTTGAAAACACAAAAGCTTGTTCTTGTGTTTCGGACTTAGTAAGCCATCTTCAGGGAAATATTTATAGTTTGACTTTAATTATCTCATGCACCATAATAGTTAAAGGTCTCAAACTTGGAGGATGGATAACCAAAAGATAAGAGTTCAAGGTCATGTGAAGGTCATATTGATTGAAAGGTCAATAGCATTTTTATTATTAAAAAGCTATGTTGAGAAAAATGTAAGGTAAATGTTGGACATATTTTTGAAAACACAAGAAGTTGCTCTTGTGTTTCGGACTTAGTAAGCCATCTTCAGGAAACGATTTATAGTTTGACCTCAATTATCTCATAGACCTTAATAGTTAGAGGTCTCAAACTTGGAGGATGGATAACCAAAAGACAAGAGTTCAAGGTCATGTCAAGGTCATATTGATTGAATGGTCAATAGCATTTTTATTATTAAAAACCTATGTTAAGGTAAATGCAAGGTAAATTTTGGACATGCTTTTGAAAACACAAAAGGTTGTTCTCGTGTTTCGGACTTAGTAAGCCATCTTTAAGGAACGATTTATACAGTGAGAGGCAAAAGTCCCCCCCCCTGGCCTTAACTTTTGAACGGTTCGAGATATTGATTTCCAAAAAATTTTAGGTTAATTTACACAAAAAAAACTACCTTTTGACGAAATTGGTTTTTCAAAAAATAATAACCCCCACATAGGGGGACTATCTACTTAATTTTTTTAAATGTAAAGGGGGGTCAAGTGACCCCTTATTTGAAAGCTATTTTTATTTCTAACACAATGGTGTTTACCAATTTAAGATATATTTATTATTTTTTTGGCTAGGAGCTTCTCAATAAAAAGAACGATTTCCTTAATAAATGCAACAGTAAAAAAATAAAACTATTTGAAATTAGGTAAGGGTGCATGTTTTTCTTTACTTAAAAAAAATATGTAATTTTTTTGTTAAAATGTGTTATACCCTGTGTCCCAACATAAAATACAAAAAAACAAAACCTTATGCTTCTTAATAATTTTTTTTTAATTAATATTATTTTTTTTAACCCTATTTTACTTCCTTTTTTTGAAAAAAAAATAATTTTGGTAGGTTATTTTAAAAAATTTGTTATAAAACATACTAACAAAAAAAAAATTATTAATATTTTTAAATAAAAAGAAAACATACACCCCTACTTAGTTTGGATTCACTTAAGTCTTTTATTGTTGCATTTATTACGTAACAGGATTTTTGTGCTTTATTTTAAAACACACAGTACAATAGAACTACTGAATCAATCTAAAATTCGTAAACGTCATTGTCTTGGAAATAAAAATAGCTTTCAAATGAGGGGTCACTTGACCCCCCTTTACATTTAAAAAAATTAAGTAGATAGTCCCCCTATGTGGGGGTTATTATTTTTTGAAAAACAAATTTCGTCAAAAGGTGGTTTTTTTAGTGCTAATTTGCCAAGAATTTTTTTTAAATCAATATCTTAAACCCTTCAAAAGTTAAGATGGGGGGGGGGGAGACTTTTGCCTCGCACTGTAGTTTGACTTTAATTATCTCATACACCACAATAGTTAATGGTCCCAAACTTGGAGGATGGATAACCAAAAGATAAGAGTTCAAGGTCATGTCAAGGTCATATTGTTTAAAAGGTCAATAGCATTTTTATTTTTAAAAACCTATGTAAAAGTAAATGCAAGGTAAATGTTGGACATGTTTTTGAAAACACAAAAGGTTGTTCTTGTGTTTCGGACTTAGTAACCCATCTTCAGGGAACGATTTATAGTTTGACTTCAATTATCTCATACACCACAATAGTTAAAGGTCTCAAACTTGGAGGGTGGATAACCAAAAGACAGGAGTTCAAGGTCATGTCAAGATCATATTGTTTGAAAAGTCAATAGGATAGGAGAATGCAAGGAAATGTTGGACATGTTTTTGAAAACATAAAAGGTTGTTCTTATGTTTCGAACCTAGAAGGCCATCTTCAGGAGACGATTTATAATTTGACGATTAGTCAAGTGAAACTTAAAGGATGCATAATTAAAAACTCGGGTTCAGGGCCATGTAAAGGTCTTATGGTTTAAAAATTCAGTATAATTTTTATTATTCAAAAACTATTTTTTGTTAAATGCAATGTAAATATTGGACATGTCTTTAAAAACATAAAAGGTTGTTTTTATGTTTTGGACCTACTACACTATTATCAGGAAACGCAATAATTTTAGCAAAAAAATGAATTTATACGTAAGAAATGAACTCAAGAGTCGGATCTACCGGCCTCGACTCAGCTAGTTTTTGACATGTATTTATAATATCATACGAATATATATACATATAACATACCCAATGTCCTTTTTTTATTACTGTTTCTTTTTCTTTAATACTAAATTCTTTTACTAAATCATTCTGTATAAGTTTAAAGATATTTAAAAGCATTAAAGATTCTAGGTGTAACTGTAATGGTATGAATTGTTTGTATGTTTAAGAAACATTAAAAGCTCGAGTGTATGTTATATATATTGAGTTGGAAATCATTTAGTTATGTTGTAGGTTGGTTCATTTTCATGGAATTAATTTAATTTTGTATTGTTAGTGTACCTACTCGTATTGTTGAATAAACATATTCGCTCTAAGAAAAACATAGGTATCTATGTATACATATTATTATACCCAAAAAAATCAAGGGTTTTAATCTAGATTGAAGTAGAAATCAAGGCAAGGCATAAATATGGACTATTTTCCCATTTTTAATTTCAATAAAACTAAAATTATAAACAAAGTAGTGCAGCGCTCCGCTGTCAGCAATCAGTGACAACGGTCTTAATTCTATCAAACAATTAATATAAATACCTTCATTGGAAATCGGAAATCGGATTATTAGTGGAAATAACCAAGCTAAACAAACGATGGGTTAGATCAATCAATGGGTTAGATCAGTGAGTGGGATAGATAATTTAAAAAGTTTCACTTCACACATAGGTCTTTTTTATGACTTTTTTTTGTTATATAATTGTTACACATTCTATATGATAGTAGTAGTTAATTAAAAAGGTGCATTTTTTTATTTTATTGAAAAAAACTTATTTTTTTTTGTAAACGGGTGGGGATAAAAAAATTACCAGATGCTTTTTTATAGGGAAAAATACAATCTTTAATTTTATTGGGAATATTTTTTTTCTTAAAGTTAATATTAACGAAAATATTAATTGTTTTCTACTTTGGGGATGTTTTTAACCCTCTATTTATTACTTGATTTTTTCCAAAATAGGGCTCTTCCTCTAAATGAGATTGATTTTTTTGTTAAATCTCAAGTCGATCCGATAAACCGTTCTTGAGTTATGGTGGTCACAAATTTCGTTACAGACAGACAGACGGACAAAAAATGAAAGTCTTAAAAAGTCATGAATCGAACGAATCTGCAAAAATTTTTGCTCTAGGATAAATATTAACGATTTTAAAGAAGGTCCAAGTAATCGCAATATATTCTTTTGCGAAGAGTATAATAATGGAAAACGTTTTCATAAGTAAATCTGTACAAAATATGTTAAGGCACATCGCCCTCTAGTTAGAGCTACACCAAGTTAACTTTAGGTTACATTATTGATTCTTCAGAATATCCTAACGAAGTCTAGAGAGTTTCAGAACATTTCAGTGGTTAGTCCAGAAACTAGATGGTAGATGTCTCTTTCTAGATTTCAGGATATATTTTCAGCAACTTACAAAATGCTGAAACATATTTTGTTAAATGCAGATGCAGGATTAGGTTTTGGCATTTTATTTATTTAACCAACTTGGCCACAATGGTGTCCTTGATTTTATTGACAATGTATCAATTTTCTTTTCCCCTTGTACCCTCTTTATTTATTTAGTTTATTTAGCGTCATGGCGAGTTTAGCCAGACTTTTTTTTAATATTAGTAAACAATTTAACAAATACAGGGTGTCCCAGAATTGGCGCACCACCTGTATGGTACGTTGTTAGGGCCTGCCTGGGGATTCCAGGAAAATTGTTAAAAAAAATCCATCTGTTATATTCATTTAGGAAAATGAGAACAAAGTTGCTTAAATTCGGCAACACAGTCTAGGAAAATACTACATAGTCTAGGAAAATAAATCTAAAAATACCATCTATGAGTCTTGATTATACACTTTTGCATAAAATTTTATTGACATTGTTGTCAGCTTATTTCAAGAAAATTTTGTAAAATTAAATTGATTATAAAAATGTTATTTAACCATTTAAAAGAAGAAAAATTGGTGAAATGATTTAAGATAGGCTGCAGCTTTGTATTAAACCATATTTTTCGTTAATACGTGCTGTTGTTTTTAAGGTATATGCGTTTAAGGTTTTGCACTTTGGGGCCTCATATCTTCGAGGATGTATGAGATGGATTTTTTTTGACAATTTTCTGGGGATCCCTGGGCATGACCCAACAACGTACCATACAGGTGGTGCGCCAATTCTGGGACATCCTGTATACTAACAACGACTGTAAAATTGCCGAAATTTCAAAAAAAGCCAAACTAAATATAGTTGTCTCTGGTTTATTTCTTATTCCATCATATTCAATCAAGACACAAATGAAAATAAAATTCAAGTAGTTAGCACCAGAACACCTTTTAGTTTAAAAGCTATTAGTGTAGATAACGTCTTCTTTATCTTTTATTAACCAGATTTAGTTTTCAAAACGTTTTGCTATGATTTACAATAACTACTTTAAAATTTCCGTCTAGAAACTTCTAACGCAAATAAAAAACAAAATTGTTGTTATTGTATTTTATTTAATAGACTATACTATGTATTTACAAGTCGTATGTACATGATTTTGGTTATAAAAATAAATATAAGTCTAATTACCTATATGTCTTAAAAACACTAAGAATTTTGGCAAAATAATCTTTGGTAGAGTTGTATTCAAGACTTAAAATTAAAAGTAAAGCTAAATTTATTATGTACAAAATATCAAAACGACTTAATAATTCTTATGCAAACGGAAAATCATAAGCACCTCCATAATCTCTGTAAGTAGGTCCATTCGCAGGTAAAGGTCCGTTTACACAAGGTTGTCCCAAAATATATTCCTGGTGATGATGCATTTTACTCCGGGCCATATTATCCGGTGATCCCATCGAACTTTTTTCGATGGTTTGTCGCTTGTTCTTGTAGCGCCGGTTTTGAAACCAAATTTTGACTTGTGTGGGGGTTAATTTAAGCCCCAGAGCCATTTGCTCGCGTTCAGGGGCTGATAAGTATTTTTGCTGCTTGAAACGCCGTTCTAATTCATAAACTTGAGCTTGGGAAAAAAGTATTCTGGGTTTGCGTTTTTTGCGTTGACGGCTTGATTTTCGGAGTTCGGTTTTTGAGCTTGTGACTAAGTGGTGTTCTGAAAAGAAAAAAATTGTGTTAAAGACAAACCATTTGGAAAAAGTGCTGATAAAAGTGTTACTTGATCTTCAAGAAGACTTTTTGGGGGGCTAAGAAGCATTTAAAGTTACTCGTAGATGTACAAAAATTAGGCTAAAATTAGAATAGTTGAAGCAATTGGTACACTTGAAATTGATAATGATTTAATTAAAGCATCAGATCTAGAGGAAACGGGCACTTCAAATTTGTTTCTGGTGTTAAGACAAATTGCTTTTATGTTATTCTTTGTATTGATAGGGTTAGAACAACATTTTGTTAAAAAGAAAAGAAGATAAATATTCAATACCCAAATGGGTAGGCAATGCCAGCGAAGGGACATCCTAAATGTGCTTAATTCTTTCAAAATCTCTTTGCAACTTACTTGGGCTATCGATTTTTAAGTATCCGCTGTCTTTGATAGTTGCATTGTCTCCAACATGTCCCTGGTGATGCACAACATTCCCGCAAAACGTTTGCTCCGCTCCATAGTACAATCCTTTTCCAAAATTATCCACAGCTCCTGTTGCACCCTCCCCTGTTGCCGAATAATTAAAATAATTGTATTGATCCGCGGCACATGCAAATCCTGATGAAGTCGGAGAAGGACTCTCCCAAAACTGGGAGTACTGATGATGATTAACCCCCGAAGAAGGCGCGTGGTAACCAGGCGACGTTTCGTAGGAAAACTCCTTTTTAATTGAATAATTCGAGTAGTCACTTTCCGCGCTAGTTTGCAAGTTCATGTTAAGAATGTCTTTAACAGAAAACGGGGTGGAAAAATTGTTGCTTGAAGTGGTGTCACAATTTTGGTAACTTGAGTCAATTGAAGAAAATTGCTCAATCATCTTTTCGCACCTCCTCACACTAAGTTTCAATGTAGACTAATTTCACGAAAAATAGCTCTCAAATTAGTACGCATTATCCACTTAGCTTCGTGCCCTTTCAAGCAATCCTAGTTCGTATGAATGTAGTGGTTAAGGTTTGGTTTTCAGTGTGTAGTTAAACGGTCCATGCTCCGCCTTAAGCCAATGAGGTTTGAGAGCAGTTTAGTGTTTACTTATTTGATTGATTGGGTTTATTATAGAATTTGGAACATTAGAACTGCTTTATGCGTGTGTATGATTGATTTGATTGTTTTGTAAATGGAGTAATGAGGTCCGGAAATTTTTATTAATTTATGGTTGGGAATGCTTTTAAGCTAAGGTTTACATCAGGATTCTTGTTAATATTTGTTTTTTTTTATTTTACATTTATGGTTTACATCAGTGTCGTGCCTTGGCATCAGTTTTGGACCTTATGAAACCAAAAAATATTATTTATATAAATTCGGTTTATTATTGAGCTTTTTGAATATCGGTTCTTAAGTCGGTAGTTTTTATTTTCTTAAATAGGTGTAGATCCTGCTATCTAAATAAAATTGGTTTCGGTCTTAAGTGGTTCTTATGCAAAAGTGTCATAATTTGGCATATAATTGCTTAGGTGCCACCCCGACTAGACAAGAGGACCAACAACTTCAACATGTGTGATGAGATGCTCTATTTATCTTGCTAATTCGTCCCGTTTATTTATTTTGCCACCAACACAACACAATTTATGATAATTGTTCGTTTAACACACCTTTTCCAAAGTTAATTCAGAGGGGACTTGTTAAAAGTGTACAAGAACTTTCATATTTGCAAAAAGTAGTAATTTCACATTTCTTTTTTGGTCTTGTTTAGGAAATAATGATTTGCAATAAGTTATAAATTGTTTTTGGTTAAAGTGTAAAAGAAGTTCTATTGCGGAAAGTTTAAATTTTGGATTTTTTTTGAGGGGGATTTTGGTAAATGATTAATTTTTTTTTTTTCAGAAAATAGTGGTTTGCGGAAAATTATTTTTGGGTAAAAGAATTGTTGGTAAAAGCTTCATCAATTTTTTTTTAAGGGCGTTTCTGGTAAAATTGGTAAATGTTTCTTTAGATAATAATAATCATTTGCAAGAAATTATTTTTTTTGTAAATCTTACGCAATTCAAGGGGTTTTTGGTTTAATTCTATTATGCACATTCTAATAGTATATTAAAACAACAGTTTTATAAGGAACGTTTTTAGCACGCGTCCAAATGTTAAAAATGGACAAGTGATAAAAAACGCCTTATAAAACGAGTTTTTTATACTATTTTTTATATTTGTTTTATTTATTCTATAAAAAAGCATTTTTAATTTGAATTTATTGGATTGGCAACATTGACTTTTAGTAAAAAGTGAATTTAGGTCTAACATATGATTGAGTTATGACATTTGCAAACTTTACTCATTTAATACTAAATGAATAGGCGTTTTTTAGAAAATGTAACCGTTGATATCGATTCTTTAATTCTTTTCAGAGGCGGATGGGCCCATCTGGAGTTCTGGAGATTTCCAGAAGGGCCGCGGGACTTTGGGCCGGCAAGTCCTAGTTTTTTAAATTAATTATATAGTTTGTCCTTATTTTAGCCTAAAAAATCTCGCCTGCGGCGCAAATTTGGGCCGGCAGATCTCTTTTTCAGGGCCGGTCAAGTGCTTCCCATCCGCCCCTGATTCTTTTAGTTATTCCCCCTACAAAAAAACCATGTCCCCAGATAGTTTCAAATAGTAAAATTTGTAAATAAAAAATACCTTGCAAGAGAAGAATTCAGCAACCTTAAAAAACCAAATTTCGGGTTTCATAATGTGCTTATTATAACGCATAGAAAGCATTTTTTGTAAAAGTTTAAAAGAATTTATATTTTCGGAAAGTGGTAAAACAACCTGTATATCTACTTCGATATACCATTTTAAGTAAAAGTCGGCAACAACTTTATCAAAATTATTACTTTATGAGGCGCCTTCCCTCATAATTTTTTAAGTCTGCCACATTTACACTGTCATATTGCGATTTTAGATCATCTAAGAGAATGGTTTTATCTAAATTACCTTACCACTTAAAGGGCTCGTAACTTAATTCTAAATTCTCACGAAGAAGGAATGTGTTGGTAAACCTAATTTATGTAATAAAGACATCAAACTTTCTCAGATATTTAAATGAATAAATAAACAAAAAAAATATATATTTTGTGGGAGAAATACAGTTGCGTGTACATTTCTTTTCACATTTTTTGTAATGGTATAATATAAAATTCACGTTCAGCGTTAGTTTAAATAAAATTGTAACCTAAAATTTTGTGAAACATAATTTTCAACAAAAAAAAAATGCGAGGCGCTTAGAGACGTGTCCTCTTATTTGCGTACACCCAATTTGCGTACATACCCAATTTGCGAACATAAATGGTCAAAAACGGAAAGATTAGAGGTAGTGAGTTTTTTTACCTGGGTAATGTCTAATATGCGTACCACTTCTGGTAAGCTATATTTTTATACCTGAAGAACTGAAATTCTAAAATGCGTACTTATATAATCAACAAAAGTTAAGCTTAGGAATTAGAACATCGATTTTCATTGTTATTTTTATCTAGGTACTTAAATTTATTATTTTTAGGTGTATTTCTTTGAATTAAGATTACTAAGCATTTTCAACCATTTTTAAGTTTCATTTTTTTTTCTAACGTAAATACAGTGTGTCCGCGATCAATGTGC
Organism: Cartodere bifasciata; assembly: GCA_963920755.1. Classification (NCBI taxonomy): domain Eukaryota; kingdom Metazoa; phylum Arthropoda; class Insecta; order Coleoptera; family Latridiidae; genus Cartodere; species Cartodere bifasciata. The sequence continues at coordinate 3,915,413 of OY987196.1, read as the reverse complement.
TTTTTTTTAATGGGAGATAGCTGGGAAATATCCAAGACATTCGGTAAAAACAGTTTTTTGAAAAAGTGCTCCCCTTCGGAAATAATGGCCTTCAAACAGGTAGACTAAAAACCCTTAATCGTAAATATTTACCAAACGATTTGACCAACCATCATGAAAGTTGTACTATCGGGAGAATACCAACTGGCCGCATCTACCTGAAAAGACTACTAGCTGGCCGCGCCTAATTGCAGGGTGCATGGTCGAAGTGGCCGCGCGATATTTCTGGTTTGGTCGTACTGGCCGCGACTAATTAACTTCCTTTTACCCAGATTTATTTTTCTGTATCCGATGTTTTATTGAGTTATGATATTAGAAAATTATAAAAAAGAGAATCCTTTGGATAATATATACAGACTTTTATTATCATTAAAAGAAGCCAGCAACGTTGAAAGTACTCAATGCATGTTTTTCTAAGTTTTATTGTTACCGACAGACTTTTTTAAAAGCACTGGAGGCACATTCACTGGGGGACACATCTACTCCGGGGGACACTAGGTTAGGTAGGTTAGGGTAAGTTTTGCTGCTTAAAAGAATATTTAAACAAATGTGCTTATGTCACCAAACTGCAATGTAAATCATTTTTTCAATAAAATATTGATAGTTATGGAAAAAAAGCTTTTACTTGAATTGGGATATTTAAAAGAAAAAAAAAATTACAAAATTCAAAAGGTAAAGAAATTACATGCAGTTTTTATTAACACACTAGTGTTTAACCCATTTTAAAGGGGGCCTCTAATTTCAATATGGGTTTAAAATGACCGTTTTTATTACCTTTATTGATAGTACAACTTTTATGATGGTTGGACAAATCATTTGGTAAATATTTACAATTAGGTGTTTTTAGTCCACCTGTTTAAAGGCCGTTATTTCCGAAGGGGGGCACTTTTTTAAAAAACTGTTTTTACTAAATGTCTTGGATTCTCCCATTAAAAAAAAAAGCACATTGATTTTAAGATGTCATTAGCGCTAATCCAAATTATACAAATCTGCCACCAACCAGAAAGGGTGCAGGTACGCATATTGGAAATTGCGTCAGGTATAAAATACTTTATTTGGCATGTTGGAGTCCTTTTTAAGGTACCCTCTTTACTTAATTGACTATGTACGCAAATTGGACAGTATTTCGTAATGTACGCATATTGGAGGTACGCAAATAAGAGGGCTTCGCTTAGAGAGACCTTAAGGAAAGATTAGGCGCCACCATCCCCTGTCGGCTGGAAACACATAGGGCCTTATATCAGTTTTGCCCTGACACTTGTCACTCTAAAAACCATGTAGACCACATATCGATATCCTAGGCTTCTTTTGAACATGTTATTCTTATAAACATGAGCCCTGGAGCTAGTTTCAGACGCCTAAAGTGACATGATCTACTATCTGCTGATAATATGAACAAAAAAACCTTTTAAACAAGTGCATGTTTTGTTTTCTGATTAAAAGCTTCCTGATTCAGAGATTAACTAATTATTGTTATACTCTTTCCAGACATAGTCAAAAAGAATATATGCCTGTTGCGCCGATGTTTAAATTTGAATATACAAAAATATTGTGTATTGCGCCACTTTTATAATACCTATTGTTTTGGGTCATTTCGTATACCTGGTTTGCATCTGTTTAATCCTTTTCTTTGTCAACCCAACAAATTAGTCATTGGTTTTCATTTTAACATGAAAGCTTAACCTAACCTACCTAACCTAGTGTCCTCCAGTAGAAAAAGGTCCCCCCAGTGCTTTTATAAAAGTCTACCTAAAGCCCTGAAATTTAAAAAAACAAACTAGAGAAAAATAAGGAATCCTTGTCAGCACATTACCAAGACAATACATATCTAAAAGCGAAAAACGGAAAGCTACTGATAATATCACCGAAAAGCGGAAAAGCCAGCAAAAATTGTAAGATGGGAAATTCAACAAGCCCCAGCGTTTATTCGCGATAGTTAGAATATACCCAAAAATGTATTTTAATCGAGTTTTCTTAATACTTTTTACCTGGGTCTTCTTAGCTTCTGGTAAAACAATAGACCTTTTATAAACAATAGCGGCGCAATACAATGTATTTCTGTATGACCAAATCGGAGCAACAGCAAGTGTTTTATTAATCACCGGGGCAATGCAAATACACCCAGAGATTGGCTTATTATTATACTCTTTCCAGACAAAGCCAAAAAGTATCTATTTTTTCTTAAATCTTTTATTTAAACGTGGAGCAAAATTTTTCTCGATTTTTTTACTTTTATGTTTTTTGTGGCTGTATTTTCTGGTGGCATTTTTAGTTCACAACATTCATTTTTAAACCCGACGCATTACTTAAAAATTAATAAACCTGTCACAAAATATCCGAATAATTGGTCATATAAATCTCAAGAGCTTCCACTAATTTGAGTGTTTTCTTCTTGTAAACATTCCTTGTAAAATAGAAGAAAGGTCTAATAAAATAAGAATTAAATGTTAGTGCAGCAAGCTCATAAATGTACTTTTAATGGCTTACGACATGACTCAGTAATGAATTATTTTTTTCTTTTACTTTTACTTGATGCTGATAAAGAACAGACCACTATTCTGCTTTTAAAACGGGAGTCGAATTGATTTCAAAGCTGTATCTTTGGCTTAATAAATTGGATGCAATAAGATTTTAAAATGGCGCGGACTTAAAAAAATACAACTTAAAACGCGCAACCCCATTTTTTCTGAAGTGCCCTAATCGGTAAAAAAATTTTTCAGAAAAAATCCAATCGCAGATTCATATTCTAAAGTTTAAACCAAAAAATCAATTTAAATAATTGCCACTACACCAACAAAACGTAAGTCTTTAAAATTGGCAAAAAAAACCACAAAATTTAAAAAATGGGTTTTATTGAATGGAAACATTCAAGTTTTTGGCTGAGCTTTTTTGAAAATTTTACTTTAAAAAGCTCGTGCAAAAAAATCAAATCACTTGGAAAAATTCCAATTGCTGATTTGTTTTCTATTGCTTCTAATAAGCATAAAAATACAGTTTTTCAAAATTTGTCTTATTTTGTACCAAGGGGTAAGGGTCCAAATATTTCCGGTTTCTAAGTTGGCACGGCCACAAATAATTTTATTTATTAATGAGTGCTATTAATGCTTATGAAAAACGGGCTGATAAATCCGAATATGGCATTTAAATATTTACAACGCTTTTAGTTTTAGTGCTACGAGCTTTAAAAGCCAACTTCAAACGCGCATCACCTTTTTTTTTTAATTACCCTAATCGGTAAAAAAAAATGTCTACATCAAAAAAGCAATTCACAAAATAAGTTTTATTAAATTCGAAAAGAATAAAAAATTTTGCTGAGCTTTTTTTGAGATTTTTAAAATATTGCCAGCTTTAAAAAGTCTTGTAAAAAAACTAAAGCACTTTGAAAAAAATCGATTGCTGATTTGTTTTCTACAGCTTCTAATTAACATAAAAATACAGTTTTAGGCAAATCCATTTTTTAAAAATTTTCCTTATTTTGTAGTAAGGGGTAAGGTTACAAATATTTCTGGTTTTTAAAGTGGCACGGCCACAAATAACTTTATCCACTAATAATTGCTATTGATGGGTATAAAATACGGGCTAATTAATCCGAATTTGGCATCTAAATATTTACCACACTTTTGGTTTTAGAGATACGAGCTTTTAAAGGCAATTTCAAGCGCGAAACCCCATATTTTTAAAAATGTCCTAATGGTCAAAAAAGAATTCGTATTCTAAACCAAAAAGGCAATCTACAAAATAAGTTTTATTAAATTCGGAAACAAAAAAAATTTTTGCTGAGTTTTTTTGAAAATTTTTAAAATTTTGCCAACTTTGAAAAAAAACAAAAGCACTTGGAAAAAATTAAATTGGTGATTTGGTTTCTACGACTTCTGATTAACAGAAAAATACAGTTTCAGGCAAATTTATTTCCTTAAAATTTACCTCATTTTTAAAAAAGGGGTAAGAGTCCAAATTTTTGCAGTTTTTTAATTGGTATATGACCACAAATCATTTTTGCAATCATGAAGTGGCAGTTATTCTTATGTAAAACAGTCTCCTTAATCCAAATCTGGAACCTAAATGTTTGCAGACCTTTTTGTTTTAATGCTATGACTGTTAAACGTCAACTTCAAACAAAAAACGTAAATTTTTTAAAAGTGGTTTAAAAAAAAAATATTCGGTAAAGATGAAAATGTACATTCATATTCTACAGCAAAAAAGCAATCTACAAAATAAGGTACAAAATCAGAAAAAAATAAATAAAATTTTCTTGAGGTTCGGCAACTTAACATTACCAAAAACCTCTTTTAGTATAAAAGATCCGATCAGAGATTAAAATTCCAACATGAAAGGTTTTGTAAAAGAATTATTTTTCTACATTATTTGAGGGTCATCTGTTTATTGTAAATATGTAAGACCTCAGTTTTAGTCGTAGCCAGAATGAATATGTTTATTTGGCGCCAGTCATTTTGTCTCTCACTCCGTCAAGTTAGTCCGGTCGTAACTCACACTTTTATTGCACAAAAATAATTTTAAAGTGTATTTCGTACTTATTTTCATATTTGTTTTATAATTTATGGAGATTTAATCGTAAAAAAGAAATTATTGTTTTTCTGGAAATTGATTTTTATGAACAATTAGTTAACCATTTGCTTTATTTATTTTTTATAGCACTTGTCTAATTTTAAAGATCCGATCCTAAATGTTTAATTTCAAAATTGACCAATTATACCTATTGTTTTTGAAACCTTTTTAGAAAATTAACAGAAGCGGGTTAGATCAATTTGGGTGAAATGGGTTTGATCAGTGAGTGGGATAGATCATTTAAAAAGTTACACTTCGTAGATAGGTCTTTTTAAAGACTATTTTTTTATTGTTTTATAATTGTTATACATTCTATATGATACTCTTCGCAGTAGACGATTAAAAAGGTGCATTCTTTATTTTTAAAAAAAAAAAAACGTAAATTTTTCTTTTTTTATAAACGTGTGGGGATACAAAAAAAATTCTAGATACTTTTTTGTAAGTAAAAACAATCTTTAATTTTACTAGGAATATTTTTTTTGTAAAATTGATACCTTCTATTTATTATTTGATTTTTTTAAAAAACAATAGGGTTTTTTCCCCAAGCAAGATTGATTTTTGTACCAAATATCAAGTCAATTGAATAAACCGTTCTTCAGTTATCGTGTTAACAAGTTTCGTTACAGACAAACGGACAAAAAATAAAAGTCTTAAAAAGTCATGAAACGAACGGAATGAACGGATCTGCAAAAATGTTTGCTCTAGGATGAATATTCACGATTTTACAGAAGGTTCGACCACAAAATGTATGTGAAAAACTTGATTTAAAAGAATTTTTGCCAAGAAATTAAAAATTTAAGAATCAGTTGAATTGGCCCAATCGATTGAAATTTTACTCATGTAAAGAGTATCATAAAATTTAAATTAGAATTGATGACAACACCATCTAGTTTCGATAAACTAACACTAAACTAACTCATGTCGTTCAAAGAAGCTTGTTACAGATTTCTGTAACACTTTCAAATAAAGGCATCTAGAATATTCTGATATTACAATCATTAACAAATGCTATACAGATTTTAGAAGTCTTAAAAGTATTCAAAACTAAGGACAATGAAAAAAAAGATGTTTGCATAACTTTTAATCCAGCAGTAATAGTTATAAAGGAAAACAAACGAAGTAGTAAACTACTGTAATGTTAAAGCAAGTTATTCTGAAAGTTGTTAGTAGGGACGTTACCCAATAGATGGCGTTAGAGGTAGCTTTACCAAGATATCTCAAACTAACTTTATGGACATTTAGGACAAAATTATTTGATTTTTTTAACATTATTTTTATCTCTAACCTAAGGTTAATTCGTTTCCTAAACCTTTAAAGTTAAAATTATAAAATTGTAAGTGTTTTTATAGTTATTTCTTAAGGGAGAACTAAATGTTCTATTAATTTAAAAAAAAATCGATTTAAAACTAAATTTATTAAGATAATTAATTGTCCATTAACAGCCGACTACCTTCTTTACCTGCTGGTCGAATATTATAGGTACCTAATCTTTTATCGGTGACCGTATCACCGTTTATGGCTTATTGAAACCCCCCATTGTGATAAGGATGCCCCTCACGGGGAATAGTTAGCGATCCTTCTACACTTTGTTTAAATGATTTGTTACCTTCACGACAAGGGGTCTACTTAGATTGTTTCTTGTGACATTATGTTGTCCTCGAAATATTTCCTATGAGAAATGAATAACATTCTTTAAGATACCTATGTGGCCTTTTTAGATGAGACTGAACCATAGATAATAACCATAGACAGCAGATCCAAAGAGTTTTGTATTAGATTCCGCGGAGGGAATCGGTGATAAGTAAAAGTTGTTTTATAAACCAATAATTTTGTTACTTTAAGTCATCATAATTATTCAAAATAAACAATACCTACAGTTTTAGGTGCAAATCTGTCATTCTATAAATCGCTTAATTAACAAATTTAGGCTATAATTTTTACAAAAAACTGTTTAGCACAAACTAGCAAGTAGTAATGGTGATTCTCTATACGACAGTTTGACACTGAAATGATTTATTTTGTAGCTTAAAATTGTTGTTAAAATTGGGCCACATGAAGGATTTACAAAGTGCTTTAAAGTCAAATAAAAACTGTAACATACCTCAAATACTATTAAGAAGGAATTACCTTGAAGTATGCCGATTTATAATATTCAATAATTAATTCGCATCACCATTACAGTTTTTAGGATTACCTAATTATTAAAATCACCTTTTTAGAACCAAAATGTAAACAAACCATAAAAATGCTGGATTTTAACAGATTTTGAGGTTATATTCGTTGCAGATTGTTTGAATCTGGCGACAGCCTTAATTAAAGGTAGAAGAATCGCAGACATATAAAGACTTGACGTAGTAAAAACTTTAGTCGGTTATAATTTTATTTTTTTGCTCCTTCGCATGAATATTTGCTGATCTAATAACGATAAAATGATTATTAATTTACCAAAAAAAACTGATCATGAAGTTGCGGTTTCCTTTGCATGTAAAAAGAGTGTTCCTACTTAATTGAGTATAAGAACTAATGACCTTTTAAGGATGACTTGCTATTCCAGTGGGCTCCGCCGAGGTCCTCTAAGGAAGAACGGTTATATTGGTCCCCAATATAAGACCACCCAATCACATTACCACAGCATTACCATTGTTACTTCATAATAAATTACGTTAATTGTTGACAGGCCGCCGCATCGTGCATGGCCGCCATGATAACATCTTAATTGCGTCGAGTTGCTTAACTTTCTGCAAGTGAGTGTTTTCTTAATCAGGTTGCCCTGTGTATTTCTTTTGTTTTTCGACTAAACGCTGCAGCTTCTGCATACTTGATTTTTCACATTAATTCCTGTTTGGCTAATTAATATTTATTGGGAAGCCATTATTTTCTACTAACTAAATTGTCTTGTTTACATGCCTTATTATTTTGTTATGTTTTACCTTTAATTAACTATTTACGACTTCAGTTTACAGTAGTAACAAACAAAACATAAATTGATATTACGCTTTAACTATAAAGACATTAAACTTTAACATGAAAACTACTGTATTTAAAAAAAAATAGAAACTTTATAGTCCAACGCGCATATAGAATATTATAAGGCGCATCTTCTGCTTCTTAAATCAGCTGATAAGGCTGTCGCTTGATTCAAACAATCTGGAACGAACATAACCTTAAAATCTGCTAAAATCCAGCATTCTCATGGTTTGTTTACATTTTTTGTTCAAAATATGTGATTCTAATAATTAGGTAATCCTAAAATCTATGTGGTGTTGCAAATTAATAATTTGATATTGTAAATCGGCATAGTTTAAGATAATTTCTTCTTAATAGTGTTTGAGATATGCTACTGTTTTCCATTGGATTTTAAAGCACTTTGTAAAGCCTTCATGTGGCCCAATTTCATCAACAATTTTAAACAACAAAATAAATAATTTCAATATCAAACTGTCGTAGAGAATTACCATTACTTCTTGTTCGTGCTCAACAGTTTTTTTTTTAAATTATAGCCTTAATTCGTTAATTTGGCAATTCATAGAATGGGTAATTTGCACTTAAAACTTGACAACCAATAAAACATCTTTCCAATCGTGGTCCATTCATAAAACCCGTTAAAACAAATATTCCTCGCAACATATTATGACCACAAACCATTATTCTACCAAATTAAATTATCTTTTGCTTTGAAGATCTGTTTGGTAAATGGTAAATATTTGCCTGAACGATTATAATTTTTTTTAACGCTCATCCCTTAAAATTAAATCAATAAAGGTAGGTGTAAACTTTAGGTAGGCACTTTCAGAAAGGGAAAGAGAAACATTATATGGCTGCTGGCACGGTATCTCCATGGCAACGGTGAGCTGCAGCATGCCAAAGAGTACGAGATAGGGGAAAAGAATATTATTTTTTGATGGTTATGAGATTTCAGGCATTTCAGCGTAGCCGAGTATTTCAAGTGCTAAAATTTGCAGTTTAAATGAAAGGCACTTTTAAAACGCATAAAGAAAATGGTACACTTAAAACTCTTGTTTAGTTTTTTGATATCTGGATTTTGTTCAGGAAATTTAACCATCTATGAGTTTAATTAACTTTTAGCAAAATATTATTGCACAATTGCATTCTGAGTAATTTCTTGTAATACAGCCTTTATTTAAATCATTTTTCCCGGACTTTCCAAAATTTGACACCTGGCGAAGGTGAAGAACCAAATCCTTTGCAGTTTATAGTTTTTAAACTTTCAAAAGACTTTTTATAATGTTATTATAAGTAAATCTAAAGACACAAAGTGTTAAGCATCTCCACTTCATTTTTCACAAGTATTTGCCATAATGATTACTTTACAAGGTTTCCGGCTCTTTTAAGCCAAAAATAAACAAACCTCTACAAATACAGGTGGGCCACCTTTGCTACATATGTCACTAGATGCTAAGTGCTACTTCATACTTATAATTGCCCAAAAAAAAATCAATTAGAGATTAAAGTGGAACCACAAAAAACTTAATTAACTATACAAAAAAATGTGGGGATAGACTTTTTTAACTAAGTGCATTCTAATGGTGTTTACACTTTGATGAGTGAAAGGAAATGGAAAAGTGCAAAGATTTAGGATTTATTAAGCACCGGTAACGACTTCTTATGAGGCGCTAATGGAGTTGTGTTTTTAAAATTAAGTATCAAGCTTTTTTGTCATCTTGAAATTGTTAAAGCGCAGTCAAAACATTTTTATTACCAAAATTAAGTCAATAATTGCTTGTGATGCAAACCATACTGGTTATTAGCCAAGGGATCATAGTAGGTAGATCTCAGACTGAAAAAACAAAAGGCTATTAATCATTGCGGACGTTAAGCGCCAGGTCTAATGAATGTCGGCGTGACAAAAGAAACTAAAAACGACGATTCATAAATTTCATTTGTTTTAAATAAATCAAAATCGTTAGAGGACAAACAATCGCCTGATTAATTACAGCTCCCGAAGGCACCAAAATATCCAATACCTAGATGCAAAAATAACTATGGAATAAAATAAATATATGACGCTAGTGTTGGACAAACTTTATAAATTATTTATTTTTTTATTGTGTAGAAACAATGAACCGATAAATCGTGCAAATAAAAGGCTGCAGTAGATGGTAACTTTACCGAAAAGAGACATATTTATCGTATCTCTATCGTTGAAGTCACCTATGGCTACAGAAATATAAGAGCATGTTTATTCTTCGCGGGTCATGTTTGCTCGCTTATAATATAGAGATACTTCACTTGTTTAGTGATGTCTTAATCCAACTAGCCATGACCACACACCATCGAGAAGGTTACAATACGAAGTCTGTGTTCCCACCAACTGCACCCGATAATAGTCCTTTAATTTCCAATCATAATCTAACCATTCACTTTTATTGCTAACTACAGCGACACTGTTATCGAGTAGACAAACTAACAAAAATGCATTTTTGTGACTTAACAAAAATGGACCATCTAGATTATAAGGCCTAACGGATAAAAAAAAAATGAACAAGAAAATGCGACGGCCTGACAAAATGAAGAAGGCACTGCTGCATATCTGACTAAAAAAGTGACATTTATCTTATTGGAAATGTCAATTGCGCTTTATCCAAGTTTAAAACACTGTATTGTTTTAAATTTAATGAACATTACCTACAAATGTAAATAAACCGTACAAAAGTTTTATTTCCATTTGCATTTTGTACAGCTCCCACATGGCTCAATTCCATTGACAATTTTAAGCTACAAAGTAAATAATTCCATTGCCAAAACTGTTGTGGAACCAAAGCATTACTACATAACCTCAAAACCTGCTAAAATCCAGCATTCTCATGGTTTGTTTATAGTATTTAGTTCTAAAAAGGTGATTTTAATAATTGAGTAATCCTAAAAACTGTGTGGTGTTGCGAATTAATTATTAGATATTGTAAATCGGCATACTTTAAGGTAATTCCTTCCTAATAGTATTTGAGGTATGTTACAGTTTTTTATTTGATTTTGAAGCACTTTGTAAAGCCTTCATGTGGCCCCATTTAATTAACAATTTTAAGCTACAAAATATATAATTTTAGTCTCAAACTGTCGTAGAGAATCAGCATTTCTACTTGCTAGTTTGTGTAAAACAGTTTTTTGTAAAAATTATAGCCTAAATTTGTTAATTACGCGATTCATAAAATGGGTTATTTGCACTTAAAACTTGGCAACCAACAAAACATCTTTCCAATCGTGGTCCATTCTTAAGACCTTGATAGAATGGTTAATTTGTGTCCAAAACTAGACAACTAATATAACATATTTTAAATCATTCATCAAACTTTCACAATTAACTGAAGCTTCACTAAAAATTGATTTTACAATATTATGTATTAATTTTCCAAAATTCAGCCATAAGATACTGGAAGATTACGTTGGTGCAATTTTCCCATGCCATTTATAAATCCCACCATGTAGCAGCGCCGATTGTTAATTTCATCGAGGCATACTCGGATGGTCGAAACTTATTTCAGCTTTTGTTTTACCAAACAACAAAGCAATCATTTGTTTAAATGCGGACGAAGCCAAATCACAACATAAAGCCGAGCTTTCTTGTAAGCTACATTCCAAATGCCTATATAAAATGACAATACTAATAAATTGGTTTCACTTTATCTTTGTTCATTGAGATAATATAAATATTTGACCAAAGTTGGCGCAGTCGGGGGTAAATTGTCTAACAAATACGTTGGAATTCCATTCCTTATTATCTAGTTGAAATTGGAAAATTAAGCGAGCGACTCGTAGAAAGGCAATTTAAATTTTCGCGTCTTTTTGCCATTACTTCTGGATTGCGTGTCATCAATTTCGCATAGACATATCAGAGCCATTTCCTTGGAAATCGAATTGTATTAAAATTTAAATGAAGACGTTTTGTAATCAGTATTCGCCAATAGATTTCCGGAGTGGCGATAGCATCTACGGGGAGATTGGCAATCACTAAAACGTCACGTCCTCCATGCAAATAAAATGGGGTTGCGATTTACATTCTTTGGAACTTAGACTTAGAGAACGTGATTTACGGACCCGGGGGATCCGCCGAATTGGTGCAGCCTGCGTAATATCCTGGAGCTGGCTCAGCTATATGGCGTTTAAAATGTATTTATTTCAAGTTTTCTTTTCACTTCCATTTCTAGTTCAACGAATTTCCGCGCCCTATCTGCATAATATGACCCTTGAAAGGGCCTACACTGAAATTGAAAACGTCAACAAAATCCTTTTACCACACCTATCAAAAGAAAATTAAATTTTAATGGCCACAGTTAAATTTTCTTATTTCAAAAGTTTTTTGTTATTTCCCTGTGTTAGATGGGAGAATACTAACTGGCTTCATCTGCCTGAAAAGACTACTAGTTGGGCACGTCTAATTGCAGGGTGCTTGGTCGAACTGGCCGCGCGATTTTTCTGGTTTGGTCGTAGTGGCCGAGACTCATTAACTTCCTTTTACCTAGATTTGTTTTTATGTATACGATGTTTTATTGAATTGTTATATATATGATATTAGAAAATTATAAAACTAAGAATCCATTGGATAATATGCAGACTTTTATTATTATTAAAACAAGCCAGCAACGTTGGAAGTATATGTACTCAATACATGTGCATTTTAGCTTTATCGCTACAGACAGACTGGAGGAGTACTGGAGGACATTTTTCCACTGAGGACACTAGGTTAGGGTAAGTTTTGCAGCTAAAAATGAAATTTAAACAAATGTGCTTATGTCACCAAACTGCAATGCAAAACATTTTTTCAATAAAATATTGATAGTTATCGTTGTTAGTTTACAAAAATAAAATTCGTTAGGTGTTTCTACTCATCTTTCGACAAAACTTCCGCCAAAGCTCCGTTTCTACCTGCTAAACATGGCAGCAGGTATAAAAAGTGCCACGGCCAGCTCCACCATGACCTATGCAGGAAAATGCAGCCAGCTCGACCTAAGTACCTCTCATTTTATTTTATGACGCGTATATGCCATGTTAAGGACCAAACATACATTGTTAATAGTAATAGACACAAGAGTCATGCGTTCTCTTTATTTGTCCATTTAAATCAGAATAAAAAAGCATGATTCTTATGCGCTATTACATACGCCTTATAACCAATTTATATTCGGTCCTTTAGAGTTCCCAAATATTTTAAAAGCGGCATTTCTTTTTATGGTTATTAGCTTCTTTGATTGGACATGATCTTTAATCATCCCTCTTTTATATTTTGTCTAATTAAGTTTAGTTTCGATGAGATAAGTTTTAATAACAAATTAGTATAAATTGAATTATTTTTAGTGTCCATCCGACATTTATTAATATTAAATTTCGGCTTCCTTTGGCTCTATGATTTACTTCCAGGCTAACATCTCGTAATTGCATAGTAAACAAGGCGGTTTTCGTTAAAATACAAAGCGATTAAGAGATATTTAGTTAGTTTAAACACCCTTAAACAAGGGTAAAGGAACCGCCGCCGCTTCCAAGGCCTACCCTAAATAAGTACTATATTAAATAGTATAATGTTACTACAAACTTTAAACGCCACCGGTAAATCGCATTTCCCACTATTACAAGGGATGAAGTTTGGATTTTGACTTACCCTAGTTGCCTTTTAAACACCCCCGTTATTCGAGTTTATTGTATTTGTTTTCTGAAGCTGTGTTTACAGCTTGGGAATTGTCAGGTGAGCTAATAATTGCTTCAATTTAGGAGTTTTGTGACCTACCTTAACAAAAAATTGTTTGAACATGGAATTATTAAATTACGCAGCTGATTACCGCCGCCACAAAAAAAAATCGAGAAAACTACTTATTATTAAATTTAGGACAATTAAACATGCTTGGAAATCTTTTACAAATAATAAAGGTATACAGGAATTTTTTAAACAACTTTATTTGGTGGCAGTTAAAGAATTTAGGAATAAATAAAGTAAATTTAGTTGTTTCAATAAATCTGTTGGCTGCTTGGAATGCTTAAGTGTAAATGCAAAACGATTTGTGGTTGGTTTTTGCAACAATAGAACACTTTAAATGTTTAAAATTTTATTGTGTTCACTACGCTATTTTAATATGAACAAAAAAACAACATAAAACTTTCCACACGATAGGGTATAAATAAATTCAAAGCAACATGACAACATATTGGCAATTTCAAAAAAATAAAAATATTACCCAACTCTAAAAGGCATTGATAACAAATTCAATTCTGAAACATAACCTCTAAAATAACTGAAAAATAATCTCTTGTAAAAATCATGCATCGGAAATCTAAAAACATAAAATTTTTGCATATGTAGTAGTAAAAAAATACAAAAAACAAATAACATGCACTATAAATTCGTCAGAGATGACTTTAAATTTGGACATGCTTGCATTTAAATCAATAAAATCAAATAAATCAAAAACGCGATATCAATACCTGATGGTTGTTTGTTTTAGGAGCAATGATTGTCATTTTAAAATAAATTTACCTCTTGGTTTATATGCACTTTTTTTCAATATTTTTTTTATCGACGTAGGTATCAGTTTTAGTTTTAGGCAAACATGAGCGATTTAAAAGCAGACGCTTGGTTTGACAAATAAAGTGGCTCCTGATTCGTAAACTGATTTAGAAATTTAAAGAAGTCAAAAGTTTCAGTGGAGGTAGTTTATTTAACGCCAAAAAAACTTTTGTTTTGCTTCTTGTATTAAAATTTGTCGTCTTGAAAATGATGAAAAATAATAATCGAAACATCGACTAATTTTAAAGTGGATTTTTATTGCTATTTTTTAGAAGCCCTCTTATTTGCGTACATCCAATATGCGTACATTCCAAAATACTCTCCAATTTGCGGACATAGTCATTAAGTAAAAGTTAATACGTTTATCTGCAGTAAGAAAAGGATTATCCTGTAATTTGAGATGTTTATGTGCAGAAGTCATCAATAATATTTTATGCTTTTATTTAGTATGAAGATCAAATAATTTTAAACTAAAATGCTTTCTGATAATGTGTTGATACATTTTTTACATAACAACGCTGAGATCAACACCTAGTAATATGTCCTTCAGTGTAATGCACACAATTTTGGACGCACTGCTAGGAACCGACATAGCTAGAGTTTATATTTTCATTTTAGCAGCAAAACTTAACCTAACCTAATGTCTCTCAGTGCTTTCATAAAAGTCAGTCTAAAACCCTGAAATTCAAAAATAAATATGCATACCTATTGGACTTTACCCAGGTAAAAAAACTCACTACCTCTAACCTTTCCGTTTTTGACCATTTAGGTCCGCAAATTGGGTATGTCCACAAATTGGGTGTACGCAAATAAGAGGACACGTATTTTTTATCCTGTGCTACCTTATACCTTATTGTTTACTTCCTAAATTTTTAATTAGAAATGTTGGTGTTGACTTGTTATTATTTGCTAAATTTTTTTAATTTGAATAATTTTATATGATTCCCAAAATAAAGTGGGTTTTGTTTGCCGTTTGTGTTTTTACTAAAATACATAATATGGCAATAAATATGATTAGGATCTTTGAAAATCTACGCGGCTCCACAGGCCCTGGTGAATATTTTAATAGGTCTGTGCAGAGGCATTTTAAATTTAAATATCATCTTATAAAGGAGCAAACAGATGGTGACAACTTTATTTCAGACCACACTAGGACTCACGATTTTCAAAGAAAATAAAACAAAATGAGCTAAAACAACTGCCGATTTGAATACCAACTTATAACTCTTTTATATGCATTTAAACAACCATAAAATACTATTGTTTTCTTTGGACTTTGCATGATTTATAATATTTTATTATTGCCACACGATATTTTTAATTCTTGTGTTGTTTGTCGCGCTCTTAGCAAAAAAGTTTCATCTTCATATCTTTTATCATTATCTACATAATTGGGAAAATCAACAGCATATTTTGTAGAATCTTTAATAAATTGTGTACTGATTTTATTAACATTTTCTTTATTATCAGCAATAATATTACATTTAAATTTATGTTTAGATATATGTTTAGATATAAGATGAAATATACATTTGCAAGGTTCTTAAGATTTGATAAATAGTCCTGCTTTTCATTCTAACATTTTTATTAGAAATTAAATTCAAGAATGGAAATAAATTGCAAATTTCGTGTCGAGCAAAAAATTCCATTAAACTGCAATATTCCTTAAAAGGATATAATTCAGCAGGATCAGTTCAAATTTAAATATTTCAAATGTGAAATGTAATTTAGTCCAATAATTCTCAGGCATCGTAAAAATGTCGTCAGATATTTAAATGTCGCTGAATTATAGCGAAAGAAATTAAAGTTGCTACTACGACAATTTCATATTCTGATGGCAGGCGGCGCTTTTTATTGCTTTATTTCTTGTTATTACGTCTTTAATATCAAATCTAAATTATACTCGCGGGTTTGTACGTTCCAGCTCTTGCTGGGACATCTCATTTCTTTATGTTTAAAGTGGGATTTAAATCCATTGGACTCACCATTCATATTTTATTTTACACCTAAATTAACTTTTAATTTAAAGTTTTATTTGTTCGCAGTTTTAATAATTTCTTTATTAACTTGTTAATTAAAACGTCAAGCAATTCTGTTGAAGTCGATTTGCAATTCTATTTTCTAGTGTAGATATAGCAAAAATATGTCTTAATCCTTTTATTAGAATCAGAACATGTAAATGAGTAGGTACCTATAATAAAATAAAATCTGCATGTAACAAAATAAATCTCATAAAGGGAGCGCTGATGAATACTACAGGGTGTCCATAAATTAAGATATCGTAGGCGTAACCAGCTTACATTACACCAACACGTGGCAACAATGATGAATTGCTTCATATACCTCAAATGAAAATATTATAAGCCCCTCAATTATATTGTTTGAACATTTAACATTCTACATATTTAATATATATTATGCAAATTCTTTACGACTTAAAATAATAGGTACACATGCGTTCATGCCGCATGTGAAATAGTATACCTAATAATGTGTATAATAAACTATACGGTACCTATAGAGATTGTTAAAAACCTATTAGAGATGTTAACAAGAAAATCAATAACTATAATTATTTATGATGAAGGTATTAATTTTTAGAAACTTCAATTCTCATTTACGTCCTAAAAGTTTTTTTTTAATATCTTTATTATGTTGAATGGTTGAAGAGGAAAAGTCAATATTTGAGAAGCAATTGGTTAATAAATATTTAAAGATTGTTTAACAATTAATTTACACTTACAACTTCGGATGTTTAGAAATTTTAAGCTTTGAAGGTAACACTTAAAATTGGATGTTTGATATTGTCAATTTCTCAGGGTTTTCTACAAAAAGTTATGTGTGACAACGGTTCGAAAACTGAAACCCTTTATCAGGACTTTAATCATAAATTTCCAATGATATTTGTTGTGGATTACAGTTTTGATAAAGAAAACAATTTAGTTTTCGAAACGTCGACACACCTGAACATTTTCATTTTTGTTCAAAACCTTGAAAGTTTTCACCAGTTACTTTTTGCACTGTGGTATTTTTATCGAATTGAATCCAACCGCAACTCTTGTCCTTTATTCCAAATAGCCTCATTTTTCCCCAATTTCCTAAGCTCTTTTCCCACCAATGAAAACGTTCCCGAAATGAAAAGACCGAATTTAAATATAAAGTGAAACGTCTAATAAAACGTACGAAATTTCCCTACTTATGGATTCAAATAATGCCCTTCGCCTTCTAAGAACCTCACTACCCTAAAGTATGTATTCCTTGGAGAAAGATTTCATTTTATTATTAAGTATCTATTTGCTCGTAAACTCAAACGCTTTACGATGCCTAAAGTGGGATTCACAATGAAAATTAGCTTGCATGCGGTAAGAATTAAGGTAAGGTGTAAGAGCTTGAAATATGTATTTGGGATATACCATTCACAATGAATTAGCTTGTATGAGCTCTTACAAGCTAATTCATTGTGAATGGTATATCCCAAATACATATTTCAAGCTCTTACACCTTACCTTAATTCTTACCGCATGCAAGCTAATTTTCATTGTGAATGAAGCTTTAATCGATTTAAAGGAAGCCTCACGTGTCAGGAATTTTAGTACTTAATAATAGTTTCTATAAAGTGTGTCTTAAATCTAAAAGGCATAAAGATTAATATAAATGAAGTTACTGTTAAATGCAAATTAACACAGTTCAATTAATTAAGCAACAACAAATTTGCGAGGACATTTACTATGATGACTTATGGCAGTCTCTTTCAGACAAAAAAATGTGTTTATATTTATTATATTAGGGATTTTAAGGTTAGAGGTGGAAAAATTGAAGATGGAAGGAAATGTCAATTTTGTATGTTTCATGTTGTAAAATGTGTCTAATTTGACTCACCCTGTAGATCTAAGTAGGTTCTAGTTTTGTGAAGGGATAGGGTAAAGTCTGGCGTAATCTAAAGTTTCCGCTCGATTAGCACCGTATACTAACCGCCATATTGGAGTTTGATTTAAGAACACTCATTTAACGGTAACAAAGACGTTCAACTGTTCTATTATCTTTTTGACATGAACTTTATCATGTTAGCTTTGACTATGTGTCGGGCTTTCATTTCTGATTGTTCACTAGCTGGAACTAAAAATTTTAGTATTTCACAAATTTTATTGGCTTATTGGAACATTTTATGCAATAAAAATATTTATATTGGAAATGTCGTGACTAGTATAAATTGTGGTTATGTAATGTTGGTTGCCTAAAATCAACAAAAAACAGCACTTCCTGGTCATTGCCCAGTGGGTTTACAGGAGTTAATTAAAAATTGTGTTAACCGGCAACATAAATAAACAAAGCACAAGTTGACATATTCTAAACGTCCATCAATAAGCGTTTAAATACAGAATCTTGGTAATTTAGAAGCACTATTTTTTTCCATTTTAAATTGCCAAAATTCTGTATTTAAACGCTTGTTGATGGACCTTTAGAATATGTTAACTTGTGCTGAGCAATGACCATAAAGTGCTATTTTTTGTTGATTTTAGGCAACCAACATTACATAACCACAGTTTTCATGCTTCGTGACATTCGCACAATTCAGATCCAGGCTATATTTGTTTTCTTTAAATTTAATAAAATACCCAAAAAAAGGTTTAAATTATGCTAGTTCAATTTAGGTAATCAATTAGAAATGTCTGGCAATAGTAGTATTGTTACTCCTTACATAATTTTTTTTTAAAAACTTGCAGATATTATTGAAAAAAAAAACACATTAGTTTTAATTGTTTTTACTGTTACTAATGTTCGTTACTAGACTTATTGAACACCCGTTGCAAAATCTAATGCACAATGACAAATATTTTACGTTATTTATTAGCAATTGTGTGGGATCAATGAAGCAATTTCAAAAAGTCATCCCATGAATACGGCATTAATAAAATGATATTCATGAAGCATATTTTCCAAAGATATTAAGTTACACCCTTCAACGCGCAGTGGCAATATAATAAATAAGTGTGTAATCTAATATGCACCCCGCTATTACTATGGGAAAACCAACAAACTAGATTCTTTATTAAGTAGCCGGCGAACCTTGGCCATTCACACTAAACGCCCCGATGTAGTGCGTAGAGAAACGCATGGTGATTTTCTCGAGGAGGCCAAGGTTTGAAAAATAACGTAGCAGCCCTTGGGCGATAGTGCATTGTTTCATAGCGGCGGTGCGCCTGCTTCCCTAGGCCAACTATGACCCTAAAAAAGGGATTATGTGGTTTACAAGGATTAGACCCTACTTTTTATTCAGTGTAGCATATTGAATCTGCAAAAGATTATTATTAGCGTTTTGATTTATAGATCGCGTGCCCACTATTAAAATGTTTGTAATGAAATCACACTGTTTAACTTTCACACAGACTAAAAACATTAATTACTGTGTTCTGATCCTTTAAGAATATTAGCCAATAAAGAAGTTTATATAGCATAAAAATGTTTATTTGGGATTTGTGGCTCCTGGAGGGTTGTTTTATGCCTGGGAAATCTATTAAGTTTCATGGGATTATTACAGGATTATAATTTTTTAATTTCCATTCGCTTAAGAGGTGTCTTCAGGCTACAGATTGTGCAAGCGACTTAATTCTCAAACAAAAACATATCGTAATGTTTCGCTTCTCAGGAAATAGGGTGCATTCTAAGATCAAAGAACTGGAAGCAAATAAGTTCTTGCTTAGAAATTAACAACCTCTAGCTCTAGATAGACCAGTACACATAAGCTATTAAAAGCAATGACCATGGCGGACATAATGGCACATTGTCCCACTAGTTACGTTAAGTTCGAATGAGCAAAACATTAAAGTATGATACTGGAGAGCGAGCAAGAGCAGGATGGCGGCGGGCTTGCTCAGCCGCCTCCTCGTTACCTGCTTTGTGAATGACATTGCCACCTTACAGTGTCTTGTTAGTGCCCAAGCCCACTTTACATTGAATGAAGATATCGCCAGGGCTGAATAATCAAACTGCTTCCACTGATGCAGTGAAACCATGGGTATTTATCACACAACTTTTTTTATTTCGAGGAGAATGTAAAGCCTTCCTTTAGTTTTAAACTAAACTAACTAGAGTGGATTTCTGTTATTTATATCGCTGCATGTTTTGCCTTATAAAACCAACGAGAAGCGGAAGATTTACAAGTTATTCGTAAAACTAAGGAATCAGTTCTGCATTCTGAGTACCATTATCAGAAAAGGTTTGATTGGGACATCCTTAAAAAACCTTAAATTAAAAAAAAAAAATAGCCAGGAAACCTTCAATTTGAATCAAGAAGTAGGCAAAAGTAAAGTAAAATTTTTCGTAGATGCTTTTGAGGAAACTTGTACTTAGAGACCGTAGACACGAGAATTTGTAATGTTGGTTGCCTAAAAATCAACAAAAAACAGCACTTTCTGGTCATTGTGGCTTTATAAAAGTTAATTTTAATTAAAAATTGTGCTTACCAGCAACATAAATAAACAAAGCACAAGTTGACATATTTTAAAGTTCCATTAATAAGCGATTAACTACAGAATTTTGGCAATTTAGAAGCACTATTTTTTGAATTTTAAATTGCCAAAATTCTACATTTAAACGCTTATTGAAGGACCTTTGGAATATGTCAACTTGTGCCTTGTTTATTTATGTTGCTGGTAAGCACAACTTTTAATTAAAATTAACTCTTATAGACCCACTGAGCAATGACCAGATAGTGCTGTTTTTTGTTGATTTTAGGCAACCAACATTACATAACCACAATTTCTATGCTTCGCGACATTCTGCGTTAAGGTTCGTGTAAGGCGAGCTTCCTTTTACAGTTCTTTGACGTTTACAGAAGTCAAGTTGAAATTCTATTCTGAGAACTGTGCTTTGTTATCTTAAGCACATGGCTGACCAGCGCATTTGTGCCAGCTTTGCTGGAAATGCGCAGACTGCCTATGTGTGAGTCACTTCTGCCTCGGCAGATGGCGGTAACATTTCAAATCCTTCTTTCGATATTTGTTGAAATATACAAATATTTAAGTTTCTTAAGGTTATGCATCGACTATTCCTGATAGTGGTAGTGGATATCTGTGATTCTGATGAGTCCCAATATTGGGAGAAGCAGCTGTCAATTACATCTGGTTTGGTGGCTGTATATCCTTAAAAAATAAAGAACGACTTCTTATATAACTTGACTGCTCCGACTAGGATTGAAAGTGAATCTTAGATTCCAGCACTTTGTAACAACTGTTCAATACCTTGGAATTGATTTGTAAATATTACAACAAAACAAATAATAATAATTGTAAAATTAAATAAGTTGGCAGGGCTGAAGCCACAGATATGTAAAGTTATTTGTCAATGCCAGGTAGTATTTATTAAAGACAAGACAAAGTTAAGGATCTCCACGGCCAACTTAGAATGTGAAGAATTCTACAAGCTGTCTTCAATACTTCGTTTTCACATATTATTCGTTCACAGTATAATTTCTAAAATGCCAAATATGCACCACGACAGATGAATCTATTAAAGTATTTTTATTTATATTTAACTAAACAACTATAAAATACTCCAAAATACAAACACAACAACAAAGTTAAGTTGCCGAAATATTTTTCCCCGAATCGGCTTCCAAATGTAATTAGCTTTAAAAATGTTCAATAGCTTTCACCAAGTCAAATTAGTCCGTCCAGCTTAATTTTAGGATGTCATTTACAAGACAAAGGTTTGTCATCAATCATCTGTTTAAAGAAAACAACCAACTATACAATATTTGCTAATCTGCGCACACGTGACAACTAGGCTCATAGATATGCACGATATCTGATATTTAGGAACCAAGGCAACTAACTCGGGGGGATTATGGCTTATGATTGAAATTTAGATTGAGTGCTAAATTGGGAGTCTTTGTTAAATGTAGCTTGGACTAGAAAACTGCGATAAGAGAACGCCGCGTGATCGTTTGAAATTTTATAGCACGTGGTAGTCTGACTTTTTAAAGACACTTCCGATTGGCGCTCTTTTATTTCAGTTTATCAAATTTGCGCTCGATTACACCAAGATTGTGCTTAAAGGATTTAAAAATTAGCTAATTTACTTTAGATGCTGCCATATCAAGGATTTTCCTTTTGACCTGCCGCATTTACCTATTTTAGTTGTTATGTGCAGAAATTTCAATACAAAATTTCCTTATTGTTTCGCAAATATAACCTATTTACCTAACTGCTAAAATATGGCATAGAAATGGTGCTTCCACTGACCATTATGGATTTAAAGATCCCCATTATGCGTTTTTGATACTCTTAGTTAAATTTGATGTCGCTTGGATGGATTTCTTAAGGATCTAGCACAAAATTCACACGGTTTTACTACTCGCCCAAATCTAGGTATAAACCAAAGAATTTGATGTGAGAAATTAAAGCTGCCGCACGCTAATAAATCAAAATCGCTCGGACTTCACATCTCAAAAGATTGTAGCACCTATTGTGAATGCGTAGATTTTATTGTTGACGGTTGTAGACAGGTCAAGTGGTCTTCTTAAAGCAATTTCATCCTGAATTTAGTTCTTAGTGCGGCGATTCGTTAAGGAGCCTTAGCACTAAACATTCTACATTTAAAAAAACAAATTTAATGACGCATGAAATTTGGGACTTTGATGGAACGAATACACCCGCTGGGAATTTTGTACAGGTGTTACCAGAATCGGTTTCTCACGTAGTGGCTTTATATTAGCTGCTTGTTTTTTAATTACCACAGAAGTAATTTTCGCCAAAATTAGTCTTTCAAGAGCTTGGGCACGTTGTACAAAAACGTGAAGCAATTTCTTAGCGTTGAAGAAACCAATTAGTTTCTCTAATACCTTTATATTTTGCAGGATTATTAATTTATTTATCAATTATAAGCAACCAATTATTCATATTTAATAAAGAAGCTTAGCACGTGAATGAAAAAATGCAAAAAGGTGCCAATTAAAACCGTATGGAACGCACAGCCCAGGTGGAAATAAGATATGCAAATTTAACCACAACAACTTATTCCATAATGTTAAATGTCAACTAAACATGCCTAAACCGATTCTAAAGTGTATCATTTTATTAATAAACATCCTAATGATTTTGTTTAGTTATTTAAATACGGGTAATTTAAAATGTCTTTTATAAGTTTCTGCTAGAGTGATCGCCTTTTATAACATTTTATAATTGATCTATGCATCAAAATAGGACAGTTGCAGGCGTCTTAGCATGTGTGCAAACATGCATTTGATGTCAGATCTTGTAAAAAATTGTCACGTATTAGTTTTTATGGTTTTTACTAAAATAACCGTCATCATAGATAGGCGGTACAGGTGTCCTGACAATAGTGATTATCGATAAACGATATAAACTAAAAGCTCACAATTTTGGATACTTCTCACTCAAAAACAATATAAGAAAAAAATTTATTATGATTTAAGAAGAACCATTATGAATTGTGCTGTAACGATTTCAAATAAACCTCGACAAAAGGAAGCGGATGCTTAACTATTCTTTCAAGAGTTTTTATTTGGGGATCAAGTGGTATCTTTATTGGAGGATTACTCTCCGCACTTTAGGTCAATATTGGTTTCCTAATGCTGGAAATTTCTCTTTATTGTTACGGCTTTGGTCGAATCTTGCTTCCGATTTGGACTCACTCAGCGATTTGCTGTTAGTTCATTTCTAAAACATTTTGTGAACTTGCAATTGTAACGAAGCCCTCTTATTTGCGGACATCCAATATGCGTACATTCCAAAATACTCCAATTTGCGGACATAGTCATTAAGTAAGAATTAATACGTTTACCTGCAGTAAGAAAAGGATTATCCTTTAATTTCAGATGTTTATGTGCAGAAGTCAGTAATAATATTTTAAGCTTTTATTTAGTATAAAGATCCAATAATTTTAAACTACAATGCTTTCGGATAATGTGTTAATACAATTTTTACATAACAACACCGAGATCAACACCTAGTAATATGTCCTTCAGTGTAATGCACACAATTTTGGACGCACTGATAGGCACCGACATAACTAGAGTTTATATTTTCATTTTAGCAGCAAAACTTAACCTAACCTATCTAACCTAATGTCCCCCAGTGGAAAAATGTCCCTCAGTGCTTTCATAAAAGTCAGTCTAAAACCCTGAAATTCAAAAAACTCACTACCTCTAACCTTTCCGTTTTTGATCATTTATGTCTGTAAATTAGGTATGTCCGCAAATTGGCTTTCCGCAAATAAGAGGATACGGTACTTAACCAGTTTTACCTCAAATATATGTTACAGTTTGTATCGTTCTTAAAAAGTATTTAAGCTGGCGTCGTTGTAGACATAAACCAATAAAAGCCTTCATAAAGAAATGCGATTAATACCCCATATAAATCAATATTTAATTTGGTTTATTGTTGATATAATTTTACGTCAGGTAAAGGCATGTAAAACACAGTTTGAGATAATATGACTTATAGCTTTTGAAGATACTGAATGACACGAACAAGTTAATCGGCATTTTCAAACTGCTAACAAACGATCTGATGAAAAATACAACTGTGTAACAACTCATTTATTCTGTATTTTATAAATTGAGCTCATTACCTTTTAATATAGTGGGTAGACAATTCTCCTCCTCAACACCATCATGTAAACTGGAAAGGATTCATCATATTTTCAGACTTGATTCTTAAGACCATTACTTTACTTCTCAGACAAATTATAGGTACTTTAGAGAACGTTGTTTTGTAATGAAATTTTCAAACAAAAGTCCCATTTCGTCTTTAAGAAAGGCTTCATTGTAAAAACTGCTTAAGTCTTCCGGACCACTTCTGTAGCAACAAAAATTAACCTTTTTACATTTGAGAGGCCCTTATAGGTTATGCAACAATTGTGGAAGAGTGTTGTGCCATCTTTATATCTAATATTTTTGTGGTTTTTTTGTATTTGCAAATTCTGCATATTTTCGCACATAGTGAACGCTATGAATTTAGAGAATTCGTCGTGTTCCGCATCCTAGATAGCATCGCTAAACCATAGATCATAGTAAGTGTCATATTAACCACCAATAACTCACATCGTGTTCAATTATTTCCCATAGCGATACCGATGAAACAATAACATCCACTCGATCATGATGACCATGGATGAGATCCTCATCGTGAGCCCAGCTGTGTAGATATTCTTCTGTCTACCTTAGTTTCAATCCCTTTTGCTAGCTTTTGCAGGAATTATGTCTTGGTCGTGTTGTCGACGTGATCGAGTATTTTATTTATTCGCGCGGGATGTTGCTGCGTCTGCCGCCGCCATATTGCCCACCTCTCAACTACGGCATAAATGCGAGATACATCTTAATCTTGGAGGACAAAGGCTTACCTACAGTGGTGCTGGACTTTAACCACCTGCAAGCTGTAAGAACGAGTATTCTAATCTAATTTATATAGATATTGAATCTGGAATAGATACAGATACGATGCTTAACCTAGGTACGATGAATGATGTTAGATAAGGTTTTTGTATACCATTAATTGTTTGAATGCTTAAGCAAGCAGACTATTGCAATTTTGAAAGAACCAGACCCATTCCATGTATATAATCGACCAAAATTCGGATTTCGAGTTGCTGCATGATATTAAATTCTTTTGAGGTTTGGTCCAGTGCTTACTTTTGATAACTTCTTTCTAATAAAAAATTAGCAGCTGCATATTTGCCCTCCTTCCCTAATAGTTAGCACCTTAAACTATGGAAAATGACCAAATTTGGACCTAAACAAAGCTATGTGGGAGTGAGTAAACTTTTTTAATTTTTAGGTTAAAATGTTACCAAGGACATAGTAAACAATAAAAAAAAATAAACGGTCTTGTGATTCGATTTTGTGTAAATGTAGCATATTAAATCCGTTGCTGCTTCTAAACAAAGTTAAATCACAAACCAAATTTTTTTTTTCATGCGTCTCTATTACCCCTACTACGTTTTAAAATGATCAAAAAAAAAAAAAATTACCCAGTCCCACGTAACTTTTTTTAGTGCCATATTTGGTCATTTTCCATAGCTGCCTGATAGATAAGGATTGCAAATATGCGGTTCATATTTTTTTATAAAAAGATGTGTTCTTTGTCAACTAAAAACTAGTACTAATTTTAATCTTCCAAGAATTTAAAATATTATTTGATCTTGTTTAAATTTAACGTACTCGGTAACATTTTAAAAGCATTGCTGTTTCTAAACGAAATTAAATCACAAATTTTTTTTTTATGAATCTCCATTAGCACATTAACATTTTAAAGTTATCAAAAAAAAAATCTGCCCAGTCCCACATAGCTTTTCTTAGACCTAAACTTGATTATTATACTCTTCGCAAGACCAGGTCCGAAGAGTATATTGCAATCGATACGAAAAATCTAAAATCGTCAATTTTTATCGTAGAGCAAAAATTCTTGCAGATTCGTGTTTTTCATCGAATTTTGAACAACTTTGAAAAAATCCGTCCGTCGGTCGGTAGGTCGGTAGTCGGTAGCCGGTAGGTCTGTCTGTATGTATGTCACGTTTCTTGTAAACACGCTATCTTAAGAACCAAAATTGATATCAAACTCAAATTTTAAGGAAAAATCAACTTACATAAGAGGAAGAACCCTATTGTTTTTGACAAGAATCCCATCACTACAAAGCCCCCTTTTGCGCCCCCCAAATGAAAAAAAAATCGTAGCTCAACTATTATTAAATTTACAAAAAAAATTATTCCACATAAAATATATGAAATTTAATTCTTTATGAAAAAGTATTCGTTAGTTTTTTTGTCCGACCCCCCAATTACCCCCCAACACAAAAAAACTTCCTATCTTCGTTATTATTTAATCCACAAAAAAAATGTTCTCTACAAAATTAATGAAAATTTAATTTTCTATTTGAAATGTTGGTTTATTTTTTGTAAAGTTAACCAGTAAGGTTAAAAAAAACCAAAAATAAACGATTTCAGTAGCAAAAAACTTCCAAGTCCTAATTGCGTCACGTGTCAGTCAAGAAGGCCATGCCAAAAATATTTCAAACAAAGAAACAAAAGTAGCTGTCAGGACAAATAACCCCAAAATTTCTGAAACGTCAGAACTGACGTTTATCCTCTTCGTTAACGAAATTCTTCGTGCATTCTGTTAATAGTGTGCACTCTTCGCAGATTATTTATTAAAAATATTGTTTTATTTAAAAAATCTTACTACTGCGAGGATCTGCACATTTCTTGCGAGGAGTATACAATAGAATGTATAGCAATTATATAAAACATTAATATAACTGTGATTTAAAAAATAAAAAATTATACTTCTATCGACTCCGAATTCTACCCGAGCTTCTCATCTGCGGAGAGTATTTTCTACGCGTTTCGACTTCTACCCATTCTAGTTTTCAATAGTTTGAGGTACTTAATAGTAGAGAAGGAGTGCAAATATGCACCTCCTGATTTTTTTATAAGAATAAGTGTCTATTTTCAACTTAAAATTACTACCAATTTTAATCTTCCAAAATCGCAAAATCAAAAAATTCAATTTTTAATCTAAGACAAGAAAAATTACAAAAATTCAAAAAAAAATGTTTTTTTCCATCTTCACCATGGGTAAGGATTGTACCCACCAAATATAAAACAAATCAAATAATAGCAACTATGAGTGGTCGATTTTATATGGAATGTCCCACCCAGAACGAAAAACTTTGAATAATAGCCAATACCCCTGTTTTAAATGACACAAAATTTAGGTGTTAAAACTACAATGAGTTAATTACAATAGAACGCATAACACGTGAGTGATTGTCAGTTATCCGAGTCGTCATATTCATAAGTGAATTTGTATTCGTTGATTGACGTGGCATGTGCCGTGGTGTTATTGTATAAATAACTGGAAAGTATATTTTCGGCAAATCGCAGTTTCCGCCTGAGCAATTTTAAATTGAACAGTTAATGCTGTCAAACATGATCCTAGTGCAAGTCATTCGGGGGATAACAACATACATAAACGAAAGGGCGGACTTATGATACGGGCGTTAAAAAGAGGCGATAAGGCCAATAATTGAACGTTGCCATCAACCCTCACTTGGGGGACCATCAATGTTTAGATCGCACATTTAGATCAATTCTGTTTGTCGTAGCTTAACAATTGCCCCATTATTAGGCATAAACCTCTTTGCACCCTACTTCTCTCTCACTCTCTTTCGAACTAACGACGGATAATCATAGATAAGGAATTATATTCCTTTGTTGTTCAATAACGATTCAGGAGCTAGTACATCACTTTGTTGGTTCAAATCATTAGAGCTCCTTTATGTTGATAAAAATGAGTCTTATCAGATTAATTTCATCAATACATAAAACTTAATCTTTACTTTGATGATTATTTAGGTGCTGTCATAAACTTTACATGAAACATTGCACATAAAAATGCAATCGTATACAGAGTGTGGCTCATAAACGCGATGGTACGTTGTTGGGGCATGTTAATGGAGCCCCAGAAAATTATTAAAAAAAATCTCATATACCCTCGGAGATATGTTGCCCCAAGATGCGAAACTTTAAACGCTTATATCTCGATTATAACAGCGCATATTAACGAAAAAAATGGTTTAATACAAAGCTACAGTCTATCTTAAATTATTTCATCATTCGTTTATTTTCTAAATGGTCGAATTACATTTTTATAATCAATTTATTTTTACATAGTTTTCATGAAATGAAGCTGACAACAACGTCAATAAAATCTAATACAAAAGTGTATAATCAAGACTCATAGATGGGATTTTTAGATGTATTTTCCTAGACTGTGTTGACGAATTTATGCAACTTTGTTCGCCTTTTTCTCGATAAATATAACAGATGGATTTTTTTTTGACAATTTTCTAGGGATCCCTGAGAATGTCACAAGAGCATACCATCGCGTTTATGTGCCATTTTTTGGACATCCTGAATACAGCAAATGTATTTTTTAACGCCACTCCCGATCGTTTCTACAAATTGTCCTTTTAAGGCATTTTAAATATGTTCAAGTAACAGGCGAACACAATATGTTAGAAGATATATTAATAAATTACCCAGCGCATTCGCCATTTTACAGTTTGCAGTAAACATAAAAATAATGCGTATTATTATGATTTTGTGTCAAATCTATGCAGAAAAAATACCATAGTTTACATGTACTTACCTATTACTTATTCTGACAAACAAGGAACTTTTTATTTGCCTTTCCAAAATTCAAAAAGGCCATTTTTATTCATTTTTATTTTAGCTTATTTCTAAAAATAGCAACCAACTAATATTGTCCACGTTGGCGCAGTTTATTGTGCAAGGTTCGCGTCAGAAAGATTAAAGAAGGACAAAAGGGATGCCATAATTGGCTTGTTTTAATTTACGTGATGGTGTAGAGAAACCAATTAACCTGCCCTTTATAGTTTTAATTACTTCATTTTCGTGGCAATTTTCGCTCTCTTGCGCTTTTAGTTAACCTTGTTACAATCTACTGCAAAATAGCCCAGCTTTTTAGAGCCCAACTCACACAAGACCCTTTTATTCCATGCAGCTAAACAAAAGCCTTTTGGTTTCTTCAGTAATACTCTTATATTATATCCAAAAAACTCATTATAATGCTTCCGGACCCTTCCAAACTTTATAAAACAATAAAGTATATTAAGGGACATAGGAAGCTTTTATGTCCCTTGTCACCAACATTGCGAATTTAAATTGTTGAGTGTAAGCGGCACTTTGTTATCTCTCAGGCAATTTACCATTTCTGTATTTTGATTATAGCTCTATATAATAACTTTACCATTGTTAGGGAGCGGCCATTTTAATAATTTCTAGTAAAAACAACATGGCGCACTTGCCAGGCAATTAAAACAGATGATAGGCGATAATAGCGTTAATTAATTCAGCCTTTCTCTGTCGCCAACTAATGGCCAAATTAAATTGTTACACTGTCTAAAGCCCTTTTCACGTTTATGTTATCTCATTTACCAACATTTTCATACACTTTGAAGCTATAAAATTCTGCAGAGCAGTCTGCTTGATGTCTTCTTTAAAATTAAGATAAATATGCTTCTTGATGTTAAGTTTTCCTACATGACAAATTCATTCTATTTCTTGCAATTTAATTTGGGTTAATTGTCCTTACTGTCGAAAAACCCAAGCTTAAAAATTGATTCATTCTAACCTCACAAATTGAATCTATTTAAACAATAAAAATCAGCTGATTCCTAGAGGCCATTAATCAATTAATGCATTTACCATGCTGAAGTTGTATAAGTTTAATTAAGACTAAATTAAATTTGATAGAAATTGCAGAATTAAGCCTTATGTGTAAACGAGGCTTTAAATAGTAATTACCCCTGTAATTGCTAGATGGAGTTCGCTGCAGATTAGCTTTTGTTTTACAATTCCCAAGGGAAGATAAATGAAGGTGCAATTGTTGCTCGTTTGTTTCCGTAGATAGAGAGACTTATGCTGTATTTTGTCCTTCCATTTAATTATCCAGTTATCCCGCACACAGCTTAGAATGATATTATTAAATTTAATTATTATAAATTATTACTTTGAGTTTCCTTCTTGCATACCTATTAAGTTTAAATGCTGAAATCTTTATAAGCCACAATACTAAACAATTGTGAAACATAACGCCTTTAATCTTATTTGATTAGGCGTGAATCTGTTGCCTAGTTTGTTGCGGAATGGGAAAACTAAAATAAGAAAGCAATAAACCTACCTAAATATCAACAGTTTAAGTTATAAATAAACGAATTATCTTACAATCTGAATTTTAAGTGAAAACAGCATTTATACACACAAGTAATTTAAAACAGAAGACTTGGAGTGAGCGAACGAATTTATTTCTAGACTAACGAAATTAATGACTATTAAATTTACTAACGACTTGTGTTTTCTTAATTGTCCTGAACATTTTCAGATACGGTTTGTTAAGAGGCACAAAAACGTCTTTAAACTTTTATATTTTAAATCTGTTGAAATATTTTATCGCCATTTTAATTGGTTGCATCTTTGTGTCGAATAAAAATTGGCGTCTTTATTTAAAGCTTCTTCGTCTTTGCCGAAAGTTTTGGCCTTGATGCAAACACATGGGTATGGCAGTTTATGAAATGCAATAGTCTTAAAAGTAAGAACAAACTGCCTTTACAAATATAATCAAAATTACCATATAATAAGAGCGTATATTGAAGGATCATTTTCATACTGAATACAAGAGCATTTGATAGCACAATGTATAATCAAAACATTTAAATATTGAACGCAAGCTGTCAAATCAAAGAGAATCTGAAATAAAGCCGTTATTGATCGCTTATTCAATTCAATAGATTTGATTATAAGGCAAAGTGTACCTATGTCAATTCATAATGTATCAACACTTTAGTGATCATGTGTCATAGTTCTATATGCATACAATAATCCTTTCTAGCCAATAGATCTGTAGCATGAAAGTGCGAATCATTATTGTTGTTATTGTTAATTTAGATTGGCTTTGTCATGGCAGCTATAAAAAAGTAATTTAGCCTTCACTATCAACAATAAAGCTATAATTAAATTATAGTACTTAAGTAGGTTGTTTTTATATTGGTCCAGATTTTGGATCTATACTTTGCCGTTACGTTGTCGATCATTTCTATGAGGTTTTTTAAATAGTGCACGTTTTCGTTGGTTTTATGTTTAACAAATTAATTTAGATTTCATTAATTAAGGTGCTTTCGGAGAATCTGTATCTGATAAAGTTTCCACATCAAGGATTTAATGCTTTAAATTTAAGGTACTTAAATACGAACTATTTATTCAAATTACTCCTGAGATTGAACTTTAAGACAGCTTTTATAAAACGAGGCAGATATCTGTAATCTGTGATGAGAGATGCGCAAGGCATTAGTAAATATTTAATGTAAATCTTGGTATTTGTAATTTTGAAAGGCAACCGCGCCTGTTCTGGCTCCCAACACTGGTAGCTACTGTATTATAAACTCCAACTAACTTATCAAGATCCAGCGTGTTACTAAAAACCTAAGCGTTAATTAAAACTTATCGAAATTCTAATCAATGTCATAATACCTAGCTTTATTTTTAATTACATCAGATGGCTCTTTTGGCATATTTATTTAATCATTATTTTTACTATACCAACTTGTAACGCAAACTAATTTATATTATAACATGTTTTCTAAGAAATACACACACGGTTACTTTAATAGCTACAATCAAATTATGTGTAATTAAATTATATATTTAAAGGTCGCTAGATTTTGTGTTTAATCGAATTCTTTAGCATTTCTTCGTTCTTGGAAATTTGAATTAATTTCCTTCCCACAGCACACGTTAATGTGCCTTTCTTTTTATTACCGATTTTGACCAAATTAGAGAAAAATGTGGGTATTTAATTTAGGCATTTGGATATATTCTTTTTAATTTCAACATCTTCATAGGTGGGCCCATCCTCATAAACAAGATCTGGGGAATTAATAAACGCCTAATAAAAAGTCGAATCAGTTGTGTACCATTAACAAGAAGCTATTTTGCTATAGGTACGATAAAAACTGATGATGCTGCGTTTGAAAATAAAGGTGTTAAAATTAAACTCCTGACCCTAATGTCTAAGATTATTAGAATAAGAAGTCTTCCCAACCAAACAAAATAGTAGGTTTACTGTTTCTAACAGTCTAATAATTAATAAAAACAGTTTTATGTAGTCGTTAGATCATAAAAATCTCAGCAGCATAGTTTTCCCCGAATTTAGCAATAAAAATAATTCGTTGGTTTTAATCATGTTTATGTGGGGTCGCGCCTCTATGGGGAGCCAATTAAGACCCCATTCGACGCCTTGGGGCTTCGAGACTCCAACAGCTGCTTTTCAATCTCTGCGGACTGCTGTAAGCTGCCCAGTCGATAATAGTTAGATAGGGAACATTCAAGTTGGTCCAATATAATACAGTTACTTTTTACAACACCAAAATTCTTTCTGTCTTTTAGTAATTTCATCAATTTGGATCTTAGAGTAATTTCCTATATAAGCTTGTAAATTTTGCTGTGATTTATTCTTAAAATTTAAATTTGTGTTCTTCAAATAGTAAAAAAAAAGTAAGATACCCAACGATAAACATATGGTCTGACTGAAATAAGAATTATACTACTCATCTGCTAAAGTTTCGAATATCTCTTTTTCAGGATCATTATTTGCAGCAAAACTATAGTTGCTGCAAATAATGCAAGCGAATTTAATACTTTTTGTGGCTCTCAACAAAAATACTAAACTATTGGTGTATAAAATGTATGGACTAACTCGATGTTTATATTTAAATAGCCTATCTATATCATATTATTTCCAACTTAACACTTGGTTCTTAGTCCCTCTTAGGTATGTTGTAATGTAGTCATTTTGCATAAGAGTATATCCTATGCCACTAAATATGAATTAATTAATATTTATATTTATTAATATTATGATATATTACTTGCATTATTAATTTTTCATTCTTTTCTTTCATAACACCGTGATTAGAACTTTGATTTATGAATAACGTTATAAATTGATTAATTTCTATTTTATTGGACATATACTTAAATAGCAGGAGGTCTTTCATTAGGTACTTACACTTGAGATCAAAGAGTGTATAACGTCTTTGATTTTACTACATATTTCGTTTGTAGTTGGGAAATAAAACAATGCCATAATATTCTATGATATATTTTCTGCAGAATAATAAAAGACTACTTTATAACTTTAAATCATAGGTTATACAATTTTCACAAACGCTCAGATACTAAAATATACACATATATTTTATACAATATTTACAATAGTTTATACACATTTTATTTACAACAATGTTATAATATAAATTGTCATTAAATTAAATGCAACACTTATTAATTATTACAAGAATTTAAGTCGACCTCATTTTCTTACAATGATAACCCACAATAAATAAATATTATTAAGATAATTTAAATTGGATTTTTGTTATTTATGTAATGCAATAAAAGTAATTATTTTGTTTTTTTATTGTTGGAATTTTGGTTCATTAGATCCTGGTTTAGTTGATTTCCAAATTCAATTAATTTTTAAATTTATAAACAAATTCCATAATTATACACTTTGTCATATCATTCCACAAACACATGAAATTTCGAAACTTTTATCTTTTTTACGAGCAAAAAGATTAATTTTTAAATAATTTCTGAATAGAGTCCTGGACTAATTTTCAAAAACTTGATTATTTATTAGAAAATTGGCTTAAAAATGGGTAGGTAAAGTCGTATGGGCATTTTCGCTTTTATTTTTTTTATTAAAAAATAAAAGAGATTTGGATTTTTAAAAAGAGCGCGGGCATGCGCAGTAACATATCCGTGATAAACGGTCATAATATTAATTTGATCAAAGAACTCTGTGATAAAGTTTGTGTTTCTGAGTTTCTGCCATACGTCAGATGTCAGAATTTTCAATTTATAACCTTATTTCTTTACAAGCTAGAGTTTTCGTTTAAATTTTAAACAGTTTGTTTGGTAAAATGTCGTGTGCATTTGCAAGTTTGTTTTCTAAAACCAAAGAAGCAGTAGCAAATGGCTATGTGTACTGTCGTGTAGCTTTGTGACAAGAAAAATCATCACACGGGGCTTAAAATGTGCCAGCCTTAATTATTAACACGACATTAGAAAGCATTAATCATATGGCAATAATTTTACTACAAGCAACTTTACGTTTACTCTAGGAAGTTAATACAAAACAATGTTTTTACATTTCAAACCTCAAAAAGCAAATAAATCAACGTAGTTCCTTGGAAAAGTAAGTGTGTCTTATGATTGTCCAATGTCCAAAACTCAAGCCGTGGGAATAACAGCATTCAGAAATAGATCGCAATGTTGGTTTTTGAAATGCACCTTCTAAAGAACACCAACTAAAGTAGCCCCAAAATTTAAAAACTGGAATAATCTGCACACAATAGATTAATACTTTTGAAAGCTAAACACAAGGTAGGTTTAAGCTTACCAAAAAAGTTTGCCAATCTTTATAATTTTTATGTTATCAAAGTGAAGTTATAAAAGCAGCAGGAAATATCTTTGCTTAAAGAAAAACTAAAATTTGGACACACACAACATTTTTTGCTTAAAATAGCTTGTAAACTTTCATAATCTATTTTTTGTTCATAAAATATTAAACTAAACCCAAAACTACAGTCTATCTTGTTAACTTTTTAATAAAATCGTACTTTTGCAAAAATATATTTCTAATTCTGCTTGTTTTCTCTGTTTTTGTAATTTATTTTTATTTATAGTTGACATATGTCAAAAAATGTCACGGAGATGCAAAATCTTTTCTTCTTCTTTTTAAATATTCTGGCCTTATGTCTTTAAAAATTCAGCTAGTTTTAAACTGCGCATGCCCGCGTTTAAAAAAAAATAATTTTTCGTAATTAATTTATTATTCGGCCTAGAAATTTTTTAAAAAATTGAGAGTTTGAAACTAATACTCCCAAAAACCCAAGGAATTAGAAAAAAAATAAAAAATTATCAACTTTTTACCTAGTCCAGGACTCTATTCGCATCAATAATAAACAATGAAAAAAAAAAATAAATCAAGGCAAACAAAAATGTACTTGATACTTAAATTTCTAAACTAAAGAAACCTCTTATTCTGAATTTGATGTTGCTGACAATTTATTGTTTGAGAACCGTTTATGTTCCTGGCACATGTGTTAAGCAATTACAGTAAGTCACATTTGCTTTATTTGTGAATGTTTCGCTTGTAATATTCTCTTTATAATATAAATGACAGCCACCCATTAAGTGTGGCAAGCCAAGAAAATAGAAACAGATATGTTCGTTTGCAAACTCAATTATAAATATTATTTATAACCCATAAAGTGTCTCTACTATTCTCAAAATTTAAATTAATAACCACATCGTATTTTATTTTAGAATTTAAAATATTATTACTCACTTAATTATCCACATTTTGCATTACACCTATAATAAAGATTTAAATATAGAGATTGCTAAATGCGGACTTTTATTTTATCCAACAGTAGATAAAGCTTAAATAAACGTGTTTAAATTCGCACAATCTTCATCTCTGTTTTTTTTTTTTTTCATTTTTAGATTTATCAATTTTTCTTTTCTCAGTTTATTTCTTTTAACAGTAATGACAATCTTTTTAATTAAAGAAAGGTATCATAACGTGTTGTTGTTATCAAAATTAATTAACTTTATCAATAATTTTAATTAAATTGTGATTAAAAGAAAACAACAAGATTTAATGAAAATCAAAAATTATCGATACGGAGAAATATTGGTTATAAGTAATTGTGACATCATTATAAAGTGTTAAATATTAATTATTATGGGTCCAAAGTGCTTAAAAAAATTGATATGAGCGAGGCTAGGTTAAAATTATCAACGTTGCAACCAAAATATATGTTTGAAAAAATAAAAAACAATATAAATCATTCCTTGAATGTTCCCTATTAAGATAAAATAAATTACTTATTATTAATATTTAATACGTATACTATTTGTGTTTATCTCAACTTAAGTCATTTAATTATTTATTATTCGTAATATTTTTATAATTTATTATTAATTTGGCACAGTAATTATTTTTAGTTTTAACTTTTAATCAATTTAACCTACCGTTCAGTAAATCACAATTTAGTCATTTAGTTTTTTTCCAAAATGATCTATTTGACTTTTAGAATTACTTACAATAATATTCAATTTTTGGAAATGTTATCTTTAAGTCCAAAAAATTACCAACCACGCTTAAAACAACGTGATTAACGCGTGTACTTAATTTTGGCGCCCACACAAAGGCTAACATCATTTGGAATATTTTAACCGGACAAATTGTAAAATAACATTGAACGTAACAAAAATTCCACACACCCTGGCCTATAACCTTCAATAGAAAGTTATTGCGACCATCAAAAGTAATGATTTCAGAATTACTGCTTCTATGACATATTGTGCGGACTGGGAGATCTCATAGCACCCTGTGATGAGGGCCCCAAATGCGGGGGTGGATGTGGTATTAAGCTAAGTGGCCCCATGGGAGGTCTGCCCCCCAGCAGTGATGCCAATGGATGAGCTCCTGGGGCAAAGTAACCTTGTAACGCAGGATGGGGGTAGAAGGCAGCGTTAGGGTGACGGGAAAGCGACGCCATTTTCAGTTTTTCTATCTCGGCTTCTTGTAATCGTTTTGCTTTGGCTCGGCGATTTTGAAACCAGATTTTTACCTGGAACAAAGCAATTTGTTTGAGGGAGTTTCCTAAATTTTTTAATTTAAGTTAGAACTTTCATCGTTTCGATAATATTTAATTACGAGGGTTGTCTTTTATATTTTGAATATAGACAAATAGGAAGCGCCACCAACGGCACCACAAATGCCAAAAAAAAACCTTTAAGTTTATTAGGACTCTACCAAAAGTTTTGTTAAGATACGACAAGTGGTTTCGCCACAATAAATTTTTAAGTTAACCTTGCAAGCTACAAGGAAACATACCTCTTTTTGGCTTGTTCTTTACATAAATCCCCCTAGAAGCTTATTGTCTGTTATTTTCAATTTTTTTTTCATGTAAATTCATGATTGGTTATCGTTTGCGGTTTTGTATGCAATTTATGAAATTTCACCACCGAACAGACTCAAAATTCTGGGCCACTAATTAAAGCCAGTCTACTTTTGTGCCTCCCTGAAAAATTGAGCTGTCCAACAGGATATAATTTTTGTCAACTGTTTATGTAATATTTTTTGAATTGGAGACTTTTAATTGCCTTAGAATGTCTTAATCTTGGAGTGTGTCACTTGTGCATTTTGGGGTTTTACCTGGCGCAAAGCATTCTTGTATTTGCGGGATACTCCTGTATTTGGTAGTCCTGTCTTAGGATGGGCGCTTAGACTGGTGGGTCAATGTTTAAATTTCAAGAATCAGCAGGAAATGGTCTACTGATGTGGTGCATCGCCGCCAAAAGAAAAATACAACTTGGAAAGATATTGTTGTTGAGATAATTTTCTTTGAAAGTTGTCAAAAATGTTTGCATAAAAATTTTCCAAGCACACGTTTTTTTGAAAAATCTTTAACTTAAAAAATGACTGTGGCTTGAATACACAAGTATCTTAACAAAACTTTCGGTATAGACCTAATAAACTTGTAGGGTTTATTTGGCACTTGTGATGACGTTGGTGGCGCCCCCTTGTTTGTTTGTATATGCAAAATATAAACGACAACCCTCGTACATACCCGTTTTTAATGTCACTCTTAAATATTTGGTAGACAAAATGCAAAGTTCAACTACCATAATTTTGTAGTGTTATACATTTATTTTTGTGGTATCTTGTACCTATGTCCAATATTTCATTTTTGCCACCCATGTAAACTACATTATTATTATACTCCTCGCAGACAAAGTCAAAAACGAGGAGTATATTGTGATTGTTTTGAAAATTCTAAAATCGTCAAAAATCATCCTAGAGCAAAAATTCTTGCAGATTCGTTCGTTTCATCGAATTTTGAACAACTTTCAAAAAATCCGTCCGTCCGTCCGTCCGTCCGTCCGTCCGTCCGTCCGTCCGTCCGTCCGTCCGTCCGTCCGTCCGTCCGTCCGTCCGTCCGTCCGTCCGTCTGTCCGTCCGTCTGTCCGTCCGTCTGTCACGTTTTTTGTAGACACTCTAACTTAAGAACCAAAGATCCCATCAAGTTCAAATTTTCAGGAAAAATCGTTCTTATTAAAATCTAGGTCAAGTTCGTTGTTGGTAAAAATCGGGTGATAACAAAGGGGGCTCCTGCACCCCCCAACTGGAAAAAAAATCATATTTCGGTTATTATACAATTTACAGAATTTTTATTTCGATAATATCAAAACCCTTTTAATTCTTTAGAAAAAGTATATTTAAGTTTTTTTTGTCCGGCCCCACCTAGGCCCCCCATTTAAAAAAAACGGCGTATCTTCGTTATTTATCAATTCACAAAAAAAAGTCAAGTCATAAAAATGAAAGGAAATTAAATTCTGTGTTAAAAAGTATTTTTGTTTTTTTTTTTGTCAAATTTTTAAGACAAAAAATGTCAAAAGAAAGGTTTTTAGTGATGAAAAAGTTCTAAGTCAGGTAAGTCTAGGCCCAGTCAAGGTGGCTTTGCAAAAAAAATTAAAACAAAAGCATCTTTCTAAAGCCTATTTAAATCCTAAAAGTCAGTGTCAGAATTAATACTTATTTATGCTCTTCGCTAATAAATCTTTTTTTTTTTATAGAAGAGTTAATAGTTTAACCTCTTCGCAGATTTTTTTTATAAAAATAAAAAAATTATTTTTTATTTTTAATTTTATTATTCTCTGACTACCTACTGCGAGGAGTATCCTATTAAATGTCGACATTTTATAAAAAAACTCTAACAGGCTCACTGATCTAACCTATTCACTGACCTAACCTATCCACTGATCTAACCCGCTCTAGTTCTTAATTGCAGTTCTTATGATATAATATTAAGTAACGTTTTCTTTTAATTAACGCGATAATTTTAATTTATTCATTTTTTAATAAATTACACTGTAATTGAGACTAAAACATATTTCTGCGTTATTGCTGTAATATAAAAAAAATCACCCCTCACTTGCTCTAAATAAGGCATAGGGGTAATTTGCGTATTTCATGTTACACAAAGTGCATGATCCAATAATTATTGTATTAACTCGCCGTTTTATTAAAAGTAATATCTAGTTGCTTTATAATTTATTAAAATCATACCTGTGTTTCTGTAAGCCTGAGGGAACTTGAAAATTCCGCCCTTTCTGCTATGCTAAGGTATTGCTTGTCTCTGAATTTTTTTTCTAAAGCCAACAATTGCTGTGTTGTGAACGGTGTCCTAGGTTTTCTATTTGGTTTATGTTTTCTAAGATTGCACTTGAGTTTCGGCGGCTCTACGTTGCCATCTGGAACAAACAAAAAAGTTAGCTTCTCAACAATCTTAACACATTGTTTATAAATCTCTGTCATCAATTTTCTACTTATAGTTCGTTAGATAAACGCGCAAATTTCAAAGAAACAATTTATAAAGAGCGCATTAACATTACTGGAAAATTAGAAATAAATTTCTTATAAATAATAAAATTAATTTTATAGCTGTGTGCAAGAGGCAAAAACTCTTTCATGGACTCAACAACTTATAACTCAGAGCAAATATTTCATTTAAATTATAGTGCAATTACAGTCATTTTGTACTAGTTTAGAATTATACGAATTATCATTATCCAATAAAGAGTTGTTTGAAAAAAGTTTTTAAAATGCGGTGTCCATTAGAGGAGATTATCAAGTCAGTGCCGCAAATGGATAGGTAAATCTTTGCAGAAAAAGACAATTCTTTAAATGATTTGATTGAAATTATAACAATGTGGAAGGATAGGAGCCTTTCTATGAAAAGTTACCTATTGTGTTAAAAAACAAAATAACAAGAAGAGGGTCCTACGAGACAATTATGGCATAGAATAGTATCGTATAGAACAGTTTTGGACGAGTGCGCATTCAAATTTCGTGCGACTTCATTGAGCCTTCTCTTTTGATCTATAATTGTCGCCAACTCTTAACAAATTCCCCAACTTTTAGTTTTATAAGGCATGCCAACCTTTAAAAAATCTGGTTTTATCAGGTATACCAACCGCTTAAAATTCCCCAGATACGTGTCCGACTTTTGCTTTTGCGATGTTTATAGCGACAATAATTGGTTATTTTAAATAATTTTGACAAAATATAACTTCTATAAACGGACATAACATTTTTTTTTAATTATCACCTAACATTATAGAGGTATATACTAAATTTTAAAATTCGCGCCAACAATCGTAGATGAAAATGTCGGATCGAAAATTGGGACAAACGGTCAGATTAAAGACCTGTCTATAGAATACTATGTCTATGAATTATGGTCAGTTTAAGGCGCTCGATTCAAACAATCTAAAACGAATATAACCTCAAAACCTGCTAAAATCCAGCATTCTTATGGTTTGTTTACATTTTTAGTTCTAAAAAGATGATTCTTGTAATTTGGTAATCCCAAAAATTGTGTGGTGTTGCGAATTAATTATTGGATATTGTAAATCGGCATACTTTAAGGTAATCCTTCTTAATAGTATTTGAGGTATGTTACAGTTTTTCATTTGATTTTAAAGCACTTTGTAAAGCCTTCATGTGGCCCAATTTTATCAACAATTTTTAGCAACAAAATAAATAATTTCAGTGTCAAACTGTAATAGATAATCACCATTACTACTTGCTAGTTCGTGCTAAACAGTTTTTTGTAAAAATTATAACCTAAATTTGTTCATTGAATGAGTTATTGGCACTTAATACTTAGCAACCAATAAAACATCTTTTTATTCGTGGTCCAGTCTTAAGACCTGTGGGTACTTTTAAGTGGAATTCACAATGAAAATTAGCTTGCATCCGTGAAAAATTAAGGTAGCTTGCAAGAGCTTGAAATATGTATTTGGGATATACCATTCACAATGAATTAGCTTGCATGAGCTCTTACAAGCTAATTCATTGTGAATGGTATATCCCAAATACATATTTCATGCTCTTACAAGCTACCTTTATTCTTACCGGATATTTTCATTGTGAATGAAACTTTACCTAGCAACAGTACTTTACAGGAATTATCAATTTTCTGTGTAACTACAAAACATATGCCTATCATTATCATTCTTGATCCAATGGGACAAAAAATTAATTAATACTCGTTACGCGTATATGATGTTATGTTAGCTTTATTGGCTATTTTATTTTTATTATAAGAATAATCAACTAAAAAACCAGGACTCTTTTGCAAATGCATGTTGCGACACTGGTCGCCTCTTTAAAATTCTATACTTGAAGCATTAGAACGTTGCAAAGTGTTTACAGTTATTAATCAATAGGTAGAGGTTGATTCGCAGAATATCTAAAGAGCTTTCCTGAAAGCTATTACTGAAGCAGCTCGATGCGCTGCCATCTACAGAGCACACAAAAAATTGATTTTGCCTCGAATAGAAAGACCACCATTGGTCGTCCTAAAGGACACCAATTAAACGAAACTGGATATTACTGTAAATGGTTGCTGCTAAAACTGATTTGCAACAATTAAGTATTAGTTCCTGTATAAACTAACGTTTAATGGAATTGTAAATTTGGATTTGAATACATTTACACATGGCGGCAAGCTAAAAGTTCTTGCGGCAAATTATCTAACTCTTTTTCTTGTACATCTTGCATTTGATGATGTCTAGGAAAGCTTATCGTTTTTTAGTCTGGTTCTTAGGTAAAGGAATTTACAAAAATAAAACTTGCTGATATAAGAGATACTTTAATTAGCTTAAAGTCTGAATCGACCATTATGCAAAATATTGTTAAAATACCAAGTGAAAACAGTACTTTTTTAGTTAACTCGACAAATCAATTAAATACCTATTTCAGTTAACAAGAAATGCTCAATATGTTTATTATTGTGCACTTGTGAATAAAATAATTAACCTTCAAATGTAGTATTTAAAACTTATCTAATT
This sequence comes from Cartodere bifasciata, assembly GCA_963920755.1. Classification (NCBI taxonomy): domain Eukaryota; kingdom Metazoa; phylum Arthropoda; class Insecta; order Coleoptera; family Latridiidae; genus Cartodere; species Cartodere bifasciata. Next base: position 3,872,763 of record OY987196.1, on the reverse strand, counting down.
GGCGCTATTTTATAAAAATGTACCAAAACAACAATTTTACTACAGAACCTATCAATTTGAGTGTTAATAGCCTAGTAATATATTTATAATCTGTGTTAATGGAAACCACAGTAAGGCAATTTCTCTACCAATATAAGTATTTGTATTGCTCGAACGTATCTGTTATCAATAGAGTTATAAAAAGGTTCAATTTAAGAAAATTTAAAACAGCACTTTCCAATCTTATAATGGGAATTTTATTCAAATGTCGATGTGTTAATTAATGTATTTTGAATGAACCAGAAGAGATTAGCTCAATTAAAGAAAACGAGCTCCCGGTTTTAGGCATTCCATTTGTCGTTTCGGTCTTGCTGGGACCAATTATACCAATTTGGTGCGAATAAATTATCCGTAATTCCCCAAAACAAGCACCTGTAAGACGGCTTTATACCTTCACAGATCTCTATCAGATGGCTCTCAACTCTTCGAATTTCGAGAGATAAATAAAGTTACATTTACAGCAAGAAACTCGTAACGCAAAGGATGCAAATAAAATAAATAAATAAATAAATGTTTATTGCAACAAAAGAAGTACATTATGCAGATCTGTGATAATGTAATGTTGGTTGCCTAAAATCAACAAAAAACAGCCCGTTCTGGTCATTGCTCAGTGGGTTTATAAGAGTTTATTTTAATTAAAAATTGTGCTTACCAGCGACACTGGCAACACAAAGCACAGGTTGACATATTCTAAAGGTCCATCAATAAGCGTCTAAATACAGAATTTTGGCCATTTTAAAGCACTATTTTTTGCATTTTAAATTGCCAAAATTTAGAATATGTCAACTTGTGCTTTGTTTATTTATGTGGCTGGTAAGCACAATTTTAAATTATAATTAACTCTTATAAACCCACTGAGCAATGACTAGAAAGTGCTGTTTTTGTTGATTTAAGGCAACTAACATTCCCTCCAAAAGGAGGGATGTGACGAACCACCACAAATTTTCTTTCCAAATCGCAGAACTTGTAAAAGGTGCTTATGATGACCAAATCGTCAATACGCAGTTAACTTTGAACAACAAGCCAACAAAAATAAATTTATTTAACGTTGCTCTTAAACTGCACGCAACATCATAGTATATTTTAATGTACCAATAAATTAGCTACTGAACTAACCCCTCTAACCAAGGAGAATGGTGTTAAAATGGTAATTTACTAATATCTATCAGCCATGCAGAACCAGACTTTACTGCCTTTTGACATGAAATTTCAAATAACAACTAAGTAATTAATTATTCAGAATTCAGAGGGGCTTTCTGGAAACAAAAGGTCAAATAGAGTCATTAAAAAATTACGTGCAAATCACCCATTCTATGAATCGCGTAATTACCGAATTTAGGCTAAATTTTTACAAAGAACTGTTTAGCACGAACTAGCAAGTATAGTAATGGTGATTCTCTACGACAATTTGACACTAAAATTATTTACTCTGTAGCTTAAAATTGTTGATAAAATTGGGCCACATGAAGTCTTTACAAAGTGCTTTAAAATCAAATGAAAAACACAAAATTTGACGTCGATTCTTGCCATGCATTTGTAAAATTTCAATTTTTTTCATTGTTAAAACATTGTCGATTGTCATATTTTTGACGTTCCACAGCCAGAGTTGACGTCAAATTTTGTGGATCGCACGTTACTAATTAAAAGGAATTATTTTAAAGTATGCCGATTTACAATATTCAATAATTAATTCGCAACACTACACAGTTTTTAGAATTACCTAATTATTAGAATCACCTTTTTAGAACTAAAAATGTAAACAAACTCGGTTTTAAGGTTATGTTCGTTTCAAATTGTTTGAATCGAGCGACTTAAGTTTTATCACCTTTGAATTTAATACGCTTATATTTATTTGCATTCCTTTGCTTTTATTGGAATTTTAAACCATTTAGAAACTAAAACTTGTGAAGCGTTTTTCTTTACTTATTGTTTTTGCAGAAGGGTAATAAAACTTTTTGATGAACTTGATGGGTGACCGGAAAATTTAATAAAGCACCTCGGTAAGATTTTATTAGAACGATTAAACCCGTCAGTAGATAAAATAAGCGTTAAATTTAAATATGATGGTTTTAAATTTCCATCACAAAAGAATAAAGAGCATCTAATTTATAATTTTATTTTTAGTTCAACGTTGAAAGTGTTAATCTATTAAGCTAAATGCATGCTCTTTAATGCCTTTAAAATTAATATTCATAATCTGCAGTAGCTACTTTTATACTCTTCGAAGTTTTAACACAACAAGAGTTAATTAATTTTTAGGTTATGTTGAAAATTTTATATGAAAAAAATATACTTTCTATGATCCTTAACCTTTTCCACTGATGAGATAATTAATTCATAGAATTAAACAAAATTATTAATAAACCTAAGTTTCGGGAACTAATAAATTAGGCATATGAAATAATTTTATTACATCAGATAATGTAAACATAATTTGCAAAGTATTATACAAGATCACAAGCGCAATAACTCTTTCTGCAACATTAAAATCGCTTTAAATAAACGAAATAACAATTGTGCAAATTACAGATTTCCGGATATTGAATACTAAAATTTATAATAACCGCGAAGAGGTGTCAGTAGCACCATCAGCTTCCGGTTGCTTCCGAATGGTTAAGTACAAGTCTTAAACACAAAAATCATACTTAAATATCTCCATAAAGAAAGTGCAGCGTTGATAAATGCTCCCGGGGTTTATTATGACATTTTATGACTTGTATTTTGACAGTTACATACAATAAATAACAACCAAATCACCGGAAATGTTTATTTATTCTTTGAATAAAACAAAAGGTACAATAAGAATGCCCGGACTACTGCATGGCCGAATGAGTAGATCTGATTTCTCCATTTAAAGCAGGTGAAGATTTTTTTAAAAGAAGGTAAAATACAAATGTCACAGACGGTAACGCGACGGAAAATTGTATTGAGTGTCCGAATGCTAATAAAGGTGATTTTGGTTATGCTTTTTTAAATTTTGCGAACAAGGAAGTTGAATAATAATTTTGACACATAAAATAATGTGGTGAAAAATCTACCTAATTGATTAACACAGAATAAAAGACAAATAAATTAACTAATTAGTGAAATAAGACAATAATTATAAAACTTGAGAATATAAAAAGAATTTTACAACTTCCTCGAATGTAAAAATTAAGGAATGTATTCACAAAGGTGGCTTAAATATTCCACATTATTATTTATTTATACAAAAAGTAAACTAATTATATAATTTAATTGATAAAAGGCATAAATTTAATCTAATTAAAAAATTTATTACGAGTGTGGTTACCATAGGAGTATCAGCCCAAATTTATTGTTACTAATTAAGGAAAAATAACGTTAAATAATTTCTTATAAAAGCGAAATAATTCTTTAATAATAATAAAAAAGAATTAATGGGAATCTTCTGTTTTTCGGCTAATTACTTTTTACAGGTTGTTTGAACGAACCAGTAATTAATTTTAACAAAATGTTAATAAAGCGTTTTTAAATACAATAAAAGAAAGAACCTTGGTTCGGTTCGAATTGTTTATAACCATAAAAACTAGACACTTCATTTAAGTTGGCTTGACTTGTATTTCTGCTAATTAGTTCTTAATTGGTTGTTAATCAGAATTTTATATTAATTAATGTTGGGATAACGTTAGCAAAAAATATACAATCTTTTACGCATAGTATTTATCTTTCTATCCATACTTATATGTTTATATCTGATTTTAAATCACATAAGTAACTATGTTTATGACTTTTCTTAAAAATTGTTAATGTAATAGGCTTGAGTAATTGCTTTTTCTTGCGGTGTTATTCTACGCATTACAAATTGCAGTTTTTTTTCTTTATTTCTTTACCTTCCTGTTTATTTTATGCTCCATTACTGGCGCACACCCATATGGTATCCCCAGAAAACAATTATCTTATGTACATGTAAATTTAACAAAGATTTATAAAATTTGATGGATGATTATTTTAAGAGAAATTAGGATTGTAGTAATAATATAAGAATTTCAAAGATAATTTAAGTTTTAAAGTTTTGCTACACATTTTTTCAAATAAGCTAAAGTTGCTTGATAAAATTTAGAAGTAAGAGAATGGTATGCAGACCTAAAAAACATAATTTTCGCAATTAGAAACTTCGTGCAATAATTAAGCGAAATTTTGCAAAATAATCCTCTTAAAATTAAAGTTATATTCATCATCAAAGTTGCCAACTGTTTGAAGAAAAAGTGACTTGTGTTTATAATTCTCTGCCTAATTGAAAACATGATATAACATAATTAGTTGCAGTATTATACAGTCTTTAATTATTTCTACACAAAGGCCCCAACACTGGGATCTTTTAATCTCATGTCTCGTTAATTTCGGAAGTTTAATTTTATGGAAGGTCAGTCGCGCATATTAGCGAAACCGCTTTATTGTCTGAATCTTGCAGAAATGTATTATGGGCGCCCCTTAACTTAGCACAGACATTATAGTTATTTCTATACCAAGCGCAGTAACTATTTTAAAATAGGGCTTCTTAAGTGCTACGTCACAGATCACAGATCCATATTAAAAAACTGTGTGTGAAGTAGAATTTTGATTCTGTCAGATTTAGCCACTTTTTTAGAACAATATTTTGTGAAAATAAAAGACTTTCATAGGAAACCCTTGGTATAAGAATGGTCTATAATGTCTTAAATTCGATATTTCAAGTTCATTGTAAAACTCTATAATATACAGTTTATGTGTTAATGTTGAGCACCTTTCAAGATGTGAATTTTAAACGCAAATTGCTTGAGAAAGCAACCATATCAAGAGGTCTGGTAAGTACCATTGTAAAATTAACATTTTTTCTATTACCTAGAACAAACCATACCCCTTGATATGGTTGCTTTCCCAAGAAATTCGCATGTAAAGCTGACATCTTGGTGGGTGATCATCATCATCAGATTAATAAGGGATTTTTTAATTCCTTGCGGTAGAGTTTTGGGTAATTTTAAGTTAAAATATTGTAAATATGATATAAAGGAACATTTTAACACCAATGGGACCTAAAAAACTGTCTTATTTTTTTTTTTAATAATGTTTTAAAAAGACCAATGTTGAAAAAACAGAATAAGAAAAAAATTACCATTTTCTTTGGTCCGTAATGTTGGTCGCCTAAAAAAATTTCACAGATAGTATTTTAATGCACTTCTGTGAACTAATGACGTAGGCTTGACCGAGTCTATTATCCATTAGGCCCAAATTTTACAGCCTAGTGTTGCTTAGCGTAATGGAGAGTTTATACAACTTCTTTACCTCAACTTCTTTCTTCTTTACCTCATAGTCTTCTAAGATAAATATGTGTGAATGCCATTTGGCGTTTAAACAGAAAGTACAGAAAGAGACGGAGGTAAAGATTTTCTGTTTGAACGCCAAATAACATTTACACATATTTATCTTAGAAGACTATGAGGTAAAGGGGAAAGAAGTTGGGGTAAAGAAGTTGTGTAAACCGTGCATAAATGACGCTAACTTAGCCAAAGTGGAATGTAAATTTTGGATAGTTACAAAGTAAAACCAAGTGCAAAGAATGCATGTTGCACTCATGGGTCGATGTCTGTCGTGTCCTGTCTCTGTGATAGATGGTTATTAATCCCGTTAAACAGCCCGGGTAATAAATATTTAGTAATGATCATTTAGTTGGCTCTTTAACTTCCGACAATGATATGTGAGCCGTGTGCCGCTCTTATTCACTGTGTCGAGATATTTGTGGACTATTTTTTACATGTTCGTATGCCATGTTCACTCTTAAATATTGTCGAAGACGCACTCGGAAATAATAGTGTACGCATTCCATAGATTTCTATTTCCCCAACAACATAGACGCAAGAACAAAGTTTAAATTCCAAGGGTTAATTGAACAACAAACATCAATAAAAATACATTATGATTTTGAGTGAACATCAGAAGTGGGATCCATAGTTATCCATAATTAGTCATTGGAACATAAATAGCATTCTTTTATACGATTTTCATATTATAACCATATGAGACTAGATGACTGCGCTCGCGTACGCTCGCTACGACATTTAGCGGGTCAGTAGACATATTTTAGGTGCAGGGTTTATTTTTTGTACCTATTTTTGACATGTATTTATTTATCTGATTCTCTGCATCGAAATCTACATTTTTTATTTTTTGGCGGATCTACAAAAATCTGGCGGAGCAGAAAACACTTTCTTATTTTTTTTTGCAGTTTTGAGATTTTTAAAATGTTTAAAGATGATCTGCAGTGTTCAAAAATGTTTAGTCAATATTAGAAGTGTATAAATAATTAGTTATTTGAACATTAAAATAACAAGCATTGTTTTATACGGTTTTCATATAACGAGTCTTATATTAAGTGTTATTTATTTATTAAGGTAATATCATGGAATTCCAAACAGCCATTTCACCACCATTATTATAGGAAATTTATGGTGTTTATTGTGCTGAACAGCTTCAAACGAAACGGATTTATTCCGTATTTTACTGCTTAAATACATGTGCACCTGTCAATTTACATTATTTCTTGTTTATAACCGTAATATTTTTGTCATGGGTTTTTGATCACATCCTCCTCAAGTATTTAATTAACGACATCATTGCAATAAAATAAATTGTCTGCACCGCAGCTTTAATTGAATTTTATTAATTTTTTGATTTTTAATTTATGGATTTGGTGCTTCAAATAATATCTTGTATTTTGCGGATCTTCCGTTATTCTTTTATCTAAATGGTCCTCGTTAAAATTGGCCAATTAGCTGTCTGCACACTGTAATATTTGTTATCTAAACACGAATTCATCAAAATTCGAAACAATGGACGACAAGCCAACTTGACGGATCTAAATTCGATTGTAGAAAGCTTTGACACAAGTCTCTTTTGTTTGTTTTGATCCACGACATCAACTATCAGGTATCTAGATTCCTGATTTATGTCAACGAAAACCTCGCATTCACAAAACATCGCTTTTGATTTTAAATTATGTTAAATTTGTTTATTCAACAATCAGTCAATAAATTTATTTAAACATCTAACAATTAATAACAAAAACACAAAAAAACAAGTTGCCATTAGCTGTTTATTTATCAGTGTGCATTATTTTTCCAATTTATTTTCCAATATCCGTTTCTCTATGTTTACTATGATTAGTGGAGCAATTATTTCGATTAAAAGTTACTTAAAATTAACGTTGTGTAATTAAAGTGTAAGTACATGTTTTATTTTTACCCGCACCTTTCTAGTACCACAACCGGCATGATAAATTCAATGCTAAGGAAGGTTTTGTTCATGTATTTCTTTAAACGCAACTTTGTAATTCGGTTTTACGTGATTATTTAGTGGATAATACGTGTATAGTGTGTTATTATGTAATTTGTGATATGTCAAACGGTAGCTAATTAACGAGTCGATTGCTAAAACGAAATACAGGGTGGTTTTTAATGAATATCGATTATCAGGGACTAGATTTGCAATGTTCACCACTTCTTGGGCCACAGATGTCTTCTAATTGCTAAAAATGTTCTGCGCAGGACTGTTAACTGTCTGCACATGCGCATAAAAAGCGCAGAAAAATGCCATTAATTTAAATATAACACCAGTCTATTTGAGCAGTATTCTTAGACATAAAATATGGTTTAATTTTTCACTTCAAGCCGTTTTGCGTATATTTAATTGGGCGTAAGCTCTTGAGAATGCTCTAGGTTAAAAAGAAATGAATTATCTTTCTAAATATAAATGGAATACAGTCTAGCTTAGGGTATTCGCTTCATAAACATTTAATTGCCGTCATGCTGCAATATCCTGTTACTTGCATAAATCATTTCCGATTTTTAAGCATCTTTAGGTTTTTTTTTTGGTATTTCTATTTTTGCAAACAAAAATCTTTTTGTGAGCCAATAAACAAACTAATTTGTAAAAATCTTTCAGCAGCTGAAGTGCAGAACAATGGTCATTATCGTTAAAGTTATCTTTGTCATTTTCTCTCACAGCATAGTTATTTTTATACCTAGAATTTTGATATTTTTGGGAGCTTCAATAATTAATCTTAAATAAGTGGGTAGGTGTGACTAACCTAAACGAAAAACTTATCTTTCTCCTTAATGTTTAGTGCCAATTTATCTTAAAATACGGGATCTATCACTCTCAGTTACAAGCAGTTTGAGAAGAAGCTTCAAATATGATTATGAATCAGAACGAAACAAATTAAACAATTTATAAAAAACGAAGGCAAAATTAGAGGTTGTCAAGACGTCATTTGGATAACATGCTATCATTTCACATTTCGGGAAGGTCCCATACCTGTTATTAGACTACGAACCACTATTAGTTTTGACGTTTATTTGAACATCGACCGCGGTAGTCTTTAAAACTAAACCATTAATTAAGATTTAGAACCTACCTGGATTGAGACCGGGGTGTCCAAACGGTGTAGGTCCTTGGAACATGCCTCCATGACCACCAAAAGGTCCAAAGCTGCCTTGGTGGGGCCAGTTCGGGTGTGCGGCTTGATAAACGGCCGCCGCTAGAGCGGAAAACGGCGTAGGCCGAATAGGGCCTTGGCTTAAAGCATTCTCCCGTTCTCTCTGCGACACGATCTCATCTTTACTTACATCTGGACTGTCTTTAGCATCACTAGTGTTTAAATCTTCCACATCAACAATGGAGTCGTGGTCCTCATTAGCTGAATCATAGTCATCGTCGCTGAGGCGATTATCCGGACTATTCGGCGGCAAAGTGGAGTTGTGCGAAGTTGGTGATTCGGATTTGGTAGGCCGCGTGTCCGCTAACAGTGAAGCTACACTAAAACTAATATGTCCGTTTTTGGTCTGTCCATTAGAGTTATTGTTGGCATTTGGCATGTCTTCGGATTCGTGCTGCACCCGCGCGTCCGCCAGGTTTTGCACGGTCATAATTTGGGCACTGATCTCTTTTTGTCTTTGCATCAATTAGCACATTATCACCACAATGTTATTAAATATGAAAAAGCGGTGCACCGTAACATTTACTCGCTCAAGCTACACTAAGAATCAAGTGGGTATTGCATTGTTCGCGTTTAATCGCGAGGCGGGGCTTAGGAGTAGGTTGTACTCGGCGTGGCCACACCCCCTAGTTAAGCACCTCTATTACGCTAATCGGCCAATAAGCAATCTTACAACCTTCTAGCACAAGCAAATATTGCCGGTACCTTGCGTTTTACGCTTAAACATTTGCAATGTTCGTTCGGGCGATTGTGCGATAGTGAGTATCTCATTTTTTACACTTTTATTATTACTAACTACACCTTTAAGTGGTTGCACTTGTTTATGGTTATTTTAAAACAGCCTTTCAAATTGTTATATCTTAATTAGATAGTAGTTGTGGTGGTTTGTTTCAAATTATTAGCTAGTTTTCTGTTATTTTTTTGTTGAAACCTTGATGTTATTGGTAGTAATTAATGGAAACGTATATGGTTGTTTTTTATGCGAAATATACATATCTTTGGGTTTTGCTAATTGTTAGTTATGGCTTATTTAAGTAATTTTAACAACGAAGTATTGCGGAGTTATTTTTTGTTTTACATTTTTGTTAACTTTGTTTATTTTTTTAGCCATAGGTCTAGGCCACCAAACTTGTTTTTTGTTTTATTTTGACGGCGTAAAACATTTTTAAACAGATAAATATTGTGACCTTAAAGTGTCCCTTAAAAAAATAATGCGCAAATATAAAATGTTATGCTTAGTCTGTCAGCATACGTTTAGAACAGTGTTTTTGTAATATGCAATTGTAAAAATTAAGTGGCTTGGGGGAGTATTGTGACGAACCTTATAAGCATCAGTTTTTGAACAAATGCTCTCAAAATGAACCAACAATAACTTGTCATGATTAAACTGGATAAAAAGCCCAAACCAAATTATAATTAAAATAATAAGCAAAGAATTGTACAACAAACATATGCGCATAATAATACGTTTGGAACGATTTTTGAAATGTGTTAAGATTTAAGAAGTCAGCCAGTGGAGGCAAAAGTTTGGCAAAGCCTAAATATACAGAAAACAGGACAGGTTGTCAAAAAACACCGGTCCTCTTGGCAGTTTTTACGCAGTTAACATCCATAATTTTAACAAGCTATCCGCTAACAAGGACAATAACTCACAATTAAGTGATCATTATATCTAATTGCTACTGCAGTATCAATCCAAAAACACTGACTGACTGGCTGGGCTGGTCTTTTTTTTAGCCCGGCTTTAGTCGTCCGATTTTCAACTTGGCGGCGGTAACAACCAATTTGCAAGCCTCATTAGACCACATTGTTTATTCTGTCTCTTTTCAACTCACTACAAACCACAGTGCCTCTCTCTTTGGACTGGTGCACTGCACAAAAACGTCCACCAATAAATCGGTATTCGTAGAATCCGAAAATCGAGACCATAACAAATAATGAACCAAATGAAAAATAATTAATGGGCTCCTTAAATGTGTTAGTTGGCTGCTGCTGTTTTATTTTATGCTCCTTTCACCACCATAGGCATTTACACTTATTTTAAAACGCGTTAAAATTTTAAAACGACGATTACAATAACCATACTTGTTTAGTTCCACTAAATCGACGGTTACTTACAAAAATTAAAAGCTTTTACTTTTTACTGTGATGCTTAGAATCTTCTTGTGCATTTAGAAGTATTTTGTCCGAAGCCCTCTTATTTGCGGACATCCAATATGCGGACATTTGCAAAATACTCCCAATTTGCATACATAGTCATTAAGTAAGAGTTAATCCGTTTAGCTGCAGTAAGAAAAGGATTATCCTTTAATTTGAGATGTTTATGTGCAGAAGTCAGTAATAATACTTTATTCTTTTAAAAAGTATAAAGATCAAATAATATTAAACTACAATGCTTTCTGATAATGTGTTGATGCATTTTTTACATAACAACACCGAGAACAACACCTAGTAATATGTCCTTCAGTGTAATGCACACAATTTTGGACGCACTGCTAGGCACCGACACAGCTAGAGTTTATATTTTTATTTTAGCAGCAAAACTTAACCTAACCTGCCTAACCTAATGTCCTAAAGTCAGTCTAAAACCCTGAAAGTAAAAAATAAATATGCCTATTGGACTTTACCCAGGTAAAAATACTCACTACCTCTAACCTTTCTGTTTTTGACCATTTATGTCTGCAAATTGGGTATGTCCGCAAATTGGGTGTACGCAAATGTGAGGACACGGTTTTGTCCTCTTATCGAAAGGGGAATTTCTTCTTCCTAATTTAAAGGTAGTGTTTGCAAAATAAAGTTTTATAACCTCAAAACTTTCGTACATTTCGATGTTAATGTACAATATTATTTTTTTTAAATTGTTTTGCTTTCGCATAGAAATTATCAAAGTTTATTGCAGTTATTTCCAAACAACTTTTTCAAATTCCTATCTTTCCCAATCATGCATAGCCACGTCCGAGAAGAGAAACTAGTGATTACACAAAAATGCCCAGTAATTTTTTGTATCTCACTAGATCATCTTTTTAGTGCATCATGTTCTTCAACTATGGTAAACATTATAATATACCATCATCCCATTATAACCAAGTTAGGTTTGATTGCAGAGGTAATAAAGAAGCTGTTAACTGTGATCACCCATAATAAAATGCTAGGCAATTTTGTTGTTGTTAACTAATACGGAATTATACGGTCATACCGCCAAAGATCGGGGAATTGGACGTTTTACTCCACATTTAGAATTACAATCTATTTGCAGATGTATGACATAACTTTCTTGTGGCCTTAATTACATTAGATAATAGAAAGTTATTTTTCTCAAAGCAACTTAAAAAATTCCCGAAATCGTATTTAAAAAACTGTATACATACAGTTTTTAATTGAAACTGCATCTTCTTTCGGTAATTTCAACATGATAATGTTGTAATAAAACAGATTTTCAAATCTGATGTTAAACGTTACGATTTCCTAAGAATTCCAGTGGGTTTTAACAATCATGAATCTATTAAGAATTCAATAGTGTAAAATAAATCAACGTGGTCTTGTTAATTAATAACCCGACACATTAATAACCATTTTCCGCTCATTTTTGCATATTCACATCTGATGAGAACACATGATTATGTTTCTTATAGTAGTGTAATAATTAATTGTGATATATCTTAAGAACTTATGTTTGTAATTATGAATAAGAAATTTAATATTCAATTAGCACTATAGCGTGTTACGAGTTCCTCTTGAACATAAAGAAGTATCCAATTACAAAATCTTGAAAACTGTTTACTGTTTCTTATAAAAGGTATGTCTTTGCCATTTGCATATGGTGTTGATTATCATTTATATTATTAAGAAACAGCGACAACAAATTAGCTGCAGACGGCAGAGTCAATTTTCAAGATTGTTGAAACCACATGCGATAAAAAATTATTTTTTTTTAATTGTTTTAAAAACTGTTTACAAAAATAAAGCTACGTTAATTTAAAAGATTGCAGGAACACCCAAGATTTGTATTTTAATATTACCCATACATATTTTATGTTATCTATTTTTCTTTATATTCTTTAATTACCTAACTGCCATACATTTTAAGTTTGACCTCCAAAACATTGGCACTTTAAAAACCTTGCAACAATTTATTGTTAAATGTAACAAGGTGAAGGATGACGTTGAACGTAACCTGTGTTTTTATGTCAAAAAACATATGTTTTGCCGCGGCCATTTTAAAACTCTAATTTTATAACATAATAAATTCCTATTTTGCACTAGTTTTCATATTTCGAAGAAAAATATCTAGCATTAAAGAGGATTTAAATCAAACCATTCCCCCTTTATAAATTATGGAATCCACAACATTGACATCTTTCCTCATATTACCTAGGAAGTACATCCCCCTAATCAAGCAAGAAAAGGAAATATTTTCCTTCATCTATTCGATGATAATAGGATATTAGTTCATCCCCTTAATCATCAGTTAAACTGCCCTGAGTCTCCGGAAATAATGAAAAGGAATGTCAAACGGTTTATCATGCTCATTAGGAGTTATGCCGAAGTGACATGTGTTTTGGTAATATTAATCATGCTTTTGGTATAATTAAAACATGCACTCTTAATTGGGGGGTGTTTAGTTAACGCTTCGCGTTACCATTCACACGTTTGGTTCCATTAGATTTGAACTATATGAATTGGGTAACAGATTGCCAAGAAATTCTTGAAAAATACTGTTTCTGATGAAAACGAAATTGATTTTTTTAGGTTCGCCACAATACTCCCTCCAAAAAAAGACAACTTAATATTATTTAATTTAATGAAGTAAAAATCTGATAAACAAGATTGTTTGATTGCCCATATATATCGCAAATTGTTTGTTAATAAAAAAAAACATAATAATGATCAAACTGTCTGATGAGTGTAAAGTACCATAATTAGTTAAATGAAAATTCTAAAAATAGATGGGAGGTTTACCATAGAGGTAATTAAAGAAAAAACATCCTCAAAGTCTTGGGTGAACGTAAACACTGCCATCTATATGCATAGATAGGATCTCTATCACAATCTGGAGGTAATTATTAATTCAAGTTGAATGGTTGGTAAAGTCAAGCTTTTTTAAAAACCACCAGTAATTGGCTTCGTGTAATTAAAAGAACCTGCAATTTGGATGTTTTAATTAGGCACAGAACATGAAAGATAAACACTCAACGTTCAGTTTAACCTACATAAAAACAAACGATTCAGTAATGGAGTCTCGAGTACTACTACTACAGGAAAATAAATAATTAATTAAGTACCTAGAAGAGACCATCATTTAAATAACACATCCATTTTTGAAAGTGCTAATGACATTTTTATTCGTAATTCTTGAAAATCATGATATAACAATAAGAGGAAATTAAAAAATGGGTCCCCTTTAATTTTAATACGATTATTTTAATAGGTGTTTGTTCAAGAGCGGGTAATATGTTTGTAAATGATTTAGAGACCCTACTCAGTTCCGGATAGTGATTTTCTAATAGTTAAATATGACTTATGTGCTTATATTCCCACAGACGTGATTTATTAACTTATGGAAACCAGATTTTTATTATTAGGAGGACTAATAGAAGAAGCATATTTTCAATTAGTTCGTCGTTACATTTTGGGAAGATGTATAGCAGCATTTTTAGAATAACGTCAATTCCAATATTTCAAGAAACAACTGCCTGAAATCAGAAATATGTTAAATGCAGAATTTGTAAGTATTTTAGTAGAAATGTTTTCCCAAAATCGAACCTATGCGGTTTGGACTAAGGCAACTACATTTGCTAGAAACTTCGTTTCTAAATACGTAGTATTTAGATTTTAAGTGCCCTAGTTTGGACGACAAAATCGAAACCTATGTAAAAAACCAGTCTATTTGGACCATACTCTTAGTAGTTGAACTATTTATCAAGTTCCAGTGTTAGCGTTGATGTTATAACGTGGCTTTTCTAAGAATTGGGATACGAAAAAGGCTTTCCAATCAAAATATTTGTTCTTATTAAAAAGGTGCAAGTATTCCCTAATGAGAATGCAGTGTCTTTTAAACTAATTAGATTATACCAATTCAAGATTTAAAGTAATGCAAACGTCCGTGCACGTACTTTCGCATCAGAAAAAACTGTCAACGTTTAGGGTTCCCAGGGTAAGGTGTAAAAGTGATTCTGAATGCCACTATAATGAGACAAATAACTAATAATGACCACCCAACTTGGTAAGACTCGCCAAGAATCAGGCTGTATAATTGCCATTGAACCACGTTAATGTGTTTAGTTGATGGCACAACGACAGTTGTTAAGCAATGTTAAATCAATTAAAATGGTCCAGGAATTTATAGTCCAATCAACATATTTCTGCTCGGTTGTATCCAAAATTAAAATGGTTTACTTACAAATATTTTGTCTGGTAATGGTATTTATGGTACAGCCGTTTACCAGCCGTGCATTTTTATTATCTTATTATCAACCGAACTTTCTGATCCTTAAACCATGATCTACTTTTAAATTTTTACAAACTCAAAACTTCAATGGTACAAAGTCTGATGCAACCAAATAGCTTGAATTTCTTAAATTGATAAAATCCATGAGACCTAGTTTATTGTTCCACCAGAACCTAACGATTAGTTTTAGAAATGTCCAAATCCAAATATCTAAATACAGAAAATCAATAACATTGTTGTATCAGCTTTGACAATGTAACGAACTTCTGGAAATGTAACAAGCTCGGACTAAGCTTTATCGGATTTTCTGATAAATTTTAATTAAACACAAGTAGGATATTCGATATCCATAAACGACACTTATGAAACAAAACATAATAAAAAACAGTTTTTAAATTAAAATCGCTTTCCCGGAAATTAAAAAATCATTCAGTCATTTTACTGCAAAAATCTCATTAAAAAGAATTCATTGTGTGTAGTGGAAACAATACGACGAATATAGAAAAGTTACAAATCCATCAAACGAGCGTAAAACATCAATGGTTTTAACTTTTATAATAGAGTAAAAGGTTCATTATTTCAAGCTTTATTTCCATATGACGCATTCGGGTTCCTAATTTTATATTTGAGTCATAGTAGCAAAGAAGTAAAGCTGAACACGTGATACTAACGAGAACACAATGTTTTAAGAGATTTACCCTATTAAAAATATTCGCCAATACTGAGTGAAGCCAATTTACCTGCGACTGATCGTTATCTGGTGTCCTTTTCGAGAAAAGGACAAGCGGGAGCTGCTCATTGTTATTCAGATGATACAGAAATAGGCGTAGATGCAGATAAATTTATTATTTTGCCCCGATAGACTTAATTTAGGGCTGGCGCATGATTCCAATAACTTTAAACGAACATAACCTAAAATTTGGTTTTACTTTTTTAGCTCTAAAAAGTAAAAACTCTGTGGCAGGCGCGTCGTTAGGGCCGGCTCCAGGGGCCTGGGCCCCCCCTAGGATCTCGTTAGGCTCCCCCTGAAATCTTAAGGTCAAGTTAAAATGTGCCTCTGAATAATTGCATAATTTTTTTTTTTTGTAAAACCTCAAAAAAATGACTGATTTGCGCCAAAACGTTAGAAACATGAAAACGTAAAAGTTCCCATTAGGTGCCACGTTTAATCTAATGGAATTCTCGAGAATGTCGCAAAGCATAGAAACTGTGCTTATGTAATGTTGTTTGCCTCAATTTCAGGAAAAAAAACCCTTCTTTGTTCATGGACTTAAGGGAATATAAGAAACATTTAGGATTAAACTTACTCGCAAGAAAAAAGATTATAAAAAAATATGAGTGATTTAGAATATGTATCACAATGCACTAACATACCCAATTCAACAAGCGCGGATTTATGGGGGGGGGTACTGGGGGTAATTACCCCCCCCCCCAAGACTCCTAAATTTCAGCTAAAAATAGTTTATATTTGGCTATATTGCAAAAAAAAATTGCCTGCGGCGCTCATCCGGGGGAAGGCCCCACCTTATTACTCCCCCGACAAAATTGCCTAAATCCGCGCTTGCAATTCAGTAAATTAAATTTTATTTAGCACTTTTTAGATTGATTTAAGAACCCAAAATCAATCATATTTTTCTTCATTTTACCATAAAACAAAGATTGTCTCCAAACCACACTTTATTTAGAAAAATCTGAATACGTATTTGGACAGCTAAGCTGTCATCTTCAGCAGAAGATAAAATTAATTCTATTTTTTTTATTTTTTTATATTAAACATTCGCCACAGAAATCATCAAATATCCCTTCATTTTACGGAAAATAATTATTTTCTGCATGATAGATGTTTTTAATTCGAATAAACCAGAGTCCATGAACAGTTTTTGTAATGGTGTGACCGGACGGCATTACAAATTCATTTCATGGACTCATGGAGTTTATTCAAATTAAAAAGGGTTATTTTTCCTGAAATTTAGGCCACCAACATCACATAACCACAGTTTCTTTGCTTCGCGACATACCCCTTTAAAATGGTACGCTACTGTCTTTAATCAGAGGTTTGATCTGGCTACTGCGTCCTTAAAATTTAAAACAAAGTGCTTCCTTTACTTTTATCGATCTCAGATGGCTGCCTATTTGTTTTTGGAGTATAAAAGCCAGCCTCCTCCTTAAACCTAATTCTGGTGATTAATTTTAATTTGTGTAAAAACAAACGAATTAATTAAACTGATCAAAAGTATACCGTCGGCCGGCGGTGGCGAGGTATTTTTCAGGGACGTTTGTTAGATTTAAGAGATGTTATCAGTTTTAAAAGCTGGCAGTCCTTTCTGCATCGCTTTTGTGTGGATGTTAACTAAATTCACAATTTGGAATTCAGCTACTACTTTGCCTCCTTTTTAATTGGAACTGAAGCTTTAGGATTAAATTGTAAAAGAAGATTATGTTAATTGGTTTTGTTGATGTTGGCCTGTCTTTTTTCAAGTTTTACTTTATTTTTACGTCTGAGAACCGGCGTATTTTAATTGGGAATCATTAGTTTTTTTCCAGCATTTATTAGTTAGAGTTCTGTACTTACATCTCAAGCAGTCTTGGGATCCTATGTAGCACCATTTTTCAATATTTTCAATGCATCTTAGAGCGTGCCGAAGCAATTCTTGACGTTTTCTTAATGACGCCATTGTGTCTAGCAGAAAGACCAGGTGACTGAACACAAAAGAACTAATAAAATTAAAATTGGAAATTTGTTTCAGCTCAAAAGCAGAAAAAACACCTTTGAAATCCATTATTTAGCACTTGAAACACAATGATTAACTTTAACATTTTATACCACCCTGACTTTGCCATTCATAAACACAAAAAGGTGGAGTGTCCATGACCAAAAGGATCGCTTGCAAAACAGATTGAAGACCCTTGGTGCTATTGTCAAGTCGAAAAGTATTGTAGTTTTATTGATCTGTGTGGTAGGTACAATTTGAAAATAATATTGTTTATTTGAAATTTGTACATTGGAAGTTAGTGTGTGGCCTTTTTGTTGGAGTCTATTAAATTCTTATTTTTGATGTGAATGGTCAATTTGGCTTTGTGGTTGGGAAATTTGTTGATATCTTCCGAGAATAGCTCCAAAATCATCTGCCTCAATTAGAGTTTTTTATTTTAATGAAATAAATTTCCATATTTTACCGAAAAATATTCTAGTTATAAAATAAAAATTCATGCAATAAAAATGTTTTATTAATTTTAATTGCAATGTTAATTTATCTTTCACTATATCTTTCTTCCTCATTAAAATACTCACCGAATAAGAAAATTAAGATATTCAATATACATAGTTTCAAATTAGACATATTACAATAATGATTGTTATTTTATTGGAATTCAATTATTACATTTAACAGACATGCTTGTATAATTTTACAAAGTCATCTTTTATTATTTATTCACATGAGTGATGATACACAGATTTCTATAATTTTGTTTGAATTGTTAAGCTTAATTTCATTTATTACTATGTAAAGAATGTGTTGGAAAGCAGTGGGCAACAAAATGTTTCACATAACCTTAAAGAACCAAAAAATAGGAGTGTAGCTTCATAGGGCTTTATGAAAAAGTTAAGGGCAGCGAAAATTGAACACCGTTATTTAGTAAATTAAAATGAAACCATAATACGTTTGTAGCCCCATTTTTGTTGTTTTCAAAACTACGCTTAGTTCTAATATACGATGGGGCCCTCATGTAGATGTGCTACTTAGTAGAATTTGTGGGAGCTCAACGGAGATGCCTTATACGATCTTCTAGGAGCACAGATTCGAAGATTTGTGAATTTGAAACGCCCGTCTTAATTAACTATTAACTGGTAAATGATCCAATCAGGTTTCTCAACAGTCTATTCTGACTGCCGCTGTATTTCGGGTTCCTAATGATTTTATTGGGAACCACTGATAATATTTCCAAACTGAAGATTGTAATATTCACCGGCATGATATTAAAATATAATAGCGGCTCGTAAATAAGTGATACAACAGCATTGTGCCGGACATATTTATAGTTCATTAAGGCCTATTGGATCCGTGTGGCCGAACATTTCTCTAATTGTACTCGAATATAAGGTTCTTCTAATAACCGCACACATAGCGACAGTTTTACACGATTCTTAAACAGAACAGAGTTCGTGATGTTAGAAACTCTTAAAAGAAAAATCTGTTTGTGTTAAAACAACTAAATAAACAAATTGTAAAATGGTGAATGCGCCGGATTATTTGTTGTAACTTTTCTATTCTCCATTTAACTGAATCCATTAGCAAATTTTCGTAATTCTTTGATTCTCCTGGTCGATAAACCTTTAAATCTTAGTTTAGTTTGTTGCAAGTTTTTGATAAAAGTTAATATTTTGTTAACATCACGTGCCTAAAGAGCCTACCTTTACGATATGAGTGAATAATTTATTTATAATAACGAAATAAATTTCGGATTAACAGATTTGTGTGGTGTGATAAATGACTATACAAGCTTAACTCTCTTAATTGATTGGACAATTCATATAAAAAATATACAACTTGTATTTTGTTGTGTGAAAATATAAATTTATAGGCAGAAAATTAGTGGACTTAATAATGGTGAGTGGCGGATTATTTATACGACTTTTACACTTTTATAAGAAGTTTATGCCGCTATGCAAGACTTTCTGCGATTTTATTATGACAGAACCGTCTTCTCAACTTATTTTTGTAACATTTTTTAATGCTATACACAGAGAAGTTTTTTCATAATTTTGTAAATGTAATATATGATTATTTTGTAACAAATGTTTAGTTTAAATAAAAACAAAAAGCCTTTTCGAAATTTACTTTATTTTGAGAACCCAAATCCGTTCTTAGACTTCTATTATTCTCTTGCCAATTTTGGCGCAGTCGATTTTTTAAACATGGAAATTTACCAAATTTATTGCATTTATGGATTGTACTTGGTTTTCTGATAAAAAAAAAATAGGCAACAATTTGGCAGATTTTTTGAGCAAAAAGTAAAATATATTATTTTTTAAACGAAAACTAATCATGCTTTAATTATTTTTTTCGCACATCGTCTATTAAAGACATTCGAAGCCTAATAAATCATTTTATTTCATTTCATTAACGCACTTCAAATCGTTAATTAATGACCCCTATTAATGCATGGATACGAGCCCATAGTAACGCTCTTCTATTTTTAAAATTACTATCTATGTTTCTACATTACAAATGTTAAAGTAGCTTTAATTACGTTTCAAGCAAAAAAAAACAAAAGAAATTAAACATTTACCGTTGGAAAGAATGAGAAGCAGATACTTTTACCACATTTTAAGGAAATAAAATTTATTTTCTATTCACAATTAATAAAAGTTCGGTGACAGCTCCTCTTCTTCTTCAACTTTAATAAATTTGAATGGCCGACGCATTGTTTCTGTTAGTTGGTGAAATAACTGTTTTATTTTCTAATTTATTTAATAATGATCTACGATGTGCGAAAAAGCATTGTAGCCAGTTCGTAAGTTAAATGACGATTAACAAACTCACTTATTAACAAGCTCGCTGATCGCTCGTTTCGGTTTATTAATCGTCTTTATTAACACACATACTGGTTAAGCAACTATTAAATAGTGTTTAAAAAAATGCCGATGTTATAAAATTTCTATTCCTAGCTTGTACTCATCTCATCATTTATTTCTAGCTTTCAATTTGTTGCTGCAAATATTTCGCGTAGCCGGTACTGCCCTATCCTAAGTACGTTTTGTTATTATTTATTATTACAACGCATTACCATGTTCAAGCATTATTACTTATTGTGTTTGTCACGACACTCATAACTCTGTCATTTTTGTTGGTACAATGGGCTCATACTCATAAAGTACCTATCCTATCAGAACCATTGGGACAGTGGAGGCAGCAAGGGGGATTTTAGTAAACCCACAAGGATCGTTATTTATTAAGCATAGTGTAGGTTATACAAAGATTATTCATAATTCATTGCAATTGTGAATTGTTAATGTGAAGTTATTACTTAAAGATAAAAGAAGCACTTAGTAACTTGATTCAAGGCATAAATTATTAATCTAATAATAATGGGTACTAAATAGGTACTTCAACTTTTACTCATGAGGTATGGGTCAAAATATTTTCAGTTTTTTTATTGGAAAGGCTACAAATAATTTTTGCCATCAACTAGAACTGATATATGTATCTGAAACGAACTGTTTAATCCGAATCTGATACTTAAAGGGGAATGCCGCGAAGCATAGAATCTGTGAATATGTTGTTTGTGTACATCGTGTCCTCTTATTTGCGGACTACCCAATTTGCAGACATAAATGGTCAAAAACGGAAAGGTTAGAGATATTGAGTTTTTTTACCTAGGTAAAATCCAATATGCATATTTTTTTTTGAATTTCAGGGTTTTAGACTGATTTTTATGAAAGCACTGGGGGACATTAGGTTAGGTAGGTTATGTTAAGTTTTGCTGCTAAAATGGTGCCTAGCAGTGTTTCCAAAATTGTGTGCATTACACTGAAGAACATATTACTAGGTGTTGTTCTCGGTTTTGTTATCTAAAAAATGTATCAACACATTATTAGAAAGCATTGTAGTTTAAAATTATTTGATCTTTATACTAAATAAAAGCATAAAATATTATTATTGACTTCTGCACATAAACATCTCAAATTAAAGGATAATCCTTTTCTTACTGCAGGTCAACGGATTAACTCTTACTTAATTACAATGTCCGCAAATTGGAGAGTATTATGGAATATCCGCATATTGGATGTCCGCAAATAAGAGGGCTTCGTCTACGTTTCAGAAAACATTTTTAGACATTTTCAAAATTTGGCACCTTTTGCCATAATAATCAACATCTACGCTGACTTAATTAACAAGATAACATCTTTTACTTTTAGTAAGATTTATTCCCGTTGCACTTATAATTTTTAACTCAAAAACGTACTCAATCAAAAACTAAATTACTTACCACGAAAGCACGAAGCTTACGTGATCTAATTTTCAAGCAATAAGGCTAATGGACTTTAATTTTCACACATTTACCAAAACTACTTATTAACTTGCTTCTTAGAGGTTGATGCAGTCCAAAGTAATTGCTTTATTTTCATTCTTGGTTTAGTTGTTTCATTAAGACGCAAATTGCAAAATTACCCGTTTATTTATTAAGTATAATGGTAGAAGCACGAGCTGTTTTGTACCGTTTAAATAATTAGATTAGGTTGGCATACCTAAAATTCTACTTAGTGATCATGGATTTTAAAATTTAAACAAAATTACTATTCATTCTTTGCATATTTCTCAAACCCTTGTTCATAATTCTTATAAATGCTTTTTCAAACAACTCACAAACTGCCCTTAGCCAGGTGTTTCATTCAAAAGATTTAACGATGTCAATAGATAGATGTATAATGAATAATATTACTATTGTCCTTTGCCGTGAAATGATACCTAATTGCATAACAATCGTTTAGCTATTCCCAATGATATTTTCACAAGTGAATACTTCTCTGATTACATTATTATTATTAAACTGATAATAAAAAAATGAATATATATGTATGGCAGGTTGGTAAAAATGGCTTTTGTGCATTGAGGTTTAATATTAAACGATATTAATCAAAATAGACAAGATTATAAAGATTAAAAAGTAATGAGTCAATAAAATATTAGAGGTTATATTCTATGATGTACTGCCAGCATTAAAATCTAAATTACAAGTTTCGGAACTAAAAAATAGTTTTTTTAAAAAATGGAATGTTTTACTAAAAAAAGCCTTGTTTTAAAGACAATTTTATGTGCACAACGCTATTAATACCAATATTGATTACATATCGTCGTCAAAACCCAATAATAAATGGGCCATTAGCATAAAAAATTAGTGTAATGGTTCAGTCGTTTAAGTGCACCGCCATAATTAAGAGGAATTCAACGAAATTGTATAAGAAATGTCTACCTGAGACAATTTGTATTAATTATAATCAAAAAGGTACTAAAAAATTTTAATTGGGCAACTTTAAGTCCGGTAGCAGTTATAGAAGGTGGTCCATTAGAGTGAACGACAACTTTTAATGGTTTCCCCCTTAACTAAAACAGATAAGACGCTTGAAAGTTACAAATTATTATTAGAAAAAAGCATTAAAAGCTTTTAAAATTAAGGTAGAAATTGCGTCGTTTGTAGGTATAACGCACTTAATTAGACTGTACGTAATTATTTATAGAACATTAATTACCTTATCAATAAATATGCAATGCAAAAACATGACACCAATGGGTATTTGATTAATTTATTTCTTTATAGACTCTAATACACCGATAATTATTTTAGGATAATTTATCATTAGTACCTACAGCTATAGGTACCTTATTATTGAACTTTTACCGAAGCGGAATACTTAGTTTTTAAACCAATTTACAAACTTTTTTATTAATTCTAACTGTACTCGTATCTTCTTCTATAATTATACATACTTTTTGTAAAAACAAATTTAACATAATATTAAAATTGCAAAATAGGTTTCTTATGACAATTACTACTTCCTTTTTCTTAGAAGTCTGGCGTCTCGGATTTTTTTTATTAGTAGATAAGTTGTCGGTTCTAACCTTAAATTTAATGACGCGCCACTACGCCACTACGACAGTGTCTTATTTTAAGGCTATAGATTCAAATTCATAAATGGGATGGTTCTGTGCACTCAAAAGTTCGTAAAAGTCATCTCCCTGAATGTCAGTTATTGAGTTATTTTCGAAATTTCAACAAAATATGTAAAAATACATCAATAACAATGAAATTATAATAGGTCTGTAGCCCTATTTTTATAGTTTTTAAAACTACATTTAGTTTTAATATACGATGGGGCTCTAATGTAGATGTGCTATTTAGTAGAATTGGCGGGAGCTCAACGGAGATGACTTATGCGAGCTTCTAGGAGCACAGATTAGAAGATATTTGAATTTAAAACACTATAAGTCTTAAAAACTAACTTCGCATTACTATTTTTCTGTAAATATTCTTATTTTCTATAAAATTAAAATTTGATTAAAGTCTAATCATTCTTTTAAACTTGCTGTGCCTGGTCACTCCCTTAAAAGTTAAAGATATAAGTAAATATTTAGCCTGTAAGAAATTTCTGACAGATCTTTAAGCTTAAGGAGTTGACGCATTATGAACACAAAAAGAAACCAATTTACGTGACAATATAAACCACTAAGTAGATAAATTCAATAAATTACATTAGTAAACAGAAGGTATTATGTTAACAAGATGAGCTACGACCACCTTGTAGCTGGCAGCACCCCGTTGTTGACTTGCTTTGTTAACCTAAAACGACATTTAAGGGCTTAAAAACGGATTAGTGTTGACTGACGCTCGCTCATACACTATTACTTCCATAGCCAACTATTACCCACCCCCCAACCGACAATTGAATGACAGATGACAAGCACGTGTAAAACAAAACACGCTCCCAAGGGATCTACGATCTTTTCACAGGGGATTATGAAGTTAATCTTTACTGGTAACTGATTTAACATTTATTATTAAGGCAAAGCAATACTTTTGGTATTTTGTGTTTAAAAATTGCTTTATTTGGCAGCTTACTTTTATCGTAACGTTTCTTTAAGTAGCTTAATTGATACACAAAAAACGGATTCGTGTTAATGGTCCGCAAAAAATGCTCCTGCTCCCCAGTAATAACATTAACTTAAAAGTGCTTTACATGCCCAAAGGTAATAAAGGCCAGCAGACATAAAGATAAGATAGAACGCATAAAATCTGACGTAGAAATTTAATAGACTCCTATCACAAAATTAAATGATGTAAAAAGTGTTTAAAAATGTTAAAAAAAGGTTTTACTTTTTTACTTCTTATGCAAGTTACACACAAAATTAACGAAATTAATGGTGCAAACCTGCGTTATGGGCACTTAAAAAGGAAATTTAATTAAAAAATTTCAATAAAATTATCGCTCAAGCTCCATTGTGCAGCAACGTTAAAGGCCTATTCCATGTATAATCGACCAAAATTTGGTTTTCGAGTTGCTGCATGATTTTAAATTCTTTTGAGGTTTAGTCCAGTGCTTACTCCTGGTAACTTCTTTCTATTAAAAAATTAGCAGCTGCATATTTGCACTCCTTCCCCATCAGTTAGCACCTTAAACTATGAAAAATGACCAAATTTAGGTCTAAAAAATGCCATGTGGGAGTGAGTAAATTTTTATTATTTTTATGTTAAAATGTTACGAAGGACATAGTATACAATAAAAAAAATAAACGATATTGTGATTCGATTTTTTGTAAAGGTAGCATATTAAAACCTTTGCTGTTTCTAAACGAGGTTAAATCACAAACATTTTTTTTTACTTAATTCGTCTCTATTATCACATCAACATTTTAAAATTATTAAAAAAAAAATTTACCCAGTCCCACATAACTTTTTTTTGTGCCATATTTGGTCCTTTTCCATAGCTGCCTGGTAGAGAAGGAGAGCAATTATGCGGTTCATATTTTTTTTGTAGAAACATATGTCTATTGTCAACTAAAAACTACTACTAATTTTAATCTTCCAAGAATTTAAAATACGATTCGATCTTGTTTAAATTTAACGTAATCAGTAACATTTTACAATTAATGCTGTTTCTAAACGAAGTTAAATCACAAACAAAATTATTTTTATTATGAATCTCCACTAGCACAATAACATTTTAAAGTAATAAAAAAAAAATTTACCCAGTCCCACAGAGCTTTTTTTGGACCTAAACTTGGTCATTTTCTATAATTTGGGGTAATTAATAGTAGAGAAGGAGTGCAAATATGCAGCTGGTGATTTTTTAATAAAAAGAAGTGTCCATTGTCAACTTAAAATTACTACCAATTTTAATCTTCCAAAATCGTAAAATCGGAAAATTCGATTTTTTGTCTAAGACAAGAAAAATTATGAAAATTCAGAAAATTGTTTTTTTTACTACCTTTACAATGGGTAAGGATTGTACCTACCAAATATAAAATAAATCAAATAATAGCAACTATGATTGGTCGATTTTACATGGAATGTCCCTAAAGCAAAAGTCAATATTTAGCACGTGCTTTGTATATACCCGATTTCCATTGGATGACACTTCTAGCCCCGTGGAGTTAAAATAAAACAAAGCCACAATGTATTTTTGTCACAAAAATATATTCACAAAAACTAAAAATTCGTTTCTGCGAATACCTTTATTAAATTCTTACAAATTTCCAATTTCAATAGGGTCCCAATAGGTTCTCATAATCAGTAATTGAAGTGAAATTCAACTATTTGTTGCAAAATGTCTTCTCGTCACTCACCACAATAGAATAAATACGATTAAAGTGTAAAATACACCCACAAAACAAATCTCTTGTCAAAAATCGTAAAAAAAAGGCTTAGCTGATGCTAATCCCGTAAAAACCAATTTGGGGAACAAAAATATTGAAGCAGCTTAAACATTAACTTTCGTAGAAAGTAAATTATACAAATCCGTTTGGGTCTCTATCAGGTAAAGTGAAATTGTGATTGTAATCTTGGTGCAATGTTTTGAAAATAAATGTAGAGGGCGTAACGCACGTGCCTTTTTCAAATTATTCGTTTTTAATCTGCTCAGGTGTTGAGTCAAAATTCCCAGAGGAGCTAAGTGTGTGTTCTTAGTCGCAGAGTGGGAAATTCAATTTTATGTTTTCTTTAAAATTTTAAATCTACGTCAAATGTTTTTAGAATGGTTAAAAAAAATCACACAAAAATGGTTTTAAAATATCTTTTGAAATAGTGCAGAAAATAAAGTACATACAGGGTGTAAAATAATTTAACGGAGAATGTCGCGAAACATAGAAACTGTGGGTATGTAATGTTGCTCTTTCTGGTCATTGCTCAGTGGGTTTATAAGAGGTAATTTTAATTAAAAATTGTGCTTACCAGCAACATAAATAAACAAAGCACCAGTTGACATATTCTAAAGGTCCATCAATAAGAGTTTAAATACAGAATTTTGGCAATTTAAATGCAAAAAAATAGTGCTTCTAAATTGCCAAAATTCTGTATTTAAACGCTTATTGATGAACCTTTAGAATATGTCAACTTGTGCTTTGTTTATTTATGTTGCTGGTAAGCACCATTTATAATTAAAATTAACTCTTATAAACCCACTGAGCAATGACCAGAAAGTGCTGTTTTTTTTGTTGATTTTAGGCAACCAACCAGCAAAAAAACTGTGATTATGTAAATCACAGTTTTTTTGCTTCGCGACATTCCCCTTTAAGATGGACTGTGCCCTTGTATTAAGCCATATTATTCGTTAATAGGTGCCGATGTTTCAAGATGCATTTTGGGGCCTCATATCTTCGAGGGCAAATGAGTTTTTTTTACAATTTTCTACAACAACATGCCATACAGCCATAGACATAGTATCCTATAGACAGGTCTTTAATCTGACCGTTTGTCCCAATTTTCGATCCGACATTTTCATCTACGATTGTTGGCGCGAATTTTAAGACTTTGTATATACTTTTATAATGTTAGGTAATAATTAAAAAAAAGTGTTATTTTCGTTTATAGAAGTTATATTTTGTTAAAATCATTTAAAATAACCAATTATTTTTGCTATAAATAACTCAAAAGCAAAATATCTGGGGAATTTAAAGCGGTTGGTATACCTGATAAAACCAGATTTTTTAAAGGTTGACATGCCTTTTAAAACTAAAAGTTGGGGAATTTGTTGAGGGTTGGCGACAATTATAGATCAAAAGAGAAGGCGCACGAAATTTGAATGCGCACTCGTCCAAAATTGTTCTATAGGATACTATTCTATGCATACAGCTGGTACACAGGATAAATGTATACACAGGCAGTTTCGATTTTATATCTTTTTCAAAATTTTATTTATATAATAACTGTTTTCCATAACACTTAACTGATGATTGCCTTGTAAATACCTACCAGTCCCAATATTGTTTTCTTATTTGCGTTAGGAACTAATTATGAATTTGGGCCAGGAAATAACATGCTTGTTGGTTAACTGGCGGTAATTCCCAAAAAGAGCATCTCATATTGCAGGGAGGGGCACCCAGGCGCCACAGCACCCTTACACGGTCTACCACAAATCGGAACTGCCCCATTTTGCCAATCGAATCCTCTAAAAACCAAATAATTACTTGAAAGTTGATGCTTTCTCTTAGAAAAAGAAATTATATTGTTGCTTGATGATGGGCGGTCGAAAAATTAATTAATTTTATCTCAAATTAAATGACCTTTTTCCTCTGATCGTCTTATTAACTTCATTATAATAAATAAAATATAAAGTAGACGCAGTATTACATTTTATTGAAACATTGATGTAAACACATAATCTGTGTGGTCTTTATTTAATTTTCTGTTTATCTAAGTGCATTAAATTAGATTCTGAATGTCAATTAATGCCATGATATACAAAAAATGTGTAACATATTGCGTTAATAATTACTTTCTTAGATTTGCTTATCTGAAAGAGTTTATCCTATTATTCAATTGACGCATTATATATTTGACGTCATAGCTGACAGCTGTCAGGTGACGTTTAAAAAAACTATTAAAAAGTGATCATGTGTGTTCAGGTAAAATTCTTTCTTTATAAAAAAAGGACAATGACGAAAAGACATAAAAATTTGTATCAAATCTATAAGGTTATCCGCACCGAAAAGCCGACAACTTGATTCAATAAAAGTTAACTTAATAAAAGTTTTATAGAGTTAAGATCACAAAACGTCATAGGTTCATTCATTCAGCGACACAATGCGATAGAGAGGGTGTTATTGTATAATATAAGGACAATTCTGTCAATTGTATAGAAATCTGAAAAGCTTTAGACAGCACTTTCCAATGACAAAAGTTCGCATCAATGGGTTTGTGTGAAGAATCTAAATTATGATATTTTTAGTCTAGGTGGAGCGTTTTTATTTCCATAAATCATGTTACGGGGTTTTCATAATGAATTTTTGCTTCTTTAACAGAGCCATTTGGTCCATTATTGAACTCTTTGCTTTGTCCGAAATCATTTACACGCTTTTCTTAGAATAGTAGTTCCCAACGTTGAAAAAAATGTTTGTTCTCAAATTACGAAACAAAATCCATTAAATCTGCGTCCATGATAAGCATTTTTAGTTTAACGTGTAGTTTTAATTAAAATATTAATTAAATTACACTATAATGATTATGAAACCTCATATTATCATTATTGTACTAAAACTGCCAGTAATCTATAATCAATATGTTAATTTAATTGAATTATTAATTGGACTGCATTATAACTTAACAATTTAGCTCAATAAAAATAATGCCAGCAAAAAACTAAACGCAAATCATTGTATAGTCATGGTAATTTTATCTAATTTATTCTTTGTTTTTATGGTTTTTATTTTAGTACTTGTTAACTAGCTAGTTTACATTTTCTTGACTTAATCTTTATTATGATTTAAGGCTGTCGTTCGATTCAAATAATCTGAAACGAACATAACCTCAAAATCTGCTATAATCCAACATTCTCATGGTTTGTTTACATTTTTAGTTGATTCTAATAATTAGGTAATCCTTAAAACTGTATGGTGTTTTCACGTTTTTGCCAAGAACCTCCATTATATTAATTTGTATTAAAAATATCTAAGTGCTTAAGTAGATGTCAATTTAGATAAAATCGCCAACTGTTAATTTTTCTTTTGTACACTTCAAATTGTCACGGAGGGGCAAAATATGAAGGTACTCGACAATACCCAATAAATATGATATAAATAATTGCGAAAGATCAAATTGTACAAAGTCGACAATTAAGTATATTAAAAGCTACAAACGAGGCTCTTGAATGGTGTTTTTTGCTGGTACTTTTGGAGTTAATCATTACGGGACAATAGAGCCAGACAGTTAAATCTTGACATGTATAAATTATCTGCGTTTCACGCTATGAAATAATATACTGGAACCGAGTATATTTAGCAAACGTTTACGAATCATTACGAGGGGAATATTCTCAATAAAACTGGCAGATGGCTGGGAGTTCAATTGTTAACCGGTCGTCATGGTTACTGCCCAAACACAACGCTGCGGTACCATGGAGAGATTGCAGCACCGGCAGAGCTCTTCCCTTTCGGGGCCACGCACTTCTTTCCGTGATATAATTTCCTAACATTTAATATCAAATTAGTCCATACGCCATTTAGCAGGGTGCAGACGCACCAATGGGGACGCAGCCATTCTGATTCGAAGTGAGTTGAGACGGTTGTTATAAATAATTTGGGACATTAGCAAGGCTGTTAGTGGTTTGGCTATTTCGGCTTGATTGCGTTCGGCATCATGAAAGGTTGGGAGCGCTTTCAAAACCAAATTAAATGAAGCTGGATAATAGACGACGAGTGGACACCATTAATTTCATTTTGACGCAGATTAGTAAATCATTTAGGTGTGATAAGTCACATATAAAGCCAGTTTATGAGAAAACGCTTTATAGAACCCAAGAATGGACAATCTGGAATCATAACTCATTAAAAATGTCATAATTGCAACAGATGCTGATGCTAATATGTTTTGTATTTTTTCTGTAGAAGTTTATTCCACTGACAAACATTTTCTTTCGTTTATGTTTCTAGGAAACTAAATTCTGTCGCACCCCGTATGTAACGGGTGGTTGTCCAAATGTTTAAACAGTGCTATTTAAACGAAGGGCCAAGAAATTAAGTGCCGACATAGGCCTTCAGCGGCACTTTGCGGTCCATCTACTAATGACCGCCCCTGTTAAGACAACATTTAATTAGGTCCCAAGGAGACTTATTTACCGAGTGCCTAGTCCACTCTCAATAATATTGAGCAGCTACACTTAAGGCAATAAAATTTTTGTTTTATTTAGTTTTTAGAAGCATGAGACCAATTAGATAAGAATCAAGTAGTGTCAGTCGTATGTTTGAAGGTTTATTATTTCGATATTCTATTTCTTTGGAAGTGGTAAAAATAGAATTCTTATAGGGGTTCTTATCAGAATTTAATCTAAATGCGGCGGCGTCCGACCTTTTGGCTTAGTTATCTAAAGTTTTATAATTACGTGAACTAATATTAATTGCTTTAGGATAATTTGTGTAAAAAGTATCGATTAAAGTAATTAAATAGAGCTACTTATCTCATTATTCAAATGAGACTTCCTCAGCCTCAGCAAAATTAGCTTTTAAAAAGATGTGCTTAAAAACTTAAGTGCCTTTTTTAACATTTTTTATTTTCATTTCACTGATATACAAATTGCTTTCAGACTCATTATACTGGAAAAAATATCAGCGTCCGCCGCCGTTCGTCGAAAATGGTAGCATTTTTACACATTCATTTATAATTAGGGAGAATCATAAATCTTGCTAATTATTATTCGGATATCTTATAAAGTTATAAATCATTTTATAGTTAACTTTATGGTCTCAAAGGAAGTATATAACAAATGAGAGTGTGTAATTTAAGCTAAATGTGCAAAATCTCATTTTTCAGATTTGACATGTGCTCTTCATTTCACTGGAAGAGTGGAAGACAGACATTTGCTAATTGCCTAAACTATTAGTCTGAAATTATACCCTATTACACCGACACTTTTCTTTTTCACAACACTTTTTTCACTATTTTTTGCACCACCCAATATTCATTTAAAACACAGAAATATTTTAAAACTCTGGTCGTTGCCATGTGGTCAATGACAGGCAATATTTTGAGGTTAGATTTCACAAAAAGCTTCAATGGATTCAATATATTATTTAAAGTTTTGTTAAACATGAGCAAACGCCTCAAATAAAATGCAAAAGACAAAATAACTTCTACTAAAATATAAAAGATGTTGTTGTGCACTCCAGAAATACTAAAATGACAGCTGACATACGTCAAAAACAAAACAAAAATGTTGTTTGTTGTTGTTTCTAATTAACCAGGAATTCTTCCTTAAAATTATTATTAAACCGACAAAATTCCATAAATGTACATATCTATTGAAGTTACAATTAGACATAATTATTTTAATTAATAAAAGGGGGTAATTAAAAACCATAATACTATTCCTAATAGAATTAATACCGACTTTAATAGCTCAATTCCTGCGCACCGCTCATCATAATTGATATAAAAACGCAATAAATTCTCCAATATTTATTACCAACAACCGACATTGCCGGGAACGATATTCATGTTTAAAATTAATTAAAATGAGCAACAAATTAATTATGTCGAACAAGTATAATTGCGTCTGTAGGTACAAGAAACGATAATTTAATAAATACAAAACGTCAGACTATTTCTCCCTAGTTAAAACAAACATAATACGTGATTGGCAAGTCAAATGTATTTGCCCGCCTTTTGTACAACTGTCTCCTCCCCTGTGATGTATATGTTCCCGAAAGGGGGGCAATAAAATCAATTTAATGCCATCGTTCACTCGCTAAAAACTCACTACGCTACATTGAATCGAATACACGTTGCCAACTCTAACACAATATAATTACTTCCCATTCAAATGTTTTCAAAGTTTACACAACTTGACAACACCGCATTGTCCCTTAAAATAATTTTTCTAAATTAATTTTAGCATCATTACCCCTATAAGAAGATATAAGGCCAATAAGGGTTTTTCCTTAGTTTCAGTGCTTTTTTGCACATTTTGGCAACCGCGCTGTTTCACAAAACAAAGACGGAAATAGGGACAAATAAACGTATTTTTTGTTCTTATCCATCATCAAGCTAGCCATGCATGAGGTAGAGTACATTTTGTAATTAAATAAGGTATTGTTTCTCTTTTTAAACCATGCACAATAAAATAACGTGTGATCCACAAAATTTCACTTTGACTCTTGTCATGAATCGTCAAAAACATGGCAGACAACAATGTAAAAATTTGAAAGTTGATTGATCCATGCCAAAAATCGAGATGACATTTGTTTCACCGCTTTTTTTTTGTTGCGTTTATTTATTTTTTTAAATTATGTAATTTAATTTGTCTTGTTAGAAACATTTCTGTTTTATCATTTTTTTATGCGGTGTTATTTTTATTTGTACATTATATTTTGTTTTTATTTTAATAGCAGTTATTATAATGTTAACACATTGTTTTATTGCTCATAATTTAGAACTTAAATCTGCCGCGTCGTATTCTATGCACGTTAAGTATCCAAAATTATTATTATTTCACTTAAAAAAATATAAAAAAATGCATAACATATTAAAATTTAAAAATGTGACAATTTTAAAAAATATACAACCTATTAAAATGCAAAAATGGGGCAATTAAATGTATAGATAATATTTTTTTTTAATTTTTTATATTAAATAATTTATAATAAAGAATGAGGATTACTTGATAATATTGTAAACAATACATAATTTATGCTGTTTTAATTAATGTTTTATTTATTGCAAATGCCACCCAAGTATATTGGGTACTTTTTGTTTTTAGATAAAAAAAAATTAAAACAATAACATGCTCTATAAAGTTTCAAAAATATATAAATTAAAAAAAAATAATTTAAAAAAAACGAAAGAGATTTTATGAGAGTTCAAGAATAAAATTGGAAAACACGAAGAGTATTTTCTAATCATATTTAAACGTTTTTAATTAAAAACGTAATAAAACCAACAGCAAAATACATATAAATTGATAAAGCGATATACATTTAGTGCTCCAAACCTAAAATTGGTAAACGAGCAACATAGAGGGCTCCACAATCAATTTAAATTAATTCAGATGATATAGTCGACAAATAATATAATATGACAGAGTCACGGTATATAGGCACTTAGTGCCAAATCCCATTAACTCTCACAATTCATCGTTAGAAACGGCAATAACCGTAGGAGGAGCCTACACACTCAAGCCCCTCCCAGTTAACAGTGCTCCCTCACTACCGCACAACAAACATCAGTTGACTTCGATCCTTGCGTCGAATAACAAGTCTTTGAAAAAAAAACTAGCATTTCCGGGTAACATAACCTACTCAACAGTGTTATTCGGTGATAAAAAAGTGACCAACATGGAAGAAACGAAAACAGACATTAAAGCAAAGATTAGCTTCAGCGTGGAATCTATGTTATCAAATAAACCGCGGAGTCCATCGCGAGCTGACGATTCCATCAGCACCATTGACCATCCAGAAGATGATGATCTTCGTCTTGATGATTCAAGTGAACACCTTGAGGATGACGACGAAATAACAGTTGATGACGATGATGATACAGACGGACGTGAAAGTTTAAGTCCGAATTCATCGCATACGGTTTTAATCCCGCAAGCATTACACCCTTCATCTGTGCCACGGTTGTTAAGTGGACATCACCCTTCACAGTGGCCCTTTTCTTGGGTGGGACATGGAGGACTTATGAGGTCGTCATCTCCACAAGGTAAATTAATTTATTTCTAATTAAAAAAAAATTGAGATATATTTGGGTCATAATGCAGTTGTAGGGGTACAAAGTGATATGGGTGAAGTTTTTTGAGTTCTAGAACCAATAAGTGGTGGTAATAGTTATTCTAAATTGGCAAGGAGTTAATTATAGTTGAAGGAGATGGTATTATAAGTTTCCGACGGATTACTTCCTTCAAGTATAACTTTGTTTTATATCGCGCGGTTCTTTAAATTATTCTAAATAACCCATGTCGGTTTAATGATTCGTTTAATGCAATTTTTGTTTTTATGATGGTTTGTTTATTTCCTCCTCTTTCGTTAATTAAAATTATTAAAAATTGGACCGTGAGATCACTTGTCAATCACCTCCATGAACATGTCAATCAAAAATATGATCCACTTCTTACAACTTTTTATTAATAATGTTCTCTGATGTATGAAACAATTATTTAAAAAGAATGTTAAGCACATTGATTTATTTTATAATTATGCCTTATTTCTCCGAGTCGATTGACAGGATTGGCTCCTTTTTATGCAACATTATCGATGTTATTTAAACAATTTCAAGTCTGCAATAGCTAGTGGTAGCACAAAGGATATTAATTAAAACTAATTGGTATATATTACGGTGTTTACTACTTTTACCGTCGACGTTATTAACAACAATTTATGTTTATTGTGATTTTTTCACTGGAAATTAATTGGTCTTGTTGATATTTATTGCTTGTTCTCAGGCCATTTTAGATAGGCAAGTTTTTGCTTTCTATCTATCAAGTATCAATCACTGATAACTCAAATTAATTTTTCTCATAAACATAAATTAATTCTGAAACCGTTGTCCGATATAAGTTTCTTCGGAAAACCACGTTACATGCGAAACATAATTTTCGAAGTTTTGATTTGTATTAACTTCTGATATTTTTTCCAGGTGCATTAAGTAATCTTTCTCAAAACTCAGTTGGACCTCCAGTGATGCGATGTGCCCTCAGGAAGCACAAACCCAACAGAAAACCCAGAACGCCTTTTACAACACAACAATTATTGGCTTTAGAAAAGAAATTCAGAGACAAACAATATCTGAGTATTGCGGAACGAGCAGAATTCTCGAGCTCGCTGCGCCTTACCGAAACACAGGTAAATATCCCTAGGTTATTTATGATCGTATATGAAAGTCGTTAAAGAAAAAAGGAATTTTGGTCAACTTGTATCTACCTAATTAGAAACCTGTTGTTAAAAATGTTACGGATGGACCGTCTTGGACAAATTTTAATTTATGGGACGTTTTTAAGTGCGGGTCTCTTTTTGAATGCAATTAGAAACAGTATGCTACTCGATAAGATAAAGGCGAAACAAGCGTGCCAAAAGATTTAAAAAAACCACGCCTTTTCGGATATTTATGTCTTAAAAAGTTTCGGTGCTTTTGTACCTTTTTCAAAGTTTAATTTACCTTTTGTTTGCAGGTCAAAATCTGGTTCCAAAATAGACGAGCCAAAGCAAAGCGTCTGCAAGAAGCCGAGTTGGAAAAACTTCGCCTATCAGCGCGTCCTCTGTTACCTCCAAGTTTCGGTCTATTCCCAGGTGGCCCCCCTATGATGTCCCCTTTTCTGGCCGCGATGGCACACCGGCCGCACCACTTCCAATTCCCTGGAATGTCTGGTCCCATTTTGAATATTCCACAATGACAAAAAACTGATTAAGTAATCCAAACAGATCAATGTTTTAAACGCAATGTTGGAATTGATTACCCAGTGCAAGCGTAGTTATTCTAAACATTATTTTCTGATTTTGTGTTTGAAATCATTGGTCTTTCCAAATGGTTGTGCCCCTGTAAATATTTATTTTTATTAGTGAGATTAGTTTATTTTTTTTAATAACGCAGTGCAATTTGTTTGCTACCTATACTTAAATGTGTATTTTTGTATAAAAGACTGATCTGTATAACTCTTTTAAATGTTTTATTTTAATGTACAAAGAATGTGTACATAGTTGTTACATTGTAAAATTGTAAATAGTAATGAATATAAAAAAATATTAAATGTTGGTTTTTTTAAATATTTGTTTTATTTTTTTTAGATTTACAATACAATCAAATCTAGGTCTTAAAAATTAACCTATAGAATTTATTTTAATTAAAAATTTAACGGCACCAATTATTATTTTATAACAGTATCAAGCCATTTTACGCAATAACTGGGGCTTAAAATTAAAATAATAATTTTTCACTACCGCCTGCGATCATTATTCCATTTTACGCAATTTGCAAAAGAACAATAAATTATTTTCCACTTGACCACACGATGATTTATGTTGAATTAAATTTAAGGTTTGAAATGAACACTTGTAATTAAAAGTGGAATTCAAAACTTATAATTGTGTTTGTTAAAAAGGCGGTGATTTTCACACGGCAGCGAACCCCATAAATAAAAAACTCAAAATATTATTTATGGGGAGTAATTATTGTTACGGTCGGTCCGGATACCTACTGGCGAAGAAGCTGCTACTTTGGACACTTTTAAATTTTAGGAACGCGTGCAAAATGTCCCGAAATTGTTTTAAGAGCCTCATATCTCCTCCGACTACCATGGTGAGAGGCGAATCGGTGCGGGGAACGCTAGCATGAGAGGGCCTACCGTGGAATGGAAAAAGAGTGTATGTGCAAAAATCGGATTTTGAAATAATAAGTTTTATACAATATGTTTTACATTAAACTGCAGGTACACCTTCAGACGTATTAATATCTAAATATTTATCAATAAAATAATGTTTAAAGTATGATTATCGTTTTCGCATGGTCCAAAAAACGTATAAATCAGTAAATATGTCACAATCAAATACATTCTTTTTCCATTGTACGGTAGAGGCTGGCGAAGGGGAGCCCTTTCCTATGTAAATATTCACGTAATTTAGACTTCAAATATCTTTGCTAATTCTTATCGGATTTTTAAAAACTTGGTTTCATTGGAAAGCTTATTAAATTTGTAATACTTATTGTTTTTTAAAATTAGTTTTTAAGCGCTCATTTTCTTAAAAAAAATAGTTGTTGTTTTTGACATGGTTTATCCACCTTTAAACTGTTATTTTTGCTAAACTAGGAACCCAAATCAAAATGTGCCAAACAATAAGTATTTTAAAAGAAGTAAAGGTAATACTATCAATTTCAAAGTCATTGCGTTAATAATAACTCTAAAAACTGCGGTCTATGTTGTACATAAATTTGCATAAGAGAAGGTGGGATATCGGGCTCTTAACGGTTAACATATTCTTTATATGCAAAAAAAATAACTAACAACAGAGGCAACATCTGTAGAAATGGGGAGAAATGCTACATTTTTTATATGTTACATTTTTACCCCGCTAGAAGGAGGTGTATTGTAAAAGCCTTTCTAATATTTCTTTATGAAGTCACCAAGCTATTTCAGCGGTCACTCGGTTCGCTGAAAAATAACCGAAAGTTAGATGAAAAGTCAGGCCATTTGGACCATTCTTCTATTTTAACTAGGGGTTTAAGTCTTAATTTAGTTGGGACACTTCAAAAATCGGAAAATGATGCTCAAAATTTGGAATCAGTTACATCTGATTGGAAGAATAAATTGGGGGACGATTTGGACAAATGGAATAAATGTAAATGTATATTCAAGTTTGCCATCATAAAGGTATAAGGAGCAATTTACATTCGCCAAAATAAAAAAGTATGAACTCCATCGCTATAAGTTGAAAATTGTAATAAACAAGATTTGTCCATTCGTCCATGGAGCTTCTGTTATTCTTCTAATTTATTACACCTAAGAATGCTGCCTATTAATAATTTAAATGTTAATTTGTTAATTAATGATACAAATTACTTTTCCAAGAGATGTGTTTTATGATGTTCCTTAACGGGTATCAACTTTTAATTACAAGCAACCATTCGAAGTGATCCAATCTAGATCAAAAGGCGCTTAATGGCAGTAACTCTGCGCCTTTTTGAATTTAAATTCGCTAATTTAGCAGAAAATTTTTAAACGCTAATTGGAAATAGACGTATTAAGGCATTCTATTGCAACTATTCTACCTGTTTATGGCTTTGGAAACTATTATGGTGTTACAATTCTCCGTAACGCGTTGATGGAGGTTTCAGGAAAAAATATGTAGTCGTTTCATAAACGTTTAATTTGTTCGTGGTTTCCTAGTTTACAGTTTTTGCACTACATTTCTTCACAAATCGCCATATTCTTCCATATCTACCGCCCATAGATAAGAACGCACCATATTTTCCGCATAGTAATTTGATGGGTACTGACAATACACATTATGGCAAACTTATCGGAATCTGAACCGATAAAAAATCAAGACCAAATTGAATTGACGTAAAAGAAGGGTTTGCTGAGAAACATAAGTAAATAGACGATTTTCCTTTACTGCCAGGAAAGTTAGGTTAGAAATACCTATATAATAAAATAATAAATATATTTTACGTCAATAAATGATTACAGACTTTTAAAGGGGAATGTCGCGAAGCATAGAAACTGTATTTATGTAATGTTGGTTGCCTAAAATTAACAAAAAACAGCACTTTCTTATCATTGCTCTGTGGGTTTATAAGAGTTAATTTTTATTAAAAATTGTGCTTTATAGCAACATAAATAAGCAAAGCACAAGTTAACATATTCTAAAGGTCCATCAATAAGCGTCTAAATGCAGTATTTTGGCAATTTAGAAGCACTATTTTTTTGCATTTTAAATTGCCAAAATTCTGTATTTAGACGCTTATTGATGCACCTTTAGAATATGTCAACTTGTGTTTTGTTTATTTATGTTGCTGGTAAGCACAATTTTTAATAAAAATTAACTCTTATAAACCCACTGAGCAATTACCAGAATGTGTTTCTTTTGTTGATTTTAGGCAACCAACATTACATAACCACAGTTTCTCTGCTTCGCGGCATTCCCAGTTAAGTAGATTCCAAATTATAGATACCTATACTTTTGCATAATTTTTGTTAGCTCAAATGTACGTAAAAGATTCAAAAAACAGACAAAATTTCTTGCAAATTTATTGATGAAAATTTAACTGCAAACTTTAAACGCAGTTTGAATGTAATTAACTGGATAAAAACCGATAAAAATAAGTTAAACTAGGTACTACTTATAATATTGCTTAGATGTATAAAAATATTCCTTACGTAAACATTTTTATCGCAAAGAAATTAATTATTACGCAATTAGCAACATTAATTATTGATAATTCGAAAAACAAATCATTATTTGTAATATTACCCATTGCGAATAGATAATTAAAAAACAAATGAAATTTCCCAGAAATGTACACAGTAGCTATGCAAACTAAAATTTATATGTTCACGCGTGTATCACGTACAATTCCAGTTCTGAGTTAGAGATTAATAATTTAAGAAGCACTTAAAATCATACATCAATTTTGTATGCTATATTTTATTACCTG
The DNA here is from genome assembly GCA_963920755.1 of Cartodere bifasciata. Taxonomy (NCBI): domain Eukaryota; kingdom Metazoa; phylum Arthropoda; class Insecta; order Coleoptera; family Latridiidae; genus Cartodere; species Cartodere bifasciata. The sequence goes on along the minus strand of OY987196.1, from coordinate 3,832,933 downwards.
TTCGCTTAGCTCGTAAAAATTTTAAATTGCGATAAAGCTAATTAATTAAATTCCGGGAATAGTAGCACTTTTAATTTTTTAGTTTATTTTCTTCGGGCTATCAAACTCCTGGAAAATATAGATTTTATCAAACATTCATTTTAACATGACTAATAAATTTTACAAACCTTACCGGTTAGAGGGTATGTAAAACTTTTAGTTTTTGAATGTATTGAAAAAATCTAATTGCTGATTTGTTTCATACGGCTTTTAATAAGCGTAAAAACACAGTTTCAGGCACATTTATTTTTTCAAAATTTACCTCAGTTTTAACCAAGGGATAAGGGTCCAAATTTTCTCAGTTTTTTAATTATCACGGCCACAATTAGTTTTTGCCACTAATGAATGCCATCGATGCTGATGTAAAACGAGCTGCTTAATCACAATCTGGCACTGAAAAAGTTCTAACGTTTTTAGTTTAATTGCTATGAGCTCTCAAACGCAACTTCAAACGCGACACCCGATTTTTTTCAAAGTGCTCTTATTTCCAAAATACTTTTTTTAGAAAAAATTTCAGTGCAGATTCCTTTTCTACTACAAAATAGAAACCTAAAAAATGAGTTTTATCAAAATCGGAGACAAAAAATATTTTTGCTAAGCATTTTTGAAAATTTCCAAAATTTGGCCAACTTTGAAAAGCTCTTACAAAAAAACAAAAGCACTTGGAAAAAATCTAATTGCTGATTTGTTTTAAACGGCTTCTAATGAGTGTAAAAACACAGCTTCAGGCAAATTTATTTTTTCAAAATTTACCTCATTTTGTAGCAAGGGGTAAGGGTCCAAATTTTCTCAGTTTTTTAATTATCGCAACCATAATTAATTATTGCAACCAATGGATGCCATCGATTCTTATTTAAAACGAGCTGCTAAATCAGAATCTGGCACCTAAAAAGGTCCAACGCTTTTAGTTTACTTGCTATGAGCTTTCAAACGCAACTTCAAACGCGACACCCGATTTGTTTCAAAATGCTCTTATTTCCAAAATACTTTTTTTAGAAAAAATTTAAGTGCAGAATCCTTTTTTATCACAAAAAAGCAACCTACAAAATAAGTTTTTTTAAAATCGGAGACAAAAAATATTTTTGCAAAGCGTTTTTGAAAATTTCCAAAATTTTGCCAACTTTAAATAGCTCTACCAAAAATACAAAAGCACTTTGAGAAAATTTATAGGTACTTTTTACAGTGATAATTCTTGTAGAAGCAATTTTTAAAAATCAGAAAATAAGCCTAATTTAGCAAGACAGATGGTTTCTGGTTAGATATCTATAATTTCGAATTTATTGGAAAGCCATCGATACAAATAAAGAATAAAACCAGTCGATTCTTTATATGGTTGGCCAGGCAGTAGCAGCTGAACAGATGCCATGAAACAAAAGACAATCAGCCTATTAAAACTGGACACTGTACCAACAATTTATTGTTCCAATTAGCCAAATAGTGGAGGTTACGTGTTTTGGTAGGCAATGGACCTCAACCAGACACTAACTGAACCAAACTAGGTAGCTTGGTTTATTTTATCGATTCAATTCTTCATGTAACAAACAATTTTCTAAAATTGGTAGAAAAAGCTAAACTCTTGAATAAGGGATTAAGAAAAGTTGCAAGAAAGTAATTAAGTTATATTTTACGACTCGTATGCAGTGTATGTTTAAATTTTCTAGATAACATTAGCACATTTGGCATTAGTATGCAACGATAAGTTAGATATTTAACGTTATTGTTATAAATCTATAAATAATTACAAACCATGCGCTGGAGGTACCACACTTGCTGTTAATATACTATGGGCATGGAGCATAGCTGATGACGATGACCCTATACTCTGTATAGGGTAAGTTCAAAAAATGGCGCATAATCGCGATGGTACGCTCTTGGGGCATTCTCAGGGATCCCTAGAAAATTTTCAAAAATAATCCATCTGTTATTATCATATAGAAAAGTTCGGCAATACAGTTTATAAAATACATCTTAAAAGCCCATATAGATTCTTAAGCATATATTTTTGCATTTATATCACATTGACATTGTTGTCAGCTTCATTTCATAAAAATTTTGTAAAATTAAACTGGTTATAAAATTGTAATTTTACCATTTAAAAGATAAACAAATGGTAAAATAATTTTAGATAGCATGTGCCTTTGTATTTGGTCATTTCTTTCGTTAATATGTGCTGTTATCTTTTAAGTTTTGCACTTTGGGGCCTCATATCTCCAAATAATCCTAAAAATTGTCTATCGTTAAGTTACGATAACCTTTTTAGGACTACTATAAATTTACTTTACTGCCATCCTATATATATTTAATTAGATTTTTAGGGATTTTTACGCAAGGCCAACTTTATAGAAATATTTTAAATTTAAACTATTCATTTCCAGGTAGTTTTTTCCGTGTGAAGTTCAACTAACTAACAGAACAATAAACTGCAACAAATAGTTCTCTAATTAATTAATTATAAATAAGTTTTAGAAGTTGTTTCCAAATAAAAACTTGCAGGCTGCTGTATGTGAAACGAGAAATTGTTACAAAATATAACAGAGAAAGAGACAATTAAAAAGGGACAAGATCAGTTGAGATAACTACCAATTAAATACTGTGTTGTTTATTGAATAATAATTACTTTTAGCTTCCAGTTTTGTCTTTTAGGTCGTGCTTTTGTAGTTAGTAGCTACAGCAAACTTTGCTTGACTAAAAATTAAAAGCCTCAATCTTCGCAGATGCTATAATACTCAAAACCGGTAGCATGTTTTTTTTTGCGAAGAGAATGCATTGTTAACCTTATATATTGACACTAACGATAGCAGTCATAAGCTTGATTTTTGTCTTTTGTAATAAATAAGTCAATATCCTCTTATCTATTCAATGTTAATTTTTTATAAACAAAAAAACTAATTACCATACTAATAAATGCAAAGATGATCATTTAAATAAAAATCCTTAACCGGAAATTTTCAACATATTTAAAAGAATATGAACCTTAACCATACCTAGGTATAAAGCACTTAATATGTTGTTGATAACCTTTTTAACATAAAGGGTCAGTTTTAAACAATGTACCTGCGTTTAATGGTTAAATTATTGTTAAAAAAAAGGTAAATCAATTACTTATTTCTTATTGTTTGGCTTGTTTTGTTGATTAGTGACTTGATATAAAGCGGATGTTATATTACAATAAATTTTTAATAATTATACATAATTTAAATTTAAACGGTATAAATTGTGTGCTTTATTATATTCAAATTGGGTTCACCTGCGCATTTGTTTCTGGGGGGCAAAGGTTGAGATTTTTAATATTTTTTACATTGTTAATCGGTAAAATTATTAGTTAATAAAATGCTTATTACTTTAGTTCACCTGCTAATAGACAATTAAATCAACAACGGGTTTTTTCGTAAAAGAGAAAATGCCATTGACTGTTTTTTTGGTGGAGAACAGAATTTCAATAGTTTGGAATTCTTAGTTTGTTAAGTGTTGCATCACTAGCAGTATAATGTTTATTTCAGCCAGACACAATTAAAAAGAGGAACGTGCAAGAATACTTAGTAATTTTTGTGTGAACAGTAATGTTATCAATAATCATTGATCAGTGCACGTATTTGTACGAATTGTTCGTATTTCTTCCCATTAGCGAGCAATAAGAAATTATGTACTTTAGCTTTGGATAGTAATTGCCCGTGCACTAAGTGCATGAAATAATGGATAAATAAATTTGTAGAGTTTCACTGATTCATTTCGAGATTTCATACAATTAGCGTTTTAACAAACGATTGGTTAGTCAATTGCTGGTAAATAAATTTACGTAAGACTCAAGACTAAAGGGGGAACTAAGTTCCCTTATTAAGTAACTTATTCTCAAGTAGTTGTCTGCGCTGCCGCGTCGAGTAAAAACCGGCCAAATTTTAACTCCTTTAAAGACAGTAATTGGTTTGGTAGGATCTAATTATTGTCCTGTTATCCTCATGAGATGCCATATCTCCTCTATCTACCTGTCCGGACTAATTAGGAGATAAATCAAGATTCCTGTACCCAGTGCAGGTAACATCAGCACTATAATAGTTAACTCGCTTGAGAGTTTAGATTGCACACCTGGGTTTGGGTTAGATGTTTGAAGCTCACTGTGCAGTAGTCCCTTTAGATCTTGGCTACAAAATGTCAACATCATTAAGACTATTAATTATTGGTAAAGTAAAACTAATAAATTCATTAGTTATCGATTCCAAAAAGGGAAAAAATCTGGCCAATGACATAGGGAAAGGCGGAGGCCAAACTTTATACAGGGTGTCCAAAAAATGGCGCATAAACGAGATGGTACGCTCTTGGGGCATTCTCAGGGATCCCTAGAATGTATATATACTCTTTTCTTAACCCAAAATAAGGGTCTTCTGATTCTAATGCCTACATTAAAACAAAATAAATGTCCGAACTTTAATTGATGCACCTGTAAAAAATGTTCATAAAAATGAACGTTATAGAAAACATGGTAGACGTAGGAATTTTAATTTTTGTTCGAATTTAGTTTGTTTTACTAATCTTTACATCAGGTCGATGTTTCGAAAAATGTGAGTGTAATATACCTTCTGTAACGTTTAAAAGAAGCCAATTAGGCCCCAAGTTGACTTTGGCTATCATCACCATCAAAGCTCATGTAATTTGAGTCAATCCAAAGTCCAAATATGTAAATTGCATGAGTGCAGTATTCAAATAAACTTCCAGTAACGAGTCGAAGTTGGTTGAGTGACATGACGAACTCCTGGCATCTCAGAGACAAATCTATTGTTCGCAGTTGTGCTACAAACCAATAAATAACTAAATACCTATTTAAATTGACGTATTCTTTGCTGTCTTTACTGAATTTAGCATCTCTCTAACCATGAGCCCAACTGTTACACGTTTATTTACTTGCCATTACAGTTATGTGATATTATTTTGCGTTGCACATGAATCTATCAGACGGATCTCCTCATTTTCGTAATGAGACAGGCATTTTAAATGCAAATCGTAGGTTTTGCAGTACGTCACTTCTTGGGGCTGCTTTGGAATTCCAGATTATGCACAGAAATAATTTTAAAACGATCCCTGTGTTTTTTGGCACCATTATCTGATAAAGTAACTCTAGGTATGCTACCTGGGCATTGCTCCCGTTGTTAATCCAACATGACATAAAATACAAATAACTTCAAGGCATACATTACAATAAAAGAAATACTAAGGAAACTTAATGCTTTATTAAAAATCAATTACCATCGTTATTGTAGTTAGTAATGTCCTTATCGTTATTGAGTTAAAGTTTTATTTGTAAGTAATGTGGGCATGTAACAAAGGTGTTAAATATCAAAAGATGTAAGCGTCAGGTTATTATGCCTTTACAATTTTATGCCGTCAATAGCAATAAAATAAAACAATAATATTTTGTTACCTTTACCAACACCATCAGAATTGGAACTTGAAGGTTTACAATTTAATATGTTCTGAAACATAGGGGATTTACGAATGAAACGTTATTGGAAATTGGATTTATTAGTTGCATAGTTTTAGATGCAAATGAACCATTTCAAAAAAATCTGACAAAAACAAAAATGATGATAAGTCGCCAGGATGTTTTTTAATGCACTACTTAAATTAATTCCTTAATCTTCCCATGGGTGCTTAATGGGGTATTTCATTTTTTTATGGTCAATTACCAGAAAAGGAAACGGCTTACAATTAGTAGCCTAATATTTAAAGCCTTTGAATGCAGTGTTATCAGTTGAAAAGATATAAATTTAATGGGGAAGGTGTGAAAATAACTCGAAATAAGAAAGGTTCTGAAAGCTGCAACGTAATGTTATCTGCATCGTTACAGATAAGCTTGCGAGTTTTAAAAAGAACGAGCCGACACGGCCGCGCGCGGTCAGACAAAATATCCTAATGGTTCATTCCTTTCCTAACCAATTGGTCTTCCACCCAAGCTAAGATAAGAACTGCTTTCTGAAGGATTTATTACACGGCTACTGGTAATGTAGAACCTTCTTGAATCGATGGAGATTACTGCACCAATATCTTGAGGGAAATTTAATTATCAATGTAGGTAGGAGCAGAGCGGACTACTGGCTTCGGACTCATTTAGGATTACCCGTTTGTAATTATTCATTATGTTGTCTGCGATATGGATATCTTGAGGGTTATTACTTAATATGCTAATTAATCGATTTCCATAATTATTTTATCTTCAGGTGCTTCAGAGGAAATGCTGATAGCCGTCGTAATGGGCGTCGACGACGATTGTGCAATAAATAAGTACCGATAATTAGAGCTTTGATTTTTATAAATTAGTATTGCAAATATCTTTCATACTTATAATTAAACATCTAGAGCTTTTTAACAATTACTTGAAGAAATTCGTTTACTATTTCTGTTGGAACATTAACTTGTTTAAAATTTGACTCTTCTCATCCCTCCCTGGCCTAGTTTTGGTAGCATTATTAAACCTAAAAGTTGGTAGAGCACTAACACGATGAGTAGAATCCAGTTTCCTTCCTCCAGCATCATCTATATAGCTGAATGGATGGATGGCATATCATCATCTCAATAAAGCAGTTACAATAAAGTGGTGTATAATAGATAGAACGAAGTGGAGCTGGGGAGAATCTGAATATGGTGTGAAAACGAAAAGGAAATGACGAAGTGTTATCAGAAGCCCAAGCTCCCCGTTCCACTAAAACATTCACTACAACTCCATTTGAAAATAGTTTGTGTAATTTCCGTTCTCGAGCCACTTGTTATAATGTAATAATATCATAGCAGGAGATAAAGCTCTATTCTATACGGCCATGGTAATACTTGCTGATGTATCGTGGAATTGTCATTTCGACAAATGAAAAGCGCACTTGGAGTTTTATCATTGAGGCGCATTTTACTTCTAAAAGAAACATTTTTTAGAAGTCCCTAATTAAATTAAAAACAACACAAAAGTGCATATCAGAGCAGGAATTTGCATGACAAATTTCCTAGAAATATAATTTTTATGTACTAAAGGGGTCTAGTATAAGAAAGAGAAAACAAACAAATTTTGTTACGAATGGAACACGTTAGGCAATACGCTAAGTAAGTATCTCATTTTATCGATGTGCGCGCCACCTACGTGACTATCGATAGTTCCGCATCGCACACTTGACTACGCGTTGACGTAAGGTTGTCAAAACTAAAATTTCAAACTTTTATACTGAAAAATGTCTGATAACATAAATGTTACAATAAGAAGCCATTTTCAGAGTGTGAATGTTCCCAAGGATTTCCATTTTTACTAAAAATAACTACAGTAGTACGTCGAAGTAAATAAGAATTTTGTAATTAACATAAAGAAAAACATATCATATAAGTACTTACAGTGTTCGTCCCACGCCGATCTTTTTCCTAGGGCATTTTTGGAAAGTGGTGAAATGCAATACCAGAGCCCCGAGATTTGCAATCTGGAACGCAACAATTGTGACCACATTTTCTTTTTTGCGGCATTTTATTTAAATTTTAAATAAATGACATTTGAACGACAGAAGTTTATCTTAAGACCATAGAACCAGTTTCGTCCCTATCTATGAACTTGACTATCGATAGTTCGTTTTTGGGGGCGCCACTAGAGATACTTATTTAGCGTATAGCTTATATCGGTTGCCTAACTTAAAGGGAAATGTCGCGAAGCATAGAAACTGTGGTTATGTAATGTTGATTGCCTAAAATCAACAAAAAGCAGCACATCACAGTTTCAATGAGAGCGTTCGAATTGCCAGCGGCTTTTTGCTTTTCGCTTAAGATTTTTTCAGGTGCCAGGTAAAATGTATTTAACTAATGCTGACTTACTAGGTGGAATGGTGTAAATATGTTTATTTTTATTTGATCATTGGCGTTCCATCTTTAATATACAACACTTTTATACTATTGGAATCCCTTTTTTAGAAACTTAATTTTATAATTGAACAAAGGTAATATAATATGACATTTAATGACAACTAAGCATGTGTCAAAAAATTCAGCGACAAATTTGCTTGCTTGATTGAGTCATAGAAGTGGATTAATTTCTGTAGATCTAGCACTCTAGTATTAGCACTTTGTGTTGTCATCAGTTGTCATTGAATGTCATAATATATTACCTTTGTTCAATTATAAAATTAAGTTTTTAATAAAGGGATTCCAATAGTATAAAAGTGTTGTATATTAAAGATGGAACGCCAATGATTAAATAAAAATATACAAATTTGCACCATTCCACCCGGTAAGTCAGCATAAGTTAAATACATTTTACCTGGCACCTGCAAAAATCTTAAGCGAAAAGCAAAAAGCCGCTGGGAATTCGAACGCTCTCATTGAAACTGTGATTATGCAATGTTGGTTCCCTAAAACCAACAAAAACAGCACTTTCTGGTCATTGCTCAGTGGGTTTATAACAGTTAATTTTAATTAAAAATTGTGCTTACCAGCAACATAAATAAACGAAGCACAAGTTGACATATTTCAAAGGTCCATCAATAAATGCGTTTAAACACAGAATTTTGGAAATTAAAAATGCAAAAAAATAGTGCTTCTAAATTGTCAAATTTCTGTATTGAAACGCTTATTGATGGACCTTTAGAATATGTCAACTTGTGCTTTATTTATTTATGTTGGTGGTAAGCACAATTTTTATTTAAAATTAACTCTTATAAACCCACTGAGCAATGACCGGAAAGTGCTGTTTTTTGTTGATATTAGGCAACCAACGGCAACATTACATAACCACAGTTTCCATCCTTTGCAACATTCCCCTTTAAGTAGTTTTATCAACCTTCTTGCTTTGTATAGTTTATGAATTCAATATTAAGTGAGTTAGTTTATTTCAAAAACGTTGTCCTACAATGAGCTTTGACAACTTAACGATTTTAAAAACGTTTACTGAAACTTAATAATGATTTTAAAAACCAGCGTGATAATTTTTGTTCAGAACCAATTCATGCTTTTAAAAGTTTCAAGTCATATTTACAATAAGAGTTAAAAGACCATTATGTTTATTATGAATTATATTCCAAAACCATTAAGTGAAATTGTAGTAGAATATGCTACAATAATAGTAATAATAATAGAAGTCCTCGAGTGCAATATAGTGACAGTTTGCGGGCAAATAGTTTTTGTGAATGAAAAACAAGCATTCGCCTATATCGATGTGTTGTATAAGAATTCGCTGAAAAACATAATTTACGATCCATTTCTAGACCTCAAAATGGTCCCACAGAGTCTAGTGTACCTTATACTATACATCTTTTGAATCTATTCACTGCTTATGAACTAGAAATAAAGTTATCATAAAACAGAATTTTTAATTGTTATACTTCATTCACGTGTTGGACACAGTGCTTCATTCAACAATGAGTACAATAGCGCAGCAAGAATGCGAAAAAATGTCAAAAATAGAATAAATGGATTTTTGGTGAAATTATAGGTTAGGTGCGCGGGAGGGCGGCCCATACCTACTGAGATCCTATGGGAATCGCGAAAACATTAATCTTCATTTGTTACCAACCACTTCACTGTTCAGTTTATTGTTGGACTATTAAGAATTCCAGAGTCATTTAATGTTTGATTTCAAGGTAGATCAAAAATCAAAGCATTTAAAAAAACCTATCGTGTTAATTTAAAGGGGAATGTCGCGAAGCATAGAAACTGTGGTTATGTAATGTTGGTTGCCTAAAATCAACAAAAATCACCACTTTCTGGTCATTGCTCAGTGGGTTTATGACAGGTTATTTTAATTAAAAATTGAACTTACCAGCAACATTAATAATTAAAGCACAAGTTGACGTATTCTAAAGTTCCATCAATAAGCGTTTAAATACAGAATTTTGGCAATTTAGAAGCACTATTTTTTTGCATTTTAAATTGCCAGAAAGTGCTGTGTTTTGTTGATTTTAGACAACCAACATTACATAATTACAGTTTCTATGCTTCGCAACATTCCCCTTTAATGTTTGATTTCGAGGTGGGTCAAAATCACAGCATTTTAAGAAAACCTAACGTATTAATTTAAGGTGCCTCCTAAAATCCAAATTAAATGAAAGAATTTCAGGTAGAACACACTATGAAAGAATGCATAAAATGGACCTTTTTTGTGGTTACACCTAAATGACTTTAGTTTTATCGAATTTAATTTGAAGAAAAATGCGCTTTAATTTGTAAATGGGCAATGAAATAAATAAAAGCAATGTAAAGCAAATCTGTAATAGCAAACTTGTTGTATTATTTGCCAATGAAGAGCTGAATAGAATCCCGTTGCAATAAGTCGGTAGGTGGCAGCACGGTAGCACAATCGTCCTGCCACGTCCTGCACATCCTGGAGCGAAGCTTCGCCGACGCAAAACTTGGATTACTTTATAGTAGGAAATTACAGGACTACTATCTTTCATTTTACGCCCCAAAATTTCTTATTCCAATTTCCTGTTCGCGTCTGTCAGTTGTTATGAGTCATTTTCTGATAAGAAGCTGCTCGTAGCGGGACCATTATGCAATAGAACTATTACACAAAGCTGCTATCGGGTGCTATATGTCATGCGGTGGCTGCTGTAACGCAACTTCCAAGCTCAGGTGCTATTGTTTCCAGCGCCGCGCTTTTTGTTCCTCTAAATAGAAACTTTGTCATCCGGCAAAAAGTTTTAACGATCTGTTTGCTTTCTGAAGGTTTATTGTGCGACACATGAGAAATAACAATCCGCCGCGGCACTAGCGGTCGACGTGTACGTTTCTCGTGTCCCATTGCACGAAATATTATTTTTCATTATTGCCCATAGCGTAGCTCTCATGTATGCACCATTATTTACGCCTAACCTGGGAAATTATTTGAAATATAAGACCCCATTATTACCGTTTATTACCGTTAAACAAATCAGTAAGCCATAATGTCTTTTTTAGGAAAAACAGTAAAATTGTAAATTCCTTTCTTTTATCAAAAGATAAGCGTAAAGTTAGCGAAAGAACAATATTTTTATAAATTTTACGATGTTTTATTATTATTATTAATTGATGGAAGACGACAGCCAACGTTTGGCTCATCATGGACTGGAATGGAATATATTGCAGTCCAAATAGTCGTCACTTAGATGCCCGGACCATGTCCCTAGGACCCTCCCGGGCTTGCAAAAGTTGCCGCCACCAATACCGAACAACTAAATAAAAACGTATTGTAATTTTCTTGTAACTTTAAGCAGAATCATACGAATATATATATAGCGAAAGAACCTAATATTAAAAAGCAGATTTATGTTCAACAACAAAAGATTAATCCTCAAAATAAGTTTCATTACTTTCAATATAATTAAAGACAAAAATGAAATTTTTTTAAATTTGGCAAATTTAACAAGCACTTGCAAGAAATAGCTCTAATTTTTAAAATACTTTTTTTACAAAAAATTTAAGTGCAGATTCCTTTTCTACAACAAAAAAGCAACCTACAAAATAAGTTTTATTAAAATCGGAGACAAAAAATTTTTTTGCTAAGCTTTTTTGAAAATTTCCAATTTTTGGCCAACTTTGAAAAGCTCTCACAAAAAAACAAAAGCACTTGGAAAAAATCGAATTGCTGATTTGTTTTAAACGGCATCTAATGAGTGTAAAAACACAGTTTCAGGCAAATTTATTTTTTCAAAATTTACCTCATTTTGTTGCAAGGGGTAAGGGTCCAAATTTTCTCAGTTTTTTGATTATCACGGCCACAACTAATTGTTGCGACCAATAAATGCCATCAATGCTTATGTAAAACGAGCTGCTTAATCAGAATCTGATACTTAAAAAGGTCCAACGCATATAGTTTAATTGCTATGAGCTTTCAAACGCAACTTCAAACGCGACACCCGATTTTTTTCAAACTGCTCTTATATCGAAAATACTTTTTTTAGAAAAAAATTTAGAGCAGATTTCTTTTCTATTATAAAAAAGCAACCTACAAAATAAGTTTTATTAAAATCGGAGAAAAAAAATATTTTTGCTAAGCGATTTTGAAAATTTCCAAAATTTTGCGAACTTTGAAAAGCTCTTGGAAGCTCAAATTTAATTGCTATGAGCTTTCCAACGCAACTTCAAACGCGACACCCGATTTTTTTCAAAATGCTCATAGTTTCAAAATACTTTTTTTTCAAAAACTTTAAGTGCAGATTCCTTTTCTACCACAAAAAATATACCTAAAAAATAAGTTTTATTAAAATCGAAAACAAAAAATATTTTTGCCAAGCGTTTTTGAAAATTTCCAAAATTTTGCCAACTTTGGGAAGCTCTTCCAAAAAAGCAAAAGCACTTGGAAAAAATCAAATTGCTGGTTTGCTTCAAACGGCTTCTAATAAGCGTAAAACAACAGTTTCTGGCAAATTTATTTTTTCAAAAATTACCTAATTTTTAACCAAGGGGTGAGGGTCCAAATTTTCTCACTTTTTTAATTATTACGGCTACAATTAATTTTTGCCACCAATGAATGCCTTTGATGCTCATGTAAAACGAGCTGGTTAATCAGAATCAGGCACTTAAAAAGGTCCAACGCATTTAGTTTAATTGCTATGAGCTTTTCAACGCAACTTCAAACGCGACACCTGATTTTTTTCAAAATGCTCTCATTTCAAAAATATTCTTTTTTGAAAAAATTTAAGTGCAGATTCCTCTTCTACTACAAAAAAGAAACCTACAAAATGAGTTTTATTAAAATCGGAGACAAAAAATATTTTTGCTAAGCGATTTTGAAAATTTCCAAAATTTTGCCAACTTTGAAAAGCTCTACCAAAAAAACAAAAGCACTTGGAAAAAATCTAATTGCTGATTTGTTTCATACGGCTTCTAATAAGCGTGAAAACACAGTTTCAGGCAAATTTATTTTTTCAAGAATTACCTCATTTTTAACCAAGGGGTAACGGTCCAAATTTTCTCAGTTTTTTAATTATCACGGCCATAACTAATTGTTGCCACCAATAAATGCCATCGAAACTTATGTAAAACGAGCTGTTGAATCGAAATCTGGCACTCAAAAAAGTACAACGCTTTTGGTTCAATTGGTATGTGCTTTTAAACGCAACTTCAAACGCGACACTCGATTTTTTTCAAAATGCTCTTATTTCCAAAATACTTTTTTTAGAGAAAATTTAAGTGCAGATTCCTTTTCTATTATAAAAAAGCGACCTACAAATTATGTTTTATTAAAATCGGAGACAAAAAATATTTTTGCTAAGCATTTTTGAACATTTCCAAAATTTGGCCAACTTTGAAAAGCTCTCACAAAAAAACAAAAGCACTTGGAAAAAATCTAATTGCTGATTTGTTTTAAACAGCTTCTAATGAGTATAAAAACACAGTTTCAGGCAAATTTATTTTTTCAAAATTTACCTCATTTTGTAGCAAGGGGTCAGGGTAAAAATTTTCTCAGTTTTTTAATTATCACGGCCACAATTAATTTTTGCCACCAATGAATGACATTGATGTTTATGTAAAACGAGCTGCTAAACCCGAATCTGGCACTCAAAAAGGTCCAACGCATATAGTTTACTTGCTATGACCTTTCAAACGCAACTTCAAACGCGACACCCGATTTTTTTCAAAATGCTCTTATTTCCAAAATACTTTTTTTACAAAAAATTTAAATGCAGATTCTTTTTCTACAACAAAAAAGCAACCTACAAAATGAGTTTTATTAATATCGGAGACAAAAAATATTTTTGCTGACATTTTTTGTAAATTTTTAAAATTTTGCCAACTTTGAAAAGCTCTCACAAAAAAACAAAAGCACTTGGAGAAAATCTAATTGCTGATTTGTTTTAAACGGCTTCTAATAAGTGTAAAAACACAGTTTCGGACAAATTTATTTTTTAAAAATTTACCTCATTTTGTAGCAGGGGAAAGGGTCCAAATTTTCTCAGTTTTTTAATTATCACGGCCACAATTAATTTTTGCCATTAATGAATGCCATTGATGCTTATGTAAAGCGAGCTGCTGAATCCGAATCTGGCACTTAAATAAACCCAACGCTTTTAGTTTTCTTGCTATGAGCTTTCAAACGCAACTTCAAACGCGACACCCGATTTTTTTCAAAATGCTCTCATTTCCAAAATAGTTTTTATAGAAAAAATTTAAATGCAGATTCGTTTTCTACAGCAAAAAAGCAATTTACAAAATAAGTTTTATTACAATCCGTAACAATAAAATTTGCCCAGCAAATTAAAAAAAAAATATTTTTGCTTTAGGAATTAAATTTAAATTTTGTCCATTTGTCAGAATGCAGTGTTTCATTAAGGCATCCAAGCTTAGTAGGTACCTAACTATCTCTTTCATGCATAATCTTGGCGTTGATAAATATGTTATTTTGACATCTAGCGGTGTTCTGCTATTAACTAAAGACCCACTAATGACTTCAAACCGATGGCATATTAGTGGATGTCTCTCACACATGTGGAACATAGCCATAAGATTCATTGTACAAACCATAGAGATCATAACCATGCATAGAAAAGCTCTAAATAAAAAAAATGTATCCATGTTGTTTTAATCTCACTGGAAATACGTTTTAGGTCAAAAACTACACAATGAACCGTATTTTTAGATAAGGGAGTATAATTACGAAAAAAAAAGAAATTAAGTGGTGTTAAGAAAAGGATCCATAAATTGTGATCTTACTAGATTTTAAATAAAGTACACTTTTCGAGATATTTTTAGAAATAAGTACAAACCACTTATTTCATTAACTGTATCATGTTCCTATGTTTGTTTTTTTGTTGATTTTTTGTCGTCATTTTTCATATTTAAAAGCGCTATTAAAATTTTAGCTTTGCTACCTACCAAGCGGTTCATATTTAGGTCTTTGATTTTTTTGTAGTCGCTTAATATCGGAACCTACTTATAAGGTGATAAAACTTTAAATAAGCAGTTTGGTCCTTAAAACAAACAACCTTTAATTAAGCTTATTGACTTGGTAGGTATATACAAACTTTAAAGATCGTTAAAAGCAAATAACAATTTACAACTCAACTAATTACAAGTTAATTAAAGACATGCTACAGTTAAACAAAGCGACTAAGAAGAGCAAAAAACTCTAGACTCTAGTTCAACACCAACACAAAAGGAACACGTCGACGGTCATTTAATATCTTATTTCCTTTTGATCTTGAATTATTACAATTCGTCTGTGGGAAAACTGCAAATTTTTTGTTCTTCCTCATGTTTCTTAACTCAATTAATTTGTTCATCCAAGGAACTTAAACTTATTTAACAGGATTATTAATTATTTATTGGGTTTACAACATAAAACGAATAAATTAGCAACTATTTGTGCAGAATTTAAAATTTTAGCAAAAAGAAGTGATAAAATAACAAAAACTTTTAAATTACCAGTGGTGCCATCTATTATCGCAATCCTCAACTATTTTAGAAATTAACACTTAGCGCCATCTATTTGATAGTGGCAAAATCAATTTTACAGATTTTTACAACAACGCGCCATCTAGTACGCAATAGTAAAAGCACCCATTGCAGTTTTCTCTAATAATAAAAAAGCGCCATCTTTTATAAAGTAGCAAAAGTTTATAATTCCAGTTTTGTTACCGAGCTGTCATCAAACGTTACCGACATGGCACAAAAATAAAATGAAAGTCAATCCCAGACAAATGTCATAAAAATTGCGTCAAATAAAAAAAATAATAACTGTGAGCTTAAATAAATGTATTTGCGATGAAATGTCGCTTCGTTTAAAGGTGTTCAACGTCCTAGAGGTAGTGTTACGAGTGCCCCCATTATTTGTGATCGACGAAATCCTAAAACTTGGAATAGGATTACAAGATTTTACAGAACATGATTTATCACATTTGGAGCAAGAAGCCACTCTGGACGAAGTTACCGAATTTGCGAATACAACAGCTAGTATAGCTAATCAAGATATATTCTTCTACAAATTTATTTTATTCTCGCTTTTACGGTTACTGCTAAGCGCTCTAGGTTAGTATGGTTTTCTTTTTATTAATGTAATGATAGCGATAAGATATTTTACACAAAGACCTAAGGCTTCCGGTCCGTTTAGCGGAATATTAAGCACCTAGTGCGTAATTAAATTTAAGTAAGTAGGTCGCAAAATATCATCAAGTAATTTAAATAATATGAGACACATTACAATTAAGTATGATATTTGTTGTTGTGATACTTCTACTGATCAAGTATTACATGATTAGGCAATTTTATTGTCATTGACCGAGTCTAAGGTTCCACGTAAATCAAAAATCCAAAGTATACAGTCGCTTAAATTATTTAATTATAGCAAAGAATCGATAAGCAGCTACCTAGCGTACACGTACTCTGATGCGAAGGTCATCTTTCAAAATTTCAAATAAGTAACTTAAAATTTAATAGCTATTGGGATAGATTTACTAGATACTAGACAACCTCCAAAAAAGGTCGTCATCAGATAGATCATTTTAATTAAAAAAGAAAGGGACTAACATGCACTAATTCTAATCTTATTTTTTTAGGATGCGCGACAGCACTATGCATATTTATCCTGAACACAAAACAGCTTATAGTGGTGTACATGTACCTAATATCAGTTGGGGTTGTTCTCACGTCGTACTGGACGAACATAGGCACGGTAAAGGCCATCACGACGTCGAACGAAACAAACCCTTGCCTAAACCTCCTGACTAACCTTGCCACGTTCAACATAACCGAGTTTTTCAACGAAAACACGCTTAGTTTTCATTTATTACAAAACATCATACTGCAAACCATACTCTCGTTTATATTTAACAACATACACCTAGGCCCGAGGTACAAAATCCTGCAAAGAGTGCTGCCGGTAACGTTTTTCGCGCCTATGATCCTAGCGCTTGCGCTGTTGCCATTTGACGTTCCTGAGCACATTTTAAGTCACCTCCCAGTTTTCGCAGCGCTGTTGCCGTACGCTCTAGTCAAATTCGTGCTCTGGTCATCCGTCGTTTCGATTATACAAACGATGTACGCTGGATATCAACACGCAAGGAATTTCGTGTCGAATTTCGGCATGTCTGCGCTAGTCGAGACGCAATGGCAGCGGCTTAATGTACCGGAAGTACTCCGGACGTTTTGGTTGCTGCGGGTGGTGGAACACACTGCGATTTTCTTTATGCTGGGATACTGGGACGATATCGACGGGCATTCGCCGTACTTCAGGCTAATGAAGCATTTGATGATTACTGGATGCGACACTGTTGCCGCGCTTCTTGGTATTACCAGTATCGTTTCTTTTATCTGTAACTACATCGGGAAGATGTTCCAGTGGATATTATTGACTGAGGACGACAATGATAAGAATTTCGGTACTGTTGCCGCTATTGTTTTTTATATTTTAGCGCTACAGACGGGTTTGACGGGTCTAGAGCCGGAAGTACGATTTGTGAGGTTATGTCGTAACTTCTGCTTGTTGTTCACGGCTATTTTGCACTTTATTCACAACGTGGTTAATCCTCTTTTGATGAGTTTGAGCGCGTCGCATAATCCTAGTTTAAGGCGGCATTTACATGCGCTTTTGGTGTGCGCTGTTTTGGTTTTCTTGCCTATTTTGCTTATGGTGTATTTGTGGTCAACGCAAGAGCTGTCAACGTGGCTTTTGGCTGTCACGGCCTTCAGCGTTGAGGTTATTGTAAAAGTATTCGTCTCGTTGTCGATTTACGCCTTGTTTCTTCTGGATGCGCATAGAGAAACTTTCTGGGAGAAGCTTGACGATTATATTTATTATATCCGCGCGTTTGGCAACACTGTCGAATTCTGTTTCGGCATTTTCTTGTTTTTCAACGGCGCCTGGATCCTATTGTTCGAGAGTGGAAGCGCAATTCGGGCAGTTATGATGTGCATTCATGCCTATTTTAACATTTGGTGCGATGCCAAAGCGGGGTGGAGTGTTTTTATTAAGCGGCGCACTGCCGTTAATAAGATTGAGTCGCTTCCGGAAGCGGAAGAGGACCAGCTGCGTGATCTGGACGATGTTTGCGCCATCTGTTACCAGGAGATGAAATCAGCCAAAATTACCAAGTGTAAGCATTTCTTCCACGGGGTTTGTCTGCGCAAGTGGCTGTACGTCCAAGATAGGTGTCCTTTGTGTCATGAAATCTTGCATGGGATTGACTCAGAGGATAAGCGGGGTAACGAAGCAACGCCCGTGATAATAGCTGATAATAATTTTGACAGGTGATAGATTTAATAAACTCTAGTTGTGATTTATTTTAATTATTATAAAATAGCAAATTCAAACTAAAAGGGCTATTTTGATTACTTTAATTTGTGATTGTTTTGCACTTAAACGCCAAATTTTGTAAAAATAGTTATTGTACATATTATTAATTAATTAAATATTTAATTAGAGTAATATTTTTCAAATTGTTGCGTTCGCACCCTTTCTATGCTTTAAACTATAAAGAGTGTTTTAGTAAGGGTGAACTTTTGGGCTATAGCCTAAAAACGGGGATTGTAAAAAGCATGTTTAATAGCGCAGGAAAAGTCTTAACTGTGCTGATAGGTAGTAATAAAAAATGCAGTGTCGCATTTTTAAAATTGACGCAAAATAGATTATTTTTTTATTTAACGCTTAAAGCATATTTTTTTTATTTTTTAAATAAATGGGGATGTGAAATTAAAAAAACAGAAATAAAAATACAGGGATTTAAAAAAAATGTCGCACTTGAAACCCAGACAATGCAACTTGCAAATCATTTTTTAATTTTTAAACAAACATTTTTATGCTTTGTTTAACAAAAATTACAATGTTAATTAAGCATTAATTAAAATTATAAATATCAAGTTGAATGAGTAATTCGATTTAATCAAGTTCAAGTGTAATTTAATATATTTTTTTAGGCATCACAATTTTATTTATGTGATTGTTTTGGCTATCATGCGCGATATTTAAAAGAATTGATTCCACTAAAATTATTAAACTTAAAGTTTTGATTTTGTCAATACTTGGTATAAAAAATCTAGTTAGGTTAAAAAATACACTGGACTTCAACACGCAAATAAGTCAAGATATAATGTTTATTACCCTTTTTATTCTAGGTATTTTTATTCAAT
This sequence comes from Cartodere bifasciata, assembly GCA_963920755.1. Classification (NCBI taxonomy): domain Eukaryota; kingdom Metazoa; phylum Arthropoda; class Insecta; order Coleoptera; family Latridiidae; genus Cartodere; species Cartodere bifasciata. Next base: position 3,813,844 of record OY987196.1, on the reverse strand, counting down.
AAACAAATAGATTTTTTTAATCACAAATTAGTCCAAAAAAAGGTACATAAATATTACATTTTCCTAGACTTATTCTGCATTTAGATTTTTTGTTTGTCTATTTTTTATTATTTTTTTTATCATTTAACTTAGCACTGACTACAACAGTAGTACCTAATAACAAATAAATTATTGTAATTAATAAAAACGTTTAAATTTAAAATAAATCGATATTTTAAATTAATCATAAACCTAGTTTTAATTTAGTTAAAAATTAAATCCTTATAATTTGAAAGTAGATAATAATTGGAAACTCTACAATTTGTTAAGGTCCGCACAACGGTCATTCGATCAGCCCTTTCAAAATTAGCTTTTACTATTTCATAATAACGTCCATCACTACAAAAAAAATAATTAAAACAGCCGTTAATCATTAAAAACCAGTAAAATTACCTGATACATAAACACTTTAGTTTCAAACATCTAACCCTAATAGTATCAATCGCTTTTTGGCTCTTATCCGAAAAACGCAAATTATCAGGATCCCACCTTAACTCCAAGCGTTCAATATTCGGTAAATTATGCGCAACATTGTCCATAAGTTGATCCACAAGCACATTACCAGCTAATCTTTCTTGGGTCCCCATTACCGCTATCCTAAAAAGTAAAATCCAAATTCAGGTTTATTTCAAACGCAAATAAAACGTACTTTAAGTTCTTCAATATTGGTAAGACAGTCTGCCACAACGAGTCACTAATATGAGGCATCCCAGAAAGCCCCAAACCATGCAATTGATGTCCATATTTGGACAAAAACTTATAAATCGCGTCCTCGCTTAAATTGTCTGAAGAGTCCAAATCGACCGCGATCTACAAGTCATTTTAAGCAATTTTTTTTACTTTTTTAATAGTTTACAAGCTTACCAAGTTCTTTGCCATACCAGACTCCATCCATGCCTTTAAAACAGAGTCAGTAAATCCGTTTAACTGTCCCGCGCTTAAAAATCGTAGCCCCGGTACACGCGACAGCATGTCGGTTAGGCATTCAGTCGATAAATCAGTTGCTGTTATGTCAAACTCTTGCAAAGTACATTTATCCCAATCTACTTGCATTACGTGTTCGCTTTTGAGGCCTAAAACACATCAAAAACTCAAATAAAGCCCCTTTTTTGTAGAAATAGTTTAGCCATCTGTTAGACGGTGGCGAAAGCTTACTGCTTATTTACAGAAATTTAAGCGAAAAAGTAGAAAACTGTAATATTAACCTAAAATTATTTTGGTTTTTGAGGTTATCTGTTTGAATTTTTGTGTTGTCCAACGTCTTTGGTAATTTTTTGTGAATTTAAACACTTTTTGGTGAGTATTAAAGCATTTACTTACTAGTTCCATGCATTAGCAAGCATTTCAGCCGTCTGCTTCGTTGAAACAGCGTTTTTAGTGTCGTTCCTTGGACTTTGTTGCAATAATTTACCGCCAAACATTCCAGCTACAAGAAAATTGATATAATTCAACGATTTGTAGGTTTCTAGGGCGTAATAACCTGAATGCAGTTCGAGCTAAATGCATCAATGTGAGAATCATCAACGAAGTTAATCCCATACAAGTTTATAACGCGTAAGTTTGGGGTTGCTGATTTTAGCTTGTGGACATTGATTACTTCATAGATTTCCTCTTCCTCCTCTTCGACTTTCTCGTACGTGCCGAGCAAATGCAGTATCTCCAGGCCGTTGATGAAATTGTAGATTTTTCGCATAAAGCCTTCCATGAAGATAACTTCAGAAAGGCAGATGCACAAGTATTTTAGTTTCGTGGGGAACGTTTGCAACTCGCTGAAATCGTGAAGCTGCATAGCGGTTGAGAAGTCAAGTAACATGTGTGTTAGGTTTGGGCATTTGTTTGCTAACTCATGCAACACTAAAACACCAGTTTTTAAAGAAATAAGGCTTTAAAAAGGGGGCCCAAAGCTTACCGGTATGGGTTATGAGTTCAATAGGGAGCTCGATGTAGCGCAATGAGGGGCCAAAACGATGGTTGATTAGAGTCAGTAAAAACTCCATGTTGTTGACGTGCAAACCTGAAATTTCAGGGCGTAAGGAAACGTTTTTCCAAAGTTTGGTATTATAAGCTATGGTCCTCCATTTACGGCAAATTCTGGCTAGTTGGCAAATTTCCTTGTGGCTTAAGTATTGGAAAATGTGGAGCAGTACTTTGTCCGGTAGTTTTTCAATAGTCTGCAATAGAACATTAGTTGTACGACACTAAATATTAGGATATTTAAAGATCAAAGCGAATTTACTAATATAAACAAAAATTAATGCGTGAACCTGACAAAATGTGATTTTAAAACAACCTACCGTTGCAGCAAATGGGCTAGCAGCAGATCCATCTGTTAAATAAACTTGTGAAGCTTCTAATGCTAATTGGCCCCAAATATCCGGATTTACGTCCATGTTTTAGTAGTTTTGGTAAATTATAAGTTAAAAACACTTTGCTTCAGACTGTTTCAATTAATACTACAAGTTAATGCTAACAGATAGAAAATAGACTAGATTCTTAAAATAACTCAAATATTGGCCGGAATATTATTATTTTTGTGCGAGTTATTTAAGAATTGGCGGGAAATATTTTAATTCAAATCATTCTGCATTTCGTAAAGAAACAGAAAGAGCCTATTTTAGCAAACAATAGTTATTTATATATCAAGGGCGTAAAGTAATTGTTTTTCGCCCGCTGAGTTATAGTTGTAACACGAGGCGAAGCCGAGTGTTACAATAACTCAAGGGCGTAAAACAATTACGCCCGTGATATATACACTATTTTTTTCGAGACCGCAACATTTTTTAATATTCTTGTTATAGTCTTACAATATAAGTTATAAAAAAATAAATATTTAAAACCTTACTTTACGTACACAAAGGCGGGCCAAAAAGTGCACTATTGCACTCGGTCGTGAAAAAAATTATAAAAATTTGAATTTTTTAATTAATCTATCATCTTGACATTTTGTTTTGCGGGCGCAAAAATATCTTTTGCGCCCGGCTGGCTTAAAAGACGCCCATGGTCGAAAAAACCTAACTTTACGTACACAAAGGCGGGCCAAAAAGTGCACTATTGCGCCCGGTCGTGAAAAAAACCTTTTATTTACCTGCTTTAGCTAATTTAGGGGCGCAAGATTTTTTTATCTATTTAAATATTTAAGGGAAAATTTCTAGTATAAATCATCAACTAAAAAGTTGTATAAATGCCAAACAAAATTTAAAAGCCAAAGCAACATTACTAGTTGATTTATCGCGCAATTAATAATTTTAATAGACTCTATTTATCTAACTTTTTCAAATACTCACGACTCTTCTTACACGTCTCATGCTCATATTCATATATTCCCTTGCAGTTTCTTGTTTAACAATAGCCTGAGGAATGGCATTGCTAATATCCAAAGTGCCCCACGAATCCATATCTCCACCAAAAGCCCCCACAACTCGCAAAAAGCACTCAAGAACTTAAAAACGTGTTAATGAGAATTTAAATGAGAAAAATCAAGTTGCCATGTTAAAACAAAAGACTAATGATTAAATCGTCGAGCAAAAATAGAAGGCGGATGATTGGCGACCAATGTTGCTTTGCCAAGCAATTGGAATTTCTTACAGGCATTTATTGGCATGAAACACCGTTCTTTGTGAAAAAAATACCAATTACTAGTGTACTTAAGCAATGAAACGTTTAAAATTAGATTTTGGTGGAAATACATTATTTTTGTCCTGTTTCAGTTTTAGGGAGGCAACAACTTTTAAAAATAGACCTTTACAGAAAGTTAACGTTTTTAAAACAGAAGCACTTAAGCTAGTAACTTCTTCGCGTAACAGACGAAACTTATTTTAATTAAAAACCTTATTATTTTTACTGTCCTAAAAATTCTAAAGTTTTGAAAATGCACATACAGGATGTCCTAAAAATGGCGCATAAACGCGATGGTACGCTCTTGGGACATTCTCAGGAATCCCTAAAAAATTGTCAAAAAAATCCATCTGTTATATTCATCGAGAAAAATGCAAACAAAGTTGCATAAGTTCGGCAACACAGTTTGTAAAATAGATCTTAAATCTTACCTAGATTCTTGAGCATACAGTTTTGCATTAGATTATATTGACATTGTTGTCAGCTTTATTTCGTGAAATTTTGGTAAAATTAAATTGATTATAAAAATGTAATTTGACTATTTAAAAGATTATTTCCTTCCAGTCATCTCCTGCTATCTGAGCTCGCATTTCCTGCGATTTAGCCTGATAACACCACGTTGCTATGACTCCGTTGTGTTATCGCAGCGATAACACAACGTTGCTATGACTCCGTTGTGTTATCGCAGCGATAACACAACGTTGCTATGACTACGTGGTGTTATCACTTAGGCATGGCTAAGCGTTCTTTTCTTCAAAACACTTAACTATGTCTTCCACTACAGGACTACCTCTGGTATTCCTTATCCCAAATAACTATGTGTTGAATCTCCTATATCAACCTAAATTTTGGATAATGTTTTGGGGGAGTTGTAAGTTCTATGATCACAGTATGATCTGTGCAATAAGCAGACTTGATGTTACAAGTTGACATTAGTGACATAACTTGCACTTTTTTTTTGATGTGTTGAAAGGTTCTTAAAAAACAGTTTAAAAATGAATGCAAAGATGCGTTTTGTTCGGTACACGTGTTTTGCAAAAAAGTAAAGAAATTATGTAAAAAATTATGTATTTAATACCTGAAGACGAAAAAATTTGCGTTGAAAATGTTGTTGTAATGCTACTGAAATGGTTACTTAAATTTTGCAGAAATTTGGAATGTTTCTTATCCTAATTAAAAAAAACTGTAAGTAAGTTAAATTCTGTCAGGAAATAATCTTTCGAATACCACTCATGAATCGAGTATTGCACGATAATACTAATTTTTAATTTACTCAAACTTCGTTGCGTGAAGCAATTTTGTACTCGTCAAATTGACATTGACAAAAAAACTCGTGCAAGGGCTGCTTCGCAGCCTAGGCACTCGTTTTTTTGTCATGGCAATTTTACTCGTAAAAATTGCTACGCAACGAAGTTTTCGTATAAAATTTAGTATTACCGGCAATCCTCTCATCATTCGTGGTGTTACATTTGATAAACAAATAGTAAAATAATTTTAGATAGATTGTGCCGTTGTATTTAGCTATTTCTTTTGTTAATATGTACTGTTATCTTCAAAATATAAGCGTTTAAAGTTTCGCACTTTGGGACCTCATATCTCCGAGGGTATTTGAGATAGATTATTTTTAACAATTTTCTTTGACTCCCTTGATATGCCCCAACAACGTACCATCGCGTTAATGCGCAATTTTTTGGACATCCTGTATTTATGCTGAAAAGTGTTTTAAATTGGGCAAAAACTAATTTTTAATTTTTGTTGTTTAGAAATGTGGTAACATATGTCGATTTTTGTAAAATGTACTTTAAATAATTAAAAAGCTCAGTACAAAACATTTTCTAATTTTTGTTTTTACTTTTTTTAGCGAAATTCCAACGTACGCCACTGCCCGAATTCCTAAAAACAAAAGTGGGGATGTCAACAATGGACATCAGATGTTCACTGACAGCTCCTATGCGTCACTGATGCTCAAATGTTATGCGCCATAGCCGCCTCCACTTCACAGTGAAACAAAACACAAACGTGAACCTCCAACTGCTCATTCAGTGTTGTTTTTGATCTAAATATGGATACAAATTCAACTTAAAATGACTATGTACAAAAATTAAACAAACTGTTTATCTATCAATAAAACAATAGTGAAGTACTTGGCTCAATCTCAGCGTAGGTTAGTCAGTACACCACTTAAACATTTTATATCGCAGCCACCTTCAACTTCAATTCAACAATTTGTGTTTCGATTGATAGCAGCCGAATTTAGTGAAAAACAGTGATTTTTTAAACATGTCAGCGATGGTAAAAGTGTTTGATAACATAAACTGGCAAAATAACTCGTATTTCGATGGGGTTTATCAGGAAATTCTAACGGAAGTGGTCCCAACGTGGATATGGCATTTGGAGTATATTCCTTGGGTTTGGGCCATTTTTGGGTCCCTTTTAGTGGGGCTTAGTGGTGTTTTACCCTTGCTAGTCATTCCAGAAGACATGGAGAAGAAAACCAACCACAAAACAAGCAAGGAAGAAGGTTCGTTCTTTGTTCAATTTTATCTTGCGTTAGAAACGATTATCTTGCTATTTTAATTGTAAAAATGCAAATAATCATAAATTATACATGCAACAACTGATTAATTGTCTGCTTCGCAGTAACTATTAATAGTTATAACGTTATTTACTAGTAAACAAAGCGGAAAATAAAAGTTTATTAAAATAAATCCGGTAAAAACAAACAATTCAACTTTTAAAGATTGTATTTGTGTTGACCTAAATAATGATGCCAAATTGGGCACTCCAAGGGCTTAATTTGATATTAAAAACATGTCTTCAAAGGCTACAATGCTGTTTACGCGATAATAATTTGCTTACTGCTTAAAAATTACATTACAAAGAAACCATGCGAGTACGACAATAATTTTTAAAGCATTACTTTACATTGTTGTCTGTATTTTGCATACATAAACATAATAATATTTTATCTCCACTCAAACATAAAAGGAAATATAAAGCATAAAGCAATTAAATCATAAATCGATCCAATATAAGAAACATAACCTCAAAAAGTTAAAAACGAATTTTTAGTTTATGTAAACAAAAACTATTCCAAATATCAGGAAAAAAATTCAAGGCCACCAGAAAGGTTATTGTCGTAATTTATATTTGCCTATTGACCTAGCCTTGAATAAAAACAAAATTTTAAATGTTTTGGAGCTTCCGAACTTGTTTTAAATCATTAATTATTCCCGAAGTGTCGCTTAAAAATCTAGTAGTAAATTGGTAAATAGTTGGATCCACAGGTACTTGATAAGACTAAGCCTTTAATACAAATAGCAATAAACAATAAAATTAATGGTTGAAATTGTTGTTTAAGTGACTAAAAAATAATAAACATGTTGTATTGTCTAGCATAATGTTTTGATACAAAATGCTTTGTATTTTTAAATTTAATTTTTTAGGCTAAAGAAAAAGTTTCCTAGTGGGGAAATTGGTATATTAAAGTTGATAAATTAGGTGTGAACAATTTTATTCGAAAATAAAATCAGTAGCATTTTTTATGATTTAGATATTTTACGAGCCAAAAATAATGATATTTTTATTAGGTATTTTTTTGCAATTAATATTTCTTCAATTAGTTTTTTGTAAATAAACCCCAAGAGCGTTAAAAATAGGAGCTATCAACATGAGCCACATCATTAAAGTTGTCATGATTTTTTGATATAACATAATATTGAATATTACTTTTCTTAATCCAACAAAATTTCAAGCAAAACAGGTAGTATTTTTAAAAGGTAAAAACATCATAAGTGGGATCGTTTTCTTCATACAACAAAATTGATTTTTGCACCTTTGAGCTATAACCCTGCCAGACCTTTATAATGGGTTAATCGCTATTCAAATGTGCTTTCCAAGGACTGAAAATCCTGTAATAAAAATTTCTTATTTTACGCATAAAAGTCTGCAGATTACACAAAATTAATAGTTTTCACTTCATAAATGTCTGACAGTGTTAAGGCTCATATTTGCAGATATTATTTTATTTCTTAAAAAAAATCCCACTTATGATGTTTAAAAAAAAACGCTACCTGTTAACGCTGGCAGTGTATTGGACAACAGTTAAGAAATATTAAATATAATGTAATGCACAATAAATCAAGACAACATTTGATGATGTGTGATTTTTTTTGGTTGCCAGTTCTCGTAATATTATGACTAGCAATAATAGTGAATTTTCAGCAAAATGATTAAATAACTGAATAGTTTTTGTTAAAGTACATTTCTAATTCTTTTTAGGTGTAATTTTATGTTCCAAAATAATCAATCCAGTAAATGCACAATAAATTGCGGTTTATAAAATTCACAATAAGTACACACTATTATCTAAGAATCACCATTGATTGCGAAACTATATTGTGACTGGTGAAATCTTATTTTTATGTACCAATATAATGACAATGTACTACAAAGGTTGGATGAACCTTCCTTATACATAATCAATTCATAAATCTGATTATTGTATCAAGTAGAAAGTTTGTGTTTCAGGAAAAACACAAAAGAACCTTTTTTATATTCGCGTTCTATAATAATCACATTATGAAACCCGAAATTTGGTTTTTTAAGGTTGCTGATTGCTTTATTATTAAACCAAATATTTTATTTTATTAGGTTGGTTATCCAGATGCAAAAAAATGAATTCTTTCCTTGAAAGGTGCTTTTTATTTACAAATTTTACTATTATGAACTATCGGGGGACATGGTTTTTTTGTAGAGGGAATAATATAAAACAAAGATTCTCTCCAAACCACACTTTGGTTTGGAGAGAATCTTTGTTTTATATTAAACATTCGCCACAGAAATCATCAAATATCCATTAGAGGGAATAACTAAAACTAAAAGAATTGTAGAAACGATATCAACGGTTACATTTTCTCAAAAACGCCTGCTTATTCAGTATTAAGTGAGTAAAGTTTACAAATGTCACTATTCAATATTTCTGACCTAAATTTACGTTTTTACTTCAAAATGTCAATGTTGCCAATTTAATAAAATTTAAGTTTAAGTTAAGTTTTTAAATCAAATTAAAAATACTTTTTAATAAAATAAAAGAAACAAATATAAAAATTAGTAATACTTGAAAATAATTGCGTCTTTTAAGACAGACAAACTGAAAATATCATTAATTGAATGATGTGGTTATATTTGATGTTAAATATTTTTAAGTTTCAAATTAAGACCGAAAAATTTTATTCCCCGACCTGATGGCATTAGTAGCAAAGAGCAAAATAAGCGCTAAAATGACATCAAGTTTCAAATTAAGACTGAAGGATTCCCAGGTAGCTCAACTGGGAGAGCATCGGAGTACCAATTCGAAGGTTCCTGGTTCAAATCCAGGTCGGGGAATAAAATTTTTCGGTCTTAATTTGAAACTTAAAAATATTTAACATCAAATATAACCACATCATTCAATTAATGATAAAAATTAGTATAAAAAACTCTTTTTAGACGGCGTTTTTTAGCACTTGGACGCGTGCTAAAAAATTTTCCTTACAAAACTCTATGTTTTAATATAATTTTAAAAAACTATAGGTTGAATTTAAGAATACAATACTTTTGCAATAAAAAATTGCCCACAAAAATATATTTACAATTATTATACCGTGATTTGCATAGTTTACTACGTTATCTTTTAGTTTTTATATCCCATGCATTTCCGTAAATTATTTTTTTTTATCAAAAAAGTACGCTCTACCTACATAATTTTATTTATAACACATATTAATAACCAAGTTAATGTATTTAATTTTAAATAATTTAATTCAAACAAACATTATCTTTACGTGCAGAAACCTAATAGTTTTATTTGTATCTAATAAATTAAAAAATTATTAAGTATTTTAAAAGCAATTATAAAATTAGGAAAACTCGCGAAACTCGAGTAGTTCTTGAGTTTAAAATTTAAGTAAATAAATCTGCTATATTACAATGTATGAATTTTTTTTTTTGTCTTTTATAGTGGGTCCTTCAGAATAACATAGTTTTGGTCTAGGGACTCAATTTTTGGTTATCGTTCACGTTTCGAGATAGACTTGAGGACCTTTAATGTTAATTGCAAAGTAATTGTTTTTCTGAATTGTGATAATTTTTTAATTGAAAGTACCCACTTAAAATTCTCAAAAAATACCCATTTTTGTAACATTTTTTGTTTTTCCAGGTGGAGGTCATTCCAGTTCCTTAAAAACTCTACTTAGTTTTGCTGTAGGGGGCCTTTTAGGCGACGTGTTTCTCCATTCATTACCCGAAATTTGGGCCAATGACATTTCAAAGAATGGTAAGGAAATTTTGTTCTAATTTTAGCACTACTTCTCGTGAGTAAATTGGATTTGTGATTCAATTATTCACTTAAAAAGTACAAAGGATTGTTATTTGTCAGACTAATGGCCAAAATTGAATTATTCGCGATGAACTGGGGATTTATTTTAACCCTCGATTTTATCTTAATTATTTATTAACAACTTTTTGATTGGATTTTTAGGTCACTTTAAATTAAGGTGTTTGATGATTTTTTTATCAAAGAGGTACTTCAATAAAGAAGATAATTACATTCTTAATGTAATTTTGTGTTTATTCCAAATAAACTTGTTGCTTTTTATTATAAATAAAAAGAATCTGTACCCTAGTAAAAATTATTAAAACAACATTATTTTAAATTCTTGAGTTTTGCAAACAATTTATTTAATTCTAAAGTATAGGTAAAACATCTTAACCTTTTGTAAAATTTTATTAAGCTTTGAAAGTTTTAATTGCTTAATTATTAACATTAAGTTGTTAAATAAGAAAAGATGCTTTATCTACCAATTAAACATAAAGAGCAAAAATTAAAAAACATTTTTATTGACGCATCGTGAGTGAAAGCTTTTTCCATATCTATGAAATCTTTTAGGTTTATTAAAAAATGTTATTTCAGGAGGACATGGTTTATCTAGTGGTATTTTAATCCTAACAGGCCTAATTATTTTTGTAATGGCCGAAAAAATATTTACTGTGATAGGACAAATTTCTGAGGAACCACCCTCGGTATCCAAACATGAAAATAACAACGTTAAAAATTACAAAAAGGACAATGGGGACTCCAAAAAACATGTAAGCAATAAATCAGTAATTTCACCATTAAATTAAGAATTTAAACTGATAATAGTTATTTAACCAGTAAGTGTGTTAATAAAGGCGAATAATAAACAAGCGGTTTTAACAAGCAAGCGATCAGCAAGCTTGTTAATAAGTGATTTTATTAATCGTCATTTAACATACGAACTGGTTACAATGCTTTTTTGCACATCGTAGATCATTATTAAATAAATTATAAAATAAAACAGTTTTTTTACCAACTAACAGAAACAATGCGTCGGCCATTTAATTTATAAAAGTTGAAGAAGAAGAAGGGCTGTCATCGAACTTTTATTAATTTTAAATAGAAAATGAATGATATTTCCTTAAAATCTGCTTCTTATTCTTTCCAACGGTAAATATCTAATTTCTTTTGGTTTTTGCTGCTTGAACCGTAATTAAAGCTACTTTAACGATTGTAATGTAGAAACATAGATAGTAATTTTAAACATAAAAGAGCGTGACTATGGGTTCGTAACCATCCATTAATATGGGTCATTAATCAACGATTTGGAGTGCGTTAATGAATGTCTTCAATAAACGATGTGCGAAAAAGACATTTTAAATTTGCCTACAAATGATACTTATTCAATTTAATTCCCGAAAAATCAACAATTTATCGTATTTTTTTTTCAGATAGCAGGATATTTAAACCTATTAGCAAACTCAATGGACAACTTCACTCATGGATTATCTCTGGGTGGGGCTTTTTTGATATCAATGCGTTCAGGAGTGTTAACAACTTTTGCCATTCTCGTTCATGAAATACCACACGAAGTTGGGGATTTTGCTATTTTACTCAAGTCCGGTTTTTCTCGATGGGAAGCAGCTCTGTTTCAACTGTTAACAGCAGGGGGCGGGCTCATCGGCAGTATTGCTGCGCTGATTTTTAGCGGTGCTGCCAATTCTATGGGTAAGAAAAATATCCTTGTTTTTACGATATTATTGCAGGGTATTTGATGGATTTTAGAACAGTAAAGCATTGTAGATTTGTTAACGTTTCGATGCCTTTTTGTCACCTTTTTCAGGATTGTTGTTTATTGTTGTTATAGTCCTGAGAAAGATGAAAATGTTGCTTCGAAACGATGACATTTTTTTTTTTATTTTAGAAGCGCGGACTTCCTGGATTCTGCCATTTACAGCTGGTACCTTTCTTCATATAGCGTTAGTGACAGTTCTTCCAGATCTCCTAAAAGAAGAAAATCCCAAGGAATCGTTTAAACAACTTTTAGCTTTAATTGCTGGTATTTCAGTAATGGCATTCGTAGCAGTTTATGTTGAATAGTTTTTAGTTTACATTTAAATCCATATACCGCAAAAAAAGTGAGAATTTTAATTGCTTCACCTTTTAGATATTATTTTAATATACAATTCGATATTTTTAATAAATGATGCCATATTTTTTCTTTTACATAGATAAGTTAGAAAAAACAGTATTTTTCGAAGCATATCCAAAGAATTTTCTACTGTTGTTATTAAAATTACTACATTGTTTTAAATTTGCATTAAAATGACTGAACCTTATCACTTTTTAAATATTTTTAATTTAGTGTGCAATTTAAAAAAAATAGACTAAAATTCCTAATAAGTAAATCGTTAGCAACAATCGTTTTATTTTATCACTGTGACTAAATTCTTTGTCAAAACAATTTTTTTTAATTAACATTTTTATCATTATCCGCTGTTTTATTTGTTCTGTTTTTTATAATAGTAGAAATGTGATATTCTAAACAAAAAAAAAATAAAAATAGAGTAACGTTTCATATATTTTTTGGTACTTAAATAATTATTAATTAGAACAGCTTCAGTTTGTGAATATTGTACATATTTTAATAAAATAGAATAAATAGACCATATGAGTGCAGACTGTTTTATCTTTTTAACCTTGACCTTGCTGCAAAAAAATAGTAATTTTACAATTTATATCCGATGTATTACTAATTTCATCGAATAACAAACGCAATTAAAATTGAATAATGACACAACACATTTTTTCTACAGCTTTTCTTCTTGCAAGAGAAAAAATTTCAAAATAAAAAAAAATTAAATGATAATAAACTTCTGATCGCAGTTTCCTTTGAAAATAAATCATAGATTTGTATCACAAACACAAATGACGTTTACTTAAGTCAGTTACAGTCAACTTAAGCATAATTAAACCCAAAAATGTACAATTTTGACCACAAAATAGGCCTTATAACAATCCCAACTCAAATAAACCAAAACATATCAATTCTCCTAACTGAAGAATGTCTAGAAGCGGATAGTTTGGCAGTAGTGCACGATGGCTACATTAATTATATTCCACTAGCAAACACTACTAGAAGATGTAAGTATGTTCCAATTTGCGCTGAAAAACGTGGCCAGGGAAGCGTTATTATGGTAATAAAACGGGGTTCTTCAAGGAAATGTCTTTGGGCTACAGTAATTCGTTTTTCAGTTGAAGTGGATGGAAATAGGTTATGAGACGTTTTTTGTCGTGTTATCCACGCTAGGGCTGCATGTATTTGACAAAGAACTGTCGTCTTCTTGTTTTAGTTTTGATTTTAAAAAGGTTTTACCCCAGAAACTAGGTATTTACAGATACTACATGGGGCAATTTTACAAATATGTTTTTTATTTTTAGCGCTTCCGACTGCAGCATGTTCTATAGAGTTTAATCTTCTGGTAGCGCTTGATAATGGTTTTATTTGCATTTTTCGAAACGATGACGATAATTTAAAGTTTGTTCAAGTTGTTGAACCCCCAGATGCTATTTCAGGGGCTAGTTTTAAAGTTTTGGAATCGTTTCAAAATAACTTGGTTAGCGTATCTGACAACTGTATTTTCTCCTATGTTTTTTTGGAAGGTTGGCCTGAATTAGTTTGCCAATACTTGGTTGACAACAGGTAGTGTTACTTAAGCTGTTTTAAAATAATCAAACTTGATTTTTAAGCTTGCTAAGTATAAGCAAAGTTGGGGAAGACGTTCTTATACTTGGGCATCAAAATGGTGAACTTGAACTATACGAATTTATCTTCAAAATAAAACCAATGTTAAAGATAAAAGCACACGAAAAGGAAATTACGGGTCTTGACTTCTCACCAAGTAAAAACCTTATTTTAACATGTTCCAAAGATTATTCCCTCAAAGTTTGGAGCTTTTCAAGATTCAACTTAATGGTTTAACAAATAGTCTTTTAATTTAACCCTTTTTTAATGATCAATTTTAGTTAAATTGTCTCTACAAAGTAAAAAGCACTACCAAACCTTATTGTGGAATAACATTCTCAAACAAAAACTTTAAACAATTTTGCGCTGTAAAGTATAGCGATCCTGATGTTGAGTTTTACGAATATAGCAACATTGACGATGAAGATTTTTATACTTGCGAGTCTGAAGACGACGAATAAAAGCCGAAACGATCAAAATTAAAAAAATTAAGTTTATTACCTCATAATAAATAAATACTGTTAAAATTATGTCTTAATTTTTTTCTTTTTCGTTTTAACAGACATCGGTTTTGGTATCTTGAAAACAGTGCTAAAAAGAAAGAAAATAATTATTTTTAGAAGGTCTACAAAAATATACAAGAACTTACTGGCATGTGGTACAAATTGGGCTGAATTTACAAAAAACTGCAAAAAACTCATTAGAAAGGCATTGAAAACGAAGTATTTAACTTACTAGAAAGGCAAACTGAGCAAACATAACCTATATCGATTAATTCCCTATGACAAAAACAAGCAGCTCTGTAATCTACTTTTGCCGAAGGAGGTAGCACCAATTTTTGCCTCACAGGGGGTTCAGGCAAAAAAACCCACTAAAACAAGCAAAATAAATGAATTAAGACATTTTTAGGTTAGACACGCCCACATAACAAATTGGCCACGCCTATTCATGACGTTTAATGGGCGTGGCTAACAAATTGTGCTTACGTTTAAAAACTACACCATTAGGAATGATTTTAACTAACGTACAAACTTAGCCACGCCCTTCTGTGTTAATTAAGCCCCTCCCACTTTAGCACTCACCAAAAGGTACTGCAATAACCCTTGTAGTTGCGGTATTTTTAAGTACATTCCGCCCGTTATGTCGCATCCTTGCTGCAGCAAGCTTAAATGTTGATCTAAAGCACAAACGTCTATAACCACGTTTTGTTTCTGCGCAGTAAAAAACACATTCATGTAATTCATGTACTGTGAGGCCGAGTCTGAACTTCCGGTAACCACCAAAATACGACTGTTGAGCTAAAATGATGAAATTAAAGCGTGGATTATAGAATTTTAGGTCGTGGTACGTACCATGCAACCTGGAGGCTTTATTCTTTGCAAACGGGCAATGTAGCAAAGCGCCATTGCAATCGCGCCAGCTAAAAGAGATTCCGCATTTATTGTATTGTTTTCCGTGCTTAAGAATTTAGCCAAATTCAACTTAATTGTCTTTTCTACAAGCGTGAAAACCTCGTACTGTCCATCGATCTGCCGTATATCTAGAGGTTTACCCGGTCCAGGGTAGATAAACTCGCTAAAATACCACAAGTTACTACCATCTACTTGTAAACAAAATGTTGGGCATAATACCTCTTTTTGGAGTGGCAAGCCATTACAGCAAGTTTGTTCTGTGCCTTCTGCATTAAATGTGAGTTGGAAAAGGCTATAACTGATTCTGTGCATTGTGTTAATATGTGGGGGTTATCTCTTAGTAGTTTTTGACCAGGATTGCTGTCCAAAATAACGATTAAAAGACTGGTTTCGTCCGTTGATGTGAACTCAGGTTCCTTATCTGATGGTAATTCAAGTGTATTCATTATATTTTCTTGTTAAAAACGTTTAAAACTGCGAAAAACACTTTATATGCGATTTATTTTGGTTTTGCTGCATGATGACATAACCTCACAAAATTAAAGACGGTAGGCTTCACAAATGACAGACGTGTATTATGGGTTGCCTAGCTTAAAATTTTAAATTCAAACAAATGGATTTTTTCTTTTGGTAACTGCCATAATGTATTTAAATTGATGCAAATTGTTTTTGTAATAAAAAAATATTGTAGGCGTATTTACTGTAAATAGAACATATAAATATATATCTTAAATTATTCAATAATATAAGCTGTATCTCTTGTGTATTAGCCGTACACATTTTACTGCTACATCAATAAAAAAAATATATAAGTGTTTTGCAACGCAACAGGTAAGTACTTAAAAAGTATTAAAAATACTGCGGTTTAACGTAATGTGCTTGAAACTAATTGGTTTTCTCGATTGATTTGTTTAGCTACTGGTTTTGATCCAATCAATTTGCGCCACCGTAGTTGACGAGTAAGTTGTTTTTGCGTTATATTATTCAATAAATATTAACATAATCTTTTAGTGCCCCTCAATTACTTACCTTAACCGCCCCAGTCGATCATGGCGAAGGGCCTTCATGGGACGCCAGAAAAAATCTTCTTTTCTACGTTGATATTCCAAATGGTGGCGTCCTAAGTTACAATTTTAAAACAGGTGATGTAAAATCAGTAAAGGTAGACGGTGAGGCTTCACCAGTGGTACAATGTAGAAGCCCTAACAAATTAGTTGTTGGTGTAAACAGAAATTTAGTGGCTGTCCATTGGGATGGTGTAAGTGACCAAAAGTTAGGAGAAGATCAAATTTTAACCACGGTTGCTGATAGGTTCCCAAAAAGCCACTTCAACGATGGGAAAGCCGATAAAGAAGGTCGCCTTTGGTTTGGTAAGTCTGATAAGAGCCAAAAACACTTAATAAAGATAACAGTGTAACAGTGATAGAAACACGGACTTAAAATAATAGAAAAAGCTTAATATTACTTAATGTGTAAGAATCCACAACTTTATATTGTACAGGTTGTCCCACGTAAGATGACCCAGCCCCATATCTCAGGAACTAAAAATGCTAGCAAATTTTTTTTTTTCGCAGGATTGTTTGTAATGAACCAAAGTTTTATTTTTAGCAATGTGTCACTATACAGGGTGTTCCATTTACTCGGAACACACATTCACTACTTTATTTTAAATGAAACACCCTATATTTTTTTATATTTTTAAATTCTCCTTAAAATGAGGATTACTTTGTTAAATGTCCGAAATCTCCAACTTTTTTAGTTTTTTCAAAAAAAAATGTTTTCTGAAATGTTTGCCAGATGCAGCAGTTTTTTAAAAAATGTATTGCGCATTTCATGGTTGATATTTTTGCATGAAATTTAAACAACATATTACTAAGATGCTTAAAAAACATATTCATCTAAAATTTAACTAAAAATCGTAACCGGAAGTGAAAAATTCTCCATTGAATATCGATAAATTAAATAATTAAAACCATTTTATTTTTGAAAAATTAAATGCAAAGCAAATATTTTTTTTTGTCCCATCAAATTTATTTTTTAATTACCTTTCATTTAATACCCCACTTCCCTATACCTATCTCCAACCCTTTAGGAGATATTCGATAAGGGTAGTTTTACGAATAGTTTTTACCCCAATTACAAAAAATATATCACTTAAATGTCCCCTTTTAAAAGATAATCAACATGTTTTAGCCATTTTTTAATTAAATTAATTTTTTTCCAAAACCTAAAAAAGTTGAAGATTTCGGACTTTTAACAAAGTAATCCTCATTTTTAGGAGAATTTAAAAATTTAAAAAAATATAGGGTGTTCCATTTAAAATAAAGAAGTGAATGTGTTTTCCGAGTAAATGGAACATGATAAAACATTGCTAAAAATAAAAATTTGGTTCATTACAAACAATCCTGCAAAAAAAAAATTGCTACCATTTTTAGTTCCTGAGATAAGGGGTTGGGTCATCTTACGTGGGACACCCTGTACATTTCTTTCTCCCAGTTTCTGTCTGTGTAGGTTAGACTGTTCCTTGTTGTTGAATCGTTCTGAAATGTAGATAAGCGGGTCTATATTTTTAAGTCAGTGGATAAAAACAAATAAATTTCCAAATTGTGGCCAAATTTAGTTGTATTGTTGTCTGCCCCAATTTAAACATTATTTACCATGATTTTAGGCACAATGGGGGGCGAAACCAACGGCCAACTAGATGCAAACAACGGCATTCTGTACAAAATAACAAAATCTAATTTAAAATCGCCGCAAGAAATGCTAACCAACGTTTCCATAAGTAACGGACTCGCATGGAACAAGGCAAATAATAAATTCTACTACATCGACACACCCACTAACAAAATCGTTAGTTATGATTATAACAACGAAAAAGGCGAGATCCAAAATAAGAAAGTTGTTTTTGATTTTAATACCGAACCAACATTAACTGGAAGTCCAGATGGTATGACCATAGATGCAGACGATAATCTATGGATTGCTATTTGGGGTGGGGCATCAGTTATTAAGGTGAATCCCACCACTGGAAAATTGCTACAGGTAAAAATATATGTTTTCCCATTTTTGAATGGGTAAAAATTGTTATTTTTAGCGTTTGAGTTTACCAGCGAAATTTGTAACATCGGCAATGTTTGGGGGGCCCGATTTGGATATTCTTTTCGTGACTACGTCTAGAAGAGATTTAAATGAGCAAGAAAGAAAAGTATGGCCAACAGCTGGAGCGCTTTTTGCTTTTAAAAATTTGGGTGTTAAAGGACTGCCTGTTTTTGAAGCTGATTTGTAGATTGTTTAACAAATAAAGTTTTGAAAAATTAGTTTTGCTTTTAATTTTCTATATTAACTTACGAATATTTAGGGAAGCATATTCATTGCAGGTGTCCAAAAAATTGCGCATAAACGCGATGGTACGTTTTGTTGTAGCATGTCTAGGGTGCTTTAGAAAATATCTATCTCATATACCCTTGGAGATATAAGGCCCCAAAGTGTGAAACTTTAAACGCCTATATCATTAAGATAACACCACATATTATCGAAAGAAATAACTAAATACAAACACAATCAATCCAAAATTAATTTGCCATTTGTTTATCTTTTAAATGGTCAAATTACATTTTTATAATCAATTTAATTTTATAAAAAACTTTATGAAATGAAGCTGACAACAATGTCAATATGATCTAATCCAAAAATGTGTTCTCAAGAATCTAGATGAGCTTTTAAGTTGTATTTTAAAAACTGTGTTGCCAAACTTATGCAACCTTGTTCGCATTTTTCTCGATAAATATAAAATGTATTTTTTTTGAAAATTTTCTAGGGATCCCTGAGAATGCCCCAAGAGCGTATCATCGCGATTATGCGTCATTTTTTGAATATCCTGCAAGACACAATCAATTCAAAATTATTTTGCCATTTTTTAATCTATTAAATGGTCAAATAACATTTTTATAATCAATTTAATTTTACAAAAATTTTATGAAATGAAGCTAACAACAATATCAATATGATCTAATGCAAACATGCATGGTCAAGAATCTAGATGAGCTTTTAAGATGTATTTTACAAACTGTGTTGCCGAACTTATGCAACTTTGTTCGCAGTTTTCTCGATGAATATAACAGTTGGATTTTTTTTTGACAATTTTCTAGGAATTCCTGAGAATTTCCCAAGAGTGTACCTTATAAATTCACAAGGTGATATACCGACCGCTCTTTTTTATAAAATATTACAAGTAGTCGCATTAATTATTACAATAAAAAAGATAAAAAGGTGAATAGTTTTTAGACAAGGTTTGCAACAAAAATAATAATTAGTTTTTAGGTCGTTTACGCCTTAGATAAGCACTACGAAGTTACAAAAACATACCTAATTGATAAAATAGTGCTTTAAATGTTTGAGTCGACACAAAAATAGACATTAGGTAGGGTTTTCACTGAAATGAAGAATTTGTTATTACTGCCCTTAATTTTTGTAGTGTGCTCTTGCTGTACCATAAATGAGTAAGTAAAATAAATGTAGAATATTTTGTAACCCTAAAAATTGAATTTTTATATTTGTAAAATTTATTGCTTTTTTAGCAAACCAGTGCTTATTCAACTAACAGAACCATACGAACAGGCAGAAAGTCCTACTTGGGACCCGAGAAAAAACCTCTTATTTTTTCTCGATTTCCAAACAAACCACGTATACAGTTACAACTACTACACCGGAGAAATAAAAACTTTAATCATAGGCAATAGTGGTAAAGTCTCACCAGTAATACAATGCAGAGATCCTACCAAATTGGTAGTTGGTTTAAATAGAGAATTGCTAGTGGTGAAATGGAATGGTTATACCAATGAAAAGGTAGATGGCGATAAAATTAGGCGTCTTACAACTGTATCAAGAGAATTTCCCGACAGTCGATTTAACGATGGGAAAGCTGATAAGGAAGGACGTCTTTGGATTGGTAAGCAAATAGAGACGGTCAACTCCTACGTCACAGATCACAGATCCACATTAAAAAACTGCCTGTGAAGTAGAATTTTGATTCTGTCAGATTTAGCCGTTTTTTTAGAACAATATTTTGTGAAAATAAAAGGCTTTCTTAGGGAACCCTTGGTATAAAAATGTGCTATAATGTCTTAAATTCGATATTTCAAGTTTAGTTTATTGCAAAACTCTAGAATATACAGTTTATGCGTTAATTTTGTGCACCCTCCAAAATGTGAATTTTAAACGCAAATTGCTTGAGAAAGCAACCATATCAAGAGGTCTGGTAAGTACCATTGTAAAATTAACATTTTTTTCTATTACCCAACAAACCATACCCCTTGATATGGTTGCTTTCTCAAGCAACTTGCGTTTAAAGCTGACATCTTGGTGGGTGATCATCATATCAGATTATTAAGGGGTTTTTTAATTCTTGCGGTAGATTCTCGAGTAATTTTAAATTAAAATATCGTAAATAACATATAAAGGAACATTTTTACACCAATGGGACCTAAAAAACTCTCTTATTTTTCTTTAAATAATGTCATAAAAAGACCAATGTTGGAAACACAGAAAAAGAAAAAAAAGAAAATTTTCTTTGGTCCGTAATGTTGGTTGCCTAAAAAAATTTCACAGATAGTATTTTAATGCAATGCACCTCTGTGAACTAATGACGTATAGGCTTGACCGAGTCTATTACATTTACATATTTAAAAATCCTAAGCTATATACATTATTAACAAAAAAGATTCACCCTACTAAGAGACCTGTCTTTAAAATATAATTCTTTTAATGTGATACTTTGATATAATATGTTTAAATTTGGCCCCCTTATCCCATCTTATTCTTTTAGGAACATTGGGTCTCACGTATCCAAACGGATCATTCCAACAAAACAAAGGAATATTCTACAAAATCACCAAGGAAAACTACTCTCACCCAAAAATCATTTCAAAACCAGTCACCATAAGTAATGGTCTAACATGGAATAAAGCCAACAACAAAATGTACTACATAGACAGTGGTACTTACAAAGTATTCGTCTTTGATTATGATAACAAAAAAGGTGAAATCAGCAACAAAAAAGTCGTATTTGATCTAAAAAAGGAATCTCAACTAACGGGGCTACCAGATGGAATGACCATAGATGAAAATGATAATCTATGGATCGCTCTTTATGGTGGGGGGTCTATTATTCACATTGACTCCAAGACTGGAAAATTAATAAAGGTTTGTAAAAAAGCATACTTAAAAAAAGATAGAATTTGGCAATTTTTTTTAGCAATTGGCGGTGCCATGTAAATACGTCACTTCCGTAATGTTTGGGGGGCCTTTGTTGGACATACTTTTCGTAACTACGTCAAGGCATTACTTAAATGAAATGGAACTTAAAGGAGAACCAGCTGCTGGGGCTCTTTTTGCATTTAAAAATTTGGGGGTTAAGGGACGTCCTGTTTTTAAAGCTGATTTTGAATAAACTAATATTTAAAACGTTTTTTAACTTAAAAAAACTTCAACTAAATGTTTTTTTTTTGACATAGCGCTATCCATACCTATTATTATAATAAAAAAAATAATAAGCGAGCAGTTTTTAAACATGGCTTACAATAAAAATAATAATTAGTTTTAACGTTGTTATAAGCAGATAACACTAAACAAAAAATTCTTATAATTGCTTCAAGTATTTTCGCTAACTTGTTAAAGAATAGTAGGGTTTAAAACAGCAATGAATATTGGTTTATCCGTTATTGTTGCAATATGCTCTTGCAGCTCCATAAATGAGTAAGTTTAAAAAAATTAGAACTTTTCTAAAAAATCAAAAAATCAATATACAGTTTCGATCTCAAAAATATCTTCCACAGAGCTACAACAACATACAAAATAACAAGTAGTTCCTTGCATTTTTTAGCAAACCTCAACTTATCCAACTAACAGAACCATACCTTTTCACAGAAGGTCCAACATGGGACCCTAGAAAAAACCTCTTATTTTTCCTCGACTACCAAACCAATCGCATACACAGTTACAACTACTACACCGGAGAAATAAAAACCTTAATCATTGGCAATAATGGTAAAGTCTCACCAGTAATACAATGCAGAGATCCAAACAAATTAGTAGTTGGTTTAAATAGAGAATTGCTAGTTGTGAAATGGAATGGTTTTACCAATGAAAAGGTAGATGGCAGTAAAATTAGGCGTCTTACAACTGTAGCAAAGGAATTTCCTAAAAGTCGGTTGAACGATGGAAAAGCTGACAAGGAAGGGCGCATTTGGGTTGGTAAGAAAATTACTTTTTTGTAAAGATTAAGCTGTTATATCTTTGTGGAGTATACTGCGCATATAGAAAGATATGATGCGCATGATTTGTTATAATTTGGCCCCCCTTATCCTAACCTAGCTTATTCTTCTAGGCACATTGGGGCCCGAGTTCCCAAACGGAACAATCCAACCAAACAAAGGCATATTTTACAAAATCACAAAATACAACTACGCCCAACCCAAATTTGTACTAAAACCTGTCACTATAAGCAATGGTCTTACCTGGAATAAAGCCAACAATAAAATGTACTACACTGACAGCCTTACTTATAAAATATTCGTTTTCGACTACGACAACAAGAAAGGTGAAATCAGCAACAAAAAAATCGCTTTTGACTTCGCTAACGAGCCTCAACTAGGCGGTAACGCAGATGGAATGACCATAGACGAAAATGATAATCTATGGGTGGCCCTTAATGGTGGGGGGTCTATTATTAACATTGACCCCAGGACAGGAAAATTAATAAAGGTAAAAATTAACTAAAAATGCATTTAAAAAAACCTGTTTTTTTCATATTTTTAGCAATTAGCGTTGCCGTGTAAAATCGTCACTTCAGTAATGTTTGGGGGGCCAAAGTTGGACATACTTTTTGTTACTACGTCACGATATGACCTAAGTGAAACGGAACTAAAAGGGGAACCGGCTGCTGGGGCTCTTTTTGCGTTCAAAAATTTGGGGGTTAAAGGACGTCCCGTTTTTGAGGCTGATTTTGAATAAATTTATATGTTTTGGCCTCAAATGATACAACATTAAAAATTGTTTGGGGTTATGTCATACCATCCGTCGTTCCAGATGCTAACTGACATTACTTATCTATTTTATACTTTTATCAAATATAACGCTAATATCTAAAAGGTTTTTATAAAATTAAGAGAGTGTTTTACATTTTTAATTCTTTATAATTAGGTAAAAAAGGATATTATGATTCATTTACAAATGGATTTCCGTGAATGTTTAAAATAATCCGCATTTCATTGGAGGATGCACGGATTTTGCATTACAAGTACCGTTGTAAATGAGTCATTATGCCCCTTTTTACCTAATTATAAAGAATAAAGGTAGTAATACACTTCGTGGAACGGCGGGTTGTTTGACAGATTGCCTAGGTAACCCCAACCAATACGAATACGCATAAATAATTTTTGCCAATTTTCCTATCGATCCTTTAAAAACTTCATTTTAACAAAACAAAAATTAAATAAAAGCAAAATGTATTGTAATAATCAACAGTTAACAAATATAGATATATCTACGAGGTTTTACCTTTATTCATACATTGTTCAAACCATTTTATTACATAAAACGACTTACTGGGTTGACCTATTAATGTGACTTACCAACGGAACATTAAAATTAAATTTAAGATGGTTTACGGAAGGAAGCCCCAGCGTATTTGGCTCCAGCCCCCAATTCCTCTTCAATACGCAAGATCTGGTTGTACTTCGCCAGACGTTCGGACCTGCAGGGGGCCCCGGTCTTGATTTGCCCGGTACTGAGCCCCACTACCAAATCAGCGATGAAAGTGTCCTCTGTCTCACCAGACCTATGAGAAACCATGGTGCCCCAACCGTTTTTCTTGGCTAGCAAATGAGCATCAATACTCTCGGTTACAGTTCCGATTTGGTTGACTTTCAACAAAAGACAGTTGCAAGCCTTTTTTTCGACAGCGGTTTGGATACGCTTGGGGTTGGTGACTGTAAGATCGTCGCCGACAATTTGGATTGTGGTTTTTTCAGTGATGGAAGACCAGGCTTCCCAGTGGTCTTGATCGAAGGGGTCCTCGATGGATACCATGGGGTACTCCTTTATGAATTCTTGGTACAAAGCGAGAAGTTTTTCTTGGGAAAGCCATTTAGTTTTGTCGGATTTGGGGTTCTTAAAGTCCAAATCGTATTGGCCTAAAAGGAATTAAAGTCAATTGGGGTATATTGTAAACAGGATTAAATGAAAACACCCCAGAAAATGTTAAATTTGGGGCCTTTATTTGTCGTTAATTATACATTCGGACAGAATTTCGGATAAATCAGAAATGATGCATAAACGATCGGTAGTGCAATGCTAAAAAGGACTCTTTAAAATGACCTCAAGTAAGAATGTGTAAAATGCATTGATTTGCAAATATGTAGACAAATTTCTTTTTAAAGTTCACGTTTTGCATATTCTAAAATCTAAATTAATTAAATATTTGGAGATCTAGTATTTATAAACATACCAAAAATGGCAGTTTTAGTTATTTCTGGAGATTACCTTTTCATAGAAAGACATGATGCAATGTTTTTTTCTTGTACCTCAATCATTTTTAACTATGGGGCAAATGGAAACGCTTATTTTTGGCAATTTAAAACATTGGTTTCTACTGAACCGTACTTTAACAATTGTTAGTTTTTAGCACAGTTAATTTTAAATATTTTGCATTTTAATAGGCTATACGCTAAAATGTCGCATTCCACAAAACTAAAAAAATTCCAACTTTGGTTGTTTTTGAATTCATTTGGGTACAATCTAGTTGTAAACGCATTAAATTAACTACACAAGGACTTCTATTGCCCCACTCAAACTTACATTTAAAAAATAGAAAAAGAGTTGTTTTAAATTACACCAATTATTATAAAAATCAAAACGTCGTTGGGGCAAATGAAAACAGTCCATATTTTGCAATGCATACCAAAATTAAACCAAATAATATCAACAGAATAAACGTCAAAAGACCAAGGTAGATAGATATTAAAATAATGTTTTTTTTATTAAAAAGGAATTGTTTACTACCCCTTAGAAAAAAGAATTTTTTGAAGTAAAATTAAATAATTTAAGGTTTTTTGTTTTTTTTTAAACAGTTAAGTTTACTTACCAGATTTGTGGAACTCAGAAGCAGCAACGTCCATACCAATCTGAATCCTTCCTTTATAACCGGCCTTGTCAATGGCAGAAACAATCAAATTCAAAGCATCTTTATTGTTCTGAATGTTAGGAGCAAAACCACCCTCATCTCCTACTGCTGTAGCATCCAAACCAAACTTGTCCTTAATAACCTTCTTCAAATGATGATAAACCTCGGAACCCATCTTCATGGCCTCGGTAAAGGACGACGCACCAGTAGGAAGAATCATAAACTCTTGCATGGCCAGTTTGTTACCAGCGTGAGAACCACCGTTGATCACGTTAAAAGCGGGTACTGGAAGTATAATTTCTTTGTTTCCAGCTAATTCAGCGATATGTTTGTACAGAGGAATGCCGCGTTTGGCTGCCCCAGCCTTGCAAACGGCCAGCGACACTCCAAGAAGCGCGTTAGCACCCAATTTTGACTTATTCTCAGTTCCGTCGAGCTTCAACATAAAATCGTCGACTTCCTTTTGTTGGGTTACCTCCAAACCAGCCTTTAGTAGAGCGGGAGCGATGCTTTTGTTGATGTTATCGATGGCTTTGCTGACGTCTTTGCCATGGTAGTTGTTAGCGTCTTCGTCACGAAGTTCGAGAGCCTCGTGTACACCTTTTTAAACAGATTATGTAGAACTGTTAAAGTGAAATGAAAGGGTACTTACCGGTACTAGCGCCTGATGGCACTGCAGCCCTGAAGAGTCCCAAATCAGTCACTAAGTCAACTTCAACAGTTGGGTTGCCACGAGAGTCGAAGATGCGACGTGCGAAAATGCTTTTGATTGGCATGGTGGTTAAGTTTTTCCAAAGAACGCTGCAAAAAAACAAGATTAATACCCCCTACAATATAAGTGTCTTAAATTAGTTGCATAATGTTATGTATTTCATTAAATAATAAAACATTTTTATGAGACTGTGACCTTCAATTTAGGCCCCAAAATTTACAACTTGCTCACGCCCAAAACTAAAAATCTGTTAACCTCACCTCATGCAAAGCTAGATTATTTTAAGAAATGTTTAATTTACTTACATTAACAATGAATTAATTTGGGAAGCTGCACACGAGTTTCCTACCGGCACAAAACTAATGTCAAGTTTCAGAAATTCGACCTCCTTGATTGGGAAGTAAGGTCAAATAAAGGTTATATTACAGATGCCTGCTTTTGGAATTAGTTTACGCAAAATAAACAATAAACAAGCAGTAAAATGCATTCTTTATCGTTAAAAAAATAAATCGTAATGTTATTAAATTTGTTGTGATTTTAATTAGCTGTTTTAAGTCAAAATTAGAATTTATCTAAAAATTAATTTTAAGCTAGTACGTCCTCCGATTGATAGATGTCGCTAGATGTACGATCTAAGGCGGAGCAGTTGTGTAATGTTGGTTGCGTGCATTCTAGGTGCTAAGCGCGCTGAATTTGAAAGTTTTAACAACTTTTTAAACCTTTGTCATGGTTTAGAGAGTGTAAAGCGTATAAAATCGGTTTTATTTTTAATTGATAAGCTCGCTTTGATTGGTATCTTTATTGTTGACGTTGTTTCGCCTTCCATTATGATAAAATGAATCAATGGGAAGGAATTTTAATAACGAATACGTGACCTAGCATCAGTAGCTGCCAGATGCTCATTTTTGCTCCTTTTATTTCCGAGAAGTCTTTTCAGTCATAATTAACAGGTCATAAAGATTGACCAACCTATCGTATCATATGCAGGCTAATAAAAATTATTATTTATTGATTTTAAATGTTTTATTGGTTACTATGTCATAAATAAATTTGCCTATTTTTAACTTGGTTTGATTTTTTTACTTCCGACTTATTAAAAATGCGTTTAAATTATCATGGTGGGCTTTGAATTAGTTGCACTTCAATTATTTATTAAAGCTGAAACAGATGTTCACTTTTGATTATGATTATCGGAATTTGATAAAGGCATTCTTCACCATTTAAGAGGTTAGTATAAAATTATTTATTAATTTATTGTTATAAATATGCAAGTTGTTGGGTGGTCAAGATGACTAAAATAAATGGACAATTATTGCTTTTTATTTAACGTGGAATGTCGCGAAGCATACAAACTGTGGTTACGTAATGTTGGTTGCCTAAAATCAACAAAAAGCAGCACTTTCTGGTCATTGCTCAGTGGGTTTATAAGAGTTAATTTTAATTAAAAATTGTGCTTACCAGCAACATAAATAAACAAAACACAAATTTAAAATGCAAAAAAATAGTGCTTCTATATTGCTAAAATTCTGTATTTAAACGCTTATTGATGTAGCTTTAGAATATGTCAACGTGTGCTTTGTTTATTTATGTTGCTGGTAAGCACAATTTTTAATTAAAATTAACTCTTATAAATCCACTGAGCAATGACCAGATAGTGCTGTTTTTTTATTGATTTTAGGCAACCAACATTACATAACCACATTTTCTATGCTTCGCGACATTTCCCTTTAAGTATTTCAGACTTATTTTTGCGCAATTAAAAATCGTTATCAATTTTTAAATTTTGTTCTAAATTTTTTAGAAATAAATGAACATTGGTTTAATTTAATTTTTGAAGGACACCTGTAGGTCGGAGTCATATGATTTTGGGATAGGTAATTTCTCTTTGGTGATTCGCCAGCTCAATAATTTAAATTAACTACTTTAGACTGCATGGTACCAGCACTAAAACGTAATGTTCTACTTTAAATTAAGTAAGTTCAAATGAATTTAGGATGCATATGATTTAAAAGGAGGCCCGTCCTTTTAACTGCCAACTGGATTTAACTGGAGATTTTTTTAAATTTATTTTAAATTAAATCATTCAAGTTTTTAAAAGCCTTTGTACAGGGCATGTCTAGGGAGCCCCAGAAAATTATTAAAAAAATCTGTCTCAAATACCCTCGGAGATATGGAGCCCAAAAGATTTTTTTTAAACAAAATGCTACTTTTTTTTAGTTTTAAATTATAATAGTTTTTAAAAAAGTAAAGTTTCAAAATTAAAAACAGTTTTACAAAGAAATGTTCAAAACATGTTGTTGGCTCCAAAAATAAATTCAAAAAAATGTAATTTATCATGTCACGCACCTAGTAGAAAAAAATCTTTCACATAATTTCACAATTCGTATTTTTCCTACAAAATATTTTGAATTTGTGTTGTGTGTTAATTTTTATTTATTTACAAAATAAATTAATTGTTCTTTTTAATTTAAACAAATACACCAAGCATTTTGTAATTTTCATTTTATGAATGAAATTTTAGAGCATACGTTTTGAGATAAGGGGTTTTATAGGTCATTTTTCAACGTAAACGATTTACAAATATTCCAAAACAGAATAAAAATATTTACCAAATTATCAACACTAATTCCACAAATTAGTAATTATAAAAATACACACAAAATGTTTAGATACAAATTTTCTAACACGTGTTTTTTTTTTTCTGGAAGCTCCTTGTAAACAAAATTAGCGATTGGATAAAATGTAAATTCAACATTCAAATAACTTACTTTTCATTTGCTGGGAACGCCCAAAACCACTGCTGCTGCTGTCTTAATAAAATTTTATTTTTTATTGGGATTATTGTTTATTGAATCCTACTGTAATTATTTTAAATTTGCCGCTTAAGAAAGCTAGAAATTGCTCAAATTAAGCTTAAATTGTATGCGAATAGAGCGGTTATTACAGTGTTTAAGCACTACAAAATTATCTCTGCTTACATCTAATTTGCTTTTTTATTATAGAAATTATAAAATTATGGGCCTGCAACATTGTATCCTTGCAAACATTATTTTTTATAAAATAGGCCTACAATAATTATGTAATCCTACTCCCCAGAATGCCTAATTGATTTTCTTTTTTTTTTCTTTTTGACACTCTTTTAAAATTTTTGATTTTTGTCTGCAAAATATAAAATGTTAACCGTCAAATAAAAACAACGCCAAACTTAAAATGCGTAGTACTATTTTTACAAATATTTACCATCGAGTTATAAATAGCCTTATTAAAAGTTTTATCTATCATAAAATAGCATAAGTTAAAAAAAATAAGGGCAAAATTTTACTTGCTTTTAACGATTGATACAGTGGTTATGTTATGTTGGTTGCCTAAAATCAACAAAAAACAGCACTTTCTGGTCATTGCTTAGTGGGTTTATAAGAGTTAATTTTAATTATAAATTGTACTTACCAGCAACATAAGTAAACAAAGCACAAGTTGACATTTTCTGAAGGTTCATCAATAAGCGTTTAAATACAGAATCTTGGCAATTTAGAAGCACCATTTTTTTGCATTTTAAATTGGCAAAATTCTGTATTTAAACGTTTATTGATGGACCTTTAGAATATGTCAACTTGTGCTTTGTTTATTTATGTTGCTGGTAAGCACAACTTTTAATTAAAATTAACTCTCATAAACCCACTTAGCAATGACCAGAAAGTGCTGTTTTTTGTTGATTCCCCTTTAAATATCAAAATCAAACATTGCAGAATACTTTTCGGACAAAGTTTTGCGAAGAGTATAAAGTTCATCTTTTTATTTTAAGTACCAATCTCATTTATTACATACCTATAATAATAAATAAAGTTAACGATGTATCCTTAATGCATCTTCGTCAAATTAAAATCGCATTTACTTTTTATTATGATTAGTAAGAGGTGAAAACTTACAAACTAATTTAGCTAACTTTAAGATGCGAAGCATAAAAATTGGTTTTTTGTACGAAATCATTTGAAAGCAATTTAGAAAAATGAACACAAAAAACAAGTTTGCTTTTCTTTATAGAGGAGTCCAAAAAATGGTGCATAAAGGCGATGGTACGCTGTTGGGGCATGTCCAGGGAGCCCCAAAAAATGTATATCAAATTCCCCTTAGAGATATAAGGCCCCAAAGTGCGAAATTGTAAACGCTTATGTCTTGAAAATAACAGCACATATTAACAAAATAAATGGCTAAATACAAAGGCACAATTTATCTTAAATTATTTTACCATTTGTTTTTCTTTTAAATGGTCCATTTGCATTTTTATAATCAATTTAATTTTACAAAAATTTAATGAAATGAAGCTGACAACAATGTCAATATGATCTAATGTAAAAATGTATGCTCAAGAGTCTAGATGAGTTTTTAAGATGTATTTTGCAAACTGTGTTGCCAAACTTATGCAACTTTGTTCGCATTATTCTCGATGAATACAACAGATAGATTTTTTTCGACAATTTTTAAGGGATCTCTGAGAATGCCCAAAGAGCGTACCACCGCGTTTATGCGCCATTTTTTTGACACTCTGTATAAGAAGTTATTGGTTGATGCAACATTGTAACAATATTGCACTACAATTTACAAATATTTTTACGCACAAATTTGAAACATTTTTGTTAACTCTGCTGATTCAAATCAATAATACTATAAATCAATAAATAATGCAATTATTTCCCAAGAAACGGTTAATTTCCGCCAAATCTTCTCAGAAAGATAGTGGACCAATAATCGCACGTAAGAGGCCATGCGCACCATTCAAATCTTTTAAAAACGTATATAAATGATTCATAATGTTCTTCCCGCTCATTCAGACCCCAGAAAGTGCAAGAAGAAAAGTGCTTTAAAGTGCACTAATAATTTTGTAATTATTTTGCAAAAAATTATATAATACAAAAAAATAATTATGGCGAAAAACCTATTGGTGATGTTGTTTTTGGTGGGTTTTGTTTTTGTTCAAATTAATGGAGCTTCTACGCACATTTTAAAGGTAACTTTTTTTAGTTTTAAAATTTTGCACAAAATAATTTTTTTTACCAAATAACTTTACTACTCAATATTTTGCTAATCTTAATAAAATTAACCATTTTTCTTATGTTTTAAACGCGACTGTTTTGTTTAATTCAGAAAAAATATCAACAACGTTAAATGATAAGCAATAAGCAGTAATAGTAGTTATTTTAAATTCAGTCAATTTAAAAATATGTGAAGGACACAAAAAAATGGCCTTTTTATAATTGGGGTATTTTTTAAAGCAAGATTAAATCTACCCCATTATTGCATAAGCTTCCACTTGAATTTTATAGTACCAAACTAATTACTTCTATTATAAATTTTTCAGTTTTTATGAACAAAAGTGTGTTGCTTTTTTTTTAAAAGATAAAAAAATTATTAGTAGTAATAGAACGAGTGCTCTATGAATTTTCGATTATAAAATAAACGAGTGCTTGTTACATAGTATGTCCCGCAAAAGTAAGGGTGTTGCCTAACTATTTGCAGAGTGCGAAGCACGAGGTGAATAATTAAAAGAAAACACGCTTACTTTTAAGGGACATTGCGTATTCAACAAGCACGAGGGCTATTTGACACGATTATTTCATTTATAAACACTACTCACCCAAAAAAATAATATTCATTTACTTTAAACACTGACAACGACTAACCAAAAGAACAATTTTTGGCAAAATTAACAAAAAATTATAACTTTGACTTTTATCCAGGTAAATTAATTTGCTGTCAGTGCTTGTCAACGGGATATTTCAACTCAGGTTGTTGCCAACGGGTGTTTTCCAGTATAATTCGCAGTAAAATGCTTCTTTTGGCATAAACCTCTAATTTGACATATAAATTAAATAATCGCTTTTGTCAATTTTTTAGCAGATCTAATTTTAAACGAATGCTTCTATTTTCGATTTTTTAACTACTACGAATTGTATCTAAGTAAGTATTTAAATTTTACAAAAATTCCAAAAATAGAATGGGAAAAGAAATGCCCTTAAATGGCTAGCATGATTGGGATTTTTTAACTATGACTTTTGAACTTTTAACACTTACATACTAGAACTAAATGATGAAACTTGGCACTACTGCCAAACTTCATTCATTTTTGTTGTCTAGGTTCAGCATAAAAAACTATCCAGTCAAGGCAAGCCAACATTTTTTATCCTGTCTGTAGGGAAGAGTGGAAAATATTTAACATGGACCTTCTTTTTACTCCCTAAAAGCATTATTATACTCTTCGCAAAAGTCTATATTGCGATTACTCGGACCTTCTCTAAAATCGTTAATATTCATCCTAGAGCAAAAATTTTTGCAGATTCGTCCGTTTCATGACTTTTTAAGACTTTTATTTTTTGTCCGTCTGTCTGTAACGAAACTTGTGACCACGATAACTGAAAAACGGTTTATTCAATTGACTTGAGATTTGGTGCAAAAATCAATCTCGTTTGGAGGAAGAACCCTATTGTTTTTGAAAGAAATCAAATAATAAATAGAGGGTTGAAATTACCCCCAAAGTTGAAAAAAATTCATATTTCGGTTAATATCAATTTTACAAAAAAAAATATTCTTAACTAAACTTAAGATTGTATTTTTCCCTATAAAAAAGCATCCAGTAATTTTTTTGTATTCCCACCCGTTTACAAAAAAAATAAGTTTTACGTTTTTTTTAATAAATTAAAAAATGCACCTTTTTAATCATCTACTGCAAAGAGTATCAAATAATGTGTAACAATTATATAATAATAAAAAAATAACCTATCTGCGAAGTGTAACTTTTTAAATGATCTATGCCACTGACTGATCTAACCCATTCATTGATCTAACCCGCTCTTGTTTTGTTTGGTTTTCTGGAAAATTTGTTTTAAAAATATCCTTTTTCAAATTAATTTTAGATGTTAAAAAATAATCTCGAAAATAATATAAAAAAAATTAAGAAAATGCTTTTATTGGTCCAAATAACATTATTATTTTAATTTTGGTAAAAAACAAGATATAATAAAATTAGGGATTCCATGAACTGTTAAAATTTGTTGTGGGATGTTTATTTTTTTTTTACGGGAAGGTTACAAATGAGACACAATATTACCCAATTTTATAGAACCGGAAATATTTATTTAATAGTTAGGTACTTGACTTATTGCCAAGTCTGGTGGCCGTTTCGATTTTTGGCTCCCACTGCAGACAAAACAATTTAAAATGACTCTCTTTTATTAACCAGAAAACTAATGTTGTAATAATAAATTTCTTTATGCCAGGTGTTTAGGACTCACTTTATAAATCTTTTTAAAAGGCAAATTGTTTTTGCCAAAACTTCATATGTGCCCAAATTTAATACTCGACTTAAAGGGGAATGTCGCGAAGCATAGAAACTGTGGTTATGTAATGTTGATTGCCTAAAATCAACAAAAAACAGCATTTTCTGTTCATGGCTCAGTGGGTTTATAAGAGTTAATTTTAATTAAAAATTGTGTTTACCGGCAACATAAATAAAACAAACCACAAGTTGACATATTAAATAGGCGTTTAAGTACAGAATTTTGGCAATTTAAAATGCAAAAAAATAGTGCTTCTAAATTGCCAAAATTCTGTATTTAAACGGAATTTGATGGACCTCTAGTATATGTCAACTTGTGCTCTGTTTATTTGTGTTGCTAGTAAGCACAATTTTTAATTAAAGCTAACTCTTATAAACCCACTGAGCAATGACCAGAAAGTGCTGTTTTTTGTTGATTTTAGGCAACCAACATTACATAACCACAGTTTCTATGCTTCGCGATATTTCCCATTAAATGGTAAAAAGAGTACTTTTGTTTTAAATAAAAAATAATTACAAAACGTTGCCAAATTAGCCAGAAGTGTTTTCAAACGCAACCCTTTTAAAATATGGTATTGTATTGTCATAAAAACCTTATGCGTGCGTTAAACAAGTCTATAAAAAATAATTGCAGGTACGGTCATTCATTTGTAAAATATGTTGAGCAATTAGCTCTGCCGTGTCGGTATGGTCTGCCAGCCAAACGGAAATATAGCTTTTCTTGGAATTTTCAAATTGAACTTGAGGACCGCTCTTTCTTGGAAGGATAGGCCGTAAAAAATATCCATAGACAAGAATTATTCGCACGCCATTTCTTAAGCACATTGTTGTTTTATGAATCATTCGATTCTTACTTTTAGATGGTCGTTAAAAAAATTATTTGCATCGATAAATCTTATAAATTAATTCAAAAAGAGTTACAAAATAGTATTTTTCGTATCAAGTGTTATAAACGAGTCTTCATACGCGAGTTTTAACAAAACCAGTGTATAAAGACGTTTATAATACGTGTTACGAACAATACTTTTATCTACTACCGTTAGGTAACAGCTACTTTATCTTACTCATTTAGGTTACCTAATGACTTACTTTATTTCACGGAAATAAAATGAGTTAGGTAATGAAATCATAACCTAACGGATATTAAATAAGTTAGGAAATGAGATCATTTTTTCACGCAAATTTGACATGTTGTCATGATGACAATTAGGTCTACAGGATGTACCACAAGAATTTTTTTTAAATTTTTATTATTTTTTTTATTTTTTTATGTTATTAATATTGTATGCAACACGTTAGGAAACAGTCATTATTTCACTTATGCTCTTACAAAACTCGGCTAAAGCCTCGTTTTGCAAACTTCGCATTCGTTAAATAATGACCATCGTTTCCTTACTTGTTGTATAAATAGATATTTCTACGACTCCAAAATCAAACAATATCGGACTTTTCAAAAGAAAAAATGTTGATTTGAAGAAAAGTTAGGTTAGAAAAAAACATTCTAAAAGTAGAAATGAATATAAATGTTGTAATATGCAATAAACGGTTATGTGAAATCCAAATTCTACCTATGCTACACTAAATAATGTCTAAAATTATAAAAAATACTCCTAAAACAACTCACGGTTTTAGCTTCAACGCGTTTTTTAGCGGCCTTGTTAACACCCGTAAAAACTAACACTAACAACATTTGCAATGGCTTTAATTTTTAAGAAATGTAAACATATACCTTGTATTTCACTGTAACTTTAATTAGAATTAACTTTTATCAAAAGAACCCACCAAATTATACGTTTTTGACAACTTAAATAAATACATAAATGTCATCTGCCTGCGAGTAACGCTAACTTCTGCTCGTGGGTAAAGAGCTTATTGCAACTTCACCCCGTGGGTAAAGTACCATTTTACTCAAGGCTTGCAAGCTAAAGGCTCGATAAGTGTCACTCTAAAGGTGGAAGTAGAAAAAAATAATTTCGTAAAGACCGAAACTAAAAAAAAATTCCTTTATGGAAAATATGATTGTTTTGTTGTTTTGTAATATTTTTTTATAAATTATAGTACTTTATTGACAACTGCGTAGGTGCATAATAACTTAAATTTATTAGTATATCGATAACCAAAAACCGATCTTTTTCATGTCACTTGAAAGACATTTTAATTCTGATAAAATAAAAATATATTGAGAATGATAATTCTTATTCATTAATGAGAATATCTTTGATTTATTGCATTCGACAGACAGATAATTTATTTATATTCTTTCTAAATTACGCCGTACTATACGGTTGACAAAACCAAAGTGCGAAATTCAATCGATTATCCATGTTACATAATAAATAAAAGAATTACATTAATTTTTCTGCTTTTGAATTTGGAAGTAAAAAATTTAAATATAAAGAATTCAACATTTTAAATGAAAAAATAGGTTTAATTTTACAAATATCTTCTTAAATATAGCCCCCTAAGTAGCCCCCTTAAAAATCAGAAAACTTTTATGTAGTTTCAATTTTTTTAAATATTTTTAAAAAAATATTTTTTTTATTGCAGAGATCACTGACATCGAATCCAGCCCTAAATGAATCAACAGATGCTCCCCCAAAAGATTACTGTACTGGAAAGACCCCTTGTGGTTGGGGGGTCTACAATACCGTTACTAGATTCATCGAATATTTTATGAAAAATAAGTGAGTATATTTGGGATTTTTTTTTAATCTATTTAAACCAATTTTAAATTTTTAAAACTTGGTGGGGTACATGAGGGGTAGTTCAGGTCACAAATAAATTTAATTTTACTTAAACTACCCTCATTTTTTGTATTTTTTTTTGTCTCGTTAAATTTTTTTAGTCTTGTACCTCATTTTTTTTTGTCTTTTAATTTTTTTTTTTTATTTTTGTTTTTTTTTTTAGATGCGATTGTCTAAACGGTATAAAAGAGTGCATTCGCGACGAAGATGACATTTCAATAACCGCATACGTGTACAGGTGCAAAAGGGCTATTAGTGAGAAGCCGAAATCATGAAATAAAAATTCATTAAGCAAACTCTTTCGAGTTAATCCAAATTCCCTAGTCTGATTTTGTAAACTATTTGTAGAATTAGATAGAAAATCTGATACTATTTACCTGTTTTATAAAATAGAATAGATAAAAACAACAATTAATTTGACAAAGGGTTCTAGAAAAAAAAACTTTTAAGGACTGTATTTTGTACTTTAAAAATTGACTTTTTGGTAAATTTGTACCAGTTTTAAATTATTTAAAAACTAACCAAAATCTAAAAAAAATATATTTACACAAGGCCCCTTTTTAGCGGGGTAAAAACAATTATTTTTAAAATTGCCTATCTTTACAATTATACCAAAATATTCTATAAAAAAAATGTTCCTATCTTTATAATTTAGGATATTTGTAAACATATCAGACTAAAGTGACGCACTTTTATT
This sequence comes from Cartodere bifasciata, assembly GCA_963920755.1. NCBI lineage: Eukaryota > Metazoa > Arthropoda > Insecta > Coleoptera > Latridiidae > Cartodere > Cartodere bifasciata. Next base: position 3,777,033 of record OY987196.1, on the reverse strand, counting down.
TTTCTTTCGCAATAAAAAAATATTCCTTTTTAAATTATGTAAAATTCAAAATATTTACATTTAATTTTATTAATTTAATAATGTAACTAAAATATAGCTCAAAAGACTAGGGATTTTTAACAATTTTATTCAGTATTTTAAATGTGTATAGTACTTATGTAACGTAATTTTAATAACGCGACTTAAACCAAAAAAGCTATTAAGTAGATGAAAAATTTATATATTTTTTTTTGGCGAATAGCTTAATAATTTATTATTTTAGTTTTTATGTAAAGTGTGATTTTTTTAAAAATGTGTGTGACCTTGGCACGATTTCTTAGTTTTCTTCTTGTTATGGCATGGGAAAACGCATTGATGATGTGTATCCTATTCTATTTAACAAGAGTTGTTGGATATACTTAATCTACGCTTTTTTTTCCCATCGCAACAAGAAGAAAACTGGGAAATTATGCCGAAGTCACACACATTTTTAAAAAAATCAGACTTTAGCAGTATTTACCTACATTTTAAATGTGCTGTTACAATAGTTTTTGTAACTTTCTTTTATAACTAACAATGTAACCAAATTTATTTATCTCAATAAATTTTTTAACTTATTAAATGTTGTGTTTTTCATTATAAAAATATTTGTTTTTTTTATAAAAATATTTATTCTTTTTTGTTTAATAATATTAATACATTGAGTTTAAATATTTGCTACTGGTAAATAATATATTTCATAAACAATAATCTAAATACAATAATAATAAACATACACATAGGAATGGAACTTCAGAATAAAAAGAGTTTAGAAAAAATGTAATTTTTAAAGTTAAAAAGTTCAAGTAAATAATGCAAATAAAACAAATACAATTTTAAAATTTAATGATGTCAATAAACATCGTTTTAAAAAATCACAGTTAATTTAAATGTAATAAAATTTTCATAGTTAGATAGTAAAATTTGGAGATTATTTTTCAAGCGTTTTTTTTTTTGGGATATGCCTAAAAAACTAAGCTAAATGTCATTTAATTATCCAAGGCAATAAGCACCTTTACGAAACTATTCTAAACTTTTTAAATAAAATTAATTTGATATTATTTTGTTCAATTCAAATTGGAATCGCTCAATAAGAAAGAACTTACTCTACGTCATTTTTTGGCCTTTGCAATCTTTCGGGATGCGAACAAGCCAACTGCGAAAAATCCCTAACAACATCGTTAAACATTTCCTCACCTGATAAACCGGGCTCCGATTCTTTCATTTCTTCGTTTAGACGTGCCAACCTAAGCCTAAAACAACAAAAAAGTCACTAAAACAAAAAAAAATGTAATTTCCATTCAAGTGTTTTTTTTACTTGAAAAACGCCCGGTGTTAAAAGGAACATGTACACAAATAGCATTGTACATTGTGTTTTGCAATACTATTTGTGCCATGTTCTTTTTTATGCTTGCAAAAAAACTTACAAAGTGACAATATCAGCGTGTTCCTTTTGCTCAGCCATAGAGAGCGGCATTTTTCCTTCATCGTCTTCTAGATGCTGATTGGCTCTGTGTTTTAAGAGCAAACAGACTTGCGCAGTGTGACCCTGCTGTGTTGCCAAATGTAAGGGTGTTTTACCGTTTTGATCCTGCGCGTTTATTCTGCCGTTATTTAACAATAAATATGCGCATGGCATTACCGATCCCTATAAGAACATTGTTTAATAATCAATGGACCATATTTGAACAAAAATTGGTTGGGGTTTTGCTGGAAAACTGTCGTTGAAAATGCCAATGGAGCGTATTCGTACAAAAATTGGTTGGGGTTACCTAGGAGATGTCATACCACCCGTCGTTCCAGATGCTAACTGACATTACTTCCGAATTTTATATCTTTATCAAATATAACGTTAATATACCAAAAAACAATAAACTGCCGGTTTAAAACATTCCACGTACCAGATAAAAGGTTTGTATAACATTTGCGGAGTGTTTTACAACTTTAATTCTTCATAATTAGGTAAAAATGGTAGTATTGTGAATTTACCAGTAAATTAAAATTGCGGTTAATTAACCGGTAAATTTACCGGTTAATTAACCGGTAAATTATAAAAATTCTACTGGACACTAAATTTAAGTATAAAAAGTCTTAACGATTTATTTAAGACCAAAAACATATGAGCTATTTCTTATTTTTTTAATTTTGAAAAAAAAGTACAATAAAAAATAAATAAAACATGGTAAATTTAACCTCACTTGTCAATTAAGGTCAACGCCCCCAACATGTGACCCTAAATAACGTGAATTGATTGGATTCGACGCAACCAGCCGCGGGAAATTTAAATTGTTACCTTTCAACTTTTGTAGTTTAAAAATTTTAACTTTTTTGTCCAATTGAACTTGTAGGTTAACGGAAATAAATAAAATATCTCGTAAGAAAATGAGATACAAAAATAAAAAACTTTAATTTACCGGTAAATATCTTAATTTAAATTAACCGGTAAATTATAATCTCACAACACTAAAAAAATGGGCATGATGACTTATTTACAAAGGTACTTTTAATGCAAAATCCGTGCATGCAAATAAATGCGGATTATTTTAAACATTTACGAAAATCGTCTTGTAAATGAGTCATAATTTCCTTTTGTACCTAATTATAAAGAATTAAAGATGTAAAACACTCTCTAAATGTTATACAAACCTTCTAGATGGTACATTGAATGTTTTAAACCGACAGTTTGTTGTTTATTGCTATATTAGCGTTAAAATTGATAAAGGTAAGAAAATAATGATGTTATGTCAGTAAGCATCTTAAAAGACGGGTGGTATGACACATATCCATAGAAACCCCAACCAATTTTCATTCAAACATAGTCTTTAAGCTTAAAATAAGAAAATATGACCAGAAATCCATGATTAAATGAAAAAAAAGATGCTTGACTTGTGGATTTGCCATTTGGTAAAATAAGGTGCCTAAATTTTTATGCAAATAAAAATAGTTTTTTTGGACTTACACTAAAAATGGCTTGATGCATTGGTGTTCTGTTATGATCCTCTGGATTTTGCCATTGTATATCAGCATCCCAAGCGATAGCTTCACACATAACGGGTAAATTATGGGCGGCAGCCGCTTTGTAGAGTAACAAATTTGGATGCAATTTGGAGATATCTTCCTCTTCTACAATGAAAACCACATTAACAAAAGAAAAACAACATTAACACAAGAGAAGATAATTCTTTTAGACATTCTTTACATATTAAATATAATACGTAAACGACACATTTTGATTTTATAGCTAAAAACGTAAAAAAACCGTGCAAACAGCTAATTTTTAGGTTATGTTCGTTTAAGGTCTTAAAACGCAAAAACCAATACCTAAAATGTCATTGTCCTCCCCTCCAGTCGATTCCTGATCACTATCCAAATCAATAGTCTCCTCCAAGGGTTGTTTTTCAAGCTCCTCTCCAAACAAAAGGACACTCCCCCTTTTTTTCGGTTTTACATTCTCGCTTGAAGTTGAGTCGTCCGATATTGCACTATCGCTCACCTCAGGAATAATATCGTTATTTGGAGTAGGCGGGCTAGTAATTCTCTTTTTTTTCTTGTTTAGGTTGTCACAACTACGCGGGCGCCTACGCACCTTGCGCACTGACCATTTGCGCACCTCCATGAGGGAGGAGCGTGATTGGCGCTGGGAGGGGGAATCCGTGAATTGTGGAAGGGGTTTTATGAATTTTTTATCGACGTATTTTGCTTTTATCCATGTTTCGCGAATGGTTCTGAAAAATGTGTCATTTTAGTTTTAATTTAATGAGCTTTCAAAGGCAACTTCACAAACGTGACAACCAATTTTTTTTAATTCATTTATTTCAAAAAACAAACTTAAGCAAAAAAATTTAATAGCAGATTCATATTTTGCAAAAAAAAAGCCAGAAATAAGTTAATTTTTTGCAAACATTTTTGGATTTTTTTTTAATTTGGTCCATCCATTATAATGTGCTCTAGCAAAAAACGAAAGCACTTGGAAAATATCCGATTGTAGATTTGTTTTCTACGTCTTCTAATGAGTATATGAAAATTGTTTAGGCAAATTGATTTTTATGAAATATGCCTCATTTCTTAGTAAGGGGCAGGGTTGTACACGAATACTTTTTTTTGTATTCGAATACGAATACGAATACTTAGCTACATGTTGAGCACGAATACGAATACAAATACCTTTGAAACAAAATGTATTCGGGTACGAATACGAATACAAAGTATTCGTATTCGTAAAACTACGAATACAATATTGCGAATACAATTCCCACGATTTTTGGCGCAAAATTTAAAATTATTGCAAAACGAACTTACTCGTTTATGTTCGACTATAAAAATGTATTCGTAAAAAGTATTCGTGAATTTACGAATACGAATACTATCACTTGAATTTTTACGAATAAGAATACAAATACAAAATCATTTGAAAAAAATGTATTCGAATACGAATAACGAATACTGTTAAAGTATTCGAATACAGTGTTCGAATACGAATACTTGTATTCGTGTACAACCCTGGTAAGGGGTAAGGGTCCAAATATTTTCAGTTTTTTTACTGTCACAGTCACAAATAATTTGTGTCATGAATAAAAACCTGCATGCTTATGTAAAACGAGCTGCTGAATCCGAATCTGATACTTAAACATTTGCAGCACTTTTATAGTTTTGGTGCTATGAGCTTCGAAACGCAAGTTGAAACGCGTCACTCGATTATTTTCAAATTGTTCTAATCACAAAAATGAACTTTAACAGAAAAATTAAAACGCAGATTCAAATTCTACCATATGAAAGCCATTTACAAAATAAGTTTTGTTCAAATTGAGGACATAAATTATTTTTGCTAAAATTTAAGAATAAATATTTACAATTTTGAATTGCTTTAGGAAAAGAACGAAAGCCCTTCTAAAAACTCTTGCGGCTTGCTACTTTATTGTACTTACCCAGCGCAATTTTCATATGCTTTCGTAAAATTTTCCGGCACGTTTGCTTCATAAATATTATTGATCATTGAATTTCCTAACTCCGCCATTACTTTAATAATTTCTGGTTCCCAATCGTCTAATGTTAACGATCTTACTTTGCTATAATGTACTCCTAGAGATCGATGAACACCTGAACATTCTAAAAGGGAAAAAATTGTCAATTAAAAAATAAAATACATTATAGCTCAGTGGTTAAGGGGAAAAATAAGGCCTCTATCTGCAAATTGTGCTCACGGTCTGAAATTTACAACATATAATCTTCAAGACATTTAAAAACAATTGGCTCGATGAGACATTTCGAGATTTTGATAGGAGCCCCGCTGTGCCCCCTTCTTTTTTTACGGTTACTTTATTTTTTTATACCGTTGTGTTTTAACATTTTTTCATGAAACTTTATATTTGGGTTTCTAAGATGATCCAGTAACCACTTTGGGTTCGCAATATTTTCAAATGTTTCCATGGGCTCCCCTAGGGTCCATTAGTACACTTTCTTCATGACGCATTTAAAGGGGTAACAGGTTGAATTAAACCTTATAACTTAAACCATGAGCTTTTAAGGACATACTCCTGCGATCTATTCGATGAGACATGTCGAACTTTTTGTCAGAGCCCCCCTGCGCCCCATTGATTGTTATTCATTATTTAACACATCCTGTTGATTTGATTGTCACAAAAATGAATACCAAGGGTCTTTGCATCCCACTTTATGAGTTCAGATGATAAATTAGTTTAAAAAAATGACAGGGGCCCCATTCAGCCCAAAATAAGATTATTTAGGAGATTTTGATTTGGGGTGTTCCAATTTGCAAAAAGACATGAAATTTGGATGATACAACACCATTAATGTTCTAAAACGATAAACAGGTTTTGTTAATTAAAAATATATTCAGGGGCCCCAATATGCTTTTCTAAGTTTAAAATTTGACATGCGTTTATCTGCTACCTCAAATTTAATTTTGGATAAAATTATGATAAAATGTAAAGTTTAACGTGTCCTTCTATTAAATCAATGCCCATCTTATACCTTAAACTGTCAGAAGCCTCCTTAATAAGTATCATTTACAAAGATGTCTAGGTAAAAAATAGCGCAATCTCATAAAAAAAATTATTTTTTATTTTTTATTTCTTGATAAAACTTGTGCAATTGATAAAAATAGATTATTTAGAAAGAAGAAAGAAAAAATCAAAATAAGAAAAGCCTATGCATTCAAAATAAAAAAATAACAACTTATAAATGCTTGTAAATGCATGTTTTTGAATAAATTATTGAGTTGAGAAATATACGTCATTGTGAACAGTCCTTATTTATGGGGCTTCTGACAGTTTTATGTGTTGGATGGGTATTGATTAAATAGAAGGACACGTTAAACTTTACATTTTATCATAATTTTATCCAAAATTAAATTTGAGGTAGCAGATAAACGCATGTCAAATTTAAAACTTAGAAAAGCATAATGGGGCCCCTGAATATATTTTTAATTAACAAAACCTGTTTATCGTTTTAGAACATTAATGGTGTTGTATCATCCAAATTTCATGTCTTTTTGCAAATTGGAACACCCCAAAACAAAATCTCCTAAATAATCTTATTTTGGGCTGAATGGGGCCCCTGTCATTTTTTTAAACTAATTTATCATCTGAACTCATAAAGTGGGATGCAAAGACCCTTGGTATTCATTTTTGTGACAATCAAATTAACAGGATGTGTTAAATAATGAATAACAATAAATGGGGCGCAGAGGGGCTCTGACAAAAAGTTCGACATGTCTCATCGAATAGATCGCAGGAGTATGTCCTTAAAAGCTCATGGTTTAAGTTATAAGGTTTAATTTAACCTGTTACCCCTTTAAATGCGCCATGAAGAAAGTGTACTAATGGACCCTAGGGGAGCCCATGGAAACATTTGAAAATATTGCGAACCCAAAGTGGTTACTGGATCACCTTAGAAACCCAAATATAAAGTTTCATGAAAAAATGTTAAAACACAACGGTATAAAAAAATAAAGTAACCGTAAAAAAAGAAGGGGGCACTGCGGGGCTCCTATCAAAATCTCGAAATGTCTCATCGAGCCATTTTTTTTTAAATTCACAAAATAGGCTCTTCAAGAGCCTATTTTGTGAATTTCAGACCGTGAGCACAATTTGCAGATTCTTACCCCTTAACCACTGAGCTATTATGCAAATTTAGGTCAAACAAATTTTTTTGGTAAAAAATACATACCAATACAAAGTGTAATACCAAGATTAATACTGGCCCAACTTGGATTAGGACGTGCGCAATCGCAACAAGAATTATTGCCTGGAATTTTCAACAACTGCTCCCACATTCTAAAAAAAATATTTTGTAATTTTTAAAATTGTTCAAGAACTTTTAAAAAAGTACCAAATGTTTTTATTCCAAAGTTGCCTCAAAAATGTCAATCTATTTTAATTTAATTTTATTTTTAAGTATGGAACAAAAAAAAATCTATAAAGAAAGATTAAGAATCTTACTTGATTTTTCTTATTTTGTTATTCCTATAAACAGCATCAGGTCCATTTGCAGATTTGGAATCACTATTTTGAGAAGCATTTGTATTTCTATTACTGTTTGGTGATGTACTACACGAACTTATTCTTTGAATGGCGTTCCCTATTCCTTTTTGTAAAGCTTGAATCCACTCGTTATACATTGTTTTTGAATCGGCTTGTAACATATGAGATCTGAAAAAACGAACTGGTTTAAAGAAACAAAGTGGTAATCTTAAAAATAAAACATAATTTTTTATTTATTTACATAACTGATTTGAAATGTTTTATTGGTTGCGCCTAGTTTTCAGCGCAATTTAACCATTCTTTAAACGAATTCAAAGCATAATTTTTACAAAAAACTATTTAGCGTGAACAAGTAAGTAGTAATGCTTTACTTTCACAACAGTTTGACAATAAAATTACTTATTTTGTTCCTTAAAATTGCCGATTGCTGATGAAACTGGGACATATAAAGGCTTAACAAAGAGCTTCAAAATAAAATGAAGAAGATGCCTTAAATACTTTTAAGAAACCAATACCTTTGGGCTTTAGGTTTGCTTCTCTAAAATGTTTATTTAATTATTTCACAGCACAACTTTTAATATTCAAAATAGAGATGTGCTTATGACCAAATCATTTTGGTATGGTCATAATCTCTGGTCAAATTACGGTCAAATATGGTCAAATTCTTAAAAACTTTTGAAGAGAACCCTTGGTGATGTCATATGAAAAATTAAATTATGGTCATCTAAATACTATATTTTGACGCATAAATCCCACTAAGCCATTTTTTTGTAAAAAAAAATAGCAAAATTAAGACAACAAAATTAAAAATTGAGAAAAAAGTGGCACATTAAAAAAATATTTAGAATTTGACCGATTTCCCCAAATTTGGGTGATCAAATGACGGTAAATATACCTAGTCAAAATCTTGGTCAAATACCACTGGCACATTTCTAACTGATGTAAAATGTTTAATAATTATGTTACAGCACCGTACAGTTTTAGACATTTAAAATAATCACTTTTTAGTTTTTAGAGCTAAAAATGTTGCGTACAAAAGGGTAAATTTTGGGTTATGTTTAAGGTTATTTGAATCATTGGACAACCTTGTGGGTAAAAAAAGAGATCTAGCAAAAATATAAGCTCTTATTAGTACTCTACTGCTTAAAAGTAGCCTTTTTTTGCTAAAATGTATAAAATATTTTCTTAAAATTTTTTCCGTTGCCTCTATTTTTTAATAAAGCACTTACTTTGAGGGTGATAAAACTTCAAAACAAAATCGTCTTTCCCCTTCGTTAACAGGTTTAACGGTACATAATCTTAGATCTTCTTCCATTATTGTCTCAACTTCTTCGCCAGTTCTTTTTCTACCAAAAAAAACATTTATTTAACATTAACACTTAATTAAACTATCAAAAAAATAGTATTTTGCGAAAACAAACATACCTATACGCTAACTTATTCTTATACAAATAAAACCAACGCCTATGCCAAGATTTAAAGGCATTAGAGGTCCTTTTAAACAAATATCCTTGCATTATTGGTTCATTTTTTCCTTCTCTTGATGCTATAATCGTTTCATTGTTTGATACTATGTGATGTCTGTTTTCCATGTCTTTATCGAGCTTGTAGGTAACGTCTTGCATATCTGCTATCTGTTTCGGGAAAAATAAAATAGACACGGTCAACTCCTACGTCACAGATTCACATTAAAAAACTGTCTGTGAAGTAGAATTTTGATTCTGTCAGATTAAGCCACTTTTTTAGAACAATGTTTTGTGAAAATAAAAGGCTTTCTTAGGGAACCCTTGGTATAAAAATGTGCTAAAATGTCTTAAATTCGATATTTCAAGTTTAGTTCATTGTAATACTCTATAATATACAGTTTATGTGTTAATGTTGTGCATCCTCCAAGATGTGAATTTTAAACGCAAATTGCTTGAGAAAGCAACCATATCAAGAGGTCTGGTAGTACCATTGTAAAATTAACATTGTTTTCTATTACCTAGAACAAACCATACCTCTTGATATGGTTGCTTTCTCAAACAATTCGCGTTTAGAGCTGACATCTTGGTGGGTGATCATCATCAGATTAATTAGGGATTTTTTAATTCTTACGGTAGATTTTCGGGTAATTTTAAGTTAAAATATCGTAAATAAGATATAAAGGAACATTTTTACACCTATGGAGCCTAAAAAGCTCTCTTATTTTTCTTTAAATAATGTTTTAAAAAGACCATGTTGGAAACACAGAATAAGAAAAAAATGACCATTTTCTTTGGTCCGGAAATGTTGGTTGCCTAAAAAAATTTCACAGATAGTATTTTAATGCGCTTCTGTGAACTGGGACGTAGGGCTTGACCGTGTCTATTGTCTACGGGATTTTTTTGGATTGTTTTTTTACCTCTTCAGCTAGGGTCTTGCAAAAGGGGTCCAAATCTGCACAGAGATCAGACCCTTGATGGTAATAAGTGCTACATGCATGTATATACGATAACAGCTGCAAAAAAGTGGTTTCAAACGTATTTTTATGCGAAAAAAAATAGCAGAACTTACAGTGCTTAAAATCTCGTGTCTTTTTTTGGACTGCAATGACGCAATACTGTTAATATAATCCAGAGTTTGATGGCAAAAACACGATCTAACCGCCATTAAAATATGCTGGACTTCCTCGACTTCCTGTGGCTTACTTCGGGGCGTTTGAGAATTCCTAACCAAAACTGAATCATACTCAGTTGATATCTTTTCAAAATGGGTTTTGTAATCCCTAACATGTTTAATATCACTAAAACAGTCATATTTAACACAATAGGCTTAACAGAATTAGATAACATACTTTTTGATAAACGAAGTTAAGTTTTTCAGTATCGTGCGCGAAGCTTGGTCGAGAAGTATTGTGTGGAATTTGTTCATTTCTTGTAAGTTGTGAATAAGTTTATTAAGGGATGAAAGTACGACTGAGTCGTCCCGGAAATGCGTGCTTAAGTCCCATAAACTGTTTGCAAACAAGCTGCAACAAAAACCGTCACTTGTAAATAAATGTTGTCTCTACAGTAATTAGCGTTAAATAGTATAATTATACCTTTGTTGTGCTACGTATGTTTTTCCCGAGTCTATCATCGTTCCACATATCTTTAGTATTTTGTCCAGCTTTTGTTCCAGTTGATCAATGCTCGCTTCCTCCGTCTCCAGATACAACCTACAAGCCGCCCTCCCACGTTACTAAGATTTATTGCCTTTTCAAGGCTTAACTCACCGAAATTTTGGAGAATCATTGAGACACTCGTCTAATTCGATTGTTTGAACCATTTTGGTAGTATTATTACGCTGTTGTAAACCAAGACATACTAATTAAAAAGTCTTTTGTATTGAGTCATCACTTAATAACACCCATACACTTTCTTTTTTCTCACACACGTCATGAGATTAATGTAAACTTTTGTATTTATTTATAAACGGGCGTCAAAACAGCTGTCAGGCGTCAGCCATTTTAAAATTTTGGCATTTTAAAATCAGTGCTACCACTACACCGTCACGAAAGTAACTAACAAAAAACAGTGGCGTGCAGCAGTGTCGCCACACTTAGGACATTAAAAAAGCAGTGTAGCCAATGTACTAAAATTAAAATAACTAGGAAATGGCGCAAAATTCAAAACTTTTAGATTAAAATGATTTTTAATTATTTATGCAACAATTTATGACTACTAAAATGATCTAACTTAACATTTGAACCATAACGATCATTAAGCATACGTTTTGAACTTGATTTTGAGTCTAAATTAGTAGAAGAATGTCTACAAGGGTCCTTTTGAGTAACTTTTTTGGTCGTGGACATTTGGTTTGGATTCTTATCAGCAAGGGTTTGTTTTCTTCTAGGTTCTTCTACGGCTTTTTGGGGCCTTTTAGGAGATTCTGCGTGTTTTTTATGTTCTCGTTCATGCTTTTGGGGTTTATCTTCTAAAATTGTAACTTTTTTTCTGCTTTCTTGCCTGTGCTCAATTTGAAGAACAGGAAACATTGAGGGTGATTTTTGGATGGGCTGATGGCGGAATTTATTAATTTGGGGACGGGGTAACGGGTGTATAAATTCAGACTCAGTTTTCATAATGTTGTTGTGTTTTAATCGGTGGTTGGTTTCACTTTTTGTGTAGTGAATCTTTAGTTTATCAAACTCAAAATTAACTCTGTCAATTTCTGTTTGTAGAACTAAATTTTCGTAAACCAAGGTGCTGTTATTTTTCACAAGCTGCAGGTATTTTTTGTTGCTTGCTGAAATAGGTATGTTGAATTTAGAGTCGACTATTTCGTCAATTTCCGAGGCCAGCATTTCTATTTTGAGTTTTAAATCATTAACCACCTGAAAACGATTTTATTAAATAATTATAAGGCGTAGTTAAAAGAAAACCTTTTGTTGCTCGTAGTGGCTTTTCTTCATCTGCTCCTTCAAAACGGATTTGCTTTTCTTGATCTTTAAAAACTTTAAACTTAAGTTATAATTCGCTTCTAAAGTTTGGCTTAAGGATTCCTTAGCGTTAGCCATGTTTTTTTTACAAGACGCGTTTTCGCAAGAGTCCTTGTTGTTAGATTTGTGTCCTGACAGCGTAGACATGCTCATGGTTTTCTTCAATTCTTTAAATTCGCTCATTTCTTGGCAATACATTTCTTTTTCGCGGAAGTAGTGCTTTCGTTCTTCTTCTAACTGCCGCAAAAGAGCCTCATTACTTTGCTTTTGATTTTGGACCTCTTTCAGCAACTTTTCCCGACTGCGAATCAGCTTTCCTAAGTGCTGGTCCTTTTTTTCGGTATCACGTTCCAGATTCTGGATAACAGCTTTTAAGTTCTCAACCTGATACCTTAGGGAATTTATTTCAACTTCAAGTGGAGACATTTTAGAACCTGAGCCACTTATTTGGGACTGGGACTTGCTATTGTTCGATTTACAAGATTTGCTCTGGCTGCTTGCCTTAGAATCATTCGAATTCAGGCTTGTTCTTGACAGGACCTTCCTGAAATTGCTATCCTTTGAGATGGTTAAAATATTTCAAAATACTTGGGTGTACCTTACAATTTTCTTTGCTTTGTTAAGTTTATTCATTTTGGAACGTAAATAAAACAATGGGACCAAGGAATCCAACGAGAAACTAATTTTTCTTAATCTTATGACGCTACAAGAGTCAAAAACTTTTGAAATTAGCGCGGGATAACAGATAATTGACAGATAACAGAAATGACAGACGTCGTCTTGAAGCAAACATAACCTCACAAAAACATAAAATTGTTCAAAAACTTACAACTTTAAGCATTTAACTGGATTTATCTTGAATAAAAAGATACAAAAATGGTTGTACGGTACCTTCAGCAAGTCCGCTTGCTTAATTCGTTCTCCGCAAGCATTACAAAGCCCCATCGCTTCACCTACGCCAGAATGTACCCCACTAAACTGGTAAATCCTGATGGATCTTCAATTACAATTAGATATCATGAACCCAGACAAATTATTAAGGTACTATACATCCGTATTATTAACTGAATTGTGTTTAATTTAAGTTAATTGTAGATGCCCCTCAATATTTGGACGCTAAGCGAAGCCGAAAGAAAAACCAAGCTGGACCAAAGAAAACCAAAGAAAAAAGTCAAAATTCAGGACGATTTAGATGGGGACAATTACGACTCAAACAAATATCTAAAATATTTAAAGAAGTAAGCTGTCTCAACTCGTATTTTAATTTCTTAAACTTAGTCTGTACAAATAAATTGTTTAGTTAACTGTTACAGTTTTTTTCAATTTGTTTTGTTATCGAACGAAGTTATAACAAACTGAATTCTTTGTACTTGATTTGGTACTTTCATTATGGTAATTAATTAGCTACAATAATAATTAAATCGAGACTTATGGTAAAAGAAAGTAGCGATAAACATTTCCTATGAGAAATTTTCACTTTTTAAGAATTTACGAATCTTTGTTTTTATCGAGTCTTTAATCAGATAATTAATTAGAACAGATATTGTTACACACACTTGAACACCGAAACGAGCTTGAAATAGTTACTTGTGGGGATTAAAAAATTCAAATTACGCGCGTTGGTTGCGCGCGCACTCCAAGACCACTACATACAAGTTAAGCGGTACGTTATGTTGTTTTCTTTGTTTATGCACTTGCTGTTGGCAGAAGCGATAAATCGCAGGAGGTCGTAGATTGGGTACAGTGAAGTGCATAGAAGAACGGCAATGGCAGCTGTGAAATAAATACACATTAGACATTACAGTGAAAGCAGTGCACTGGCTCTACACAATTTTATTTTTGTGCAAGATTCCCAAATTAAAATCCTCTCATTGTGTTCCCAAGATCATTAGCCAATTAATTCGATAACCCACCCAAGTCAGTGAAGTGTCTGCAATCAACAAAGTTATTTCGTGATTTCTACCATTCCGATTGCAAATCAAATAAAAATAGCATTCCTGAGTGCCCCCGCTTCAGCAGGATTGTTTATTTTTAAACTGCAGTGCTTTATGTGGGTGTTTTTTAGGCAAAACCGTACATTTTAGACGTTTAATTCGCCGTAAAAATGTCAGGTGTACCGAAAACTTGTCAAAAAATCTGAAGTATGTGTATTTCCACCAAGATCCATCAAATTTACCTCGTACAACTCGCAAAAACATGTACGAAATTGGTTAATAACACATAAATCCGTAGCAAGTTATAATGTATTCGACTCAAGATGATGTTTTGTCCAAAAGCCCGAAAATTAACTGTATTTACGACACCCCTTGTGACCCTCAGGACAGTGACTATGAGAAGCAGTTTTGCCCCAACAACGAACTTTCGCAGCCCCCCAGAAACAGGAGTGATCGTCTGAAAACCGGGTCGTCCTGTCAGGCTTTAAAACATGCCGTGGCGGCTCTACATCGCCTGGATGATTTCTACTCGGAGAAAATTGGTTCAGGATTTTTCTCCGAGGTCTTCAAGGTAAGGCTATTTCCGACAAGGAAAACAAGGTTTTTGCTGCAAGTGACGAAATGTTTAGCTGCATTTCCTACCTACATCAGTACATGCAAATATACGTAGCTATTAATTAAACAATTTTTGTTGTCCCCTATTTTATAATTCAAGGATACATGTTGCAGTACGAATAAATGAAATTAAACATGGTTCAAACAGAAATTAAACTAGGTCGGTTTGTGCACAACCTCGGGAATGCCTTATAAGATGAGATAAAGGTGTTTTATATGGGTATAAACTGAGGTATAAACCATCTGTTTTGTTGATTTATCATGCATTCCTATTCATATTTCGCCTGATGCTTTGAACCGGTACATTACAATAAAATAATTTCAAAGTAACGCTTTTTGCAAAGAGCTTAAAAATAGATAAAAAGGCATCCGTAATGTAACACACTTTTAAATCATAGAATCGCTAAAAAGGCTACACAACTGGTGGAAATGTGCCCCAAATTTTAGCCATCAAGATTTTATGTTTCAAAAAGAATGGATTCTTACTGTAAAACGAGATGAACAAACTGATTTTCTAAGTTTGCTCAAAATTAAATAAATACTATTCTGCAAGAAGGTTTAACCGAATTTAGTTTTGTCAGATTACTTTGTATTGTTGCAAAGAGTATAAAAATGCAAATTTTGCATTTCGGAAGTAACTTTTTCGGGTGTTACCCAACTTATTAACAAAGGTGCGATTATAACTAGGATTATTATTCAATTTTATTATGTGAAGAGTTAATTATGAAATTAAACAATTAGTTTAAGCTATTTGCTCACTTATTCTGAAGTTTATTTGAATATTGTTGAAATATTCAAGGCTTAAGCATTATGCATTTCTCTTCCGTTTAAAAAATACTTCCTTTAATGATTGTTACAGGTGAATGTATTTTGTAATTTTCGATTTTAATTAAATAGAATGTTTTTGGCTAGGTTACTGCTTTCAGATTTATACTCTTTACAAATAAAAGAATTTGCATTTGCCAAAAACAATTTTTTAATGACTCATTTTATGATTTTTCAAATGACTCATCGAGTTCCTACAGGTTGGTTGCCAATTGTTTTTAAAATTTGGGAAACTCTTTAAATAAAAAGGCCATTTTCTTAAAATTCTGTTCAATTATACTAATATGAAATGAATGAATTGCGAAGATACTCAATATTAAATCACTTATCTTAATCTTGATTTTCAAGACAATAGGTACAAATAAAATCAGATTACGCAGCACTTTTAAATCTCAATCTTAAATAATATTTTGTTCTTTTACTTGAAATCTAGGTACTTGGCAAGATCTAGACGTAATAATAATTTTATCTTGTTTTTTATCTTTAATCTTATTGTGCAAAAACCTCTACATGTGTCTCATAAAATATTTAACAACTTGTCGGAAAATATGAGCAAAATAAAATATTAACAGATGGTTTGTCTACAAAAAAAAACATTATTAATGTATGTACCAATAGACACGGTCCAGCCCTACGACACAGATCACAGAAGTGCATTAAAATAATGTCTGTGAAATTTTTTTAGGCAACCAACATTACGGACCAAAGAAAATGGTAATTTTTTTCTTATTCTCTGTTTTCAACATTGGTCTTTTTAAAACATTATTTGAAGAAAAATAAGAGAGTTTTTTTGGTCCCATTGGTGTAAAAGTGTTCCTTTATATCTTATTTACGATATTTTAATTTAAAATTACCCGAGACTCTACCGCAAAAATTAAAAAATCCCTTATTAATCTGATGATGATGATCACCCATCAAGATGTCAGCTTTAAACGCGAATCGCTTGAGAAAGCAACCATATCAAGGGGTATGGTTTGTTCTAGGTAATAGAAAAAAATGTTAATTTTACAATGTTACTTACAGACCTCTTGATATGGTTACTTTCTCATACAATTTGCGTTTAAATAATCTTGGAGGGTGCACAACATTAACACATAAACTGTATATTATAGAGTTTTACAATGAACTAAACTTAAAATATTGAATTTAAGACATTATAGCACATTATTATACCAAGGGTTCCCTAAGAAAGCCTTTTATTTTCACAAAATATTGTTCTAAAAAAGTGGCTAATATGACAGAATCAAAATTCTACTTAACAGACACTTTTTTAATGTGATCTGTGACGTCTCTATTTTTTAAAAAGTACGTACTGAAAATTGCTATTATTTAAAATTAATATTTAAGTTGGCAATGTTAAATGCTGCTTTCTTTTGTTTCCCATAAATTAAACGTCACCTGAGGTATTGCATTATCTCGGTGCATGTAAAGTATCGAGAATAGTACTTATAAAATGTTATAAACAATCGTGTATCTTTAGCATTTTCTCTGGTCAAGAGCCTTTAACAAGGCTCGTGACAGATTTTTTACGGCCATAACGGGTGTCACCACAAGTTTGTAGACTCCATGGTTGAAATATATTTGAATTAATTTTGCACGCTTGGTGCATAAGTAATTAAAATCAAGCAGGCTCTTATCTAAGCACTCTTTCGGTTATTTTCAAATGAAATTAAACCGTGAAAAATTAGAATTGAACGTTTTCTCGCTTTTGGGTTATTAATAACTAAATAAGTGAAATTTAGAAAACTTTTTTTATGTTTCTATAAGTAAATTTTAGTTTCGCTTTATTATGACTTTTTTTAATCGGTATTTAAATTTGACTTTCAACAAAATGTTGTATTTTTTAATGCCAGGGTTAATGTTTTTTTGTAGGCGTTTGTTTTTGTTGCTTTAACAATAATAGATTGTTATCCTTTTTTAAAAAATGGCATATTTATTTGAAAATAGGTTTTATTAAAACAAGTAGGTTTAAGGCTAGAGATTTAAATTCACAGATTCGAAGATCTGTGCTCCTAGAAGCTCGTATAGGTCATCTCCGTTGAGCTCCCGTCACTTCTACATGAGGACCCTATCGTATATTAAAACTAAAAGTAGTTTTGAAAACTAGAAAGATAGAGCTACAAACGTATTATGGTTTCATTTAAATCGGGTATTTCTTTGTGTCGAAAATCTGACTTCAAAAAACAGAAATATTGTAATGATTTTTAAAGTCGGATTTTCGACACATAATACGTTTGTAGCCCTATTTTTCTAGTTGTCAAAATTACATTTGGTTTTAATATACGATGGGGCCTTCATGTAGATGTGCTATTTAGAAGAATCGACGGGAGGTCAACGGAGATGACTTATACGAGAGTCTAGGAGCACAGATCTTTGAATCTATTAATTTGAATATCTAGCCTTAACGTCCTTAACAAAATATTAAGGATAATAGTTACTTGTGCAACAAGTGAGCAAACTAGTACATATTTTCATGCAATTTTTTAAGCTATTTTAGAAAATTATCTAATTTTAGGCATTAAATGAAATTTTAAATAATTTTGCTTTTTTTTTGATTTCATACTTTCTACTTTACCTTGGCAACATAAAAAAAATAACGCTTTATAACAAACCTAACAGTTATGATATAATGTTTTTAAATAAAACGCCATTTTTCCTAACGGTACTAATTAATTGTCTAATTGCACCGCACTTTAATTGAACATTTTAAATTAAGTCCAATAGGTGTTGTTTAATGTATGCTTACTTTTTTATATGTAAAATGGCCACTTACAGCAAGGTCGTGTAATGACATTGTGAATGCATTACAAACTAAGAATTTCAATTATATCAATTTAAATAATGAAATGTTATTATGTTTTACGTTTTTTTGGTCGTGGACAGTTTATTTAAATCAAAGTCATTTAAAAAGGCTGCAAGAATAATGGTTTTTGAATTAAAAGAGTTGGTGGAACGACCTTGGCATGACCTTGAGGATTTTATTTACTAATGCTTCCCTAAATCAATGATTATTTTGTTTATTTTAAAAGTCAGTGAACCTTAATCTAAAATATTGCTTTACAAAAAATATTTCTGCATTTTTTTTTAATTTTTCATCAAATTAGCAATTTGGCATGAAATCTAGATTTTGTGAAAACAAGTTTTAAATTTATTAGGTGCCGGTAACAAAAATGTCTACATCCAAATATCATCTGCTGTCCTATAAAAACAGATTTTTAATGCTAGTGTTCAAATTATTGGACTTTTCGCAAATAAGCTGTTAATAGTGTGCCCTCTTCGCTAATAATTTTTTTTTTGTATAGGTTATAATTTTAAAAAAGAACCAACAAATTAAACTGATCACTGATCTAACCCGCCCACTTCTTTATACCAAATCTAGTTGCTTATTACTTAGGTTCTTAAACAACTTTCTAAATGGGCGTTAAGTAAAACCGAATCTGATAAAAATTCAGATTATTAAAAAAGCCCAAATTGTGCATTTTAAAAATAAATTATGTTCTAGATTTTTGGTATAATTTAATGTGTAAGGAATGTTGGCAGCGATGCTGTTTGCACCTAAATATATTTGAAAGGAACAAAATTACTAAAAAACATGTTGTTGGCTATGGCACAAAAACAAATCGAAAATGCATTTCTACGTGAAATTTTTAATTAAATGGAAATAATGCTTTATAAACAATGTTATGTTTTGATTGTGACAATATTTGCTGTGTTTTTAAGACTTAATTAGTGCATTGGCCTTCCTTGTATATTTCTAAAATCTTAAGGTTTTTTTTTAAAAAAAAAAAGCAATTTTTGAAAACAAGAACAATATTCTCTTGTTTAATTACATGACTTATTTATAATTTATACAAGGTGTCCAAAAATTAGCGCATAAACGCAATGGTACGCTCTTGGGGCATTCTTAGGGATCCCTAGAAAATTGCCAAAAAAAATCATCTGTTATATTCATGGAGAGAAATGCGAACAGTTGCATAAGTTCGGCAACACAGTTTGTAAAATACGTTTCAAAAACTCTTTTAGATTCTTGAGCATGCATTTTTTCATTAGATCATATTGACATTGTTGTCAGCTTCATTTCATGGAATTTTTGTAAAATTAAGGTAATTATTAAAATGTAATTTAAGACGGGCGTTTCAAATTTATAAATGATATTCTGTGCACTCAAAAGTTCGTAAGAAGTCATCTTCCTGAATGTCATTTATTTTCGAAATTTCAACAAAATATGTAAAAATACGGAGTAATACATCAATAACTATGATTAAAAATAAGTAGGATAATGTTTGTGTTACATAGAAGTGGTACTGAGTGCAAGAAATAATAAAAATATGGTAAAATAGTAATTTTGGTGTTTTTCTCTGTACATTTAAATCTTTGAACGAGCACATCTATATTAAGGAAAAACGTAAGTTGCAATTTTAATCATTTACAAGCTTAAAAAAACCATGGTAGAGAAACGTATGATGGTTTGGCATAGACCACGTAATGTATATAAACCAAAAAATGTATCCGTAGTCGAGAAAAAAATCAAAAATAGTATAATGATTTTTGAAGTCAGATTTTCGATACAAAGAATTAACCGATTAAAATGAAACCATAATACGTTTGTAGCCCCATTTTTGTAGTTTTCAAAACTACGCTTAGTTTTCATATACGATGGGGCCTCGGATGGGGCCTTCATGTAGATGTGCTACTTAGTAGAATTTGCGGGAGCTCAACGGAGATGCCTTATATGAGCTTCTAGGATCACAGATTCGAAAATTTGTAAATTTGAAACGCCCGTCTTAAACTTAAACTAAATGTTTAAAACATTTAAAAGATGAACAAATGGAAAAATAATTTTATATGGCTTTTGAATTTGGCTATTTCTTTCGTTAATATGTGCTGTTATCTTCAAGATATAAGCGTTTAAAGTTTCGCACTTTGGAGCCTCATATCTCCAAGGGAATTAAAAATAGATTATTTTTAAGAGTTTTCTGAGGTTTCTTAGACATGCCCTAACAACGTACCATTGCGTTTATGCGGCATTTTTTGGACACTCTGTATAAAAAATCTTTAATTAAATGAAAATAATGCTTCAAAAACAATGTTATGTTTTGATTGTGACACTATTTGCTGTGATTTTATGACTTTAAAAGTGCTTTGACCTTTCTTAACAATTTTAAAATCTTTATTTTTGTTAAACTTTTTTTTGTAAAAAATTTCCTTTCACAAGTGAAAATGTCAAACCTTTAGCCAAAAAAGAAGTAGGTGATAAAGTTGCGTCAAATAAATTGGACATTTGGCGCTACTTTAATAAATGGTACTTTCGTAAAATATGTATTATTAAAATGGAACTTTATTATTTAGTAAAAGCTGTCTTGGAATGAATATCTTCACAGTTAAAAACAATAAGACAATTAATCAAATGTATGATTACCTAGTGGTCACTTCCACGTTAGCAATATGTTTTGGTCTACATATCAACGGGGTAAGAATGAGGAAAGAAATGTACGTACATAGCTGTAGTTGAACTTTCTCTAACGATATTCTTCGGCATTGTTTTGATTCGATTAAAATATATGTGATGGCTATACATAAGTAGGAATTGAATTCTTCAATCGAACATGTTTAATTTAATGTTTACATGGACAACAATAAATCGAGACTTGTTATTTTAAATCAGGCTTGAAATCAGGTGTCTTTTAAGCAGTTCTAAATCCGCCTACGTTTAGACTTCCCGGAAACATCGACACCGGATGATGACAACAGATTCTTTAAAATTGTCATTTATACTTTCGAGTTAATTGCTATGAGCAGTCGAAGGCAACTTCAAACGTGACACCCGATTTTTTACAAAATGCTCTAATTTTTAAAATATTTTTCTTATAAACAATCTAAATGCAGATTCCTATTCTACAACAAAAATGCAATTTACAAAATAAGTTTCTAACTCATTCGCCACATAGGAGAGGGATGACTTTTTTTCTAGCCGCGTAGTACACCAAGCCATATCGATAGAGAATTTTTTTTACTCCCAGAAAAACTTGGTGTGGTACCCCAATTCTTGGGGCGTCTACCCTAAAACCACATTCAAAGTTTTTATTTTCATGACTTTTGAACATTTAATTTTGGTGAAATACGAATAGTAAGACAAACCTGTGAATGCGGGAATTAAAGAGACACCTTTTCTCTTTCAATAAATATATATAAAAGCAACATGGGTCCACCGGGGCTCACGAAAACCCCACTCGTTGGTAAACGTCACTAAGTGACGTTTATTTTTTGTACAATTTTTGAAACCAAATATCCCGTTTTACAGGACAAAAAACTGGGCAATTGCAATGTTACCTAATAAAGCATTAAATTATCTAGTGTTACGTACCCCGCACACCTAGTATCGATCAATATTAGTCTTGCAATTAGCAAAAAATAGAAAAATGTTATGTTATACTTCGATCAAATTATCTTTCTAATTTTTTTAATATAGGGATGCTTATTTTATTCTTTCTTAAATGAAACACATAATGTTAGTTGGAATGTAAACACCAATGGTTATTTTAACCTTTTTTAAATACAATTAACAATAAAAAACTTGATAAAACTTTGCGCTAAAATTTTTTTGTTTTAATGTTAAATAAGATACCAAAAGAAGTTTGAGCTAAAATATTTACTACAAATTAATGCTAAATGTTTATTATTTATATATTTTATATAATAACAGAGGGGGGGGCGTTTCTATTCACTTAAACATTCATTTAAATGCAAATTTAGAGGTACTTTTAACTAAAAAGGCATATATAAACATCGCTTAGTAAAAGAACCATTTTTTTTTTAAAGAAATCAGATTCTCTGAAAAATTATCTATAGAATTATGTTTTGCATATTTAAAAATTAATTCTTATTTGCTGTAAAATATTTACTATTTGGTGCCTTTACATATTTTAATTTAAATACTACATTGACTAGTACTAGACTTAGTTCGAACATAGACGAAAATATCAACAATCAATTTTGAATGAAGCATGCACGTACGCTATAGTCTTTATCTTTTTTAACTTTATAACAAAGATGTAATGTGGTTGGATTTGATAAAAAAAACTATGAATTTTGAGAAAATACATTGCTGCAGGAATTTATGCTGCAACTACAATAAATGCAACAAGAAATATTTGCCTCAGAACAAGAACATTTTTTCTTGCACATTTTGCATTTACAACCGGCTAGCAAATTAGAAGGACGCAGTTCGACATCATTTCTGGGTTTAAAGAGACCATTTTGTAACTTAATATATCCAAAATCCAGCGGATTCAGTTCTACAAATGAATTTAAACAATTTCTATATATATATGTGTGAAAATAAGCACGAAGGATGTGTTGCCTTATTGATTTGGATGTTGGTGGCAGGTCAATGAGTGTGGAATTTTCAGAATTTTTGTAGACATAAAATCTTAATTGATCCATAGTTTTTACATCGTCGTTCGTTTTCTTAAAAATTTTACATAAAAATAATTCTGTTAAATTTAAAACGGCTTCAAAATCATCATCAACAGGATTTCCAAATTCTTTTAAATATTTATAAGGTTCATTTTTTAGGGCAGAATGTTTTGTACCGAACTTGCTTGTATAGTCGGCCCCTGTCAAATGATGCACAGCTGGCAGCACGTTACACAATGTCGGTCCCAAAATTGGGGCAATTTGATGGATTGCATTAAACCGAACTGTAGATCCTACTCCCATTTTTATCCATAATTCCGAAATTCCGTTGATAATGAAAGTTTTCCAATGATACAGCAATAATATAAAGACATCAGTGTCGCCAGAAAGAACAATTACGTGTTTTAAATCATTGTCCAAGATATTAACAATGTGAGCCATAATTCTGGTATCGGCTTCTTCTAACTGACGACACTCAAGGCCATCTATATTTTGAAGTATATTCATCGATATATTTGTACATGGCGATCCCTCTGTTTCATGAATTAAAGCACTAAGACAAATTTCCACATTTTCAGACCAATAATTATTTTTGTTTGTTTTGACGAAAGATTTTATATAATTTTGCAATTTAATTTTGTTTAAGTTGGAAGCCCAAAATTTCTCCATTTGAATGGGCAGTAAAACATTATCCTCTATTATGTCCACTTCAAGAGGTTCCCACTTTTTTTGACGCCGTGTCCGTTCGGATTCTTTAAGGGAGGCATCAAAATAAGAATCAAATACAAAGTCAATTCTAATGGCATTTTGTGTAATGTTTTTTAAATATGAACAAAACCCATGAGCAAAGTTAAAGAAATTACTTTGTTTTTTTATGTTTAACTTTCTTAAATTGGCCATAACATCTATGATATACGAATACATTTCATTATTTAAAAAGTTAGTGACGATGTTTGGTTTTACCATTTTTTCTATTTCGGTAACAATTAAAGATTTTGAAGAATGTGTTAAATTTTCATTATTATCAAATAAGTGTTTGTTTTCTATTAAATCATAACAAAATAATTCTTTTAGATTAAACTTTCTTTCTATTGCCAAACTAATAATTCGTTGAGCCGAATTTTGTTTTTTTTTTAAAGATTTAATACTGTTTGTAGTTTTTTGAACAGCGGCTTCGGGAGAATAGTCAAACCCTGGTAATTTTACTTTGTGAATGGTTGCTGACAATGAAATTGTTTTATCGACAAAGCGAGTTTTTTTGAAATTTAGATATACCTCAGAACCAATTTTAAAAATGTTTAATAGTTTATTACTTACATCCTTGTGGACAATTTCCTGAGACATTAAATTTTTTAACGGGTGGGAACCGCTCTTGAAGGGATTTTCTCTTTTATTTAAGAAATTTACAATTTTAGTAACCGATATTTCAGATTGTCGTGCGTTAGTCACTGAATAATCATGGTGGATTTTTAATTCATAATTACTTGAGTAAGAATTTGTAATTTCCCTGAACAAGTTGGACATTGAAAGAACTTCATGATAAACCAACTCCCACTCTGTTACTGCAGACTTCCGATTAGTAATTCCAATTACACCCGAAACACTTTTTTGAGATCTGTTTATACTTTGCTCCAGAGCCATGTCTGTCCCCACTGCCGTAAACATTTTTGAAGACCTTTGGACCACAAATTTTCCTCTTAAAAACTCTTCATAAACATCTGGAGCAATTTTTGGCAATAACTTACAGTTCTCCAAATAAACAGATCCCCATCTTAAATAATTTATTCTATCAAAAACAGCAAAAATGGGTAATATTCTTTGGATAGTGTAGAGGTGTAAAATAAAGTCACCCTCCCTATCGCTTCTCACCAGATCTTTCAATAAACCAACTAATTTAATGACGTTGTACCAAAATTTAAATTGTTCCGACTCCGAACATCGACGCTTTATAAATGTTGTATATTGATTGTATATTTTTGTTGAGGAAAAAATAAATGATTCTAAATTATCTTTGCTAGTGACTTTGTTTTTTAAATTGATATCATTAAGAAGAAATCTCAAAGATTCAAATAAATTTAATTTGTCCGAAATTGTACTTTCTTTGAAAAATTCTACCCAAGTAATTCTCTCCAAAGCTTCTCCTAAATAAAAAAATCCCTTTAATGACCTGACGTAATTATTTCCCATTAATACGGATTCGCAGACGGCTATCCCAAATATTTCTGATTCGATGAAAACGTTTTCGATGCCACTGCCTCTTAAATATTTTCCAATGCACGATAAGAAAATTTTTGTTGTATGGAAAGAACCTAGTAACAAAAAAATTTCTTTAAACTCCTCTGGTCTCTGGAACAATATTGTTTGGGCAATGTGATAAACACCTTCATCACAGCCAATGGGAAGGACGCTTTGCTTTAAATTTTTTGAGATATTTTTGAAATTTAATAAAGCCGTATACACTGTCGAATAGTCGGTAACAGGTTTTGGAAGTAAGGGAATAAATCCAACATTTTGTATTTTTAATGGACTATCACTAACCAACGCATTAAAAGGTGTCCACTCGGGGACAAATTGAGATTTTTCATACTCTTGGGCATATAATCTACATAACGTCCAACAAAAGTCTTTTGATTTAATTTTTTTGTAAATATCTCGATCCATTTTAAAAAGATCTAAAGTTATATTACTAAAATTTAAAAGTATTGGCAAGTTGGATTTTGTAAATTGTTTTATTATTTGGCAGTTTGGTAATATTTCAATTTTATGTCGATGAGAAATTCCAGCTTCTGATAAACATGGCTTTTTTAAAAACACTTCATCTTTTTCTTGAAACATCACCGATACCGTGTCATGTGTGCTATTTAGACCTGATAGGGTGGCTTCATTATGGTCAAAGTTGTCAAAGGCACCTAAAGTAAAATTTTCATTAGAAAAATTACTGGGCAGTGGAACATTATCTTTGCTTTTGTTAACAGTAAATTGCGCCAGATCATTCCTGTAGCGCATTACCTCATCATAACTTATGCTTAATCCAAGATGGTTAAAGCTTTTAATCAGCGTACTGCTACGACATGCATCGTGAATTGCTATTCCATTTAAAATGTGCATGGGAGTTTTTTGTTTGCCATCATTAAATATATAAAATATAGTTTGAAGCAAACTTTTAAGTTTTAAAATTTTTTTATTTTCTGAAATTCTGCAATTGATGGTATCCTCCGAAACGTTTAACTTTTGTTCAAATTCTTCCTCCTTACATGAAAATAATTCTGAAAAAAATAACTGGATTGATTTGGGAAATTCAATTTTATTCCAAGACTCGCGTAAATTGGGTTCATCGGCAAATGCATCTGTAAGATTAAAATCTAAACTTTTTAAGGATTCTTTTAGAATGTTGGCACATTGACGTATAGCGTTAATTTTGGAATCATTTAGATT
This sequence comes from Cartodere bifasciata, assembly GCA_963920755.1. Classification (NCBI taxonomy): domain Eukaryota; kingdom Metazoa; phylum Arthropoda; class Insecta; order Coleoptera; family Latridiidae; genus Cartodere; species Cartodere bifasciata. Next base: position 3,750,847 of record OY987196.1, on the reverse strand, counting down.
CTGTCCTGAATAAAGAACTTGCTTACTTTTATTTTTGACATTTTTAACTAAAATTATATCTTCTGAATAGTATTTATTTAAATAAAATTTTACGTCTTTATTTTTAATTGGATTTTGTAAAGTTTCATTAATTTTTATTTTAATATTAGTAAGATTATAGTTATTAGCACCTTTACGAATTTCCAAAACTATTTCATTGAGAATATTTAATATAATAGTTTCTCTTTCTTTTGGAATTTTGTCAATGATTCTTGAAAAATAATTTTTTTTGCAAAGTAAGTGATAAAAAACATTTGCATTAATGAGTGTCTGGGAATTCTTATAAATTATAGTCCGAGTATCAACTTCATTTTGTAATTTCTTTGAAATATCCAAAACTTTAGCTGCCATTTCAGGATCCACCATTTTTAGTTTAAATTTTGTATTGTTGTGTTTAATAAAATTGCAAAAAATACATTTTTCATTTAAACCATCAAAATTTTTAAAATTCTTGAAAACATTTGTCGGTGTTTTATTTTTAACACAATAGTTTCGGTAGCATTTATCTGTCATATGATACTTTAATTCATCTACATTGTCAAGCTTATTAATTCGTTCTAAAACAACATCATTTCTTAGTTTAGCTGTCTGTATAATTTTTTGTATTGCATTTGTATTTGAATTTAAGGTGTTATTAATTGAATTATTTTGACAAATTATACATAAATTCTTATCAACAATTTTTTGAATTTTTCTTTTACGTCCCATAATCAATTAAGACTGTAACAATTTTAAAATAAAAGAGACTTAACACGGATAATGTTTATAAATGGAAATTATATATGCCTGTAGTAGGGTACCTTGTTTAATTATATAAGAAAAAATGTCGAGAATATATGAAAAAACGTATTGAATTTAAATTAGTCGATAAGTCAACAGCCTGGGTCCTTTTAATTATCAACAAATATACCAAGAAGAACAAAATACAAATACTCGTATTAGAACTATACAAACAATCAATAAATCAACAGTCTGTAGAATGACAAAAAACCGTGTCAAATACAACAGGAAGAACAAAATACAAATACTCGTATTAGAACTATACAAACAATCAATAAATCAACAGTCTGTAGAATGACCCAAAACCGTGTCAAATACAACAAGAACAAAATACAAATACTTGTATTAGAACTATACAAACAATCAATAAATCAACAGTCTGTAGAATGACCCAAAACCGTGTCAAATACAACAAGAACAAAATACAAATACTCGTATTAGAACTATACAAACAAAACGGTTTGGGTTAATTCAAATCAGTCAATTAAATCAACAGTCTGGCTCTCCAGTAGAATTACCCAAAACCGTGTCAAATACAACAGGAAGAACAAAATACAAATAATTGTATTAGAACTATACAAACAAAACGGTTTGGGTTAATTCAAATCAGTCAATTAAATCAACAGTCTGGCTCTCCAGTAGAATTACCCAAAACCGTGACAAATATAACAAGAAAAAGGAACTACAAATAGTTAGTATTTGAACTGTATCAACCAAACGATAAGGATTTAATTCAAAAAAGGATATGTTTTTTTATAGTTTAACAATTTCCACTTTTGGAATAACCAATCTTCGTAACTTCTTTATAGTATGCGGTAACGCTGCTTATATTTATATAGAATTATAATAAGTTAAGTTGTATTTTTAATTTTCTTTTTTTGGGTGAATTATTTTGACATAAAATAATATTATGACATAAGATCGGTGAAATAAAAATTGATTGTTGGTATTTTCCTCTATGTTCGAACTAAGTCTAGTACTAGTCAATGTAGTATTTAAATTAAAATATGTAAAGGCACCAAATAGTAAATATTTTACAGCAAATAAGAATTAATTTTTAAATATGCAAAACATAATTCTATAGATAATTTTTCAGAGAATCTGATTTCTTTAAAAAAAAAATGGTTCTTTTACTAAGCGATGTTTATATATGCCTTTTTAGTTAAAAGTACCTCTAAATTTGCATTTAAATGAATGTTTAAGTGAATAGAAACGCCCCCCCCTCTGTTATTATATAAAATATATAAATAATAAACATTTAGCATTAATTTGTAGTAAATATTTTAGCTCAAACTTCTTTTGGTATCTTATTTAACATTAAAACAAAAAAATTTTAGCGCAAAGTTTTATCAAGTTTTTTATTGTTAATTGTATTTAAAAAAGGTTAAAATAACCATTGGTGTTTACATTCCAACTAACATTATGTGTTTCATTTAAGAAAGAATAAAATAAGCATCCCTATATTAAAAAAATTAGAAAGATAATTTGATCGAAGTATAACATAACATTTTTCTATTTTTTGCTAATTGCAAGACTAATATTGATCGATACTAGGTGTGCGGGGTACGTAACACTAGATAATTTAATGCTTTATTAGGTAACATTGCAATTGCCCAGTTTTTTGTCCTGTAAAACGGGATATTTGGTTTCAAAAATTGTACAAAAAATAAACGTCACTTAGTGACGTTTACCAACGAGTGGGGTTTTCGTGAGCCCCGGTGGACCCATGTTGCTTTTATATATATTTATTGAAAGAGAAAAGGTGTCTCTTTAATTCCCGCATTCACAGGTTTGTCTTACTATTCGTATTTCACCAAAATTAAATGTTCAAAAGTCATGAAAATAAAAACTTTGAATGGGGTTTTAGGGTAGACGCCCCAAGAATTGGGGTACCACACCAAGTTTTTCTGGGAGTAAAAAAAATTCTCTATCGATATGGCTTGGTGTACTACGCGGCTAGAAAAAAAGTCATCCCTCTCCTATGTGGCGAATGAGTTATTCATTAAAATCAGGGATAAAAAATATTATTGCAGAGCTTTTTTAAAAATTTTCAAAATTTGGCCAACTTTGAAAAGCTCTAATAAAAAAACGAAACCACTTGGAAAAAATCAGATTGCTGATTTGTTTTCTAGCGCTTATAATAAGCTTAAAAACCTAGTTTGAGGCAAATCTATTTTTTCAAAACTAACCTAATTTTTAACCAAGGGGTAAGGGTCCAAATTTTCTCAGTTTTTTAATTATCACGCTTACAAGTAATTTTTGCCACCAATGAATGCCATCAATGCGTATGTAAAACGAGCTGCTTAATCCGAATCTGGCACTTAAAAAATCCTAACACTTTTGGTTTATTTGCTATGAGCAGTCGAAGGCAACTTCAAACGCGACACCCGATTTTTTACAAAATGCTCTAATTTCCAAAATATTTTTCTTAGGAAAAATTTAAATGCAAATTCCTATTCTACAACAAAATAGCAATTTACAAAATAAGTTTCATTGAAATCGGCGACAAAAAATTTTTTCGCAGAGCTTCTTTGAAAATTTTCAAAATTTTACCAACTTTGAAAAGCTCTAACAAAAAAACAAAAGCACTTGGAAAAAATCTGAATGCTGATTTGTTTTCTAGGGCTTATAATAAGCTTAAAAACCTAGTTTGAGGCAAATCTATTTTTTCAAAATTAACCTAATTTTTAACCAAGGGGTAAGGGTCCAAATTTTCTCAGTTTTTCAATTATCACGGTTACAAGTAATTTTGTTCAACAATGAATGCCATCAATGCGTATGTAAAACAAGCTGCTTAATCCGAATCTGGCACTAAAAAACTTCCAACACTTTTGGTTTAATTGCTATGAGCAGTCGAAGGCAACTTCAAACACGACACCCGATTTTTTTCAAAATGCTCTAATTTCCAAAATATTTTTTATAGAAAAAATTTAAATGCAGATTGCTATTCTACAACAAAAATGCAATTTACAAAATGAGTTTCATTGAAATCGGGGACAAAAAATATTTTTGCAGAGCTTTTTTGAAAATTTTCAAAATTTGGCCAACTTTGAAAAGCTCCAACAAAAAAACGAAAGCACTTGAAAAAAATCTGACTGCTGATTTGTTTTGTATGGCTTATAATAAGCTTAAAAACCTAGTTTGGGGCAAATCAATTTTTTCAAAATTTACCTCATTTTTAACGAAGGGGTAAGGGTCCAAATTTTCTCAGTTTTTTAATTATCACAGTGACAAGTGATGTTTTCCAGCAATGAAGGCCATCAATGCGTATGTAAAACGAGCTGCCTAATCCGAATTTGGCACTTAAAAAATTCCAACACTTTAGGTTTAATTGCTATGAGCAGTCGAAGGCAACTTCAAACGCGACACCTGATTTTTTTTAAAATGCTCTAATTTCCAAAATATTTTTCTTAGAAAAAATTTAAATGCAAACTCCTATTCTACAACAAAAAAGCAATTTACAAAATAAGTTTTATCAAAATCGGGGACAAAAAATATTTTTGCAGGGCTTTTTTGAAAATTTTTAAAATTTGGACAACTTTGAAAAGCTCTAACAAAAAAGCGAAAGCACTTGGAAAAAATCTGATTGCTGATTTGTTTTCTAGGGCTTATAATAAGCTTAAAAACATAGTTTGGGGTAAATCTATTTTTTCAAAATTTACCTCATTTTTAACCAAGGGGTGAGGGTCCAAATTTTCTCAGTTTTTCAATTATCATGGTTACAAGTAATTTTGTTCAACAATGAATGCCATCAATGCGTATGTAAAACAAGCTGCCTAATCCGAATCTGGCACTAAAAAACTTCCAACACTTTTGGTTTAATTGCTATGAGCAGTCGAAGGCAACTTCAAACACGACACCCGATTTTTTTCAAAATGCTCTAATTTCCAAAATATTTTTTATAGAAAAAATTTAAATGCAGATTGCTATTCTAAAACAAAAATGCAATTTACAAAATGAGTTTCATTGAAATCGGGGACAAAAAATATTTTTGCAGAGCTTTTTTGAAAATTTTCAAAATTTGGCCAACTTTGAAAAGCTCCAACAAAAAAACGAAAGCACTTGAAAAAAATCTGAATGCTGATTTGTTTTATATGGCTTATAATAAGCTTAAAAACCTAGTTTGAGGCAAATCTATTTTTTCAAAATTAACCTAATTTTTAACCAAGGGGTAAGGGTCCAAATTTTCTCAGTTTTTCAATTATCACGGTTACAAGTAATTTTGTTCAACAATGAATGCCATCAATGCGTATGTAAAACAAGCTGCTTAATCCGAATCTGGCACTAAAAAACTTCCAACACTTTTGGTTTAATTGCTATGAGCAGTCGAAGGCAACTTCAAACAGGACACCCGATTTTTTTCAAAATGCTCTAATTTCCAAAATATTTTTTATAGAAAAAATTTAAATGCAGATTGCTATTCTACAACAAAAATGCAATTTACAAAATGAGTTTCATTGAAATCGGGGACAAAAAATATTTTTGCAGAGCTTTTTTGAAAATTTTCAAAATTTGGCCAACTTTGAAAAGCTCCAACAAAAAAACGAAAGCACTTGAAAAAAATCTGACTGCTGATTTGTTTTGTATGGCTTATAATAAGCTTAAAAACCTAGTTTGGGGCAAATCAATTTTTTCAAAATTTACCTCATTTTTAACGAAGGGGTAAGGGTCCAAATTTTCTCAGTTTTTTAATTATCACAGTGACAAGTGATGTTTTCCAGCAATGAAGGCCATCAATGCGTATGTAAAACGAGCTGCCTAATCCGAATTTGGCACTTAAAAAATTCCAACACTTTAGGTTTAATTGCTATGAGCAGTCGAAGGCAACTTCAAACGCGACACCTGATTTTTTTTAAAATGCTCTAATTTCCAAAATATTTTTCTTAGAAAAAATTTAAATGCAAATTCCTATTCTACAACAAAAATGCAATTTACAAAATGAGTTTCATTGAAATCGGGGACAAAAAATATTTTTGCAGAGCTTTTTTGAAAATTTTCAAAATTTGGCCAACTTTGAAAAGCTCCAACAAAAAAACGAAAGCACTTGAAAAAAATCTGACTGCTGATTTGTTTTGTATGGCTTATAATAAGCTTAAAAACCTAGTTTGGGGCAAATCAATTTTATCAAAATTTACCTCATTTTTAACCAAGGGGTAAGGGTCCAAATTTTCTCAGTTTTTTAATTATCACAGTGACAAGTGATGTTTTCCAGTAATGAAGGCCATCAATGCGTATGTAAAACGAGCTGCCTAATCCGAATTTGGCACTTAAAAAATTCCAACACTTTAGGTTTAATTGCTGTGAGCAGTCGAAGGCAACTTCAAACGCGAAACCTGATTTTTTTTAAAATGCTCTAATTTCCAAAATATTTTTCTTAGAAAAAATTTAAATGCAGATTCCTATTATACAACAAAAAAGCAAGTTACAAAATAAGTTTCATTAAAATCGGGGACAAAAAATATTTTTGCAGAGCTTTTTTGGAAATTCTCAAAATTCGGCCGAATTTAAAAAGCTCTAACAAAAAAACGAAAGCACTTGTAAAAAATGTGATTGCTGATTTGTTTTCTAGGGCTTATAATAAGCTTAAAAACATAGTTTGGTGCAAATCTATTTTTTCAAAATTATCCTCATTTTTAACTAAGGGGTAGGGGTCCAAATTTTCTTCGTTTTTCAATTATCACGATCACAAGTAATTTTTGCCACAAATGAATGCCATTAATGCGCATGTAAAACGAGCTGCTTAATCCGAATATGGCACCTAAAAAGTTCCAACACTATTGGTTTAATTGCTATGAGCAGTCGAAGGCAACTTTAAACGCGACACCCGATTTTTTTCAAAATGCTCCAATTTACAAAATATTTTTCTTGGAAAAGAATTAAATGCAGAGTCCTAATCTACAACAAAAAAGCAGTTGTCAAAATAAGTTTCATTGAAATCGGGGACAAAAAATATTTTTGCAGAGTTTTTTTGAAAATTTTCAAAATTTGAAAAGCTCTAACAAAAAAACAAAAGCACTTGGAAAAAATCTGAATGCTGATTTGTTTTCTAGGTCTTATAATAAGCTCTAGCAAAAAAACGAAAGTACCAATTTTATTGCTAATTTTAAGATGTTAAAAATATTCAGAACATTTTCTCTGTTTTTGTTTTGTCTGCAGAGAGTATAACAAGTAGCTTGTTTTTTTTTTCTAATTTTATTAGTTTGTACTTGTAGAAATTAGAGATGTAAACTCATATGTTATTATTAGTTTCTCATAGATGTAAAATGATATGTAAACATCGTGCGTAAGAGTCAAAAAACTTTAAATGAAACCTCGAATGAAACGTTCCCACAGACAGAACATGCTTCGATAAAAATCTAAATTGGGTTGTCTTACAAAAAAAACTGCAATAATTTTGTTGAACACTGTTTTAAAATGCACTTTACAAAATATACCTATGATGGCGTAATTTGGACACATTAAATTAATAAGCCAATAAAGCAAAAAATTCTAAAATGTAGACCAAAAATTCTTTGAATTTTTTTTTATTTTAAATAAATTTACATTACTAGTCATTACAAAAAAATGACCATATTTTTTTAAATTAATTTAAAGTAGACCTTAAGAAAATGGTTAATGTTAATGTATAATCGACCAAAATTCGGTTTTCGATTGCTGCATGATTTTAAATTCTTTTGAGGTTTAGTCCAGTGCTTACTCCTGGTAACTTCTTTCTATTAAAAAATTAGCAGCTCCATATTTGCAATCCTTCCCCATCAGTTAGCACCTTAAACTATGAAAAATGACCAAATTTAGGTCTAAAAAATGCTATGTGGGAGTGAGTAAATTTTTATTATTTTTATTTTAAAATGTTACCATAAGGACATAGTATACAATAAAAAAAAACGATATTGTGATTCGATTTTTTGTAAAGGTAGCATATTAAAACCTTTGCTGTTTCTAAACGAGGTTAAATCACAAACATTTTTTTTACTTAATGCGTCTCTATTATCACATCAACATTTTAAAATTATTAAAAAAAAAATTTACCCAGTCCCACATAACTTTTTTTAGTGCCATATTTGGTCTTTTTCCATAGCTGCCTGGTAGAGAAGGAGAGCAATTATGCGGTTCATATTTTTTTTGTTGAAACATATGTGTATTGTCAACTAAAAACTACTACTAATTTTAATCTTCCAAGAATTTAAAATACGATTCGATCTTGTCTAAATTTAACGTAATCAGTAACATTTTACAATCAATGCTGTTTCTAATCGAAGTTAAATCACAAACAAAATTATTTTTATTATGAATCTCCACTAGCACAATAACATTTTAAAGTAATCAATAAAAAAATTTACCCAGTCCCACAGAGCTTTTTTTGGACCCAAACTTGGTCATTTTCTATAGTTTGGGGTAATTAATAGTAGAGAAGGAGTGCAAATATGCAGCTGGTGATTTTTTAATAAAAAGAAGTGTCCATTGTCAACTTAAAATTACTACCAATTTTAATCTTACAAAATCGTAAAATCGGAAAATTCGATTTTTTGTCTAAGACAAGAAAAATTAGGAAAATTCAGAAAATTGTTTTTTTTACTACCTTTACAATGAGTAAGGATTGTACCCACCAAATATAAAATAAATCAAATAATAGCAACTATGATTGGTCGATTTTACATGGAATGTCCCTAAAACAATCTTGTACAGTCTAGACAAAATTGCAATAAAAATTCATTATTTAGATCATTCAAGTATTAAATAGTAAATACTTTTACAACTAGTCATTGAAATTTCATTTGAGAACAATAAATCTGTTATCTTGAGCTAGATATGAAATTTTAACGCGTTTTTCTAACTAAATAAATACATACAGGTGTCCCTAAATTGGCCACCCTTAAAAAAAAGGAAAATACGGTTAAAGTTTGATAAGTTTGGCAACACTGTTTGAGAAAATGCACTGTTTGTAAAAAACTCATCTATGATTCTTGTTCATACAGTTTTGCTTTAGATTTTAGGGACATTGTTGTGAGCTTTATTTAATAAAAATTTTGTTAAATTAAATTGATAAAAATGTAATTTGACCATTTAAAAGATAAACAAATGGTAAAATAGTTTAAGATAGACTGTGCCTTTGTATTAAGCTCATCTAGATTCTTTAGCATACATTTTTGCATTAGATCATATTTACATTGTTGTCAGCTTCATTTAATAAAAATTTTGTAAAATTAAATTGATTATGAAAATGTAATTTGACCATTTAAAAGATAAACAAATGGTAAAATAGTTTAAGATAGACTGTGCCTTTGTATTAAGCTAAAAGTTTCGCAAATTGGGCCTAATGTCTCCAAGGGTATATAGGACAGATTTTATTAAACAATTTTCTAGGAATCTATAGTAAGTGTTGCAAAAAAAATGTTCCCTCTGTTTTTTGGTAATATTTAATAAGCTATTTCAAAAATTCAGAAAAATACCTTGGATTTTTAAGCACAAACCGTCATCTTAAGAAAAGAGGGTACTTTTAAGGGGGCTACAAATTTAATTTTTTTTATTGGGCAGTGTTTTTACTATTTTTCAAATATTCTAAATCCACTTTTTCTTTTCAGGTGACACACAAAGTAACAGGCCAAGTCATGGTCCTTAAAATGAATCAAATGCGCTCCAATCGGCGGAATATGTTAAAAGAAGTACAGTTAATGAACCGATTGTCCCATCCTAAGATTTTAAGACTCCAAGGGGTCTGTGTACACGAAGGGCAACTCCACGCACTCACGGAGTACATAAATGGGGGCTCCTTGGAGCAGCTTATTCAGGACCATACTGTAGATCTACCACAAATGACCAGGGTCAAATTAGCGGCTGATATTGCGTCTGGAATGGAGTTCCTGCATGCCAATGGGGTGTTTCATAGGGATCTTACTAGCAAGGTAAGTAAATCTTAAAGGGCGAATTTTTGAATACAGTTTAAAAATATTTTGCTCTAGCATTAAAAAGAAAGGTTTTTTTTGGCAAAAGTTCAAAGTAAAATATTTTGAAAAATAATGGTTTGCAAGAAATTATTTTGGTTCTACATTCATTATGCATCTTATAAAGTGTTTTTAGTAAAAGTTTTAAAGCATAAATGTTGTCGGAAAGTCAAAATAATTGAACTTAAAAAAAGGGTTTTTTTTTGTGAAAGTTTCAAGGAAAATATTTTGAGAAATATTGATTTGCAAGAAATTATTTTGGTTATACATTCATTATGCATCTTATGTCTACTCTTCACGTAGCTTCTTGCTAGCTTCTAGAAGCTAGCTTCTTCGCTGCTATTGAAGGATTCAAATGTTTTAGGTATGCGCGCGCAAGAAGAAGCTAAAAGAAATCAAGCACGGTTTGATTTCTTTTAGCTTCCTATGCGCGCGCATACCTAAAACATTTGAATCCTCCAATAGCAGCGGAGAAGCTAGTTTCTAGAAGCTAGCAAGAAGTTGCGTGTAGAGCTAGCATTATAAAGTGTTTTTAGTATAGGTTTAAAAGCATAAATGTTGTCGGTAAGTCAACAATTGGGAACTAAAGAAAAAAGGTTTTTTTGGTGAAAGTTCAAAGAAAAATATTATGAGAAATAATGATGATACATTTATTATTTATCTTGTAAAGTGTTTTTAGTAAAAGTATAAGAGCGTAAATATTGTCTGAAAATGAAAAATATTGAACCTAGAAATAGGGTTTTTTATGGTGAAAGTTCAAAGTAAAATATTTTAAGAAATAATGATTTGCAAGAAATTATTTTGATTACACATTCATTATGTATCTTATACAGTGTTTTTACTAAAAGTTTAAAAGCATAAATGTTGTCGGAAAGTAAAAAATATTGAACCTAAAAATAAGGATTTTTTTGGTGAAAGTTCTAAGAAAAATATTTTGAGAAATAATCATTTGCAAGAAATTATTTTGGTTATACATCCATTATGCACCTCATAAAATGTTATTAGTAAAAGTTTTAAAGCATAAATGTTGTCGGAAAGTGAGAAATATTGAACTTAAAAAAAGGGTTTCTTTTTGTGAAAGTTCAAAGGAAAATATTTTTACTAATAATGATTTGCAGGAAATTATTTTGGTTACACATTCTTTATGCATCTTGTAAAGTGTTTTCAGTAAAATTTTAAAAGCATAAATGTTGTCAGAAAGTGAAAAATATTGAACTTAAAAAAAGGTTTTCTTTTTGTGAAAGTTCAAAGAAAAATATTTTGAGAAATAATGATTTGCAAGAAATTATTTTGGTTGTACATTCATTATGCATCTTATAAAGTGTTTTTAGTAAAAGTTTAGAAACGTAAATGTTGTCGGAAAGCAAGAATAATTGAACTTAAAAAAAAGGGCTTTTTTTGGCGAAATTTCAAAGAAAAATATTTGGAGAAATAATGCTTTGCATTATGATTATTTTGACTATGAATGCATTATGCCTTTTATAAAGTGTTTAGTAAAAGTTTAAAAGCATAAATGTTGCCGAAAAGTGAAAAATATTGAACTTGAAAAAAAGGGTTTTTTTTGTGAAAGTTCAATAAAAAATATTTTGAGAAATAATGATTTGCAAGAAATTATTTTGGTTATACATTCATTATGCATCTTATAAAGTGTTTTTAGTAAAGGTTTAAAAGCATTAATGTCGTCGGAAAGTGAAAAATATTCAGCTTAAAAAAAAAGGGTTTTTTTGGTGAAAGTTCAAAGAGAAATATTTTAGGAAATAATAATTTGCAAGAAATTATTTTGGTTATACATCCATTATGCACCTCATAAAATGTTATTAGTAAAAGTTTTAAAGCATAAATGTTGTCGGAAAGTGAGAAATATTGAACTTAAAAAAAGGGTTTCTTTTTGTGAAAGTTCAAAGGAAAATATTCTGAGAAATAATGCTTTGCAAAAAATTATTTTGGTTATACATTCATTATGCACTTTATAAAGTGTTTTTAGTAAAAGCCTATAAGCATAAATGTTGTCGGAAAGTAAAAAATATTGAACTTAAAAAAAGGGCTTTTCTTGGTGAAATTTTAAAGAAAAATATTCTGAGAAATAATGCTTTGCAAAAAATTATTTTGGTTATACATTCGTTATGCACCTTATACAGTGTTTTTAGTAAAAGCCTATAAGCATAAATTATGTCGGAAAGTAAAAAATATTGAACTTAAAAAAAGGGCTTTTCTTGGTGAAATTTTAAAGAAAAATATTTTGAGAAATAATGCTTTGCAAAAAATTATTTTGTTTATACATTCATTATGCACCATTTAAAGTGTTTTTAGTAAAAACCTAAAAGCATAAATGTTCTCGGAAAGTGAAAAATATTGAACTGGAAAAAAAGGGTTTTCTTGGTGAAAGTTCAAAGGAAAATATTTTGAGAAATAATAATTTGCAAGAAATCATTTTGGTTATACATTAATTATACATCCAATGAAGTGTTTTTAGTAAAAATTTCAAAGCATAAATGTTGTAGGAAAGTCAAAAATATTGAACTTAAAAATGGGCTTCTTTTGGTGAAAGTTCAAAGAAAAATATTTTGAGAAATAGTAATTTGCAAGAAATTATTTTGGTTATAAATCCATTGTGCATCTTATAAAGTGTTTTTAGTAATAGTTTAAAAGCATAAATGTTGTTGGAAAGTAAAAAATATTGGACTTAAAAAGAAAGGGTTTTTTTGGTGAAATTTCAAAGAAACATATTATTTTGAAAAATAATGATTTGCAAGAAATTATTTTGGTTATACAGTTATTACGCATCTTATAAAGTGTTTTTAGTAAAGGTTTAAAAGCATTAATGTTGTCGGAAAATAAAAAATATTAAACTTAAAAAAAAAGTTTTTTTTTGTTCAAGTAGAGTAAAGTTCAAAGTAAAATATTTTGAGAAATACTAGTTTGCAAGAAATTATTTTGGTTATACATTCATTATGCGTCTTATAAAGTGTATTTAGTAAACGTTTAAAATCATGAAGGTTGTCGGAAAGTAAAAAATAATTAACTTAAAAAAAAGGGTTTTTTTTGTGAAAGTTCAAAGCGCCCCTTATTTGTCATATAATTCACTTAATACATTCTTTTTATTACAGAACGTTCTCATACGAAAACTAGAAAACAAAACCTTAGAAGCAGTGGTCGGGGATTTTGGTCTAGCAGCCCAAATTCCCGAGGGCAAAAAAGGTAAACTTTGTACAGTGGGGTCACCATACTGGATGTCTCCCGAGTGTCTCAAGGGAAAATATTACGACGAACGAAGTGATTATTTCAGTTACGGCATTGTTTTATGTGAGATAATAGCTAGGGTGCAAGCTGACCCTGATGAACTACCACGTACCGACAATTTTGGATTAGACTATATGGCCTTTACGGAAATGTGTGGGTCCAATGTTGTGCCTGACTTCCTTAAACTGGCCTTTAGGTAAGTTTTCTTTAAGTTAAGAATGGTCGACGATTGAAAAGATGTTTTATCGGTTGTCAAGTTTTAAGTGCAAATCACCCATTCTATGAATCGCATAATTAACAAATTTAGGCTATAATTTTTACAAAAAGCTGTTTAGCTCGAACTAGCAAGTAGTAATGGTGTTTCTCTACGACAGTTTGACACTGAAATTATTTATTTTGTAGCTTAAAATTTTTGATGAAATTGGGCCACATGAAGGCTTAACAAAGTGTTTTAAAATCAAATGAAAAACTGTAACATACCTCAAATACTATTAAGAAGAAATTACCTTAAAGTATGGCGATTTACAATATCCAATAATTAATTCGTAACACCAGACAGTTTTTAGGATTGCCTAATTAATAGAATCACCTTTTTAGAACTAAAAATGTAGAGAAACCATGAGAATGCTGGATTTTAGCAGGTTTTGAGGTTATGTTCGTTTCAGATTGTTTAAATCGAGCGACAGCCTTAATGAAAAGTAAAAAAAGATGTTTTTTTAATGTTTTGAAATTATGTAAATTTTGTTGTGTATATTATTTTTTTATTTGGCTTCCATTTAAGAACATTAACATTCCAAATAATTAGTACATTTTATAATCGATTTTACAATAAACAAACAAAAGTGCGGCTAACAACAAAAGTAATACCAAAATTTAAATATTAATATTGATAGTGTTTTTATTGACTTACTATTAACATTAACCTATTTAAAACCCGTAATATGAATAAAAATGAGTCTTTTAGTAATTATTATCGAAAAACTTTTTTACCTTGAAGCGTTTTTAAAATGTAAACTGAACAACTTTTAGAATATTTTTAATTTAAGGGAAATAAAAAAACTGCAAGATAGCAAAAAGTTCCTTTGTTCTTGTTCAAACATAATAATTTTGTAACAATGAAATTCTAATTGCACTTTTTGAGTTTTATTATAAAAGTCCGAAACTTTAAAGTTAGTTTAATCAGACGACAATTAATGATGTCGTAACTTCTCGTATTTTTTTGCTATTTTAAAGTTTCAAACCAACTATGAGACACTTCCTTTTAAGCATTCCAGTAGTAGTTTTCCTTTTAAGGGAATGTATTTCTGAATCATGTACTTTTCCCATTAAATAATGCATAATAACCATTTGCTATTTCTATCTATTTGTTATCCTATATCTAAAAAACAATAATGGTGAATCCCCTAACAGTATGAATTAGTATAGGAGCTATCAACATGAAAATCCAGATCATCATCGTTGTCATGATTTTGTGATATTACATAATATATAATATTACTTTTCTTAATCCAACAAAATGGCAGGCCAAACAGGTAGTATTTTTTTTTTAAGGTAAAAGCATCATAAGTCGTTTTCTTCGTACAACAAAATTGATTTTTGCACCTTCGAGCTATAACCCTGCCAACCCTTTATGATGGGTTAATCGCTTTTTAAATGTGTTTTCCAAAGACAGAAAACCCTGCAATAACAATTTCTTATTTTACGCATAAAAGTCTACAGAGTACACAAATTTAAAAATTTTACTTCATAAATGTCTGGCAGTGTTGGCTCATATTTGCTTATATTATTTTATTTCTTCAAAAGAAATTATCCCACATATGATGTTTAACAATAGCGCTACCTGTTAGCGCTGCCAGTGTATTGGACAAAAGTTATGAAATATTAAATATAATGTAATGCACAAAAAATTATGACAACGTTCAATGATGTGTGTTTTTGGTAGCTAGCTCTCGTACTAAATGTTGTGTTTTGTTGTAGATGTTGTTCAATTGAGCCAATAAACCGTCCAACGTTCACCGAAATTCGGCGACTTCTTAAAGAGATCATGACTGATTTACAGGGACCTGCACCTCTGGCAGAAAAAGAGGTGCCCCGAATTTGGGGCACTTCGGCTGCCAAAAGCGTGGAACAACTTCACGCAGGCCACAACCATAATTGTGTTGAAGTACCACAACATCGAAAACGTAGGTGTTATTTTCGCAAGATTTTTCGTCCGAATTTGCCATTGTTTCAAATCGAAACTGCTTAATTCTTAATAATTCGTGATTGGGGTACAATTTGGGGGTGAATTAAAATAATAAACGCAAATTGCAAGCCTTAAAGGGGAATACCGCAAAGGATAGAATCTGTGGTTATGTAATGTTGGTTGTCTAAAATCAACAAAAAACAGCTTCTTCTCGTCATTGCTCAGTGAGTTTATAAGAGTTAATTTTGGTTAAAAATTGTGCTTACCAGCAACATAAATAAACAAAGCACAAGTTGATATATTCTTAAGGTCCATCAATAAGCGTTTAATTTTAAGATTTTTGCAATTTGGAAGCACTATTTTTTGCATTTTAAATTGCCCAAATTCTGTATTTATACGCTTATTGATGGACCTTTAGAATATGTCAACTTGTGCTTTATTTATGTTGCTGGTAAGCACAATTTTTAATTAAAATTAACTCTAAAAACCCACTGAACAATGACCAGTGCTGTTTTTTGTTGATTTTAGGCAACCAACATTACATAACCACAGTTCTATGCTTCGTGATCCCGTCAAAGAAATAAAATCATTCGTACAAAAATTGGTTGGAGTTTTAAAAGATATCAATAACTTCATTATTTTCACATGTTTATCAAATATAACGCTAATGTGCCAAAAAAACAACAAGCAGCCGCTTTAAAACATTTAGTACCAGTTTAAAAGTTTTTGTAACATTTACACAGTGTTTTACATCACCAATTTTAGGTAATAAGCTAAAAAAGTGCATAATGACCCATTTACATTTGCTTGTTGTTTTTTGGTATATTAACGTTATATTTGATGAAAGTAATGACGTTATGTCAGGTAGAATCTTTAACGACAGGTGGTATGATACATGTCCTTGGAAAGCTCAACCAATTTTTGGTCATGTTCCAATAGCATTACCGGTTAACCGGTAGCTTTGTCTCTCGAACTTGTTACATTTTATATTTTCTTATTCTGTCTAACCAGGATATTAGTTCATTTGCTATGCTATTGGAATGCTACGAATATGGTCCATTGGACCCCCAATTGTACCCCTTTAAGTTGCTCTTTTCTTTACCTTAACCAACTATTGTAAAATGTGCATGTCTTATTAATAAACACAACTTTCCCAAACTTATACCACGTTCAATGCGTTTACAGTGGCTCATCGGCGATCCTTATCAGAAGACGTATCCTTCGCGCTCCTATCGCTACAACCATCAATTATATCAACCACCCCAAGCGATAAAGCTCGCCTCCACGCAATTAACATGTGCCAACAGGATCCGCACTATATCCCGCGCACGTCGAACCCCTTCGCTAATCTAGCGCAATTCCGCGGCGTCAAGAAGTTCCTAGGCAACTTCTCGAGTTGCTGCGAGCTCCCGTCGCCTTACGTGGTAGCGCCACCACCGCGTAGCGAGACGCCAAAGTCGCTACCAGGGTCGCCAACCTCCGTGCGTAAAGTAGCTTGTAACAGCGGCGGCGTGCGGACTCCTGTTTGTGTGTACAAGGGTGGGAGTAGCAGTGATTTGTCCGCGGAGCCGGTAGTGGGGCATTTAATGCGCAGGCGCGGGTCGTGCGAGTCTGGGTTTTACTCGAGCGTAGGGGAGTGTTTGTCGCCGAGCTCGTTGTGGGATTCCGGTACAGCGGTTAGCTCGTTGAGGTCGCTAGATGAGTTGGAGCCAGCGGAATTGCACGCGCTTTGTAAACGAGCCTCGTCTATTTATACTGATAGCAGTGAGGACATTTCTAGCTTGACTGGGTCGGATTGGACCTCTACTGTAAGTATCTTAAAACAAAAATCGTAGTAAAAGAACCCCTGCAACGATGTATGGAAAATGCACCGGTTATGACAACTTTAAAGGTAGTCTTTTTCTCGAAATTTCATTGTTGCTTGTAAATGTTACTATGGATTCATTAAAATATACAATACGCCATATTAGTGTGTCGTCACTGAAGCCAACAAATACAAAATCGCACCGTTGTTTTCATGGTTTTGACGTTTTAACAATTACTTTGACAATGGAGCGTATTCGTACAATTTTTTTTATACTTTTATCATATATGACGCTAATATACCAAAAAACAACAAACTGTCGGTTTAAAACTTTCAATGCACCATCTAAAAGGTTTGTATAACATTTAGAGAGTGCGGTACATAATTAATTCTTTATAATTAGGTAAAAAAGGAAATTTTAATTCATTTACAAGAGAATTTCTGTGAATGATTAAAATAATCCGCATTTTTTTGGATACACGGATTTTGCATTAAAAGTACCTTTGTTAATGAGTCATTATGCCCTTTTTACCTAATTATGAAGAATTAATGTTGTAAAACACTGCGTAAATGTTATACAAACCTTTTAACTGGTACGTAGAATGTTTTAAACCGACAGTTTGTTGTGTTTTGGTATATTAGCGTTATATTTAATAAAAATATAAAATTTGGAACGGCGGGTGGTATGACAGATCTCCTAGGTAACCCCAACCAATTTTTGTACGAATACGCTCCTCGCAGGTGTCAAAACTTCAAAATCCTGGAAACTAAGATGCGATTTTGTCTTTGTTGGCTTCATATATAATCATCACTAATATGGCGTATTAACAGCATGGGCTCTCGAATAGATCTACTCTTTAAAAATTTTAATTTGTGTTCAATATGGCTAAACATTATTTTATGTTATAAGAAGCCACAACTTTTTGTAACCATAACCGGTAGATTTCCAATAGTAGGTTAGACTGTTCCTTGTTGTTAAATCATCCTAAAATGTAAATAACCTGGTCTATTATTTTTAACTCAGTGCCTTTCACCTAACAGAAAACTCCTTTTTAAACCATTTCCTTGTAGTTTTATGTCCCAAATTTGTTACTTATTTGCTTCTGTAATGTTTACAGTACTCAGAAACCCAACCAAACATATCATCAATCGTCGAGTACTTCGAGAAGAAGGGCTCTACGTTAAGACACCCAGGAGGCGTGCGCAGTGGCTCACAACTTAGTTCGCGAATTGCCGCATTGCGCAGAAGCCTTGAGAAGCATAATTCGTCACCAAGTGCGGCCGGTAGCTCCATGTTTTTGACCCCGCAAAGGCCTAAGTGCAGTAGACTTGTGGTCTGTGATGGAGCCGTCCGGTCCAAGTTGCCGTTATTTGATAAAAAATCATAACTTTTTTAGGTTTAAGGCCGCTCAATTGATGTTTTGCTAATTCGATAAATGCCTTTTACTTCTAGGTAATTGGCTATGCTCTATTTGAAGGGCAAAAGGTCAATTGAAATTGGCATTGCGGCCTTAACTTTAAGGCCTTCCTTCTTTCTTCTCTTTCTAGTCAAAATGCAACTTAACTCTGCTTTAAAACTGAAAATGCAGTATATTTTTCAATCAAGTACTATTTTTAAATCATTTTCCAAATACCTACTGAAGTTTGAACTGAAACTCATGGTACAAAATCGTTGTCTGCCACAAATGTACTAAAAAAAGAATCCCGTTTTATTTTGTTCAAGACGCCAAATTTACTTTTAAGAATTATTTTCAAAAACTTCTCACAGTGCAAAATTTTCACCATCAACCAAAGACTTGTAAGGGGCCCTCCACCACGTGTTAACTTGTAGTATTTTTTAAACATCAGTATTATACGAAATACTTAAAGAGGCCTATCGCTTAAAATGTTGAAACTCTTAGAAAAAATGTACACGTTCGTAGATAATCAGTCAATATAAATGAATTATTAGTGTTCCTAGATTTTTTACAAATTAACAATCACAATGTGAAAGTTTTAAGTAATTTTATACAATCATGAAACTGTGGTGTAATTTTGTGAATTTTCATATTAGATACTTGCCAATAAACCGTTCGAAATGTGTCCAAATAAATATTGTAACTTGTAAATAGATGTAATTTTCTTCAAGGTAGCTAATGAGTAGATTTTAGATTATCATATAGGTAATATTTGGTTGCAATATATAAGGATCGTTTTATAAGAAATGACCGTCCAATGTTAAAATAACATGTATTAAGTAAATTATATTTGTGTTAAGTAATACGGTTTGTTTAAATCTTCCATTACTGTCTTGTCATAAACTGTTTAGAAGTAAATAAAAAGAGATTTTTCTTACGTATTCTGTATATTTTAAAAACACCCTTCCTTCCTCTAATCCAGATAGAGCAGAATTATAAAATTATTTACAAATTAGGTCAAGTATTTAAGAAAATTAAATTTCAATTAAAAAGTGTAAAAAAATAAAGTCTCTTTCTCAATAATTAATAATATTAAAACAAAAGCGCTCGTTAATCATACTTAACTTAAATGGCAATTTATTCAGTTGGCTTCATACTTTTAACGATTTCGCTGCCCCTTGAATTGGAGTCTTCAGAAAACGTAATGTGAGATGAAAAATCCGTGGGCCCTTGAGAATCGCTTACCGTTGAAAAACCTGAAATAATAGCGTCTTAATTAAAAATTCATGCCTGAATCAATTAACTTACAAGTATTCGAGTCCTCAGCCAAGCTGAAGTTTGAATTTGAGTTCGAATTATCGATTGGTAGTTTTCTGAGATTTTCCTTGTTAGATTCTTTGTGCTTGTGGATTTTCTTGATTTCTCCGCTCACTACGGGTACCCACTTGTATATTTTCATCGTTGTATCGCCAATTGTGACCCATTTTTTCTCCCTGGGGTGCAAATTTAATTATTGAACCGGTCAAGCCATTTTTGCCAAGCCAAACTTACCAGTGCCGTACTCGGTCTATTACGTTCATAACTTTTTTAATATCATCCTTAGCACGGCTCCGAGTTTCTGCACGAATTGAGCGCGACATGGTTGTGATTTTTTAATAAATAAGCCTAAATTTGGATAATTATTAAAAATGTTTACGTTCGGCTCATTTCTACCAAATTTGATTGCCAGTGATGACAACGTAAGATGGCCAAAACAATTGTTTGTGTCGAGTGACCAACTGTAAAAACCTAAACCCCTACTTCAGACCATAGAATAATGTAAAATTTTAGGGAATTTTGTTTTAGACAAGTGGCAACACTGTGTAATTTTTACAGCTTTGTCCTGTCACTGACAGATTGCGCCACGTGTTTTTCACTCAAAACTGCTAGAATATGCGAAAATTATGATTTTTTTGGATCGTTTTATGAATATTTTGGCAAGTTTATCCATTATATAATATACAAAGTCATATTTTCCACTAGTTTACTTTGTAGTTCTACTATTTATAAATAAAACCGTTGACGTTTGGTCACACGTTACAAAAGAAAATCTGTTTTGCCGGCCAACAAGTCGCTGTGTTTTTGCATCGTTTTTGAAATCATGGCCGATTCCATTGAGTTACGTATGAGTGTTACTTCGATAAAAAGAGTAGATCCGTATGTAAAAGAAATATTAGCAACAGCTACACATGTAGCCCTATACAAATTCAACACAACAACAAATGAATGGGAGAAAACTGAAACAGAAGGAGCGTTGTTTGTGTACAGTCGAAATGGTGAGCCATACCACAGCATTATGGTTATGAACCGTTTAAACACGGATAACCTCATAGAACCAGTGGTAAAAGAGCTTGATTATCAGATGCAAGTGCCCTTCTTGCTGTACAGGAACTCAAACAGCAAGATATTCGGCATATGGTTCTTCAACAAAGAAGAGTGTATTAAGATAACCTATCTCATTGAAAGCCTGATGGAGGGGCTTAAAGAGGCTCCAACGGAGAAGGCGGCTAGTAATGGAAACGATATTTTGTGTATGCTTTCGAGGGCGCAGCAGGACTTTAATAAAACGCCGACGAAGCAGGATGGTTTTCCACCGGCTTTCTCTTCGACACCTAGAATACCGGACTTGACCTCAAAAAGCGTGATGGACTTTTTTGCCAAAGCTGGCTCGAAATCGGGGCAGAAGCCCAGCGGGGAGAATGTACTGCAAAGATTGATGTCCAACCCTGCTAATACGTTGGAGCACATTGAAAAACAACAGCGGTCTATAACGCCGCAAGAAACTGTAAGTAGAACTTTTGATTTGTTCTTTAAAATTGTGTTAAACCGTTATACAGGGTGCCCGCGTATAGTTTGCTTTTTTGATATGGCAAATAGCTGGGAAAAACAGTTTTTTGAAAAAGTGAAAAAGTGCCCCCCTTCGGAAATAATGGCCTTTAAGCAGGTAGACTAAAAACACGTAATCGTAAATAGTTACCAAATGTTTTGTACAACCAACCTGAAATTTGTGCAATCAATAAAGGTAATAAAAACGGTCAATTTAAACCCATTTTGAAACTTGGGACCCCTTTTAAAATGGATTTAACACCGGTAGTGTTAATAAAAACTGCATGTAAATTCTTTACCTTTAAGAATTTTGTAATTTTGTTTATTTTATTAAATACCCCAATTCAAGTTAAAACATTTTCTATTATTATAATTTCTGAGAAACTGTACCGTTTACGAATAAACTGCCGAAAACACTCTTAATGTACCCCAACTTTCTTTTGAAATTTCTATGTCACTGACCACTCTCACTAAATTGAAGTAAGTTTTTTGCCAAGATAAATGCAAAATATGAGGTACATTAAGAGAGTTTTTGGAAGTTTATTCATAACGGTACAGTTTCTCAGAAATTTTAAGTCCAAAGAAAGTTTTTACTTAAATTGGAGTCAAAAAAATAAACAAAATTACAAAATTCTTAAAGAAAAGAATATCAGCACATTTTAAAAGAAGCCCCAAATTTAAAAATGGGTTTCAAATGACCGTTTTTATTACATTCATTGATTGTAAAAATTTTATGATGGTAAGACAAATCATTTGGTAAATATTTGCGATTACGTGTTTTTAGTCTACCTGCTTAAAGGTCATTATTTCCGAAAGGGGGCACTTTTTCAAAAAACTGTTTTTACCGAATGTCTTGGATTTTTCCTAGCTATTTCCATATAAAAGAAAAGCAAACTATACTCGGACACCCTGTATATTGATAGAAGAATTAACTCTAGCAGAAAGCATTTTCGCCCATTACTATGGGGTATTCGTAATTTGAGGTTAATTTGTATTTTCACGGGCAATTAATTTCAGGTAACGTTACGGCAAAAAACGCCAAGTTTTTCCGACCGAAGAAGCGTCCCAATTCAAATCCCTGGCAGTGAAAAACTCATATCAACTCTACAATCGGACGCCGACCTCAGTTTTCTGACGCGAGGCGCCCAAAATTCCCCGCCCAAAACCAAAATGTCTCCTTCAGTTGCGATGTTCTTGCAAAACAGTGTCCCATCAAACATTGAAGAACCGTTTAACGATTCGAGAATTGGAGCTGGTTCTCCTTTTACCGGGATTGACACCCAGAAACCTCTTTTAATGACCCCAATGATGTTTACGACCCCAAATTCCCTTAGAAATAAGTCTAATAACATAAGTAACTTGGCGACAGGGGTAAGTGATATTAAGTTAAAAAATGATGAGGATGTTGATCTGTTAACGGAAAAACAACTCGCGCAAGCGCTTATTCATTTATTAAGGACAAATACTGACTTTACCAAGCAAATACACGAGGCATACGTTAATAGTATAATGGAAAAGGTTAAGCCAAATCGAGATTCGTTAATTTAATATGTAAAAATTGAGTAGATTTCGTAAATTGACTGATTTTTAGTCGTAATTCTACCGCAAGTTCTCTCATTGAACTAATTATTTAGATCAATTTGTAATAAAAAATGCCTTACTTCCTTTGACTGCTTTTAAAAATTTTAGGATACATGTTTGGTTAAATGTTTTTAAATTTTTTTGACGAATGTTTTTTTATACAAAAAGCAATTTTCTTTTGTACATAATTTTAAACTAAATCAGTCACTTAGGAAGCTTTAGGCTGCCCATTTGAGTTTCTCATTTTTGTATTTTTACTATTATCAATTAAAATGTAAAGGATAAAAATGCTCGCGTCTGAATTTTTGTTAAAAAATGCATTATTTTATAACTGTAAAAAAGACAAACTTACCACATTTTTTGGTTTAAAAAACTAAAATTTTCTACTTAATTTTTGATAAAACACAAGTATATTAAAAACATTGCGGATCTAGATCTTATAATGATTAAATAATACAAAAATAACATAGTAAACATTAAAAACACACTTTAATATTTACATATTTTATTTTTAAAGTTTTTTGAGTAGGAATCATAATATAACGTACTATTTTTTGTACCCGAAAAATTGACTTGTATAGTTATAATTATAAATAAAAATTCCATTGCCTCAATTTGGCTTTATGTTAAAGTTTTTTTATAAAACACAAAATCTAATTCGAGTTGCTGCTTTTTTATTAGTCAACTATACTCTTAATACTTTCTATTTCTAACAAACCAATTTTGACCGATTATTAATTTAAATTATTAATTAATCTGTATAAAGTACAATTATTATTTTAGTGATATTTTAATAAGTGTAAAAATATTAAAAAAAACCATTTTTTCCTACAAGTTATTTATATTATAAATGTTAGTTTTTCAAATCATATTTTCAGTGAATAAATATCATCTCTTTTTAAAATGCGTTTACTTTTTTTTTGTATTAAAACGCTGCATGTCAATTAAAAAATAATAAATGGCCCGCAGAAAAACCCAGAATAATTATTGATATGTTTATTTAATAATAGAATTTTACACAAAAATATAATTACAATAAATAATGATACAATTAATATACAAAAATACTTCTAAAGAAAAGCATCCATACTATGTAATAAAAATATTTATATCGCACTAGGAATAATTTTGTTTTATGATCATGATAAATACATAAGTACGAAATTAGTATTTTTAAATTTACATCTATTTACATTTTTTAGTATAAATAAGTCACTTGAGCAGTCGAATATTGTCAGTTAGTTAGTAAAAATTAGTGTAATCACATTCGATTATTGATTGAAATCAATTAGAAAGAAGAGTGGCAGTTCTAACAATCACAGCCGTTTCATCATTGAAACTTAGATTTTATTCGTCAAATTAAAAGATTAAAAAAATTACAACATGTTGTCCTTTTCATAAATCTTAAACTCCCCGTCGTTGATATTTTTAGCCAAATTATTCAAATGCGAGCATTCAGCAGCAGGATTCTTTCCTAATTCAACATAAATGGCTTTTCCAGAACACAATTCATGTTCACAATGCATTAGATTCATTTTAGCGTTAGTATCGTTCTTTTTTGCGTTAGTTTCGTTTTGAACCAACAGAGGGACCTGCTGTGTGTGCAGATCTTCAGTAGTCGGCCGATAGATGGCGCTAGGCGGGGCGTACTGTCTCCTGAAGATATCGTACGCTTGGTGGTCCATGCGATGCTTTTCTGGGGGTTTTTGATCGCTGGGGTGAACGTGGTGCACATACATTGCTGGACTGCAAAAGAAACAACAATTAAAAACTTAAAATGACTTAAAAATGCCAAAAAACGAGTTAAAACGTCAAAAAAATTGGAATTAAACGTCAAAGTGACGTTTAAGACGTCAAAGTTGACGTTTTAGGTTAAAAACAAATGAACTGGACGTCAATTCAAAGCCAACTTACCCAAGCTTATGGTCGTATGAATTTTGGTGCTCACTGCGCAGTATTTTGACAGCTAACGCGATCAAGACAAATAGAATGACAGCTCCGCAAATTGGGACCGCAATAGTGGCGGCTCTGAACCAGACTTCAGAACTGGAATAACCGGAAGGGTCGCTTTGTTGCCGGTTGTTGTCATCTTGCCTGTTTTCGTCACCTAAACGAAAAAAAAACAGTTAATTTGTGATTTTTGGATTTTTCAAGTTTTTTTTTTAGATAAATTTTAAATGTGGCGTTTTTTACCTAATATGGTGTTGTTAATGATGTTTTTGGTTTGTGGGTTGTCTATGTGGTTGCATAAGTCTTTGTAGCAGCAAACGAGAAGGGATTTTGGATGGTTTTTCTTTGTTGTATATCCTGTTTCGTTGTCTTGTGGATTTTGACATTTTGATTTTTGGTCTCTGCAAGAAAAATGTATTGTTAAATACTTGATAAAACTTCAGACTATGTTGTAATCAAAGTTACTTTTAATAATTTGGTATTTTGAATTTTGACCTTTAAAATTCGGGTAATTACCACTGTGCGCCAGGGATTTTTTTCACAAAAGAGGTCTTAAAAATTGCAGTTATGTAACCTCTTTCGCGGCGGCAAGTTGCATCTCATAAAGAAATATTTTTTACAAACCAATCGTGTGCTACTTTCAATACGAGTTTGACTTTAAGCAGTTTACAAAAATAAAAATCACCTGCTTAGTTTTTACCATAACAAACTGATGTCTGTTATTTACATTATGGATCCCTCAGGTAATTTTATGCACTTGAGAGTAGTACCTAGTTATTTAGGTACGACACACCGCGGCAATTTATTTAAGTAATAATGATGCAAGGTGCTTCCAACGGTACTTACGTTCTTTCGGTTATTATTAAAGAAGTTGAAACATACATACATGCCAAGCGATTTTGGTGAAAGCAAAATTAGTTACTTGAAGTTACAGGAAATTACCGGAATTTCTTGAGTATTTATTTCTGATTTCTGTCTGCCAGTCAATCAAATTGTTAAAAAAGAAAAACTAGCTGAGTCGAGGCCAGTAGTGTCATCGACAAACCTTTTTTTAAAAGAGACTCAAGAAATTGCGATGGTAAATAATTATATATCGGAATTATAAGGTAATTGCAATTAAGTAGCTTTTTCTGCGCATGGGATACTAAATAGTACCATGTACAAAGAAGACCGGAAAACACCCATGCATGGCTTCATTTTAACGATCATACTATGAAATAATTATGTTGTTTCCATTTTTTAAACGAGTCTACTATTTGCATATCGACTGCTTTAAGACTTGCGTTTCAAATTCATAAATGGAATGTTCTGTGCACTCAAAAGTTCGTAAAAGTCATCTTCCTGAATGTCAGTTATTTTAGAAATTTCAACAAAATATGTAAAAATACAGAGTTATACATCAATGACTATGATTAAAAATATGTAGGATAATGTTTGTGATACATTGAAGTGGTACAGAGTGCAAGAAATAATAAAAATATGGTAAAATAGTACTTTTGGTGTTTTTCTTTGTACATTTAAATCTTTGAACGAGCACATCTATATCAGGGAAAAACGTAAATTGCAATTTTAATTATTTACAAGCTTAAAAAAACCATGGTAAATAAACGTATCATGGTTTGGCATATACCACGAATTGTATATTACCCAAAAATGTATCCGTAGTCAATAAAAAAATTCAAAAATAGTATGATGATTTTTGAAGTTAGATTTTCGATACAAAGAAAGAACCGATTTAAATGAAACCATAATACGTTTGTAGCCCCATTTTCGTAGTTTTTAAAACTACGCTTAGTTTTAATATACGATGGGGCCCTCTTGTAGATGTGCTACTTAGTAGACTTTGCGGGAGCTCTACGGAGATGCCTTATACGAGCTTCTAGGAGCACAGATTCGAAGATTTGGGAATTTGAAACGTAAGTCTTAATACAAAACCTTGATTTTACGTTTTAACAGACATATTTTGCATCCATTGGCAAAATGCAAAAGTTTTGATTTCTGGGTAAAGTAACAAAAATTGATTTCGAGCTAGAGATACTTTATCTAACAGAGATGCGAAACTCAGTCTGACGCATCTCCTTTATGTAAACTACCTCTATTAAACCCGTTTATTTTTGGCCAAACTTTTAGTAAACCAAACCTGTGTTAGATTTGGAGAAACGTTTGGTAAAAATAATGTTGACATAAATTATTAATTAGCGAAGACTAGAAACATTAAATATTAAAATAATCAAGTGGCAGCGGCCATAAACAAAGTTATTAATGACATTCCAGCGCTTACTGAGAGAAAACATGCAAGAAACCCATCTCGCTCAGAACGCGTCCATGTAATGTAAAAATAAATGTTTTGAAGAGTCATCTAGAAGGCAAAAGAGCTTTTATAAGTTTCCAACAAGGTTTTTATACGCGAGCACTTCACAATAATAATTAACTGGTCTGACTGACTATAATATAGCAAAGTTATGTTCGGGATGGATCGTTAAATTTCTTAATAAGCAAAACGTAAATAAAATTTTGCATGCACCCAATGAAGAACATAGAGGGAGTTCTTTTTTTTATCCCCAGGTGGCTCACAGGTAGAATCTGATCTGTCGTTTTGCAAACGCATTGTTTTAAATTTCTGATTTTTATTGCGGTTTATAAAAATGTAATGTGATCTCTGAAGAAAGAGCAACTTATACAGGGTGTCCAAAAACTGGCACATAAACGCAACCGTACGATATTGGGACATGTTTATGGATTCCTAGAAAAATGTTAAAAAAAACCTCATCTCATATACCCTTGGGGATATGAGGTACCAAAGTGCAAAACTTCGAACGCTCATACCTTGAAAAAAAGAAATGCTAAAATACAAAGCTACAGTCTATCTTAAACAATTTTACCATTTGTTTATCTTTAAAACGGTCGAATTACATTTTTATAATCAATTTAATTTTACAAAATTTTCATGAAATGAAGCTGACAACAATGTCAATTAAATCTAATGCAAAAGTGTATGATCAAGACTCATAGATGGGATTTTTAGATGTATTTTCCTAGACTGTGTTGCCGAATGTATGCAACTTTGTTCGCATTTTCCTTAATGAATATAATGAATTTTTTTTAACAAATGTTCAGGGATCCCTAGGCATGCCCCAACAGCGTACCATCTAACATTATTGTAAATCGTTAACATTAAGTTATTTTCTATTGTGAAAATTACCCACTGCTCGTCTACTTATAAATAGACACAATTTTATTGTTACTAAAGAGAAATATAATTGCAAATTGACTACCGTAAGTACCTGATTTAATATTCTAATTTATAACTGCTCGTGTTATTCACGACATAATAATTATATTTAAATAATTATTGAAATAATTGCTTAGGTACTAACTGCTATTATAAATACCTAGGCTCTAATATTTCATATTATTTATAGGATTGTTAGTCAGGTTAACACAATTAACAATAATATATTTATAAATTTATATATATGGTAAGGTGAAGAAAATAAATAATGTTTATTTTGCAACTTGCAGTAGCTGTTTTGAATTTCTTTGTTTTCTAGAATAATAAATGTGGCGCAGCGGCGCCATAATAATTGTTATATTCTTCGTTAGAAAAAAATAACTAGAAGAAGTGTAAGGTCAAAAAATGGCAATATTTTGCGTTAGCGAATTTCAAAGAGTAAATTTTGGAAGACCGCAAGTAATGATTTCTGACAACGGTAATTAATTAAATTTTATTAATTTAAACCTAACAGCCGGGCTAATATCAGCTGGATTTTTAAATTTCTCTTTTATTACACATACATAATCACGTAAACTATTACCGATTAGATTTTCTAATAATAGAAAATCAATAAAAGATTTCCATTGCAATAAATACATAATAAAGTGTGATTTTTAGCACTGGTTTTCAATTAATTATTTAATTACAATTGAGCATTGTGCAATATTTACATTAGATTTTCTAAATAGGACTATTATATTTTATAAATATTTATTTAGATGTTTTGTTTTGCATAGAATCTCGCATATAATCAATCCAAATATGGCAAAATGTTTATCCACGTGTCGCATTATTTATTTTTATACAATTATTATTCAATATTTTAATAGGTATTTATCGATTTTATTACATACATTTTTTTTATTCATATACTTCTATATAGTTTATTGTCCTGAAAATGATGTAATATTTAAATTTCGAAACTAGTCGCTAAAAATTTTTTAAAAACTCTCTTTTGGAAAAACCGTGTTATTACTTATCAAAGTGCTAAATAAAAGTAATAAAACTTTTAATAAATGTCTATGTAAAAGTTAAACGTATTGTAAAGAAAAGAAATAGAATTACTTTTCTCAGAATTGCTACTTGTAGACCGCGATTATTTTTAACTACTGTATGCAAGGCAATATAAAATTGTGGTAAATTCAAGTTTCAATTTGAAAATAAAATAATAAAATATAAATAGACTTTAATTACTGGCGCCAGAGAATATTACTTTTTTACGTATCAATTAACCAACTAGAACAATGAAGGTCACCTAATTGTAATTACCTATCATTAAGAATAAAAACTATATTTTTCTCCAGCAAAAATCAAAACGGAAATTCTATTTCATAACTTTATCTAACAACACGCAGTGTGCTCTCAAAAAAACGCTCTAATTCTTGAAACTTTACAACTAGACGGTTCCTGGTTCGAGGCCAGGCCAAGGCACAAACTTTTTTATTTTTTTTTTAAACCTTAAAAATTATTTTAGCATCTAAAAAATATATTTACCTTTCGGACAAAAGTTCCAAACACCCATGTCGGCTCCTGTACCCCGAAGGGGACGACGGTGACCCCCACAAATCCGAAAAACATGTCCCACCACTGGATTTACACATGTAACCCGTGGTGACACACGCTGGCATATTGCAGAAACATCGCACGTTTACTTTTTCTGCTGAAACCAAAGAAAACGTGATTAGTATTTTAAATTAATGTACCTACATTAAAATTAAAAATGCATATTTTTATTAGCTTTAACATTATTATGTTTTATGTGCTGTATTCATCGCGAACAATAACACATAAATTGTCTAGTACCTTATGAAGAAATTTTATGGTTATGACTCATTCAATGCCGTAATGCTTATTACAAAAATTATAATTCTTTTGTTGCATTTGTAGGAATTAAAAATGCTTTGAGAAAGCAAAAAAACTGCATAGACTAACTGTTACACAAAAATAAACGCTTTGGTTTGTAAGGCAGGGAAAACTCAATTGGAAAAGCATTAAAACGGAAATCTGAAGGATGCAGGTTCGAACCCAGGCTCCGACCAGCCTTTTTTTTTTTTTTTTTAACACTAGAAAATATTTACGCCCTAAATTAAACTTTCTAAAAGAGACATACACTCTGCAATTTATTTAAAACATTAAAAATTCAACAAAAACTAGCCATCTCTCTCATGGCGCCTACTTAACTTTGTTATCTTTTTTACCTCCGGTTTAAAATGGAAAATCATTGTTACTGCATTTTTTATTGTAATTAAATTAAAACACATCCTGAACTGCACTCAAAGTGAATTTAATTGTAAAGAAAACGAGTGCAACGTTCAATTATTAAATATGCACGAGCATAATAATTAGGGAATTTGTATGCAAACCATCTCATTAATAGGCATATCGTGTTGATGATTTTTACATTGTTTTGTTCTTGTTGTTTTAATACACATAAATTATTATTAAACATTCAGTAAAATTTACATTTGAATTTGTTACAGCTACTTATAAGATACGAAGTTGTATCGACACTTAAGTTGACCGTTAAAGATATCCAAAAGCAGTGCTGTTTTGCAAAAAACATTTCTGTACTTGGTACGCAAGTAGCTATCTTGTCTAATGCGTAAAAATAGTATATTAAAACATAGGGTTTTAAAAGAAACGTTTTTTAGGTTAGGTTTTCCAATGAACAAGTGCTAAAAAACGCCTTATAAAAAAAGTTTTTTTATACATTTTATAATATTTGCTTCATTTAATTTATTAAAAAGCATTTTTAATTTGAATTAAAAACATAACTTTAAATTTTATTTTTTTGGATGGATGGCAACATTGACATTTTGAAGTAAAAAGTTAATTTAGGTCAGACATATTGAATAATGACATTTGTAAACTTACAGTTTACTCACTTAATACTGAATGAATACCTAGGCGTTTTTAAGAAAATGTAACCGTTGATATCGTTTCTCCAATTCTTCTAGTTATTCCCTCTACAAGAAAACTATGTCCCCCGATAGTTTATAATAGTAAAATTTGTAAATAAAAAGTACCTTGCAAGGGATGAATTCATCTTTTTGCATCTGGAATACCAACCTAATAAAATAAAACTTTGGGTTTAATAATGAAGCAATTGAGCAACTTTAGAAAACCAAATTTCGGGTTTCATAATGTGCTTATTTGTAGAACGCAAATATAAAATAGTATATTAAAACATTGAGTTTTATAAGGAACGTTTTTTAGCACGCGTCCAGGTTTGGAAAAAGAGCCGCGCAGCGGCGAGTTTTCCAATGGACAAGTGATAAAAAACGCCTTATAAAACGAGTTTTTTATACTATTTTTTATATTTGCTTCATTTAATTCATTAAAAAGCATTTTTAATTTGAATTAAAAACTCAAGATGAAATTCTGTTTTTATGACCAACCGTATAGCATAACACTGACATTTTGAAGTATAAAATAAATTTAAGTTTGACATATTGAATAATGGCATTTGTAAACTTTACTCATTTAATACTGAATGAATAGGCGTTTTTGAGAAAATGTAACCATTGATATCGTTTCTCCAATTCTTCTAGTTATTCCCTCTACAAAAAAACTATGTCCCCCGATTGATTATAATAGTAAAATTTGTAAATAAAAAGTACCTTGCAAGGAAAGAATTCATCTTTTTGCATCTGGAAAACCAACCCAATAAAATAAAATTTTAGGTGTAATAATGAAGCAATTCAGCAGCCTTAAAAAATCAAATTTCGGGTTCCATAATGTGCTTATTATAGAACGCAAATATAAAAACGATTTTTTAACGTTTAAGCATCTGCATAAAACCCAATAAGTGCTATGGAGCTAAATTTATTTACATTTAAATTAAAAAAATATGGCGTCTCAACAGTCAACTTAAATAAAAAACGCATTATGCTACTTGAGAGTATGGTAATAAATTTGATGAAGTGGCTTGTCATAAAACTCTACTTAAAACACTTTCTTTCAACTTTTAAGTCTTGAATGTTTGTGTTACTAAACTTTATGATCATCAGTGGAACGCTTTGTATTGAGTTGCATTTGTTTATTTGGCAGATGGAGCAAGAAATCACGAGATTTTGTCGGGGCATACAGCTATACAATTACGTGAATTACCTTTAAGAATGGACCACGATTGGAAAGATGTTTTATTGGTTGCCAAGTTTTAAGTGCAAATAACCCATTTTATGAATCGCGTAATTAACGAATTTAGGCTATAATTTTTACAAAAAACTGTTTAGCACTAGCAAGTAGTAATGGTGATTCTCTACGACAGTTTGACGCTGAAATTATTTATTTTGTAGCTTAAAATTGTTGATGAAATTGGGCCACATGAAGGCTTTACAAAGTGCTTTAAAATCATATAAAAAACTGCAACATACCTCAAATACCATTAAGATGGAATTACCTGAAAGTATGCCGATTTAATAATTAATTCGCAACACCACCCAGTTTTTAAGATTACCAAATTACAAGAATCACCGTTTTAGAACTAAAAATGTAAACAAACCATGAGAATGCTGGATTTTAGCAGGTTTTGAGGTTATGTTCGTTTCAGATTGTTTAAATCGAGCGACAGCCTTAATTTAACTTAGAGAATGGCCCAAATGGTCTGGTTTTAACCTAGGTTTCGGTTTTGTGGTCCGAATGGCATTGGTTTTTAACCAAAGTGTATTTACGGGACACCACTCCTGAAAACCTAGTGAATTTCAGCGAACTGGATAGTGTGACCGCAGAAATTACTTATGTCATGCCTAAATTGCATTCTAATACTCAAACTGAATCCAAACGTTGTCAAATGAATCATCTGTATTTATATTTTGAGCTTCCTGTTTGGAAAATACTTAAAAAAAACCTACAAAACACTATACAAACAAAGTAACCTAAAGTTGTTTTAT
Source organism: Cartodere bifasciata (assembly GCA_963920755.1). Classification (NCBI taxonomy): domain Eukaryota; kingdom Metazoa; phylum Arthropoda; class Insecta; order Coleoptera; family Latridiidae; genus Cartodere; species Cartodere bifasciata. Next base: position 3,717,898 of record OY987196.1, on the reverse strand, counting down.
AATGGATAAACTAAAACAAACGAAACATAAACAAAAGATAACACTTTTAAAGCTTCTTAAACATGACATTTTATTCACAAAGCCCTATTCTTAAAAATTTGGGGGATAGGTGTAACAGTTACCCACTGTCAGCAAATAGGGGTCTTTCTTCATTTTAAACAAAAATATCTGACCAAATAAATATCCAACATAAATAAAGAAATTCTTGCTTTTAGTTGTTAAAAACGTATCTAAAGAACGTGTCCCTTTTTTCGACTCTCCCCCTGTAATTATAAAAGTTTTGTAGGTACCCTTAGAGATAAGGACGTCATTTTCGATAGGAAACCACTTAGCCAACATGAAGAAGTACTTTAGCTTTGTATAAAAGCGCTCTGGCGCCAGTCACTGTTCCTATCTTTGTCAGTTTGTCATTCTGTGCGCTTTTGTATTAAAGTGCTAATGGTTCGACTTTGGCCTACTATGATTAATACTAGTTTTATTGTTTCTTTGGTAACTAGATTATATTACTAAAACAGTAAAATTATCCATCCTTATGTTAAGTTATTTAATTTAATTGGTACTTACTTTAGGTACTGTTTAAATGTATTTTAGCTATGCTGTCTATTTGAAGCTGAAACAATGAATAGGTGGCAGTTGCGCCCAGTGGCACTTGCGCTGCGGATTAAAAGAGTGGCACTTGCGTCTTAAAAAGGTACAAGATTAAGCAGGTATAAAAATTACGGATTAAAAAGTGGCATTTGCGCTGCGTTCAAAATTCAAACTCATTAATGTAGGTATACATTTTTCATTGCAGTTTGTGACATTAGCTCATATGTTTAAATTTTCTTTTTAGCAGCAAAACTTACCCTAACCTACCTAACCTAGTGTCCCCCAGTGGAAAACTGTCATCCAGTACTTTTAAAACAGTCTGTCTAAAACGATAAAACTCAAAAATACATGCTTTGAGTACTTGCTGGCTTGTTTTAACAACAATGAAAGTGTGTATATATTATCCTCTGTTTTATAATTTTCTAATATTGTATCTCAATTATACATCGGATACATAAAAATAAATCTAGGCAAAAGGAAGTTAATGAGACCGCGGCCAGTACGACCAAAATATGAATCAAAAATTTTAACCAATATTATACCAAACTTGAATTCTAACCCACTTAATGATTTGAACATTATAATCCTCTATTTAATTACTTTAATTTTATGCAGCAGCGCAAATGCCACTTTCTGACATTTTGTTTTTATACCTGAATTTTAAAAACTCGCAAGTGCCACTATTTTAATCCGCAGCGCAAGTGCCACTGGGCGCAAGTGACTCGACACCGAAACAATTCCTTGTTCTCTTTGAATTAACAAAATGGTACATAAAATTCCTAACATAACCTATGAAGAAGAATTTTTATGTCAAGTCCCCAAACCAGTCAAATCGACTTTCTATTTGCGTAATTTTTTTCAAAGATCGATAAAAAATGAGCGCGTGTGAAATGTAAATAACTTCAGGGCCTAATTAAAATTAAATCATTAATTATGAACTTTTATAATGTTACTCTAAAAATAAAAACTCAAACTGGTTATTGCATAAGATTGTTATTTCAATTTTTATAAAAATATTTCTCGTCTGTGGTGCAGACATAATTTAAATACCTTTACATAGTTTATTTTACGGAGAAAGCCTGCCACCCATTATGCTTTGAAATTTTCATTTAGTTTTTGCGTCCAGCCTTTTATTTTGAGCCGAGTTTCGAGCCTATCAATCGAGTTACCTGGTCTGAGTGCTTTACCTTGTACCAGATAGCAGTTGTTTTTGCTTATCTCTTAGGAACTTTTATTGCTCCGATAGGAGGCCGTGGTACCTATAGGTACTGCATCCAGACAGGTTGGCTTGTTGCAGAGAGACAACCACTTGTTTTATGGCCCACTGGACCTTTTTAAAATGACATTGCTTTGGGTCCGAATATTTTACATTTTAGATTTGTTTCTGCGAATTGCTAATGGTGATGTCTTGTTTTATCGGGTATTTATTGACCCTTTTCTCAGTTTTCTCTGATAGCAAAACCATTTTTGTTTCAAAGACAGGTTGGATAATTTTTGGCAAATTTTTTCGCAGACAGGTTGTCCAAAAATTGGCGCATAAACGCGACGGTACATTATTGGGTCATGTCTAGGGATCCCTAGAAAAATCTCATATATATACTCTTTGAAATATGAGGTCTCACTCAATTCATGAAATGAAGCTGAAAACAATTTCAATAAAATCTAATGCAAAAGTGTATGATCAAGACTCATAGATGGGATTTTTAGATGTATTTTTCTAGACTGTGTTGCCGAATTTATGTAACTTTGTTCGCATTTTTCTCAATTAATATAATACCTCGTATAATACTGAATGAATAGGTGTTTTTGAGAAAATGTAACCTTTGATATCGTTTCTCCAATTCTTTAAGTTATTCCCTCTACAAGAAAACTATGTTATGTCGCCTGATAGTTTAAAATAGTAAAATTTGCAAATAAACAGTTCCTTGCAAGGGATAAATTCATCTTTTTGCATATGGAAAACCAAATTAATAAAAAAAAAATATATAATACAAAGCTACAGTCTATCTTAAACCATTTTACCATTTGTTTATTTTTAAAAGGTCGAATTACATTATTATAATCGATTTTATTTTACAAAATTTTCAAGAAATGAAGCTGACAACAATGTCAATCAAATCTAATGCAGAAGTGTATGATCAAGATTCATAGGTGGGATTTTAAGATATATTTTCCTAGACTGTGTTGCCGCATTTATGCAACTTTGTTCGCATTTTTCTTAAGGAATATAACAGAGTTTTTTTTAACAATGTTTTAAGAATTCTTAGACTTGCGTACTATATTGCGTTTATGCGCCAATTTTTAGACACTTATATATTATTGCAAAAAAGCCTTATAAGTTGCTTTAGGGCTGTTAACATTTCTTTCCAAAATATTTTTAAAATTAGTGCAATTATACCCATTTATTTCGTCGGATGTAATTTTAAAATATCTCAAATTATGTCCAAATTATACCACTGACACAAAAATACCAATTTAATAAAAAACTCTCTTTCCTTTCTTAAAAAATAACAAAATTGGAATAAAAACCATTCTGGTTTCGAAGCAACATACTGGCGTATGTTATTAAGTAATTACAGGGGCTTCTAATTACGTATAAAACCATAAGAAATATAAGTAACCTTAGGGAAGGTTCGTTCTTAAGTTTAAACATGCTATGGTATCCGAAGAGCACTTAAACCATAAGTTGTTATGGTTCATCCAGGTAGGTAAATAATAGCTTTAAAATAAAACCGAGTCTGTTTTAAGTTGCATGCCTTTATATTTTCTAAGGTATGCACCGCAAATTATAGGGTGTCTTCTTTGCCTGGTCTGCTTGGTAATCACTCTTCGTCGTGATGAAGATTGCCGGATGGATGGACGACTTTTGTTTGAGTTTACGATTTCTTATCTCAAAGATTGAAGAAAGAGCTCTACCAAATTAGGCACTATAGGATTGTTCGTACAGGACCTTAGACTAGTTTGAAACTGTCAAAATCATGCGCAATACAAAAAAAAGACGCAATTTTTTGAAATGCGCATGATTTTGTCAGTTTCAAACTAGTCGCAGGTCCTGTACGAAAAAGCCTTATATCGGGTGAGCAAATAAAAACGGCCCATAAGTAGGCCGTGGGCATTGTCAAAATATTGTTGATTGACAGATTTTACATTGTTCACAGCCTACTTATGGGCCGTTTTTATTTGCTCACCCGATATCTACTTTAAATTTTAGATGCTTTTTTTATTTTCAAAAAAACCTTTATATTTAAAAATTGGCACATAAACGCAAAGGTACGTTGTTGGGGCATACCTAGGAATTCCTGGAAAAGTTGTTTAAAAAAATCCATTTGTTATATTCATTGAGAAATATGCAAACAAAGTTGCATAAATTCGGCAATACAGTCTAGGAAAATACATCTTAAAATCCCATCTATGAGTCTTGATCATACACTTTTGCATTCGATTTTATTGACATTGTTGTCAGCTTCATTTCATGAAAATTTAGTAAAATTATATTGATTATGAAATATAATTTGACCATTTAAAAATGGAAAAATGGCGAAATGGTTTAAGATAGACTGTAGCTTTGTATAAACCATTTATTCAGCTAATATGTGCTGTTATCTTCAAGGTATGAGCGTTCGAAGTTTTGCACTTTAGGACCTCATATCTGCAAGGATATATGAGATGGAGTATTCTAACATTTTTCTAGCGATCCCTAGACATGCCCCAATAGCGTAAAGTCGCGTATGTCCGCCAATTTTTGGACACTCTGTATAAAATTCAAATCAATAAAAATGTAAGGCATCTTATTTAAAAAATATTGAGCCTCCCAGCAGAAAGAATTATCAACTAAACAGGTATTTATTTTAAGTGATCCAGAAAAAAAATTGTCTCAAACCCACAATTTTAATTAACGAACAACAACCAACAAAAACACCGATAATTAAAAGCATCCAAAATCCCAATTTGCAATTTATAAACTGGACTCCCACGATGCATTTTAGCAGCGTAAAAGATTGTCATGAAAAGTCAAAATAGCTACTCAAGAAACAATTAAAAAAAAAACTTGAATAGGTTCACTGTTGACTGCTGAGGTTTGTAAATAAACTGGTTACTCATACAAACAGCCCGTGAGTGGACAGCAGCACTAAAGGAGCTCAGCGTATTTTAAGTATCCTAAAAAGCTCTTTTGATCGTTGACATGTACACAATAGGAATTTCCATTGTGTGGTCGATTTAGTTTTATTTATAAGCTTAGTCAAGCTCTTTCGGCCAATACCTATACTCGGGTTACATTGCTTGAGTTTTTACATGGGACCGAAATACCTAATTCGCCAATAACTTTACTTAAGCACTCACTAAGCAAAAAGAAAAAAGACCTTAAATATTTATACTTTAATAAAATAATAATTATCATTTTAAATTTATACACAAGTAATTTAGGCCAGAAAAAGTAAGCAATCCTTTTCGAAACTTTCGTGACTACTACGCATGAGCTAATCACAGTCGCCAAGCTATTTTTGCGGTCACTCTATGGTTCGCTGAAACTCACCAGGGCCTTAATTACGAAATATCGCTTCGTACGAAACCTACATAAGAAGACCAGCAGGTTTCGTACGAAGCGTTATTCCGTAATCACCACCCAGGTTTTCAGGAGTGGTGTCCCGTAAATACATTTTGGTTAAAAACCAATGCCATTCGAATCATACTCTAAATAAAGCAGGATCTTTAAACTGACTTAGAAAGACACCATTCTATTCTCCATTTAAATGTAACCACTTCTTTAGCATGTTTAGAAAAAAGTACTTGTTCTGTAGTTGCAAAAATACATGCACTTGAAAATTTAATGAATGGAATGTTGCTCAGTAATTTACCAAATAGGCTATTAGGCACAAGTAACTAGTACCTCAAGTACCGTGCACCAGCGTACCGCATTTAAACAATAATTGCGTTTCATAAAAAGCCCTCATGAGTACCATTAAAATAATGGTTAAATGAGTAGCTTCATCATGCCGGTTAAATTCAAGAACACACAGTTTTGGTCTACTAACTTTGCATGTTTTTGTAATTGTATAGCATGAGAGCCTAAATAGCACCCTACCTACTTTACCAACCATAATTGCACATAATGACAGATTGGCGCCAGTCAGGTCTATGTCTGCGAGCATAGACAACAGAGCCGATTTTAGTGGCCCTTCCCTTTCTTTGGCTGCTCTAGGCGAACCAACGTTTGTAGTTGTTTACACGATCACCCAACCATTTCTATTATAACTATACTCTTAGACAAATACCAGCAAGTTGTAGGTAGAATGATTAGTGGGTACACATTATTTTTGGAAACTGATAGCATCTAAGATGTCTTAAAGCTTAACCGGAGACACCATTAGTCAGTTAGCTCTATGCCACTGGTATTTGAAATTTTAATGTTTTTGGAATACCTACAACATATTTAAAAATTAGTTGTAGCCTTCACACACAGCTTCTTTCTGCCGACTTTTTAGCCGCTATTGGTTAAAAATGACGTTAATGACAGGTAAATGTCATTTTAAACCAATAACAGCAAAGAAGCCAGCAAAAAGAAGCTGCGCGTAAGAGTACCATAAAGGCCGATTTATACAACGTAACTTTTACTTTACTTCGGCGTAACTTCACTTCCACTTAACTTTACAAATTTACCTAATTTACAGACTGCAAAGTTACGTGAAATTGGGATCAGTAAAGCGCATGTGTCTGAACTCGCGACTTCTGACAATTTACACCTGGACGGTAATTATGGAATATCGCTTCGTACAAAACCTACATAAGAAGATCTAACAGGTATCGTACGAAGCGATATTCCGTAATCACTACCCTTGACAATAAGGATGAATATCCCATTTTTGCGAATTTTGCGCATGATGGCCAAGCTCGGGTCTCGAGTTATACGACTTAAAGCTAAATGAATCAGCAAAGTAGCGCTAAAGTAAAGTATAAATTTGCCAATACATTCCCATGTATTTTATTTCAGATTCGGTTAAGTTACGCCGAAGTAAAGCGGAAGTAAAGTGAAAGTTACGGTCTATAAATCGGCCTTAAGTATTTCTAATTTATTAAATGAACAATGCCACTGTGAATCCTTTGTTTGTTTTTGTGAGGTTCGAACGTCACATATTGGGCGCTCCAATTGGTCCGAATGAAACCAGGATTTCAGTTACCAAAAATGAACTAAATTTTGACTTTACCCGACCAAACCATTGGTTGCTATTCGGACCATTCTCTAACTGTACTCCAAGCATTATTGTTTGCTGAATTTCTCCAATAACACAATATTATTATATATTTTAAATTATTTTTTTGCAGACGATGTCATTGTTCGCAGAAAACATAATTAAGACTTTTTGTCATTATATGTAGACTCTAAACATAATGAGCAATTAGAATTCACAGTCATGAACTTTCTTCTAAGAAACCATAAACTTGAGAGTTTTCTAATTAGATACTGTACTAGGTATTTAAGTACCAGCAAAATTATTTTTGGTTTAAGGTGTTCTTCGTAAAGTAATTTTAAAGCTATAAAATAATCATAAATTGTCGGAGAGCTTAATACCTTAGCCAATTAGACTCGTGCCTATGCAAGAAAAGGGCATAAAGTTGTTGAGTCTTTGGTGATTTTTCTAAATTACTTAAGTAACTAAAATGCGGCTTTAATTGCAAAAGGTTAGGGCCGAAGCAGTAAAATTGTCTTTATACAAAATGTTTATTTGTACAATCTTTGGAGAAGTCAGTTTTGTCTTTTTTCCTAGAAAATTATGCTAGTTTTAGCAGATCGATTACAACAATGGACTTAACACATTGTATAATAATAAGTAGCCATTCTGGCAAACTGCAAAAAATCAATTTTAATGGTAAGAATGTACTGATCCGCGAAAAAGCAATTATTGTCCGCAATTACCAACATAATTGCTAAAGATTCCGAGTGATACCCCATTGTAAAAAATGGCTTTATAAACATAAACTAGCTGAGTCGAGGCCGGTAGATCCGACTCTTGAGTTCATTTCTTACGTACAAATTCATTTTTTTGTTAGAATTATAGCGTTTTTTGATGACAGTCCAGTAGGTCCAAAACATAAAAACAACCTTTTACGTTTTTAAAGACATGTCCAATATTTACATTGCATTTAACAAAAAATAGTTTTGGAATAATGAAAATTATACTGAACTTTTAAACCATAAAACCTTTACATGACCCTGAACCCTTGTCTTTTAATTATCCATTCTTTAAGTTTGACTTGATTAATCGTCAAATTATAAATCGTCTTCTGAAGATGACCTACTAGGTCCGAAACATAAGAACAACCTTTTATGTTTTTGAAAACATGTCCAACATTTACCTTGCATTTAACTTAAGATAGTTTTTTAATAATAAAAATCCTATTGACCTTTCAAACAATATGACCTTGACATGACCTTGAACTACTGTCCTTTGGTTATCCATCCTCCAAGTTTAAGACCTTTAACTATTGTGGTGTATGAGATAATTGAAGTCAAACTATAAATCGTTCCCTGAAGATGACTTACTAAGTCCGAAACACAAGAACAACCTTTTGTGTTTTCAAAAACATGTCCAACATTTACCTTGCATTTACCTTAACATAGGTTTTTAATAATAAAAATGCTATTGACCTTTTAAACAATATGACCTTGACATGACCTTGAACTATTGTCTGTTGGTTATCCATTCTCTAAGTTTGAGACCTTTTACTATTGTGGTGCATGGGATAATTGAAGTCAAACTATAAATCGTTCCCTGAAGATGGCTTACTAAGTCCGAAACACAAGAACAACCTTTTGTGTTTTCAAAAGCATGTCCAACATTTACCTTGCATTTACCTTAACATAGGTTTTTAATAATAAAAATGCTATTGACCTTTTAAACCATATGACCTTGACATGACCTTGAACTTTTGTCTGTTGGTTATCCATCCTCTAAGTTTGAGACCTTTAACTATTGTGGTGCATGGGATAATTGAAGTCAAACTATAAATCGTTTCCTGAAGATGGCCCACTAAGTCAGAAACATAAGAACAACCTTTTGTGTTTTCAAAGACATGTCCAAAATGTACCCTGTATTTAACGTGACATAGTTTTTTAATAATAAGAATGCTATTGACCTTTAAAAAGACATGACCTTGACCTGATCTTGAACCCCTGTCTTTTGTGTATCCATCCTCCAAGTTTTGAGACCTCTAACTATTAAGGTGTATGAGATAATTGAAGTCAAACTATAAATCGTTTCCTGAAGATGGCTTACCAAGTCCGAAACACAAGAGCAACTTCTTGTGTTTTCAAAAATATGTCCAACATTTACCTTACATTTTCCTCAACATAGCTTTTTAGTAATAAAAATGCTATTGACCTTTCAATCAATATGACCTTTACATGACCTTGAACTCTTATCTTTTGGTTATCCATCCTCCAAGTTTGAGACCTTTAACTATTATGGTGTATGAGATAATTAAACTCAAACTATAAATAATTCCCTGAAGATGGCTTACTAAGTCCGAAACACAAGAACAAGCATTTGTGTTTTCGAAAACATGTCCAACATTTACCTTGCATTTACCTTAACATACATTTTTAATAATAAAAATGCTATTGACCTTCAAAAAGATATGACCTTGACATGACCTTGAACCTCTCTCTCTTGTGTATCCATCCTCCAAGTTTGAGTCCTCTAACTATTGAAGTATTGGAGCTATGTCAATGCAAACATTGACATTTGAAAACGTCATAGCTCTTTTCCTAGACATAGAATTTTTTTTAAAAATTTTTGACACAAAGGGCCCTCCGAAAGAATATGTTTAAGCAAAAAAAAATCACAATATTTTGGGCTAGATTTTTTTTTGCATGCAATATCTACTAACCTTGACCAGTGGTCAGTATGACCTTGTGGTCATCTTGACCACAAGACTTTGGTATTTACTTATGCCAAGTTTGAACCTTCTACCTAGTACCATAATTGAGTAAATTACGGTTAAAGAAATTTTTTGCTCCGTCCATCCATCCATCCATCCATCCATCCATCCATCCATCCATCCTAACATACACCAAAGTGATATTTTTTAATAACTACCCAGTGGATGGTCCGATTGATATGATTCTAGTATCAAAAGATCGGTAATTTTTTGTAGCATCTTTCCAACACCCCTAACATTTACGTATCTTGCTTCGTTTAGGCACAGTTTCAAAAAAACATCGATTTTCAGAAATTGCAATTACAATAGTACATTTCCTTTAGAGAAATGAACTAAAACTCTCTTTTAATCTTTGTGTACGTCGGTAGATAGAAGTAGCCAACAACAATATTAATCCAGTGTATCAAATTTACGAGTCAATTGAAAATTTCTTGATAGCAATCTTCGGCACAGTGCACACACCGCGAGCGGAATCTCGTTTTTCTGGTTTGTTATATTGGTAGACGTGGGTACCCACTACCCAACTATTGCATTTACTTTTATCTTAATGTATGTAATTGTAAATGGCCTTAATGACTTCGTACTGAGCTTTATTTTTTGTTTTAATTAAGGCACGACATAGTGCGACTGAAGCACAATAAAAGTTATAAAATGCTTTGCTGAGCAACCGAAAACTTGCAAATAATGTTTGGCTTTGATTTAAAGCAATATTTTCAAAGAATCTTTTAAAATGGAGTCTGTTAAAGAAGGTAACAAAATTTAAGACGGGGCCGGTTGCTTAAGGTGACGGGGCACTTAATTTATTTTAGATTTCAAGAATTCTAATTTTTTTTTTTGTTCTAAAATAAACGAATTGTAAGATTTTATGCACCCCGACCTTAAGCAGCCGGCCTCGTCTTAAATATGTGAAAATATTGATGCCGCAAAAACTGTATTCCGCATTTGTTCATTCATTCATTTAAAAAAGCTAAACCTGATCAATTTACGTGATGATTTTTGATAGATGAGTGGTTATTAAATGTATTTACGGTATGAATATTTTAGATTTAAGAAAAAAAATTGTTTGCTTTCAAAAAAAAATAAAGTAGTTTTTTGGTTTTTTTCTTATATATCATTTTTTGATATTATTTTAAAACCAAACTTTCTGACTCCAAAGAAGGGAATATGGTCAATTTAATCCTACCATTAGATTTTAAAAATTCCGCTTGGTTTGTAAATCTTGAATGATTGAAACGACTACTCTACTTGCACAACAACCTGCCGGCCCCCTCTTAATAGAAAAATCAGTTGTCAGATAAAAAGGAAATGTAGAAATGAAATCTACGAGGTGCCCAAAAATTGGCGCATAAACGCGACGATACGTTATTGGGTCATGTCTAGGGATCCCTTGAAAAATGTTTAAAAAAAATCATCTCATATACCCTTGGAGATATAAGGTCCCAAAGTGAAAAACTTCGAACGCTCATACCTTGAAGATAACATCACATTTACATATTAAGGGAAAAAATGGTTTAATACAAAGCTGCAGTCTATCCTAAACCATTTCACCATTTGTTTATCATTTAAAATTTAAATAGTCAAATTACATTTTTATACTCAATTTAATTTTACAAAATTTTTATGAAATGAAGCTGACAACAATGTCAATAAAATCTAATGCAAAAGTGTATGATCAAGACTCATAGATGAGATTTTTAATACTAGACTGTGTTGCCGAATTTATGCAACTTTGTTCGCATTTTCCTCAATGAATATAACAGATGGATTTTTTTAATAATTTTTCAGAAATCCCTAGGAATGCCCCAACAACGTACCATCGCGCTTATGCGTCAATTTTTGGACACCCTGTAAGGTTAAACAAATCTAAACTTGTAGTAACTTGTTCAAATAAAGTCTGGCTATTTCTAATTTTATCAGATAACTCATATCATTCTGTGACGTCACTACCCCTACGCTACCTCAATCGCAACTTCAAAACTTTTATCACCATTTTTATTTTTACAGTATTTCTCACGCTTTAGATCATTGCAAATTCCTAAAAATCTCCTACCATATCTAAATACATCAGATATGTCATTAATTTCCCACAAACAAACCTGATCAGGTATCTGTCTCAATTAGAAAATTATGTAATGTAATCTTGGAACTTGAAATAAAAGAACGTGCTCTTTCCTTCCAGCGTCTTACCGCGTTCCTCTTGAATAAACTGAATGAAATCCTAAATAGGAAAACACGTAAATAACTTCAACAACTTAGCGAGACAAATATTTGTAAATATACCTAGCTCTATAAAAACATTTTAAGTAAAAATAAACACAGTTTAACTCGATAAATAAATAAATTTGGAATCTCTTCAATTAGGTTTTAGAACATCAAAGCAAATAGTAACTGGGTTATAATTACGTTTACCAACAGGTAAAATATCTGGTGGCTAATGGACATTGTTAGCGCTTCAGTTTTTTGTAAACAAAAACTGTTAAATGGAAACATTTTTCACTCTAAAAACGCTTACTTTAAAAATAAATTTTATATGCTACAGTTTCGAAAATTAACTTATGCGTCTTTTCATCGTCAGTACGCTCAACAACAAAAAGTCACTATACGGAAATCTGCAAATTGGTTATAAGTAAATAAACGACCATTGGATTAAAATAGTTGCCATAAATGGTCGGCGAATGGTATTTAAATTGTTGATACCAAACTTGTTAGGCAGTTGTTATCTCGCTTGTTATAAATTATAATGAAAAAAACAAAATCTCCCATAGTTAAATATTAATATGATAAGTTATGCGCTTGCAGCAATTTGCAGAAATGTAGAAGTTAAACTGTACTTAGAAAATACCAAGTTTGAAATAAGTTTTTCTCTAATATCATATTAAGCTTCCTACAAACTAATAACATGAGATATTCAATTACTTATAGAGAAACAGTGGCCTTTCCGGGAAACAGGTATACCAACTTGAGAATATTTAAATACCAGAGTATCTAGTTTAAACGCATGTAATTCAAAAATATGAGAATAAATGCCAGTTATTCGATAATTGGATGTGGAAAAACTATGGCAAAAACTGCTGGAATAGATGATATTAAAGTTGTTCTCACTTCCTTATTATTCCGTACAAGAGTTCAACACGAATGCATGCAATGGGTTGCATTCCATATTTGTAACGGTTCCTCGACAGCAGCTCTATGAGATTCTGACTTATCGGGCAAGTTAGAACAGATCTCGCATAAATATGAATTCATAACAAGAGCGGGTTAGATCAGTGAGAGGAATAGATCATTTAAAAAGTTAAACTTCGCAGATCGCTGATTTTTATGACTATTTTTTTAATTATTATATAATTGTTACATTCTATATGATACTCTTCGCAGTAGATAATTAAAAAGGTGCATTTTTAATTTTATTAAAAAAAACGTAAAACTTATTTTTTTTGTAAACGGGTGGGAATACAAAAAAATTACCATATGCTTTTTTATATGGGAAAATACAATCTTTAATTTAATTAAGAATATTTTTTTTCGTAAAGTTTATATTAACGAAAATATGAATTTTTTTCTACTTTGGGGGTGTTTTTAACCCTCTATTTATTATCTGATTTTTTCCAAAAACAATAAGGCTCTTCCTCTAAATGTGATTGATTTTCGTGTTAAATCTCAAGTCGATCCGATTAACCGTTCTTGAGTTATGGTGGTCACAAATTTCGTTACAGAGAGACGGACAAAAAATAAAAGCCTTAAAAAGTCATGAAACGAACGAATCTGCAAAAAATTTTGCTCTAGGACGAATATTAACGATTTTAGAGAAGGTCCGACCAATCGCAATATACTCTTCGACTTTGTCTGCAAAGAGAATAATAATTATTATTATTATTGTAAATCCTATGGATAAGCTTCCAATTCAGAATGCAATTAGTTTTAATATAATCTATGATAACAGGAAATTGTAACTTTAAGAGCAAAAGAAGCACGAGCTAAAAAAAGAGAAAATAGATCGATATCCGGTGCAAAAAAAATCCTTTTTACATAATTCCACTTCATTCATCCATATGAATATCCTGCATAGAGGATTTGAAATTTAAATTACTCTATCTGGCATTAAAACCATTTGCACTTCACTTGGTAATTAACTAATTAAACTAGTACGGGTGGATTTGCTGTGGGCGAGCAGGAAATCGAAACCGGTAAAATTACTCATCAAGACCTGTCATAAATGGATTAAAAATAGAAGGATGTTTTGTAGAATAATTTCTAACAAGTTGAGACACAAAGTCTAAAGTTTACGTGAACGCAAAAGCAGTTTTTAATTTATTAGACACTGACAGCTCAGTTGAAAGTGCATTGGACCAGTAAATTAGAGTATCTTGGTTCGTACCCAGGTACCGGAACATCCTTTTTTGTTTTTTTCTTTCACTTAAAAAAATTAACATTTAAAATTAACACAAAATAGGTTGTTTCCCATGGATTAAATGACGGTTTTAAAACAAGAAACATAATTGCATATAAAAATTATTAGTTTTTAAGTCGAGTTTTAAGTACCTACACTAATTTTGCCAATCATTTTTTTTTGTTGCGAAAAATACTATAATTGTCAGCCAAAGTATAAGTACTACTAACTACTTGAAAAATATCAATTTCTTATCTAAATATACGTAATGGTGCACTAAATACCTTACATATTTTACACCTGCATAAAAAAATTGATAACGCCAAATTTTTTGTTGACTCATATACCTTGTGAATTATGTAGAATTGTAAAACCTTTACCAGTGCCATGAAATAAGTTATTTTAGACTTTAGGGACTTTAAAGGGGAATGTCGCGAAGCACTGTGGTTACGTAAAGTTGGTTGCCTAAAATCAACAAAAAACAGCACTTTCTGGTCATTGCTCAGTGGGTTTATAAGGCAGGCCGCACACCAAAGAAATAAAAGACGTAAGGTTTGAAATGAAAAAATAGAACACGGCTTAAGCAATTGGAGACCGCACACCGATGAGACGAAAGTATTTCACATCTGGCAATGATTTATTATGTTTAAAACCCATTTGAAACCTTTTTGATGAAATAGATCATGTTCTATTTTTCTATCTCGGTTTCAACGTTTCTTCCATTTAACTTGTATAATTTTTGCAGTTTTTTTGCAAAAGATTAACCTGCAATTTTTTTTTACGGGATAATTTTTGCCAGGCGTTTTTTATTAATTCATATGAACATTATACTTGTTTTTATTACTCTGCCAATTTAATTTTATAATAATATTAGATCGTTAAAAAACCACCAAGTACCATATGGATCTACATAAACAAAATTTTTTTTATCTATTTATAACTTTAAAATACCTAAATACAAAATAAATAAAATTAGGATTTCTTTATTTTTGAGATGCCGTTAAGGGCTGTTCCCTTAAATAATTCATTGCTTGCACTAAAATGTTGTTTTAGATCGAAACAATGTTACTGTCATTCTTGCCTTGATGGTTTACAATAACAGTAATAAATAACCCAAGAATAATAAGATGTACAATACAACCCTGCAGTGACACTCGACTTGACCACCCCATCTAAAAGTAGGTAATAAAAATGTTAGATTCAGCGGAGAAGGTACAGCATGTTTTTAATGTAAAAAACTAAAGTAAAATTCAGTAGTAAGTCTGAGTGGAAAGGGTTAAGCTCGTTAAAGAAATATTATCTTTAAAGTAAATTATAATTAAGTCCTTTTATTGTTTATTCTTAATTTTGTGTTTGTGAAAATAAAATGAGAAACGTTGTGATTATTGTGGAACAATACGAGGAGTTGTACAATTACAACTTGGATAAATACTCAAACAAACAAGCTCAAGAAAAACCAAATAAACATTATGATTTATTTTATTATATGGGTGCACCCAGTAACGTCGTTTTCTTTTGGGTTTTTTTTTTGCCAACAAAAAAGTTGACAAAAGACCAACTACAACTTCGTCATCGGATTCCATCTAGAACGAAGGACACTGAGAAACTGTTTTATTTGGGTTTCTTCAGTTAGTGTATGCGAAAGAGATGGTTTCGTGGTATCTATTTCATCTGCTAGGTTTCACATCTGGTCGTTTGAAACCTAACATTTTACGTTTCTTTGGTGTGCGGCTTGCCTAAGAGTTAATTTTAATTAAAAATTGTGCTTACCAACAACATAAATAAACAAAGCACAAGTTGACATATTCTAAAGGTCCATCAATAAGCGTATAAATACATAATTTTGGCAATTTAGAAGCACTATTTTTTTGCATTTTAAATTGCCAAAATTCTGTATTAAACGCTTATTGATGGACTTTTAGAATATGTCAACTTGTGCTTTGTTTATTTATGTTGCTGGTAAGCACAATTTTTAATTAAAATTAACTCCTATATACCCACTGAGCAATGACCAGAAAGTGGTGTTTTTTGTTGATTTTAGGCAACCAACATCACATAACCACAATTTCTATGCTTCTTTCTATGCGACGTTCCTTGTTAATGGCGTTTTTGAGTTAGTAATCTTTTATTTTTTTAAGTTGTTTCGATTTTTGGAATTTATTGGATCCGCATCAAAAATTCGATGTGACCTTCCCTTTAGATATGTCTGGCGCCAGTAAGCGCCACCGATTATCTATTCGCGTTTTTGATAGCAACCAAAATCAAAGGTTACATAATTTGACTATCACCTCAATATATTTTAGCAATGATTAATCACTAAAAATTATACAAGATTGTGCAACCACACCGCCGCTTATTAAAATTAATTAAAAACCATTTCTTATTTCAATTTCATCAATAATAGGACGCCATGTCAAAGTTGAACGAACTTTTCGATGTTATAAACAATTTGTTTAGGAGCTATTGCAACAATCGAGGCAACAATCTTCGAGTTTAATCAACGAAGTGGTGATTATTGCTTACATTGTACGACGAAATTAAAAATTAATTAAAATAAAATACTTACCGAGTAATGGTTGTTGTGCAGAAAATTGAAGCCAAGGCTGATGGTTAGTTTTTTGTTGTACAGGTTTATTTATCGTATTACTGGTCGGGAAGTTATTTTCCTCGATTTCAAACCCTTGAACCATATTTCTCGACGAAACAAAACTTAGCACAAGCACCACAATCCACATTTTGACGTCTAACAAAATCGAAATAAAGTCTTTCCTATTTTTAACATCGTCAGGGCGCACTTGAGAGTTTCTGTTTAAATTGAAGTTTTGGGATGCATTGACGATGTCGTCGGAAAGTGTATGTTTATTTTTAAAAGTATTCAAGTGGAGTAAACTTAAGGAACACATGGCGCCCGATAAACCAAACAGTTTTTGTTTAATTACAAACAAAATTTAAAACATTTATCAACTAGGCACACTTTGATTATTTAAATTGATTGCGCGAGTGATGCAATTGGTTTGTGGAAATTGTTATTATAAAAGTACAACCAACTTTGACATTTCACTTATGTGCTCTAGAAAATCGTAATGCGGCGGAGCTTTGCGATATCGTACAACGATGCTCACTGTTTGAAAGCTACTGGCGCACTGAGAAACTTTCGTCTCGCTCGACGATCGAGCGTGCTTTGGAACTTCAGCAAAGAGCTTCTTTCAGGATAAAGCTCTCCATACGCTACATCTTCAGAATAAAACATGATTAAAGTATATGTTTTCTACTTCCGCCTTTAAAATGATATCGCACGACTTGAACAAACCTAAAACAATCACGTAATCATTGTCTTGGCCGTGAGTAATAGCATATTACAGGATGAAGTTGCAACCAGCTCTTTATTCACGGGCTTAAGCAGAAAATGACAGATGACGTTTTTTGTATTTAGTTTGGTGGTCAAAAAAGTACAAGTAACAAGTTACAGTGAATAATTAAGTATATAAGTTTCTTAAGAATGAAAGCCATTGCAAATGTGGTTAGTGTTAGTATTCACGGATGTCAACAAGTCTGCTAGAAAAACGCGTTGAATTTAAAACCATGAGTTGTTTTTGGAGTATTTTTATAATTTAAGACACTATTTAGTGCAGCAGAGGTAGGATTTGAAATATTTGAATTTAACTTATCCTTTTATTGAATATTACGACATACAGGGTGTCTCATTGATATAATATACTGATTTAACCACGTATTCCTTGGAAAAAAATAAGAAAAAAAGTTCATATAAACATGTGTCCGATTTTGATCCCTTAGTGAGTTTTAGTCCTCTTAAAAAACCCTGAAAAATCAGTTTTTTTGAAATATTTCCGAAACGAATAATATTTTCAAAAAATTTTATAGGACCTTTTTGATTTATCTAATTACTAGAAATATTTTCTCACTCGTAAAATTTTGAAAAAAGTGTTTATAGTGGGGATTCTTGGGGAGCTGTAAGTTAAAAAAAAGTCAAAATCGGACATACTATCGTGGACATGGAATTTAAAACGATCAATTTTTGCATTGTAAATATGGTCAAAATAGTGGCTTAAACATCTCAAGTTTTATGCGAAGTGGACATTAACAAGAAACGTTTCTCTGATGTTTTACGAAGATTAGGGACTTATTGTTATCCTAAAACAAAATTATTTGAAAAAGGAAGTATATTCTTACTATTTTTCTCGCCGGCAGCACATTTTACATAATTTATTTTAATAAAATACATTTGACGCATTTGTTGTCAAAATAACATTCGAAAACTGACATAAAAATACCTCATTCACAGTAGAGTAAAATTCAAAAAATCCAAGCTGGCTGATAATAAATCGTTTTAAATTCCATGTCCACGATAGTATGTTCAGGAACTTTTTTTCTTATCTTCGTCCAAGGAATATGTGGTTAACTCAGTGTACTATATCAATGGGGCACCCTGTATATCTTGTTTTCTACTTCTTAAATGTTTTTCCCAACCTAACTTTACTTCAAATCGGCAATGTATGCTTTTAAGAAGTCCTATATTTTTTAATTTTGGAGTCGTAGAAAAAGTACTGTTTGCAACATTTATAAACGTCTTTATTCACTCGTTTGTAAAACCTCGCATGCGCTCGTGTTTTAACAAACTCCTGAATAAAGACTCGTTAATAAAACTTTAAACAAAAATTACTCTTAAAACATTTTACCTTAGTTCCATCTAAAAAAGTGCTGTTGTACATTTTTGTATAAAATTACCTAAATAGAATGTTACTTAGGGCATATTTGAAGTCTGATAGTGTATGGCTCGCTTTAACAATCCACTTAAGCCGTATCTCGCGGTATGTTTAACTAAGTCGATGAGTCTGTTGTTTTTCAGAGCTCCATGCGGTTACGCCCCCCTATCCCCCCAGGACCCCCCTTGAAGATGTTTATAATTACTGTAAGATACAAGAATATACACTCACATCAATTCAATATCTATTTTTTATCGGGGTGTTCTTATAATACGATAAAACTCGCCTTTGAGTTTAAGTTACTTTATTTTACGATGATATATTTATTTTTAAGGTCCATTAGGTATCTTAATTGATTTACTAAAATAAATACCTTAATGGAAATTTAATCTGTATGCCTTTCGGTTACCTCGGTTGTGATTCAATGTCAAAAACGTGCACCAAAAAAAATGTCTGCTAAGCATTTTTGAAAATTTTTAAAATTTTGACCAACTTTGAAAAGCTCTAGCAAAAAAACAAAAGCACTTGAAAAAAATCCAATGGCAGATTTGTTTTCCAGGACTATTAGTTAGTGTAAAACCACAGTTTCAGACAAATCTATTTTTTCAAAATTTACCTCATTTTGTAGCAAGGGGTAAAGGTCCAAATTTTCTCAGTTTTTAAATGATCAGGGCCACAAGTAATTTTTGTCAGCAATAAATGCCATCAATGCTTATGTAAAACGAGCTGCTAAATCCGTATCTGGCACTTAAAAAGTTCCAACGCTTTTGGTTTAATTGCTATGAGCTTTCAAACGCAATTTCAAACGTGACACCCAATTTTTTTCAAAATGCTCTAATTTTCGAAATATTTTGTTTGGAAAAAATACAAATGTAAATTATTATTCTACAGCAAAAATGCAACCTAGAAAATAAATTTTATTAATATCCGAGACAAAAAAACATTTCTGCAGAGCTTTTTTGAAATTTGACCAACTTTGAAAAGCTCTAACAAAAAAACAAAAGCCCTTGGAAAAAATCCAATTGCAGGTTTGTTTTCTAGGACTATTAGTTAGTGTAATAGCATAGTTTCAGGCAAATCTATTTTTTTAAAATTAACCTCATTTTGTAGCAAGGGGTAAGGGTCCAAATTTTCTCAGTTTTTAAATTATCACGACCACAAGTAATTTTAGCCAGCAATGAATGCCATCAATGCTTATGTAAAACAAGCTGCTTAATCCGAATCAGGCACTTAAAAAAGTTCCAACGCTTTTGGTTTACTTGCTATGAGCTTTTAAACGCAACTTCAAACGCGACACCCAATTTTATGAAAGATGCTCTAATTTTTGAAATAATTTTTTTGGAAAATCGGAGACAAAAAAAATTTCTGCAGAGCTTTTTTGAAAATTTTTGAAATTTGGCCAACTTTGAGAAGCTTTAGCAAAAAAACAAAAGCACTTGGAAAAAATCCAATTGCAGATTTGTTTTCTAGGACTATTAGTTAGTGTAAAAACACAGTTTCAGGCAAATATATTTTTTCAAAATTTACCTCATTTTGTAGCAAGGGGTAAGGGTCCAAATTTTCTCAGTTTTTTAATTATCACGGTCACAAGTAATTTCTGTCAGCAATGAATGCCATCAATGCTTATGTAAAACAAGCTGCTTAATCCGAATAAGAAACTCAAAAAGTTCCAACGCTTTTGGTTTAATTGCTATGTGCTTTCAAACGCAACTTCAAACGCGACACCCGATTTTTTTTAAAATGCTCTAATTTTCGAAATATTTTTTTTTGAAAAAATATGAATGTAGATTCTTATTCTTCAAACAAAAAAGGAACCTACAAAATAAATTTAATTAAAATTGGAGACAAAAAAATTTTTACCAAAGCTTTTTTGAAAATTTTTGAAATTTGGCCAACTTTAAAAAGTTCTAGTAAAAAAACAAAAGTTCTAGGAAAAAAATCAATTGCAGATTTGTTTTATACGACTACTAATTAAGTTAACAACACAGTTTCAGGCAAATCTATTTTTTCAAAATTTACCTTATTTTTTAGCAAGGGGTAAGGGTACAAATTTTCTCAGTTTTAAAATTATCACGGCCACAAGTAATTTTTGTCAGCAATAAATGCCATCAATGCTTATGTAAAACAAGCTGCTGAATCCGAATCTGACACTCAAAAAGTTCCAACGCTTTTGGTTTAATTGCTATGAACTTTCAAACGCATCTTTAAACGCGACACCCAATTTTTTTCAAAATGCTCTAATTTTTAAAATATTTTTTTTAGAAAAATATAAATGTAGATTCTTGTTCTACAGCAGAAATGCAACCTACAAAATAAATTTTATTAAAATCGGAGACAAAAAAAAATTCTGCAGAGCTTTTTTGAAAATTTTTGAAATTTGACCAACTTTGAGAAGCTCTACCAAAAAAACAAAAGCACTTGGAAAAAATTCAATTGTAGATTTGTTTTCTAGGACTATTAGGTAATGTAAAAACACAGTTTCAGGCAAATCTATTTTTTCCCAATTTACCTCATTTTTTAGCAAGGGGTAAGGGTACAAATTTTCTCAGTTTTTAAATTATCACGACCACAAGTAATTTTTGTCAACAATGAATGTCGTCAATGCTTATGTAAAACGAGCTGCTAAATCCGTATCTGGCACTTAAAAAGTTCCAACGCTTTTGGTTGAATTGCTATGAGCTTTTAAACGCAACTTTAAACGCGACACCCGATTTTTTTTAAAATGCTCTAATTTCCGAAATATTTCTTTTGCAAAAAATATAAATGTAGATTCTTATTTTACAAGAAAAAAGCAACCTACAAAATAAATTTTATTAAAATCGAAAACAAAAAAAATTTCTGCAGAGCTTTTTTGAAAATTTTTGAAATTTGGTCAACTTTGAAAAGCTCTAGCAAAAAAACAAAAGCATTTGGAAAAAAATCAATTGCAGATTTGTTTTCAAACACTATTAGTTAACGTAAGAACACAGTTTCAGGCAAATCTATTTTTTAAAAATTAACCTCATTTTGTAGCAAGGATCCAAATTTTCTCAGTTTTTAAATTATCACGGCCACAAGTAATTTTTGTCAGCAATGAATGCCGTCAATGCTGATGTAAAACGAGTTGCTAAATCCGAATATGATACTTAAAAAGTTCCAACGCTTTTGGTTTAATTGCTATGAATTTTCAAACGCATCTTTAAACGCGACACCCAATTTTTTTCAAAATGCTCTAATTTTTAAAATATTTTTTTTAGAAAAAATATAAATGTAGATTCTTATTCTACAGCAGAAATGCAACCTACAAAATAAATTTTATTAAAATCGGAGACAAAAAAAATTCTGCAGAGCTTTTTTGAAAATTTTTGAATTTTGACCAACTTTGAGAAGCTCTACCAAAAAAACAAAAGCACTTGGAAAAAATTCAATTGTAGATTTGTTTTCTAGGACTATTAGGTAAT
Source organism: Cartodere bifasciata (assembly GCA_963920755.1). NCBI lineage: Eukaryota > Metazoa > Arthropoda > Insecta > Coleoptera > Latridiidae > Cartodere > Cartodere bifasciata. The sequence goes on along the minus strand of OY987196.1, from coordinate 3,695,822 downwards.
GTAAAAACACAGTTTCAGGCAAATCTATTTTTTCCCAATTTACCTCATTTTTTAGCAAGGGGTAAGGGTCCACATTTCCTCAGTTTTTAAATTATCACGGCCACCAGTAATTTTTGTCAGCAATGAATGCCATCAATGCTTATGTAAAACGAGCTGGTTAATAATGGCTAATTAAGTTAATAACACAGTTTCAGGCAAATCTATTTTTTTTTAAATTTACCTCATTTTTTAGCAAGGGGTAAGGGTACAAATTTTCTCAGTTTTTAAATTATCACGGGCACAAGTAATTTTTTCCAGTAATGAATGCCATCAATGCTTATGTAAAACGAGCTGCTAAATCCGAATCTGGCACTTAAAAAGTTTCATCGCTTTAGGTTTAATTGCTATGCGCTTTCAAACGCAACTTCAAACGCGACACCCAATTTTTTTTAAAATGCTCTAATTTTTGAAATATTTTTTTTGGAGAAAATATGAATGTAGATTCTTATTTTAATACAAAAAAGCAATCCACAAAATAAATTTTATTAAAATCGGAAACAAAAAAAATTTCTGCAGAGCTTTCTTGAAAATTTTTGAAATTTGGCCAACTTAGAAAAGCTCTAGCAAAAAAACAAAAGAACTTGCAGATTTCTTTTTTACGACTATTAGTTAACGTAAAAACACAGTTTCAGGCAAAACAATTTTTTAAAAATTTACCTTATTTCGAGGCAAGGGGTAAGGGTACATATTTTCTCAGTTTTTAAATTATTACGACCACATGTAATTTTTGCCAGCAATGAATTCCATTAATGCTCATGTAAAACGAGCTGCTTAATCCGAATCTGGCACTTAGAAAAGTCCAACGCTTTTGGTTTACTTGCTATGAGCTTTTAAACGCAACTTCAAACGCGACACCGATTTTTTTCAAAATACTCTAATTTGCGAAATATTTTATTTGGAGAAAATATAAATGTCGATTCTTATTCTACAACAAAAAAGCAATCTAGAAAATAAATTTTATTAAAATCGGAAAACAAAAAAACTTTTGCTTAACATTTTTGAAAATTTTGTATAACTCTAGCTTTAGCTACCCTTAAATTTTAAGGACCCCCTATTAAAGCTTGTATTTCTTCTCATTTCTTTTGTATGTAGTTAGTTTAAAACAATGAAAAGTGGCCGTAGCATCCTGAACAACAATCAATTTTTGAAATCTCATTCTGTCTCGATTAAAAATAATAATAAATCTTAAAAATGCGGCTTAAAATGCAAGTCACTGTTTCAGATTAGTATTAAATAATAAACACAAGAAGGAGAGGCACCGACAAAACTTATTTACAATTTTCTTGGTTCTGATCTTTGATAATTTAAAACAATTACCTTGAAGCGATTTTTTGTCTTGTTGCCCCATTAGAGGCATCTGAAAAATTATTAAATTACATGAGAATGCAGTTAAATTAATAGGTAATTAAACATTTTGATCATTATGCATAAAACGATGTTTTATAATATAAATTGCAGCCAAAACTAGAAGATAGATTTGTAAAAAAACTAAGAGCATTTTTTTTTGTTTCTGTATAGTCCATATTTTTGTGTTACCACGCATTTTTGAATGAAAAACTATTCTAGGTAGCCCTAATGACATCGTAATAATACGTTGCACCATTTTTTCCAACGAACAAAAGACTCAACCGCTTATTTGTCAACAATTTCCGCTAGTTGTTTTCGTTTGAAAGCCACTTATTTCGAGACAATCGGTGGTCTAAAAAGTCCAAAAATGGCTATTTAAAAGCAGGGGCGACGCGGTTTCGAGACAGAAATTACAGGTATCGACATGTAGTTAGTTAATAATAGTTATCAGAAAAAGTCAACCGACGAGCGAAGGTTGGGACATTTTACAAGCTTGTTCCATTATCCAGGTAAAATTATTATCTCTTGAGAAAAGTGGACGATAGCTAAGAGAATGCCTACTCGTAGGAAGGTATGGGTGTCCAAAAAATGGCGCATAAACGCGATGGTACGCTCTTGGGGCATTCTCAGCGATCCCTAGAAAATTGTCAAAAAAAATCCATCTGTTATATTCATCGAGAAAAATGCGAACAAAGTTGCATAAATTCGGCAACACAGTCTAGGAAAATACATCTAAAAATTATATCTATAAGTCTAAAAATCCCATTTATGAGTCTTGATCATACACTTTTGCACTAGATTTTATTGACGTTGTTGTCAGCTTCATTTCATAGAAATTTTGTAAAATTAAATTGATTATAAAAATGTAGGGGTAAACGGACCAGTGAGTGACCGAATTCTGAAGTTGTCATTTTATAATGGAGAAAAAAGTATGTTTGAGCGAATATTTTTTACAATTAACTTAATAGTTTGTATAAAGGGGAATTAAAGAACAGTTAAAAATGATTTTTATACAAAATATACAATAAGAAATTATTTTAAACACAATTTTATTGAAAACAACCAAATGCCCCAGTAAGTGACCGCTTTCACCAGTGAGTGACCGGCATTTGCCCCAGTGAGTGACCGCTTTAAATTTTTGGATAAGTTCGGGTATTTATGTTATTTATTAATTATCACAAAAATTATTAACAAGTTTTTAGCTACTTTACATGCATGGTAAATGTTAGAGTGCCTTGATGTCATATTGACAGTTATTGTCGCCTTATAGAGTGACGACATGCATCATTCCTTCTCTGTCATACAGATAACGTCATCAACGTTATAGCCAAAGTGACAACAATTACAACTTACAATCACAATTAATGACGTTATCTGTATGACAGAGAAGGAATGATGCATGTCGTCACTCTATAAGGTGACAATAACTGTCAATATGACATCAAGGCACTCTAGTAAATGTAAGTAACAAAAAAATAGGCAAAACAGTAAAAAAAAATTGCAAAAAATGTATTCATCTCTAACTTATCTGATATATCCGAAAAGAATTAAAACCATAATGGTACGTATTCTTTAACTACCTAATTGTTTTTTAAAACAACCTATTCCTATTATAATATTTTTAAAATTTACCTACCTTACTAAAAAATTCGCGAGCAAACTCTCATTATTCAAATGATTTATAAGTGGATTTTTTTATAAGGATACACAATTAGAGGATATTAAACCTTCCCATCATCAGCTAATGTAGAACGAAGAACTGTGACTGTGATTTATTGCTGGAAATAGTTCTTTTTTCCAATAATTTAATGAAAATTAAATTTTTTTTGACAACAAATACTTTGACAACCAAAGCGGTCACTCACTGATGAATTTTCAAATCGAGGGTACCAGTAGTTGACCGGCTTATTTTTCGATAAAAATAAATTAAAATGATATTTGTTAATGCTTTACGATTAAAAATAAGATTAATCAATTATTTACATCCATCAAATATGGTTTTCACCCACTGGCTTTACAAATAACGAATATTTTTTGTGAAGTTGACTTTTTTCAACGCGACTTTTTGTTTGCTTATTTTTGTCGCGACCACGAGAACAATTTTTAGTTTTAATAATTTCTAATATTTCAAAGCATATTGACCATAAATTGTTTATGCATTTAATAAAAAAATATATTTTACAACCAAAGGAACACCAAATTTAGCCAAAATATTTCCTAGTTTTTAGTTATTTTAATTTTTATAGCGAAGCGGTCACTCACTGGTGCCCGGTCACTCACTGGTCCGTCTACCCCTAATTCGACCATTTAAAAAATAAACAAATGGTGGAATGGTTTAAGATTGACTAATGCTTTGTATTAAACTATTTGTTTCGTTAATATGTGCTGTTATATTCAAGATATAAGCGTTTAAAGTTTCGCACTTTGGGGCCTCATATCTCCGAGGGTATATGAGATAGATTTTTTTTAACAATTTTCTGGGGCTCCCTAGACATGCACCAACAACGTACCATTGCGTTTATGCGCCATTTTTTGGACACCCTGTAGTTTTAAAATAAAAAAGGTCCCACGTCGAACGACGATTTTGCGGCACTCTATAACTAATTTGTGTAATCTTTTGCTTTAAGTGCTTTTCGAAACTTTTGGTTTGAAATAAAGGTATATTTAGGAGTTTTATTGCGGTCCTTCTAGTAAGGACTCGAGCGCTATCGCACTCATTCATTATTTTCCGAAATTATTTAGTAATGATAGTGACTGGTGTTTTTTTGAGTAAACCACAAAAATTATCTCAAGAATGCATTAAGTCGATTTTTTACTGATGACAAATGCTTTAAGATTTTAAACACTTTAATGTACATGATAATACAACTCCGGGACATCCTGTATAAAAATTGTACCTTTTCTGCAAATATGCTTTTATTTCATTTTATTTCTGCCTAATTACCTACATTATTTTGATAAATACGTAATTCTGTACAAGTAATACAATCTCATAAGTCATAAAACGCAAAGTTGTTCTACTCGAGGCTTGGTAATTAAAGCCAAACATAAACCCGCTTATTAAAAATAAAAGAAGGACTTTTTATTTGAAAGCTAACTTAAACAAAGATAATTAATAATCGTAAAGAGTCCGACCGGCTGCATGGACTTGATGGGCATAAAAAACATTCATGTTTCTTCATCATGAGATGGGTTTGGTCCATTCTTATAGGTACTTATTGCTGACCGGGGAATATACCCAGTGGACCGCTTAAAACGACAAGGACTTGAGTAATTACCCGTTTAAACAGGTGATTTATAAACATACTTGGTTTACTTATAAGTAGAAAAGTTTTTTTAAAAAGACAATATTGCGAATTGGCTCTTTTTAATTTTGCGTAATTTTATCAAATAAGGGTCAGTTTTAGTTTAATACTCGGTTTTATACAAGGTATCCGCGTTTAGTTTGCATTTTTTTTAAATGGCAAACAACTGGAATAAATCCAAAACATTCGGTAAAAACTGTTTTTTGAAAAAGTGCCCCTCTTCAGAAATATGACCTTTAAGCAGGTCGACTAAAAACACGTAATCGTAAATATTTATCAAATGATATGTCTAACTATCATGAAATTTGTACAATCAATAAAGACAATAAAAACGGCATTAAAAATCTATTTTGAAATTTGGGGCTCCTTTTAAAATAGGTTAAACACTGGTAGTGTTGATAAAAACTGCATGTAATTTTTTTGCCTTTGAGAATTTTGTAATTTTGGTTTTTTTTTTAATGCCCTAATTCAAATGAAAACTTTTTTTATACTTAAAATTTCTGTGAAACTGTCCGTTTCTGAATAAACTTCCAAAAACTCTCTTGATGTACCCCATATTTTGCGTTTGACTTGGCAAAAAACTTACTTCAATGTGGTATCAGTGGTCAGTGACATAAAAATTTCAAAAGAAAGTTTAGTCTTATTCAAAAATATGGGGTACATTAAGAGTGTTTTTGGCAGTTTATTCATAAGCGGTACAGTTTCTCAGAAATTTTAAGAAGAAAAAAAGTTTTTACTTGAATTGGGGTATTCAAAAATATAAACAAAATTACAAAATTCTTAAAAAGGTAAAGAATTTACATGCAATTTTTATTGATACTACCATTGTTAAACCCATTTTAAAAGGGGCCCCAAATTTCAAAATGGGTTTAAATTAAAATACCCGTTTTATCACCTTTATTAATTGTACAAATTTTATGATGTTTAGACAAATCATTTGGAAACTATTTACGATTACGTGTTTTTAGTCTACCTTCTTAAAAGCCATTATTTCCGAAGGGGGGCACTTTTTTAAAAATCTGTTTTAACCGAATGTCTTGTTTTTTTCCCAGATGTTTGCCATATCAAAAAAAGCAAGCTAAACGCAAACATCCTGTATATGTAGAAAAGAATAAACGTTTCTTCTAACTAACACTGCGCAATACTCAGCAATAGTGTCGACGTAATTGCATTAAAGTGTCAGTTTTATAAGTTTAAGTTTAGTTTAAGCATTGAATATATTTCGTCCATGGTTTAAGTAACCGCTGTGTAGATTTAAAGTAGGCTCTTGAATGCACCGACTCATAAACAAAAGAAAAGAAACAACGGAGTGCAGCAATGTTTGCTTAGTCTGTTGGGACCCCTCACAGCGATTCTTGGACCCATGATGGGCTAATGCATGGGACCCGCTTGCGTGGCTTGCTGCGATTCAAGTTCAGAAAACCGAGCGGAACAGGTCCACTTTATAAGTCAATAAAGAATGCCGATTAGATGCCGTAATAATTAATCAATTTGTGGAATTATTTAGTGGCTTAATCTTTTCATTCGACGCATAGCTTTTAGTAAACAAAAAAAGATATATCTAAAATTAAACTACCTTTATTTTAAATCTAAATCATTGTATTTGACATGTGAAAACTTTTGCAAAATTATTGTTTGTTAATATCTAAAATTTTCTTAGCAATAGAAAAAAGCACATTCTATTTTAAGCATACAAAAACGTATTATTGACATGGAATCGCCGATACAACTTATTAAAGTTATTAAACTTTAAAACAGGTGCATTCGTTTTTAAATTTAGACAATTTTTAAAATGTGGGAATAGTAGGAATTTGCAGCAAAACAGAAAACTGTATTATCTTCTAAAAACATTTTATTGCTTGACGCTAGGCAACCACCAATACATCGTTGTATTTGAAGTTACCTATCAAATCAAAATAACAAAATGATTTAGGGAATTCCCCTAAAAGTTAACATTGTTGCCGTGTTGTTGTACTATCGTGGACATGGAATTTAAAACGATCAATTTTTGCATTGTACATTTGGTTTGGTCAAAATAGTAGTCTCAAGTTTTATGCGAAGTGAGCATTAACAAGAAACATTTCTCTGATGTTTTACGAAGATTAGAGCCATATTGTTATCCTAAAACAAAATTATTTAAAAAAGGAAATATCTTCTTACTATTTTTATCGCCGGCAGCACATTTTACATAATTTACATTTGACGCATTTGTTGTCAAAATAACATTCGAAAACTGACATATAAAAAACCCATTCACAATAGAGTAAAATCGTTTTAAATTCCATGTCCACGATAGTATCTTAAAAAATTAAAGGAAATAGTTATAAAAAAAAATTAAAAATTAATGAAATAAATAAAAAAATCAATTTTATTTAAAGAAAATTGCAAATAGTAAGTTTTCTTTTAATTTTTTTGCAAAAACTAACTAAACTAAGCAAGAATAAAAGGAAAAGAAGAAAAACAAATGGCAACACTGTTAGATCAGTTTTTGTTCGTATTTTTCGCTTTTGAAGGTCAAATTACATTTTGTTTTTGTATTCTAAGTTTTATTTTATTTTTATTAGCTTCTTGGTGTTTGTCAAGGATAAAGGGTTATAAAAATATTATTTTAGCGTTTTTATAATTATTTCCTAGAACTTTAGAACAGGTATTGTGCAAAAATAAGTACTTATTTAAACAGTAATTTCTAACCTAAATCTGACAAAAACATTTATGTTCCTAGGCAGTTGTGTTTATAACTTATCTTTATTTTGCAAACGATAAAAAGGTGATAAAATTGATAGGTATGTTACTCATCATAGTTATTAATGTTAGTGCAAAGTTAGATTATTATTTCCTAACACATTTGTTTTTTAGTCAATATAACGTGCAAAAATGGAAGTCCAAGATCCCCCAGTAGCCCCTCTCAAAGAAGAAAAACCAAACGACGTAAATATTCTTCTACTGGGGCAAACAGGAGTTGGAAAATCAACATTTATAAACGGATTCGTCAACTATCTGAGATTCAACGAATTCGAAATGGCAGAAAAGGAGGATTTAATCACGTTAATAACGTCTCACTATAACTTTGTGGGGCCTGATTATCAGATTAAAAAACTCGTCACAAGATCTGCTACAGATACAGATCAGAACGAGACACTTGAGGTAAATAAAGTTTAGTTTTCTGGTAACAAATTTAAAGAAAATATGATTATTTTTTAGACTGGCACTTCGCAAACAAAAGGAGTAAAGAGCTATCTTCTTAAAGCGAGAAAAGGTAACGCAAGGGTGCGTTTGATTGATACCCCAGGTGGTGGCGATACTGGGTCAGTGACCCAAGACATTATAAACGTGGAAAACATACTTTCCTTCATTGAAACCATCGACGAACTACACGCCATTTGCATTTTACTCAATCCGAAAGATACCCGTTCAACAGTTTTTTTTGAGTACTGCATCCAGACCATTTTGTGCAACTTGGACAAATCAGCAGCCAGAAACATAGTCTTCATTTTCACCAACAGTAAAGACACCAACTTCCAACCAGGCGAAACATACCCTATATTAAAAAAGACGCTTGAAAACATCTCAGAAAGACAAAATGTCGATATACCCATGACTGAAAACAACATATTTTGCATCGACAACGTAGCCCTTAAATATTTGGTTGCGTTTAAAAACAACATCAAGGCTGATGACGTTACAAGACCTCAAGCCAAAGAGAGTTGGGTTAAGAGCACCAATGAAGTAAGACGTCTTCTAAGCTACATTGAAAAAATTGAGCCTCATCCTGTGAAAAACATTCACTCAATTCATGAGGCCAGAAATATGCTTAATCAACTAGTGCAACCATTAGCTGAAATATCTGATTTAATTGAGAACAAAATAAGACTACTAGATCGGCAAAAAAACAATCTGCAGAAGCAAAACCAATCTCTGGAAGAATTAAAAAAAAATCTCTACATTCCTTCAATTGATTTGAAAATTACAGAGCTTACCCTTCCCTCCACTGCTTGTTTGTCATGCGCAACGGTATATACGGTAATTATTCCAAGATGGCGGAGCTACATCAGCTGATATGTGTCAAACTTGCATAAGAACTATTTTTGATGATTTTAAATTACCATTTTCTTTTTTTTTAGATTGAGGGCCTCAAAAAGTACGATTATAAGCACTGTCACACAAATTGCCAATGCTTTTTCGGTAACATGGAAATACTTGGTCATCCAGATCTTCTTAAATGCAAAATAATGGACAACAGAAAGTGCACGGAATGTTTTTGCGATTTTTCAAGTCATATGCACGTTTGTCACGGAACCAAAGTAATAAGCAGTAAAAACGTTGACCAAAACGTAAAAAGCAACATAGATACTTTGGAAAAGGCTTTAAAAGAAGCAGAAGACATGTCAAACGAGATTCAAACCATAAAGGACGAGATGATTGAGGAAAAATCAGCCATTTTAAGAATAGCAGCTAGTTTTGCCAACTTTTTGGAGGAAAATGCTTTGTCTCCGTTTAACGATTGTTACCAGAAGTATATTGAATATTGTTTGGAAAGGTAATAAAATTTAAATTAATTAATAAATTATGTATAATTTGGTTCTTTACTTTCAGAGAGCACATGATGGGATCTGAAGCTAATCAAGACAACATAAGGCAATTTGAAGAACTTTTAAAAGAATACTATTTGTTAAGAGAAGCCTTTAACCCAGATGAAAATGATGACATACCCAACACATTCGAGATTGAAAATGCTATTGATACCTTATTTGATTTAAAATACACTGGGAGTAAAATTGAAGAATTGTACAATTCATTACAAGAAAACAAAAACAAGGAATTTGTTCGTTTGGAGTATCAGCATCCTACTCCTGTTAGCATTCATATTTTTAAACAAAAAGTCAACAAAAACAGACAAAAAAGACCAAAAAAGGATAATCAACCAAGTCAGTCGGGGGGAAAAAAAGAAGCACCTCCCACTTATGAGGAATCCCAAAATAAACACGGCAGTAGAGGGCCTCACAATAGGAATTTTGGAAATAATCAACCTCGCAACTTGAATCAGTATCCACCACCATTACTAGATTTACATTTAAATCAACCTTTTGCAAACAATCAACATAATTATGCACAACAAAATCAACCACCAAATTATCAGTATGGACCACAATATAATGATAATCAACAACCTTATGCAAATCAACCCCCTTATGTACATCAACCACCTTATGTAAATCAACCACCTTATGGTAATCAACCACCTTACGACAATCAAGCGAAATACGATCAACATTCAAACATAACAGTCAATGCTTCAGGTCTAACTGATAACATTACTGTAAACATTGAGCGCAATCAACATCCTAACAGGGGACGAGGAAATTTCAGAGGTGGGCGTGGACAATTTCAAAACGATCAAGGCGCCTTTAGAGGTGGGCGTGGCCAATTTCAGAACGATCAAGGAGGCTTTAGAGGGCGTGGCCAGTTTCAAACCGATCAAGGAGGCTTTAGAGGTGGGCGTGGCCAATTTAATGCCGATCAAAGCAATTTTAGAGGTGGGCGTGGCCAATTTAAAAACGATAGAGGCAACTTTAGAGGTGGGCGTGGCAATTATGATGGTAATGACAATTCTAGAGGTGGGCGTGGCAACTTTAACAATCGTCAGTTTAAAAGAGGTGGATTTAACAACCGAAAAGATGACGATGCAGAGTCTGTTTCAAGCGAACCCGCCTATCGTTGTCGTGAATTTGACAATTCTAATAAATCTGATGATGAACAATCAGTTTCCAGCCAACAAAGTAGAGGGCGTGGACAAGGAAGAGGACGTGGGCGTGGCCACAAAACGTACCAATATTACAAAACAAGAGATGCGCAGAAAAGTGACGATTTTGAACATGTTAAAGCTAGTTCAGTGTGTAGCGATATTTCTAAAGTTTCAGCTAGACAGAGAAGTAAAAGTCAAACACGGTTTTCTAACAAGCCTACAGCAGAAAATAAAAACAACCCTACAAGTGAGGCTCCGCCCACAACCCGTCCTGCTTTGTCAGTGGGCGGTGCTACAATTTCTCAAAATTCGGGACCAAATAGACCTACCCATTATCGACCTTTTGTTGCATCTTCATCTACAACTTTTAACAATTCCGGTACTTCAACTAATCGAGGTGGCTTGGGATCTGGGAGTCGACCAATAGGAAGCGGTAATGCAAATTTAAGCGGGGGTTTTTCATCGTACAACAGTAGATCTAGTGGGCAAAGAAATAAGAAAAAAGAGGATTGTGTTATTTTGTAGATTTACATAAAATATACTCTTGTAATGTTGTTAAATGCTTTTGGTTTTGTTTAATTTTGAATAAGTACCTATTTTCTATTGAATATTTCTTATGCATGTTGTTTTTTAATAAAGAAGTTTGAAAAACAATTATTCTCCCTCAAAAACTTTATTTTGAAATTTTTTTTTATGTTTTCAAAACCTATTTGGAAATGGATTTATTTTTTTGATGTATTCTCAATTTTAGGTACCTATTAAAAAGTAGGGGAAATACCTAAATTTTGGAAAACATAAAATAAATAAATTGCTTATCGAGATATTTTAATTACAAATATTTGCTATCTACATAAAATCGGGGATTCCCCTTAAACAGTGTTGCCAAACGGCACACATTACTTCCTTTATAATAGAGAATCGGCAGCGATTTTTACTATTTACTTACATATAAAAAATCACAAGCCATATTTTCTAAGATTCTGCGTTTATTAAAATAAATACCTAAAAAAGATAGAGATTTTATAGTTCAGGATTTTAAAGGCAGTCCGGCAATGCTGCATGTAACTCAATATAACCAATCAACAAGGCTTATCGCTATTCGCTAGTGAAATGGCTGAACAATTCATATTTAATTAAAAAGTACGTTTAGTTAAGTTATAAGTTTCCTTTGGTTAAGCGTTGAGAAAGTTGAGAGAAGTAAGATTCAAGTTATACTTTTTTTGGGTAAGTTTTTTTATAAGAAATGTAGTTTATTTGTCTACTCATCATGCAACAGTTATATGAACATTAGCACCTTAACTAGACTAAAAATAAAAAACCCTACGCCATTTAACAAAATACAATGTTAAGAGCATCTAAATGAAACTAGAGCGGGTTAGGTCAGTGGATAGGTTAGGTCAGTGAATGGGTTAGATCAGTGAGCCTGTTAGAGTTTTTTTTATAAAATGTCGACATTTAATAGGATACTCCTCGCAGTAGGTAGAATAATAAAATTAAAAAATAATTTTTTTATTTTTATAAAAAAAATCTGCGAAGAGGTTAAACTATTAACTCTTCTATAAAAAAAAAGAAAAAGATTTATTAGCGAATAGCATAAATAAGTATTAATTCTGACACTGACGTTTAGGATTTAAATAGGCTTTAGAAAGATGCTTTTGTTTTAATTTTTTTTTGCAAAGCCACCTTGACTGGGCCTAGACTTACCTGACTTAGAACTTTTTCATCACTAAAAACCTTTCTTTTGGCCTTTTTTGTCTTAAAAATTTGACAAAAAAAAAAACAAAAATACTTTTTAACACAGAATTTAATTTCCTTTCATTTTTATGACTTGACTTTTTTTTGTGAATTGATAAATAACGAAGATACGCTGTTTTTTTTAAATGGGGGGCCTAGGTGGGGCCGGACAAAAAAAACTTTAATATACTTTTTGTAAAGAATTAAAAGGGTTTTAATATTATCGAAATAAAAATTCTGTAAATTGTATAATAACTGAAATATGATTTTTTCTCCAGTTGGGGGGTGCAGGAGCCCCCTTTGTTATGACCCGATTTTTACCAATAACGAACTTGACCTAGATTTTAATAAGAACGATTTTTCCTGAAAATTTGAACTTGATGAGACCTTTGGTTCTTAAGTTAGAGTGTCTACAAAAAACGTGACAGACGGACGGACAGACGGACAGACGGACAGACGGACAGACGGACGGACGGACGGACGGACGGATTTTTTGAAAGTTGTTCAAAATTCGATGAAACGAACGAATCTGCAAGAATTTTTGCTCTAGGATGATTTTTGACGATTTTCGAATTTTCAAAACAATCACAATATACTCCTCGTTTTTGACTTTGTCTGCGAGGAGTATAATAAAAATAGAATCAAGAAAAATAAATTTTACACATAAAGAATAGCTGGGTAGGTACTTCATTTTTGCAAACTACATGTATGTTATCTAAAAATATAATTGCGAATACAATCATGATTTGTTTATCGCACTCAACAACATAGGTGCAGTTAAGTACTTTACCCGAGACTTTACTGTTTACTATTTTCTAAGAACCGCATAAACATATAGTACAGTCAATTTGTGATAAATAATGAGGATACATCGACAAAATTCCTGGTAGGGCCGCATTTTTTATACAGGGTGTTACCAAATAATTAGGAAAAAATTCAAGGGGTAATTCCTGAACCCATTTTAAGAAAAAAAGTTCATATAAACATGTGTCCGAAAATCCTTCGTTTCTGAGATACAGGATGTCAAAGTTTCTCAAAAAAAATTTTAATCTTAAGATTACTAAAAAACTAAACCAGATATTTATTTGAAATAATAATAAAAAAAATAAATAAATTAACCCTTCATTGTTAACTATGTTTTATTTTCATTAAAATAAAAAAGCCAAACTTAAAAAAGAAATATTGTTGCCTTTGGGCAATGAATTTTTTTCTCGAAAACGGTTAGTTTTATGAAAAAAGAACAAGACATTAATTTAAAAGACATATTTTAGGGCTTCTAATTATTTTATGAAAATATCAAAAAAGTAACACACAAAAAAGTTCGGGGTGAACCCAAATGTGCCCCTTCCAATTACAATTTTTATTTTTTTTCTACCGCACTTTATGCCTAAAGGCAAGAAAATTACCCGTGCTATGTTTCAAATAAATACCTGGTTTAGTTTCTTGGTAATCTAAAAAAAAAAGTTTTTTTTTAGAAACTTTGGCACCCTGTATCTCAGAAACTAAGGATTTTCGAACACATGTTTATATGAACTTTTTTACTTAAAATGTGTCCAGGATTTACCCCCTGATTTTTTTCCTAGTTATTTGGTAACACCCTGTATAATGTAACTGGATGTCCAAAGAGTAAAACTCCAAATTGGTGTATATCTACCTATTGCAGAAACGGAGTTATGGCCCCCCAAGGGGCCCTTTAATTCATCACGGTGGAACTGCACCAAATTTTCAAATAGATGTCAAATAAAGTTTTAAAAAGATTTATATAAAAAAAAATCTCTAAAAAAATTCACCCCCAAAGAGTAATAACCAATCACGTTGGATTTACACCAAATTTTGCAGATAGATGCATAATAAGATGCTTAGAAATATTTTCCTATAACATTTTTTCAAAAAATAATTCCTTTGCCCCATAAACGATGGGAGCTTTTAAGGGGGGCATTGAGTGGTTTTTTCAAAAAAAGTTATTAACAAATATTTTTAAGCATCTCATTTTACATCTATTTGCAAAATTTGGTGTAAATCTAACGTGATTGATTATTACTCTTTGGGGGATATTTAGGGGGTGAAGGAATTTTTTTAAAGATTTTTTTTTATAAAAATCTTTTTAAAACCTTGACATCTATTTGCAAAATTTAGTGTAGTTCCACCGTGATGAATTAAAAGGGGCCCTTTGGGGGACCATAACTCCGTTTCTGCAAAAGGTAGATATACGCCAGTTTGGGGTTTTACTCTTTGAACATCCAGTTACATCATATAAAAAAAAGCGGCCCAACCAAGAATTTTGTTGATGTCCACATACGGATTGACTGTACTATAAATAGTAGTTTTTTATCATGTTCATTTTATTGTTCAGAAACGTACACTACTAAGTACACACTTACATTTTTAGTTTCAAATCCAAAATGCCTGACGACAATGACGACATAGAAAAGCTCTTCGCAGGGTTAAACATTCGGGGCCAAGGAGAGGTAAACATTTTACTTTTGGGCGAAACAGGCGTTGGAAAATCGACCTTCATTAATTCGATAGCGAATTATCTCAATTTTACCGAGTTCGACTCAGCACAAAAATACGAATTGCTTGGTCTAATTTCAAGTCAAATAAACGTTTTTGATAAGAACACCAATCAGAGAAAGGATGTCTTTTTTGGTTCAACAATTAAGTCTGATCAAAATGAGTTGTTAAGCGTAAGTATCTATGAAAATTGTCCATAAGGCTGCTCTTAAAAGTATAACTTTGCTATGATAATTTGATTTTGCTCTGCTGAGCAGAATATACAATTAAACTGGATATGTTTTAGGTCGGTGTATCCGCAACTCAAGATGTAAAAAGTTACGTTTTTACGCTCAGAGGAAGCAACACCAAAATCCGACTTATCGACACACCTGGAGTTGGGGACACCAGGGCCCTAAATCAGGACAAAACAAACTTAGAAAACATGCTGTCCTACATAGAAAACCTGCAACATCTACACGCAATTTGCGTCCTTCTAAAACCAAAAGAATCCCGCCTAAATGTCTATTTTGAGTACTGCATTAAGGCCATTTTTTCCCATTTGGACAAGACAGCAGCAGCGAATATTGTTTTTGTTTTTACTAATACTCAGGATACTAATTACAACCCTGGCGAAACTTATTCTATTTTGGCTAAAACATTGGATAGTATCGCTGAAAAACCACCAAATGTTAGAATACCTCTTAGGGATAACATTTTTTGCATTGATAATGTAGCATTTAGGTATTTGGTCGCTTACAAAAATCATGTCGATCCTGGAGAAGTGACGAAAAGTCAAGCTGAAACCAGTTGGAAGAAATCGTCCAAAGAATGTTGGAAGTAAGAATAAGAAATGTGTTTTGCTTGCAAAAAAATTCAATTCTTTTGTTTATAGGCTACTCTCCTATATTTTGGGGACAAATGAAAAACCTGGAATCACACCTCACAATGTTTTAAACACAAAATCAGTAAACGATGTCCGGCGAATGATAAACCAGCTTTCCCAACCTTTGGCAGAAGTTTCCGACCTCATTTCAACCAATATTCGATTGTGCGAAAGGCGCAAAAGAGAATTGGAAATGAGGAACCAGACAGTGGAGGAACTAAAGTCAAAATTATACATCCCTTCAATTGATTTAAAAATTACACAGTTGTCCCAACCAACCACCGTTTGTGTTGGTATGAAATGCTGCGAAATTATTTGTGTAAGTTTCATTTCAAAAGGCTTTTTAATTGTTAATAAAGTAATTTACCTTGTGTCAGGTTCTACATAAGTTTTATTTAACATATTTCAGGTTGAGGGCATAAAAAAATACCACTACAAAAAAGAAAACCGTTGTCACGATCCTTGCTATCTAACAGGAGTTCAAAAAGAAACAATTGGTGCCCCAGAACTCATTCATTGCTATGCAATGGGTGGTACCAAAAATTGCCAAAAATGTGGTTGTCCTTATGATAAGCACATGCACATTTATTACATATCGGAGGTCGTCGAAGCAAGAAAAGAAGACAACGCAGTTAAAGCCAACATCGACACAATGCAGAAAGCCGTGAAAGAGGCTGCAAGATTAGCCAACGAAATAGTGCAAAAGAAAACCGAACTGGAAGATGAAAAAAAGGCTATTGTTACAACAATGGCTCAGTTTGCCAATTTCTTGGAAAAGAACGCGTTGACTCCATTTAACGATGCGTATAAAAAATACGTTGAATACCTCATTTCAAGGTGAGTAATCCTATTTATTTAAACCCTTAAATAAAACCCATTTGTATGGTTTGCAGAGAAGAAAGCCTAGGAAGAGACGCAGACACAGAAAACCTAAACCAGTACCAAGACATGTTAAAACAATACGAATCAATGAAAGAAGCCTTCCAAAAATCACTCGAGCTCGGTCGTAATCTACAATATCAATTCCTAGAGCCTAAAAACGTAGGAAAAGCCATAGAGGAGTTATACAAACTAAAACACACAGGTCAGAAAATAAAGGAGTTGTATAAAACCCAGAAAAAGGCCAAAAACAACGAGTATATAAAACTGGAATATGTGCACGATAAATTAGTAAACGCGCCTGATTTCAAGAAAAAAGGCGGTAAAGAAAAGAAGGAAAAAGACACAAAAGAAAAAGACAGCAAGGAGAAGGAAACCACTGAGAAGAAAAAGAAGAACAAGGAAAATAAAACCAAAAAAGTAGAAACAAAACCGGTCGAAGAACAGCCACGTTTTCCGCGTCCGAGAAACCAAAACCAAAATACTAATTTCTCTCGTGGCGCCTATAATAACTATAATCGAGGTCGATCATCGGTGGATGCTCCCCCTCCATACGATAATTACGCCCGTCAACGCGAGCACCACCCACCTCCACCTCCAGCACCTTACCCCCCTTCTCCCTATTACCCCCCAAACCCTCCTCCACTAACCCCCCAAAGACAAACGTCATATGACAGCGATAGACGCGACACGACAATAACTGTTAAACTAAACACTCCAGAAGTGGCTCCCAGTCGATATGATGACGTAAATCGTCCACCTCCCCAAAACGATAATTATTATCCGCCACCTCCCCCTAATGATCCATATTATCGCCCACCAAATGATCCTTATTATCGTCCACCTCCCCCAAATGATCCTCATTATCGACCACCTCCCCCAAACGATCCTTATCGTCCACCAAACGATCCTTATCGTCCACCAAACGATCCTTATCGTCCACCAAACGATCCTTATCGTCCACCAAACGATCCTTACTATCGACCACACGATCCTCATTATCGACCTCCCCATGACTCTTATTATCGACCTCCCACTGATCCTCATTATCACGCATCGGCTTCACACGATCCAAATTATCGACGTGATAATTATGCGCCAAGAGGTTATGATAATCGACCTGGTGGTGATAGAAGGGGTTTTAATGGGCCTAATAGAGGTGGAACCCGTGGGGGAAACACTGGAGGGTATAGAGCCGGACCTCGAGGAGGTGGTGGGGATAAGAATCGTGCTCAGTTTAAAGCGCCTTCTAAGAAGAATAAAAAACCAAAAAATGAAACGACTACTACTGATGATACATCGTCAGATTCAGATTAAATTTTTCTTTAAGTAATATTATAATATTCATCTATCCTTAGTATTTTCACTACTTTTAGTTTATTTTTATAATGTTTATATAGATTAAAAAAATGTTACTTTCTTACTTCGTTTTTTGTTTTGTAGTAGCAGATTGCATTTTCTTTTGGGCTTTTAGTTATGTTGTTAAGGTCTTTATATTAATAAATGATCGTTTAAAATGATATTTTATTAAATATTTAACACTAATGCATTATTTAACAAACAAAACACAACAAAAAAACCTAACATACTAAAAACTAAAACCATCTTTGGTATGACTAACATTTGTTTTCCTAGCTATTTTGACACAGTTTTATTTAATTAAAATTTGCAGTCATGGGCTACTCTTTTGGAGAAGGTTGATCACTGCAAAATACAATAGTGTCATTTATCTTTGTTCCCCACTTTATATTTCTAATCATAAGAAAATTAAAAAAAATACTTCTTACCTGTAATAACGCACTGCTTTCATTTTAAACGCCGTCGAGTTTTCCTTGCATTTATAAGCTAAAACTTGCTTAATCCTACTTATTTCAACCATTGGGAACCTGGTTGCAACATAAGCTGCAAAAAAATACTTTAAAATTAAGCAAAAACACTATTTTTACTATTTTTAGACTTACAAATAATGGCTTGAACTTTGGCACGATCCAGCGCCGGTTTTACAGGTCTCTCTCCACTTCCGGCGCGACTCCATCTTTGCCCGGTCACTGAGCATGTTGCCAACTCAGCTGGACTAAACAAAATGGTGGCCAAACCTCGAGTTAACTTCCGGTAGTCACTCCATTTAACGCTGCGCAGTTGGTCTTCGTAGATTTCGATTCCGTCACTTAATTTAATCTGAAAAACAAAAATAAAATAAAGGAAGGGTTAATAAAAAACTTAAACGGAAAAATAATATCAAAAAAATAGTAAAAATACTAACCAGTCTATTTTTTCTCTCCCAATCGTTGCGGAATCTGGTAGGCGATGCGTCGGTTGAAGTTGACTCTCCAAAAGTGTTTGAAAACCAGGTTTCGGATGAGCGTCTTCTGCGCAAGCGCGAGTTTCCTAAAACAGGCAAAATTTAACCACGCCCCCAATTGAATTTATTAGGAACGCCCCTAAATTTACCGTATCTTTTGGTTGGATAAACTTGCTCTTATAAGGTGTGGAATATCATTTTAAATAATTTAAAACAGTTGTAAACATAACTATGTTTTATTCGTTGCATTTATACAGTTTTTAAATAAAAGATTTTTTTTGTATATGGCAATTTCTTTGGTAAAAAAAGCGTTGCGTCTTAAAGTATTCTACTAGTGCCATCCAGAAATGTGCCGCTTCAGATACAAATCAGATTTAAACTGTTTTTCGCACAGATTACACTTGGAATTAGTAGGATAATGAATTAACTTCATATGTTGTCTCAAATTCGACAAATTCGAGTAAATTTTCCCGCATTCACCACACGGCCGAGGCTCCAATGAGTGAAGTTTCTTGTCTCTGCCTGCAACAACAACAAACATTATGATTGGTGCAAGCAAGACGAAAGATCACTCAGTGGGCGTGGTTTATTCAGAAACTAGGCGTGGCCTAGCTAATAAACCACTTTTAAGCGTTTTCTACTATGTTTTCGGACTTACCTTGACTTGTATCGCTTAAAGAGGTCTTTAAATTAAACCCAGAACCTTGGGGGATAATCTCCATGCCCCCTGGAAGCCCTGGAACCACGCCCCGTTCGAAATAATTAGGCTCCGCCTCCTCGCGTCCGTCATCGTCGCTTAAATAGTCCGGAAGCTCAACCTTGGGCTGTATGGTAGCTTTTCCTGGTTCTAATATGGCAAAAGGGTTGATTTTTTCCTCTTTAATGGGCCTTAAACGTGGCAGTTCCAAATTATCGCTTTTACACTGCTTTTTAGGGGGTGGACTAGGATTCGACTGCTCATCCTGACTAGAAGTGACCGTACTCGTCGGGATTTGCGATTTGTTTTTCGTTGTTTTAGTAGGATTAAGATATAAGGTGTTTTCTTCGTTTGGTATTTCCGAATCGGTTGAGGTATCAGTTAGGCCGCGGATTTTTAGCGATTCTGCCGTTTTGAGAAACGCTGACAAGTGGGCTTGGGCTACGTTTACTTCCCCGGCGTACATAAACTCCATAAGGGATAATATATGGTGGGCTTCGACATCTCGCATAAATATTATGGGGTGTGAGCATGGATTTGTCTAAAAAAAAGAACAAACATTATTAAAATGACCATATCAAGGGTGCATACGCCATTATAAAGGACTAAAGGTAAAGAAGAAGAAGAAGATTCAAAGTAAACAAATAGACCGTTACATCTTGGTTGATTTTGGACCTGAGGGCTGTTTTACTGTTTTAATTAAACGTTTTTGAGTTGATTTGGATAAGAATATATTAACAATATTATGATGTGACTTACGAATGTTGGAAACTCCGCTTCATGATTGTTTTCTACAGAATACAAAGCTGTTACCGTTTTATGGGTAAATAGCGCACGTTGTAAAATTTCCTACACTTTAATGGCTTTTAAGTAAGTTCTAAAGTTCCCTTCCAAGTAATTGTCGTAATTTTAACAATTTTCACTTCTTTTTTCGCGATTTTATCATTATTTTAGTTAAAAGCGCGGTTCTGCGAATTTCACTTTTTAGCTGCGTCAGTTGGCAATTCTGCGAACCACAGAAAACATGGGTTCCCAGTGTTCCCAACTGTATAAAACCAAATCCACTAATAATAAAGTTTAATTTTTAAAAGAACTGCGCAGCGCAAAAAAGATAAAATAAAAATAATCACATAATCAATTTTAATTAATTATACTTACTTTAAATAATTCTTTAAAATAGGGGCTGCAAGCAGAAAGGACTATTTTATGCGCCTGTATTCGTTGCCCCTCACAAGCAATTGTAACATCAGTAAAATCTTCATCATCCCTTAATATTTCAAATTGTGAGGTAAAATTAGCTTGGAAATTGTTCCATCGTAAACAGAATTGTTGTTCTTCAACATTTGCCATAATTTTTCACAAAACTTTCACTTTTGTAATTAATTTTTCACGTAACTCGTTAAAAATAGGCTTTTTAAGATGGGCATTGTATCATTCATAAAAATAAACTTTTAATCAATATTATGACTTTCTTTTAGCCAACCAAGGAACAAAAGTTTCCCTATACTTTTTAATTTAAAAAGAAGTTTTATTTTTTTAGAATTTTTAAATTGTTCTCAAAAATATAAACTGCTGCCGTTTTTATTTTTATGCAAAAAATTGTTTATATTATTTTTATTTATTGCAAAATCCAAATAAATGCCGTAATGCAATGTTTTTATCCTTTTTTTAAATCTTCTAAAATCTTTAAAAGTATGGCGTTTATTTCTAAAAAATTCAAAATAAACAATAAAATTAACAATTTTGAATAAAAATTTAAATTTTTAATTTTCGTTTTCTTGTGTTGGGAACACTGTTAATAATCTAGGGACTTTTTTCTTTACTTTTGACATCTGTCACCTTGACGTTTGTCTAACGCCATGACCAAAGTGTCACTTTCACCCTAATGCAGTTTTCACCCCAATAATGCTCATAAACAGTGCCATAAAATAACCAAATCCCTGTTAAAAAGTGTGCAAAACATTCCATTAATATTACTAATCAATTTGTTAAGTGTTTTAACAGCTGTTCGTATTTTTTCCTGAGAATGCAAGTGTTTTAACTTAAGCAATGAAATGTCAAAACGTAAGTGTCCTTTTTAGGGGTGCAATTACCATTAGAGTTGTCCTTTGAGGTATTATTTGGGGCCGTGGGCATAGAAGGATGCTTAAATAAGATCTTTCTAGTTTTATCAGGATTAGGCAGTTAAATTTTAATGAATCATGAATTAAGTCATTGCCAAACTAATTGGTTTCTTAAATGCTATGTATGTAGTAACAAGGATATTACAGATGTACAATTTGCACTTGAGCCAAGCTTTTTTATGGAACACGGGTCAGTTTTATTGGCACAATATAGCACAGTGTGATAAAAGAACCAGTTTGACCCCTTTAAATTCGAAAAATGTGTCCTCTTTTAAAAAGGGGTTTTTCCCTTTATTTGCTTCTAAAAGATGCAAGATGTATTTTGTCACAAAAGATTCTAGTATCTTTTAAGTAATAATAATACTTAATTGTCAATTTTAGATAAGATTTTTAAAAACCATTTGCTATCATTTAAAATGAATCAACTTATTGTCGATTTATGGTTTTTCGTCTTTCAAATTCGCGTTTTTGTTAGTTTTTGTATCTAAAATGTTCATATTTGTTGTGTTTTAGCTAATTCAATATTAAGTAATATTTGTGTTTCTTGCACTAATTAAGGTGAGCAAATTTTAATGCAATTAAAACCATACAAACAATCGTTCATTTTGTTACTTTTAGAATAGAATCATAATATTTGTAGTTTTTGTGCAATGTGATGCGATTTAAATTGTTAGTATTTTATTATATTACTATTAAGAAGTACTAGTCTCGCCAGTAAAAATTGTGCTTTGCTTTTTTGACCAAAACTTTTTAATAATGCTGTTTTTTTGTTAAATTTTGCTTAAAAACTGGACATAAAAATTTCATCACCTAAAATAAAATTGTTTCGGTTGCACCGGAATGGAAGTGCTATTAGTGCTAAAGTGAATTTCTATATTAAACTTTAAAAAAATCTACGTTTTTTACAGGGTGTCCAAAAGTGGCGCATAAACGCTATTGTACGCTCTTGAAGCATTCTCAGGGATCCCTAGAAAATTGTCAAATAAAATCCATCTATTATATTCATCGAGAAAAATGTTAACAAAGTTGCATAAGTTCGGCAACAAAGTTTGTAAAATACATCTTAAAAACTCATCTACATTCTTGAGCATACATTTTTGCATTAGATCATATTGACACTGTTGTCAGCTTCATTTCATAAAATTTTTATAAAATTAAATTGATTATAAAAATGTTATTTGACCATTTAAAATGGTAAAATAATTTTTAATAGATTGTGCCTTTGTATTAAGCCGTTTCTTTTATTAATATGTGCTGTTATCTTCAAGACATAAGCGTTTAAAGTTTCGCACTTAAATCTTCGAGGGTATTTAAAATTTTTTTTAACAATTTTCTGGGGCTCCCTAGACATGTCCCAACAACGGACCATCGCGTTTATGCGCCATTTTTTGGAATGCCTGTATAAGAAATGTTTACAAAATGAATTTCCGATTAGACACTGTATGACTAATTTAGTATTTTTGTTGTAGTATCACTGATAAGTAATTGTTCAAGCTGGCAACTGCGGAAGGAACGAGAGGCGCTTCGAGCGCCCTCAGGTTACCTGTAACTACAAAAAATCAGGAAACTATCACTGGTAAGTAAAAAAAACTAAGTTGCAATTTTAAATTAAAACCAATCTTACTTAAAATTTTATTGTTTCTCTACTAATTAGTAGGATTTTAGGTAAGTAGTCAAACCGAGAATCCTACAAACTTTTTAGTTTAAATATAAAACAAAACAGTTATTTTAACTCAAAAAGTATGTCCCAGTATTAAGTTGTACACATTAAAATGCATTTTAGATCCGCAAAAACCATAGATGAATTTTTTTGCAATTTTTTTTCATAAATTGCAAATTTAATTATTTTGACACAAATGAACATCTTATAGCCTTTTAAATATTGTAAAAATACATTAAAACTCGTGCACTCTTTAAAATTCTTATAATAAAGCAAATAAGTCAAGTTACCTCTGAACAATATTTCGTTTTTAACTCTTTTTTGTTTTAAAAATTTAAAATGGCGTCTTAACTACAGCTGATATTTATCAAAAATTTATTTGGTGAAAATTATGGCCTTGATTTGAATTCAAAGTTTTTTGAAAAATCAATAAAGTACTGAATAAATTATTACACCCCTTGTCAGCTGGTTAGAAAATATCGATTTTTACTATTTCTGTAGCATTCTAGACCTAGTAGCCTATTTAATTCAGTTATAAAACAAACCCCTAATAGAAATTGTTCTTAAAAGTTTTCAAATTTGTTATATTTTTTTGTAAAATGATAACGATAGATATTTCAAATCTAAGTGCTTATATTTTTATAACTTTCTTGGATAAGTTACATTTAGGTATCAAAAGTAAGAGCATTTTTAATTTGTAGATGCATTTCTAATTTTAATTTAGTTTTTTTTATTTGGTTTTTAAGCGCTATAATTTATTTTTGACTTTAGCTATGTTTTATTTCTTTTTTGTCGGCTCGGGAAGTTCTGACGAATTCTTAAAATATAAAGACGCGTAGCTATTAAAATGTAAATATCCGTTTGCATTATTCAGGAAATTATATCTACATACTTATAAGAACTAAAAAATGTTGCACAAATTTTAAACATTGTATTTTAAAGATTCAAATTTTCTCGAGAATGGTTTTTTAATTTGGCAAATTTTGTTTATAAATATGGTTTGATTTGAGATTCATACTGTATGTTTTAATTATTTATGAACCATAAATTTTAACAAGATAGAAAATAATAAAAATGAATTATTCTTAAGGTTGTTCCAGTTAATGATACCAAAAACATTCAGTTTAATTTTAAAAACCTTACAATTACTTCGGTTTCATTTTTATTTACCGTATTTTATTGTTAAATGTGTCTCAAGTTAAAATATTAAGAAAATGTGTAAAATAAAATACATTCTGCAAGTCTAAATCACATGTGGGTGCACTAGATGTTTCCTGTTTTAATTTTATGCTAATTTGAGTTAAAAAAGAAATAAAAATATCTAGTTGGCAAGTACAAAATTCCTTATTTTGCAATGGAAAATTTATTTACTACTTGCTTTATTAATTCACAGTAAAACCAAAGGGTGACATCATTGTACGCTAAAATTAATATGTGCTGCATGAACACTAAAGTCATAAAATTGCAAAAATGGTTTCATTTACAAAACATTTTTACGTTAAAAATGGTGCGCTACTGATCTTTTGCAAGTGCCGAAGTGTGCCATGCTTTTATGGCTTCTCTTAAAACAAAACACTACTTTGACGTTTCTTAAAACATGAAAAAAGGTGGCCATGACGGCGTCCCTAAAAACAAAACAGTTGACACATCTGTGGTTGTGACACTTCTCAAAGTTTATAAAAGTGACAATTTTAAATTTTAAGTCAAGATTTTGTCAATGTTTGAATGCGTTAGTGATTACACAAAATAATTTTGGCTCGGGTCCAGCTCAAGTTAAAGTTTTCTCGAGCGATTTTAAACTAAAAGAGTGCGTTTAGTGAACTTATGCATTGCTTACGTTAAGGCGCTTTTGGTTAGACCTACATTACCTCTCTAAGAGATTTCTTGTTTGCGTGAAAGAAAAGCTAATTTTTGTGTTTCGATTTTCGAAGAATAACCGGCCGGCCCACTGACCTTCGTTAGATAATTACATGACTTTAGAAAAGTGTTGTTTTTCGTAATGTTACCCGGTCAACTTCGGAGAAAACTATGTGTAGAAATATAACGGAATCGCGTTGTGTGATTTTTGGTGGTACGTTAGAAGTTTTCCGGCCATTATGCCCAATCGCAGATTGCAAGGCCGACCCAGGGTACGATCAGGCCGATCTGTTAATATTCAAGATTGGGAAAAGCAGAACAAACTACTGAGTAATTGGAATGAGGGTACGCATTTATTAAATTTTAATAGCATAACTAGTTGTGCTCTCTTTTATTATTATAAATATTTACATAAATTTTAAATTTATTTTCTTATTCTAATGCGTTTTGAAGCATTTCTTGGTAAATCATTAGACTAACGAACTTTGTTGTAGAAATGAGTTTCTGTAAGGGTTAGGTCAATTTAAGGGAACGTTTTTAGGGTTTAAATTTATTTAGGGTAAAGTGATTATACAAATCTATCGGTATAGGAAGGAAATACGTTTATTTTTATGCTTAATGTGTGCATTTTGTTAGGTAATTACCAACTAAAGTTTTTGTGAATTTGACCTTGAGATGGCTTAAATGACCTTGAATTTTAAAACTGCAAAAAAACGTACTTTTTCTATTTTGACGATGCCGGAAGCTTTTTATTTAAATAAAAAATGATATAAAATTCGTTTGGTACTCTTTTAAAATATTTTTCAAATTGTCAAACTAAAATGGAATCGATTTTTTTATTTTATTTGAATATATTTAAGCAAGTTATTATCTATCTTTTCTTGCTCTCGAAATATTTCAAATGGATAAAAGCTTGCAACATAAATTCATTGAGCATTACAGAACAATATTTCTTTACTTGGATTAAAAACGTTTTTTATGAACATCAGAAGTGGGATAGTTTTTTTCATAGAAGAAAATTGTGCAAATATGAGACACATCACTGCCAATACTTTATAATGTAACTTATTTGAATCTACAATTCATAGACTTTTTTGTGTAATACAGGGTGTCCAAAAAATGGCACATAAACGCGATGGTACGCTCTTGGGACATTCTCAATGATCCCTAGAAAATTGTTAAAAAAATCCATCTGTTATATTCATAGAGAAAAATGCGAACAAAGTTGCATAAGTTTGGCAACACAGTTTGTAAAATACATCTTAAAAACTTATCTAGATTCTTGAGCATTCCTTTTTGCATAAGATTATATTGGCATTGTTATCAGCTTCATTTCCTAAAATTTTTGTAAAATTAAATTGATTATAAAAATGTAATTTAACCATTTAAAAGATAAACAAATGGTAAAATAATTTTATATAGACTGGGCCTTTGAATTTAGCCATTTCTTTCTTTAATAGGTGCTGACATCTTCAAGATATGAGCGTTTAAGTTTCGCACTTTGGGGCCTCATATCTCCGAGGGTATTTGAAGTAGATTTTTTTTCACAATTTTCTGGGGCTCCCTAGACCATTGCCTTTATGCGCCATTTTTTTGGACACCCTGTATACGCAATTTTGGTTACAGGGTTCTCTGTTCTTGAAAAGCACATTTTAAAAGCGATTGGCCCATCATAAAATTCAAGGTTATGGCTCGTATGTGCAAATACGAAGTTTTAGGTACAAAATAATCGATCCCACTTATGATGTTTTAAAATCGAATCTGTTGCTCCTTAGTTCAGTTGCATGTGCGCCTAACAAAATAACAAAAACTATTACATAAATGAATGCACTTGACCGGTTCCTGAACTCCAGAATCCATTATCTATTAAGAGAGACCACTGAAGACCAGTTAGGAACGAATTGCATTATAAACGAAGTTGTTTGGCATTCGGTATGACTAGATAGATAATTGTGCTATTTGTACCTATATCTGGTGGTGTCACATACCACTGAAAGAAGTCCACATGCCATCAGCATCTCGACTCAGTCGGTTTAAAGTTCACATGTTTGCAAATGTCAGTGTTAAAGTGATCTCTTAAAAATAAGGTAACTTCTAGTATAGACCCTTTTAAGGTAATGAAAGTAGGAATATTAATATTCATACAACTTTGCAGTTTGCCAAAGAAAAGCCATGTATAAATTAGGCATGATTTTTTTTGATTTTCTTTTTTTGAAAACAGGCCTTTTGAAAATGGGGCCAATTTTTGTGAAAACAGGCCACTGCATGTAAAGTTTCGTCATGCATCAGTCTAATTTGATTGCCGGTGATTTAATAATTATCTTGAATTACCTACCATTAAATGAAAGGCGTTTATTAAATTGATTAATTAATTTGATTGGTGACTCATTGATTACATTAATTAAGTGAATTGAAAACTGCTATTACTATTAGGATTGGAAAATTATTTTTTCCACGTTTATTTTAAAAGTAACACTTTTCTGTCGTCACTCAAATATTCAAGTGCCAAAAAGAAGTACATTTTTGTACTAGTAGTTTATTGAAACTTAGAGTTTTATAAGGAACGTTTTTTAGTACGCGTCCAAGTTTGGACAAGTGCTAAAAAACGCCTTATAAAACGAGTTTTTTATACTATTTTTTATATTTGCTTCATTTAATTTATTAAAAAGCATTTTTAATTTGAATTAAAAACTTAACTTAACATTTTATTTTTATTTGATTGGCAACATTGACATTTTGAAGTAAAATGTAAATTTACGTCAGACATTGAATAATGACATATGTCAACTTTAGTTACTTAATATTGACTGAATAGGCGTTTTTGAGAAAATTTAACCGTTGATATCGTTTCTCCAATTCTTCTAGTTATTCCCTCAACAAAAAAACTATGTCCCCCGATAGTTTATAATAAAAAATTTGTAAATAAAAAGTACCTTGCAAGGGAAGAATTCATCTTTTTGCATCTGGAAATCCACCTAATAAAATAAAATTTTAGGTTTAATAATGAAGCAATTTAGCAATCTTAAAAAAACAAAATTTCAGGATTCATAATTACAGAACGCAAATATAAAAAGTAAGTTATTCTTTGACATATTTTAAAATTATTAGCTATTCATTTATTTTTACAAAATTGCTATGTTGAATATTTTTTACCCTTTATTATACTCCTCGCAGACAAAGTCGAAAACGAGGAGTATATTGTGATTGTTTTGAAAATTCTAAAATCGTCAAAAATTGTCGTAGAGCAAAAATTCTTGCAGATTCGTGCGTTTCATCGAATTTTGAACAACTTTCAAAAAATCCGTCCGTCCGTCCGTCCGTCCGTCCGTCTGTCACGTTTTTTGTAGACACTCTAACTTGAGAACCAAAGTTCCCATCAAGTTTAAATTTTTAGGAAAAATCGTTCTCATTAAAATCTTGATCCCTATTGTTTTTGAAAGAAATCGAAAAATAATAAGGGGGGCTGCGGCACCCCCCAAGTGAGAAAAAATTCATATTTCAGTTATTATCAAATTTACAGAATTTTTTTTCTGGTAACTTTAAAGCCCTTTTAATTCTCTACTAAAAGTATATTTAAGTTTTTTTTGTCCGGCCCCACGTAAGCCCCCCAATTTAAAAAAAAAAAAGCCGTATCTTCGTTATTTTTTAATTTACAAAAAAAACTTAAGTCATAAAAATCAAAGAAAATTAAATTCTGTATTAAAATATATTTTTTGTTTTTTTTTGTGAAGTTTTTAAGACAAAAAAGGTCAAAAAAATAGATTTTAAGTGATAAAAAAGCTCTAAGTCACATAAGTCTAGGTTCGGTCAAGGTGGCTTTGCAAAAAAAAAAATAAAACAAGTGCATCTTTCTAAAGCCAAATTAAATCCTAAACGTCAGTGACAGAATTACTACGCATTTATGCTTTTCGCTAATAAATCTTTCTTTTTATAGAAAAGTTAATAGTATAACCTCTTCGCAGATTTTTTTTTGTAATTTTAAAAAATTATTGTTCATTATAATTTTATTGTTTTCTGATTACTGCGAGGAGTATCCTATTAAATGACGGCATTTTATAAAAAAACTCTAACAGGCTCACTAATCTAACCTATTCACTGACCTAACCCATCACTAGTTTAAGGCTTATGTTTAACATCAATCTCTTTGACTTATCCCTTTAAAAGAAACCTTATTTTCTTTGAAACAACATACAAAATATTAAATATCATTTTTTTGCATAATACCTTTGTACTTAATGCTTAAATAATTATTAACCCGTTTCATTTTAAATGTGCAAAGATATTCTATGTTTTCTTTGCGTTTTCAAACAATTAGCAACTAAAAAAACCGTTTATAAACTGTTTACATTCATACAATATATTTTTAAACTACTTAGTAGCAGTGAATATAGACTCTACTCAATGTTAGTAGTTACTAGTTAGTGAATGTGCATTACGTAATAATCTAAATGCGGTTTTGTACTACATCATATGACCCCAAACGTAGGTAGGGATCGACAAAAAATATCTATTTGAACTTTATCCAATTTTTTTTTCACAAATAAACATGCACTCATTAGTAAGGATGTTCAAAAACGTCAGTAGATGGATTTTTGATTATTTTATGACTTTAAAAATTAGTGGAGCTATTGTATAACTTTACTTTTTATTTAAAAAAACATTCTAAAAAAATTAACTAGTCGAGAGAAAATGTTTTTTGTTTATTCCCGCTTTAATTATTTTCATTTTATGATTTTCTTGTTCTAAATTAACTAATTTTGTCGTGTGAAGACTTCTTTATTACCTATTTTTGAGTTTGTCATTTTTACTATCCATTGTTCATAATGTTTTCTAAAATTTACCAATTCCTTTTTTAGGTATTTTTTTAGATCATTACCTAAGTTAAATCGCCTGTTTAAAGGTTAATTTGCATGTCGAAAACTAATTAAATATTTTAATAATAATTATAATAAGTAACGATATTTTTTAAACACAAATAAATTTTCATAATTCTACTTTCTTTTAAGAAATTATTAATAAACTGTTGGCATTTAAATAATTGTGCCCTAAAGTTTGTTTATTGTGCACAAAAGCTGGTGATCTCAATTTTTTTGTGCCAATATTTTAGAATTTATAGAAAAAAAATCAATGTCTAGGTCATTTTGAGAAAATATGCCAAGAAAACATTTATAACAACCTTTAAAATTTTATTCGATAAGTTATTGTTTGTTTTATGTGTTAGAAAGGATTTTAAATGTTAGTGTTCTATTACGTTTATTCTGTTCTTAAAATACATTATTTAAAAAAGCTCATAGGCGGGGCATAATCTTTTTTTCAAGGGTTCAAAACTCCACTAAGATTTTACTTTATTAAGCCTTATTTAAATTGTTGGTTAATTATAATATAAAATTTAAATCCGATTTTAAACCGGTTCATTACCTCTTTAAGTTTATTGCTTCTTTTCTTATTTTGAATTGATTATTATTATGGTGACTTTTCATTATTACAGATATGTATCGTGAGAGTAGAGTTTGACAATTTATGAAATAGTACAAAGCAAGTTTTTTGCATTGTAATTGTTAAAGTTATCTGATATGTTTAGAATGTTTTATGAAATAGTAAAAGTAGCGTTGTAACTTCTTATGACAGGTTTATTTGATGAATTCAAGAGTTTATTAAACTAAGACACATAAAAAAAATGATTAGAAATAACGGGGTACACATTTTTATACTCTTCGCAGACAAAGTCGAAGAGTATTATAAATTCGATCCGAAAATCCTAAAATCGTCAATTTTCGTCGTAGAGCAAACATTTTTGCAGATTCGTGCGTTTCATAAAATTTTGAACAAATTTCAAAAAATCCGTCCGTCTGTATGTCACACTTTCTTGTGCGCACGATATCTCAAGAACGCATGCTCCAATCATGTTCAAATTTTCTGGAAAAATCAGTTTTCACAAAAGGAAGAACCCTATTGTTTTTGAAAAATATCGGGTAATTATAAAACTGTTAAAATTAATTTACAAAATTAAAAAAATTACATCGAAGTCATTATTAAATTAATTTAAAAAATATTTTTAACTAAATTAAATATTGGCAAAACCTACCAAAATTCATCAAAATTTTTTTTATAACTCTACGCGTTAACGAGAAAAAACAATTAGAAAAATCAAAAGATGCACTTAGAATGTGACTTTTATGAGTCGTTTAGAGCTTTAGTTTAGAGTAAAGCAAAGAAAAACGTAGTAGGCGAAAGATTTTCTTTAAAATCAAAAAAACAAATGAAACAAAACAATGCTAAGTACGTATCGCGTATAAGCGACCAAACTAACATAGTCTTGATGGCCTAGCGGGTTAGGAGGTCTGTCTCTCACAACGGAGAGCTCGGGTTCGAGTCCCAGGAGCGGAATAAATTTTTTTTTCTTTTTAAAACTGTTTTTTTTTCTGAAATTAATACTGCGAAAAGTATTTAATAAAATGTACACACATTATATAAAAAAAACACACTTGATATTCAAAAAATCTACGAAGAGTAACTTCTAACCCGTTCACTGATCTAACCCATTTCTTGTTAAGTTAAATATTTTTGCTCATAAACTTGTAAATGTTTGTTGTTAATTTAAAAAAAAGTAGGAAGTAACTTTTGCAAGTGTATTGTTTTTTTTTATTAAGTCTTTTTTTATTTGCCCATAAAAAAATGTCTACATTTTTAAACCATTTTTGGAATCTTGCCACTTTCACATAGTGCACTAACTTGTATAACTATGATTGTATCACCGTTTTTTTACTTACATCAACGCTTGTTATTTTTTTATATTCCTGTTCAGTTCATTAACAACAAATAACAATAGTCTAAATTAATTAGATACAGCTATTTTCCGTAATAATTAATTTGAATTTGCATATTTAATTTGCATTGACCTAGGCATTTCATGTTAATCGCAATCTGAAAATATAAAGCAGTTATATTTAATCTTTTTTGTAACAGTACCAAGAAGAATCCTCGCAAGAATCTAATTCCCGTCAAATTATAAATTTTATATTATAATCAAAATGTGTATTCCCATTCATTCATAAATGTGGGTAATCTATCTCTATACACGCACTAAAAATCATGGGAGAGAGATCAGTTTTTAGTTAATACAAGGTAACCTGTCATAGTTTTTAAGGATAGAGATTCCATTTTTACAGCTACATTTAAGACTGAGGTTTCAAATTTACAGATCTTCTAATCTGTGCTCCTAGAAGCTCGTATAAGTCATCTCCGTTGAGATCCCGCCAATTCTACTAAGGGCCGGTTGTACAAACCAAGTTTAAACTTCGGTTTAGTTAAACTGATTTATAATCATAGAGAGAACAATCTTAGACACTGTCTATGTTGTAGTTGACAAAGTCTGTTTGTGATAAAATGTCAGTTTAGCTAAACCGAAGTTTAAACTTGGTTTGTACAACCGGCCCTAAATAGCACATCTACATGAGGGCCCCATCGTATATTAAAACTAAATGTAGTTTTGAAAACTACAAAAATAGGGATAGAAACGTATTATGGTTTCATTTAAATCGGTTATTTCTTTGTGTCGAAAATCTGACTTTTTTTTCGACTACGTATACATTTTGTAGTTTATATACATTACGTGGTCTATGCCAAACCATAATACGTTCATTTACCATGATTTTTAAGCTTGTAAATGATAAAAATTGCAACTTACGTTTTTCCTTTACATAGATGTGCTCGTTCAA
The DNA here is from genome assembly GCA_963920755.1 of Cartodere bifasciata. NCBI lineage: Eukaryota > Metazoa > Arthropoda > Insecta > Coleoptera > Latridiidae > Cartodere > Cartodere bifasciata. The sequence continues at coordinate 3,663,039 of OY987196.1, read as the reverse complement.
ATATTTCAATGTAGAAAGAAAAACACCAAAAGTACTATTTTAGCATATTTTTATTATTTCTTGCACTCAGTACCACTTCTATGTACCACAAACATTATACTTGATATTTTTAATCATAGTTAGTGATGTATTACTCCATATTTTTACATACTTTATCGAAATTTGGAAAATAACTGACATTCAGCGAGACGACTTTTACGAACTTTTAAGTGCACAGAACATCCCATTTATGAATTTAAATCTATAGCCTTTAAAAATGCATTAAAATAACTCATAAACCGGTGTTTAGGCACATCAAAAATTCCTATCGGTAAAGTTTCGAAAGTTCCTACTTTCTTTATCAGCCCTCAATGTTTGTTTTTACTATTTTAGTCTCTGATCCTACCCTAGAAAATCTATGTGAGAATTGGGCTCCCATTAGATTATAATCTGTGATAGATAGTGTTTTGTTCTGGACCAATTCTTTGCCAGTAAAGTTCACACGTCCATTCGTGAGATGCTTTCTTTCACGATAATTGCAATAATAATAGTATACTTTAAACGCTACTCAAGGTGTGTGCGGCATTCAGTAATCTTACTAATTTTGTGTTGTTTTGTTGGCAGAACTGTGCAGTGGTGAATCGCTTCCGGAAGTTGAAATTATCAGCCTTTTGGAGGAGCAAATACCGAAATACAAATTGAGAGCTGATACCCTTACGAAATTTGGTGGTAAGAAGGTTTTTTTATTTTTAATTTATTGCAGGGAAAGCGCAAAAAGCAGGTGTAATGTTTGGGATACTTTTTGGCTTTTTGTCAATTATGTGTTTTGGTATATAAATTTTTCGAAAAAAAAAATGTTAATACGACTTGTTAAATTTAGATACAAAAAAATACTTTGAATATTTTTTTTGTTGAATTTTTTGTTCCAATTTAATTTAGTAAATAAATTACTAAGTTAAAAATTAGCGGTAACATGTCAAGCAAAAATGGCAAAATTCCTTTTTACGCCAGTCAAATTTTACAGGCGTTCAAAAAATGGCGCATAAACGCGATGGGCATTTTCAAAAAACCCTAGAAAATTGTTAAAAGAAATCCATCTGTTATATTCATCAAGAGAAATGCGAAAAAAGTTGCACAAAAGTTCGGCAACACAGTTTGTAAGATACGTCTTAAAAACTCATTTAGATTCTTGAGCATGCATTTTTGCATTAGATCATATTGACATTGTTGTCAGCTTCATTTTATACAGTTTTTGTAAAATTAAATTGATTATAAAAATGTAATTTGCCCATTTAAAAGATAAACAAATAGGAAAATAGTTTTAGATTGACTGTGCCCTTGTATTAAGCAATTTGTTTCATTATATGCGTTGTTGTTTTCAAGGTATAAGCGTTTAAAGTTTCGCACTTTGGGGGCTTTATATCCCCAATGGGATTACTAGGCATGCTCCAAAAACGTACCATACAGATGTGCGCCAATTTTCGGACACCTGTATATTCTTTTTTTTTTGTAGTTTGTAGCAGAAAAATGACCTAATTTTTATTTGATTGTTTGTAAATGTTTATCTTTTAAAAAATGAAATGGTTATTATTCAAATTTAGATTAAACAATTCCTTTTATAATTTTCTTGTCAATATTAAAAATGACTATAAAATATTGTATTTTAAAATCGTGGCTGTAACACATTTTTTATAATGTTTATTGTATTGTTTAAAAGTTAATTTATTGAGATTTATCGTGCGGACTACATTAATTGCATTGTTAATTAATTGCTTAATCGTTTTTTAATAAAATTTAAGTTCTTTTCTAAAACTGTTGAACTGAACAATTTTAGCAAGTCATTTTGTCTAGGCTTAAAAAAATGAGTTGATAAATAATATCAAACATAAAATGTAGGGCACTAAACTAAATTTAAAACATAATTAACAATTTGTCTAAGGTGATTGTTGTGCCTAATAAAAATATAAACAAAACAATCATATTTAAATTGGTTTACCTTAATGGGAAATAAAATACTTTGAAAACTGTATTTCATGTTGTATGTAAATATTTTTTTTAATCATGTTCTAATTTCAAGGTTATAAAGGTCAGGTACTTGCAGAATTTTCCTAAGAGAAAAATTCAATATAGGCTCGACTAAACAATAGTTTAAAGTGAAAACTAAATTCATTCTGCTACATTGTTACTAATTTTTAATGGTTTATTTTACTGCGGTTTATTATTAAATTGCAGGCTAACGTTAATTACTTTTCATAAATATTTTATGACATTGAACACATCTCAATGGAACTTTTCAAAGCAGGCAGTTTACCTTATGGTTTGGCACGTGATATTCGCGATTTTTTGTATTGAACGTTAAAAACTGAATAATTTGTGATATTAGTGACTTTTTGGCAATGCGACAACGCTGTTTTTGTGACTAAATGGCATCATGGCATTGGATAGTGTGAAAAAATGTTAGAAATTGTTTGAATAAATTAAATAAACGTTTAGCTAAAGCTAATTGTTTTTCAATAAAAAAAAAATGTGTATAAATAAAAGTGCATTTTTGTGTTGCAGGTTACGAAAATCAAGATTGGTTTATACCGACTCCAGCATTACAAATCGACGAGGCCGATTTAAAATTATCACCGGATCAAATCCGTGAAACCCTCAACTATTTTCGTAAGTTTAATTTTTTACCATTGGCAAAAAAAAATTAAAAATCGAAAATTTAAGTTCAATACTTTTTACAGCAAAAGTTACTTTAGTTATTATACTCTTTTGTATATAAACCAATAAACAAAATTGAGATAGAATATTTTAGGTTTTTACGGTTAGAGATTCAAATTTATAGATTCAAAGATCTGCGTTCGGATCAAAAAAAAAATATAATAATGATTTTTGAAGTCAGATTATCGGCACAAAGAAATAATTGATTTAAATAAAACCATAATACGTTTGTAGTCCTATTTGTCCAGTTTTCAAAATTACATTTAGTTTTAATATGCGATGGGGCCTTCATGTGGACGAGCTATTTAGTAGAATTGATGGAAGCTCAACGGAGATGACTTATACGAGCTTCTAGGAGCACAGATCTTCGAATCTGTGAATTTAAATCTCTAGCCTTAAAGTCTGTGCTAAAATTAGCATCTTTTTAAATTAGTTCATTTCAGAACAAATTTTTTTTTTAAGCATTTGCAATTTTTGGAATATTTATTAAATTTTTGCTACTTATTTATCACTATCAACAAATGATAATTGTGTATTGTTTGATATACCAATTTAATTAATTTGTACCTACGTACAGTGATAAAATCACCTGCTTAATTAGTTTAGTGCAAATTAGCAAGCCTCGAATATATACAAGCTATTTTTTATTTATTTTTTTCGTTTTTCAGTCTTATGTAGTAATCGCGTAAGCCAAATGACCAAAACCTATGATGATATAGAAGCAGTTACAAGGCTTCTTGAAGAGGTAAGTTTAAGTTGGAAAAGAACCCTTAATTTATTGATTTTTCATTCATTGTAACCGTTGATAGTTTTTTTTGCTGGCATATGTGATTCCAAAAAAACAACAAATTTTCAAATGGGTTCTATTTGTTTTTAGAAAGAAAAAGACTTAGAATTGACAGCAAGAATCGGCAAGGAACTACTACAGTCCAACGCAAAATTAGAAAATACTATAAGCTCGCTTGAGACAGATCATCGAACAGCGTTAGAAAAAATAACACAGCTCACCCATGAAGTCCAAAAGAAAACTGAACTTATTCAAATACTTACCAATGATATGGACGATTTTGATACTACGTCCAATGGCGGCAGAATTAACCTAGACCTTATGCAGAAAAAAATATGTAAGTCCAAAAAAATAATATCACTTTCAAATACAAAAAATTTTCAGTAAAAAACACTTAAAGTTTTAAAATTTATTTTTTTTACATTCAACTGTCTTTAATTATGTATTTTTTTTGTTTAGCGGGTTTAGAAGATGAAAACAAGTGTTTAAAAACTGAGTTTTATCGGCTAGCTCAAGACACAGACGATATAGAAGCACAGGAAGCCCGATTACTTAAAGATTTAACAGGACAACTAAGTAAGTAACTCGCATTTGTACCTTGCTCTTATTTATTTGCATTATAAAATATTCCAAAATCAATCAAAACATCTCAAAAGGAATATTTTGCTTAAAGGGGAATGTCGCCCAAGCATATAAACTGTGGTTATGTAATGTTGGTTGTCTAAAATCAACAAAAAACAGCACTTTCTGGTCATTGCTCAGTGGGTTTATAAGAGTTAATTTTAATTAAAAATTGTGCTTACCAGCAACATAAACAAACAAAGCACAAGTTGACACATTCATCAATAAGCGTTTAAATACAGAATTTTGACAATTAAGAAGCACTATTTTTGTGCATTTTAAATTGCCAAAATTCTGGAATTAAACGCTTATTGATGGACCTTAAGAAAATGTCAACTTATGCTTGGTTTATTTATGTTGCTGGTAAGCACAATTTTTAATTAAAATTACCTCGTATAAACCCACTGAGCAATGACCAAAAAAGCTGTTTTTTTGTTGATTTTAGGCAACCAACATTACATAACCACAGTTTTTATGCTTCGCGACATTAGTCGTTAATCAATGTTGAATAATTTAATTAATAATATAGATATGCGGCCAGAGTGATAACTCAACTCACAACGATTGTATTTTTTTCTCCTTTATTTTTAGACCTTTGTATGCTATTGATCTAAAATTCCACTTTATTTATTAATAAACAATAGTAGTAACTAGTCGTAATTGAATGCCAATCCATTTAAATTTGTTTATTCAAAATATTAATTTAAAAATAAACTGAAACGCAACTTTTTTATTATTGTTTATTCTAGCTTGTGCAAATTCAAGCATGGGGTACTTGGAAGATGAAATCGATAGACTGAAAGATGAAAATAGGGTGCAACATGAACAAATTATGGCGCTGCAGGCACAAATAAGGGGAAATGATGAAAAACTACACAAGGTAAGAACAAAAATTGAAAATAAAGTGGCTAATATTCTCAATGATGAGAGAATTAAATAGATATAACATACACCAAAATTATTCGGTAAATAAACAAATCTTTTGGGGGGTTAAAAGAAGTGTTTATATTTACCTTATCCCTAAAAGGCTGACATGAATCATAACAGCCATTGGTAAATATCTTAAATTTTGTCTTTTTTTATGAAATTACAACACTAATATTTAGCAATAAATGTTTTTTAATATGTTTCTTCTTCTTAAAAATTCGGTTTGCTTACGGAAAACTACCAAACAACTCAACAAAAAGGTTAGCAAACTCCTTTGACTCCGGCGTCGAATAGTGGCGACAACACATGTTGGTTTTTTGTACACAGAATACAAAATAGAATGCTAATTTCTGTTTTAAAAGACATACCATATTTGGTAATTTATTTACGTTAATCACGAATTTAGCTTTAAAACTGAAGATTGTTTTTAAAATAAATGTATCTCTTGAAAATATTTTAATTTAATCGTATACACAAGTTAGCGTGGAGAGGGCGCAACATCAACGTCTTCCCTTTACTGCGTGTTTATTAGATAGCCAAATATTGTGCCTACGTATTTAAATGATGCTTTATCTATTTAATTCTTTGATCATTGGATATTTTTCCATAGTGCAAAAGGATGGGAAAACTTTGTTTTGTCTGCTCTAATTTTTTAGTGAGCTGATAAGTTTTTTTTGATATTAGAGAGAAATTTTACAATTCCGCAAGAGAAATGTCATAAATTTCTAGGTCTGTAGTTTACATAATGTAAATTTGTTTGTTCACATGCCAAACGTGATTTTTAGGTTAAAATTGCACGTTTGTGTAAACGGTCTTTACTTACGTTACGAAATTGTGAACAGACTTTCCCTCTTATGGAAGCTATCCCACTCTACTAATAGGTGGACATAGACATCCTTATTATCACAATATTAAAAGACAATTTGAAAATGAAAAGTTCTTTTCCAAGCCTATTGGTTTCTTAGAAATAGCTCTAAGTTTATTTCTTTTCTTCCAGTTATTGTCCGAAAACGAAGAAATGGGCAGCCTGCTCCAAATAACCAAAGACAACCAAGGCAGTATTGCAATCGAGCTATCCGAGTTCAAGGCTCGGTACTACGAAGTAGAGGGACTTTTAAGAGATGCGCAGGAGCAACTGCGCAAGCTACGAAAGAAACAAATGCCCGGCGCACGTATCTCTATGTTCTCGAGTCTCGCGCAAGCAAATGGGCCTTTCGATAGTTTGCAAAGCGAATTGGAAATGTCTATGCATTCGGAACTTAGTACTGATTCAGGAATTATGTCAGATTCTGTGTAAGTTTTCTTTTTACAGATAGTTTTTCTTTAATGTCGGCATAAAGTGGCAGTAAAAGATAACAACTTGTAGATTAAATCCAATTGTATATTGCCAAAACGTGTTCAAATTCAAATTATCTTACGAGACAGTTTCGAAAAGTAGAATGTTTCCTTTATCAATCTGGAATAGATCACCAAAAATAACAATAGGAAAATAGAAAAAATATTGATGTTAAATTGACTTATTTGATACAAGCGTATTCGTACAAAAATTGGTTGGGGTTACCTAGGAGATCTGTCAGTATGACACCCGTCGTTCCAGTTGCTAACTGACATTGCGGATTATTTTAAACATTCACGTAAATCCTTTTGTAAATGAGTCATAATTTGCTTTTTTACCTAATTATAAGGAATTAAAGATGTAAAACACCCTCTAAATCTTATACAAACCTTTTAGATGGTACATTGAATGTTTTAAACCGGAAGTTTGTTGTTTTTTGGTATATTAGCGTAATATTTGATAAAAATGTAAAATTCAGAAGTAATGTCAGCATCTAGAACGACAGGTGGTATGACAGATCTCCTAGGTAACCCCAACCTATTTTTGTACAAATACGCTTCATTAGCAGAAAAAAAATTTAAAAAATAGGACTGCTATAATTAGTTATTAATAAATTGAAAACGTTTTATCATTAAGAAAGAACTTGTCTATTACTCCCGTACAATTCAAAAACCTAGTAAGTCTAGTTTGACAGTTCGTGTTTAAACGAGGATTCTGCCAAAACTGGAGGTCCAAGGTTAGGACCAGAGCCATTTTTATAAAGTTTAAAAATGTAGCTTTCTAAAAATGGTTTTAACCTTGGACCTTCAATTTTGGCACAATCTTTGTTTAAACACAAACTGCCTAACTCAAGTTACTTGGTTTTTGAATTTTACGGGAGATTAGTAGTAGACAAGTTCTTCAAAATGGTACATACATTCTTAATTAAACCTTAAAATGTGAAAATTTATGTTTAAAATATATAGCATTTTTTTTAACTTCAACATTTATATTTGCGTTTAATTCCAGACCACACTTCAAAAAAGTCTTCGACACAGTCCGCTGCGCGTCTCAAAACTCCCTAAGCAGCACCGACAGCCTAGGCAGTCTCCACTCAGGTCTAGGAGGCTTTGTATCCAGTTCGAGCGTAGCGGGCAGCGGCGCGCGCATGTCGACACGCCCACAGAACAACGAGCTACGCCGGTCATCGGGCTCGATCTACAGTAGCTCGTCGCTGGGTTACCCGAGCATAGACTCGAGTCACTCGGACACAGAGTCGAGTCAGACGGACTCTGAAGATGGGTACCCTGCGCCGCCGTCTAAAGGGGTGCCTGGTGTTCCGGGGGCTGCGGATTTGGAGGCGGCGTTGAGAAGGTTGAGTCCGGCGGAGGTTTTGGCACGGAGGAGTAATTTGCAGTTTGGACCTACTTATGGAGGGTAAGTTTGAATTTTTTTTCGTTTATAATATAGCATTTTCAACATAATTTTGATTATAAATAAATAATTTTGCATATCTAAAAGAATGTTTCTCTTGCACATTAAAATAAAGCTTTAGTAGATATTTTTGCAGCTTCCTATTCCCAAAAATGTTTAAGTTTCGGCAAATTCATTGTCCTGAGAAAGAAAATAAATTTACCGAAACGTCGTTTTTTTTTATTTGATTTATAGTTCTGCCAAAATCTTTTTTTAATTTATTTGATTAAATTTCATTTGTATGTCAAATTACTTAAGAGATTAATGCCAATATTTGAAGCATTTTACTGCTAATAATAACGATTATTTCATTTATATGTCAAATTAGAGGTTAATGCCAAAATTCGAAGCATTTTACTGCGAATTATACTGGAAATTACCCGTTGGCAACAACCTGAGCTGAAATATCCTGTTGGAAAGCACTGACAGCAAATTAATTTACCTGAATAGAAGTCAAAGTTATAATTTTTTGTTAATTTTGTCAAAAATTGTTCTTTTGGTTAGTCGTATTTAGTCTTATTGATTAATTAAATTAATATTTTTTTGTTGGGTAAATAGTACTTATAAATGAAATAATTGTGTCGATTAGCCCTCGTGTTCTTAATAAATTTTCGATTTAAAAAGAACTTGTGCTTGTTGAGTACGCAATGTCCCTTAAACGTAAGGATTTTTTTTTTAATTACGCACCTAATTAGACAACACTCTTAATTTTGCGGGACATTACTATGCAACAAGCACTCGTTCATTTTATAATCGATAATTCATACATTCATACTATTACTACTGATTACAAGTTTTTAATGGATTACTAGACAAATTATTGAAAAATTATTGCATTTGTCTGAAATTTATTTTTTAACACTTGATTTTCTATTTTCTAATGTTTTTTTGTGAAATAGGCTTGCACAATTACTTGCACCTCTTGTGAAAAATGATTACAGTTTGGCAAATTTGAGATGATCATTGCGTAAAATAAATACCTAAACATTACACCAAAAAAAATACAGGTAAGTCAAAACATTGCGTACATTTTGCATTGGGATTTAATTTTAAAATATTTTGCTTTAAAAATGAAATAAAAAAATGCATCTCAAATTCGCTAGATTTTGTAATACAATTGCTTCTTGGTGTCTGCCTAAATATTTAATATCAACAGAAAATTCTAAATCAATGATCATTAACTGGTAATAATCAATTCAAAATATTTTCAAACACTACTGACTAATATTATATTTTGAAAAAAGGTTTATGTTTACGCTTTTGCTTGGGTAATTGGGTACATTTATCAAAAGCCAACATTTTCTCAAACAAGACTTTTTCTTGCAGCTATGACGGTGATACTTACTTACCATTCGGTTGTCGAACCCCTGATAGTTTAATGTCGACCGGTTCTGGTGGTTACCACACATGGCGATTACCGGAAAAACTACAAATCGTAAAACCGATCGAAGGTTCGCAAACACTCCACCAGTGGTCACAACTTGCACAACCCACCTTTGGCGGACTTTTGGACGAAAGACCTGGAGTTAAAATAAGGTAAGATCTCAAAAAAGAGATACTAATCTCTTTACTAATGTTTAAACGAAGCCCTCTTATTGGCAGACATCCAATATGCACACATTCAAAAATACTCTCCAATTTGCAGATTGTAAGTAAGAGTTAGTCCATTTACCTGCAGTAAAAAAAGGATTATCCTTTAATTTGAGATGTATATGTGCAGAAGTCATTAATAATATTTTATGCTTTTATTTTGTATGAATATGAAATAATTCTAAACTACAATGCTTTCTGATAATGTGTTGATACATTTTTAAGATAACAACACCGAGAACAACACCTAGAAATATCTCCTTCAGTGTAATGCACACAATTTTGGACGCACTGCTAGGCACCGACATAGCTAGAGTTTATATTTTCATTTTGGCAGCAAAATTTAACCCAAACTACTTAACCTAATGTCCCCCTGTGGATAAATGTCCCCCAGTTTTATAAAAGTCAGTAAAGCTCTGAAATTCAAAAAAAAATATGCATTTTGGACTTTACCCAGGTAAAAAAATTTCATTACCTCTAACCTTTCCGTTTTTGACCATTTATGTCTTACAAATGGGGTATGTCTGCAAATAAGAGGACACCTTTTAAACAGTTGAATTGAAGTACGGCTACATAAACTAAAATTTTCCGACATAAAATGTGCCAAAATCCTACTTTAATTTTGCTTTTTTTGTTATTTTTAGAGGTGGTAAAGAGCTCGAAGACATGGGTCTAGAATCCTACGGTTTAGAAGACCTAGAAGAAGACGAAGAGTACTCAAACCCTGGTAAAATGTTCGAAATGTCAGCTCCAACGTATACCCTAACTAATAGCACAATTCTGCATCCGGATGACGGAACATTCGTTACCAACAGTCTTATGTCGAGTCGAGTAGCTTCAATCTGTTCGAGCGTCCAAAATTCACCTCCTCAAACGCCTGGTAACTTAAGCAGGCGAAATTCCTGCAGCACGTTCTCTACTAATTTTGGATTGGCTAAGATTCTCAACGAAAGAGGTAAGTTATTTTATTTTTTCGCACATCGTTTATTAAAGACGTTCATTAACGCATTCCAAATCGTTGATTGATGACCCCTATTAATGCATGGATACGATACGAGCCCATAGTAACGCTCTTCTATGTTTAAAATTACTATCCATGTTTCTACATTACAAATGTTAAAGTAGGTTTAATTACGGTTTAAGCAACAAAAACCAAATGAAATTAAATATTTACCGTTGGATAGAATGAGAAGCAGATCCTTTTATCACATTTAAGAAAATAACAATATTTTTTTATTCACAATTAATAAAAGTTGGGTGACAGCTCTTCTTCTTCTTCAACTTTAATAACTTTGAATGGCCGACGCATTGTTTCTGCTAGTTGGTGAAATAAATGTTCTATTTTATAATTTATTTAATAATGATTTACGATGTGCGAAAAAACATTGTAACCAGTTCGTTAATAGTGATTAATAAAATCACTTATTAACAAGCTCGCTGATCGCTCGCATGTTAAAACCGCTCGTTAATTAATAGCCTTTATTAACACACTTACTGATTAAATAACTATTGTGCACGTCGTTTATTAATGATACTGTTTAATGTACTTGAAATTGTCCATTAATGACCTCTATTAATGCATTAGCAACGAGCATAGCAACCTTCTGCTATGCTCAAAGTTACTATCTGTGTTTTTTAAATAAAATTGTGTAAAATTCATGTTTTTTGAAGATAATTTGCGTCATGGAACAGTCTTAAAAGCAAGGTGTTTTTTTCAGGATTAAAAATGGTGACACCTTCAGCATTTAACACCCCATGCGGGCCTAATTCATTCACCCCTACAGCTACCCCAATGAACAGTCCGGATCAAACTCCATCGCATTCACGTTCAGCATCTCCGGAGCCTCCGGATGTATTTAGTTTGCCGCAGCTTATTCTAAGTTCGGTACCTCAATTTTTAAGAGATACTGTGGGGGGAGGGGCGAAGAAAAAGACGACTTTTACTAAGAGCAAGCGGACTTCAAGATCAGAGGTAAAAAATACTGTTTTAAAAAAGATATTGCCACAATTTAGTGCAAGGAATACAAGTTTTATTTTAAATTTTTTTAGTTATGCTAATTTAGTAATTTACCAGTCAAAAACCTAGTTAGCATAATTGATCGGCTTTTTTACCAGTAAAACAATCGGTTTAAAATGATTTAGTTCTTTATTTAGAAAATGGATGTATTTTGCCAAGGGGATTCTAAAATGATCATTTGGTTGTGATTTTGTTTGCCCACATTTACCAAAATTTGTAAAAGAACCTTAAAAAATGAAAATGTTGCTATACATTCGTCTGCGTGGGTTTGCTATACATTTTTCTGCGTGGGTAATTACATGTAAAACTGAGGTAAACTTCGAAAATTAATTTTAATAACTTAATTTGTCATTTTCGATTTTTTTATTTAAGTTTTTTAAACAAATAAAAGTAAAACTCATATAACCCTCCTTTAATCGAATCAAAAATTGACAATTGACAGCCACTTCTTCTTCTTTTTAGCATTATTTTAGCTTAAGAATCATTTTTAGCATAATTGACCGGTCAACAAAATCATTTTTGACCGGTAAAAAAACCAGTAAAAAATCCGGTAAAAAAAACCTTCTTACAACACTAACATTTTTGCTTAGTAAGTTTTAGGCAACAAATTTTTAAATGTTTCTGTTCTAATATGCTTCCTTTTTTTGATAGACGGTGGCCCATCGAGTGGAACGAGTAGGAATAACAAATCTAATGGGTAGTCCGAGTGTTTTAACGATTTCGACAGGAATGTACGCCAGACCTGCGCTAACAAGTCCAATGGCTCAGTTAACTTGTCTTTTACCAAGCCAAAGCACTGAGAATTTAGATCATATTGGCAATAAAGTGCCTCCAACTGTTGTGTCGACGCCCAACCCTTCTAGTACCATTGGTAAGTTAATTTTTGGGTTTTTATAACTGCTCGGGCGCCATGTATACACCTTGAAATTTACTAGTTTTGTTTTAATGTTGGTCCACTTTAAAATAATATATTAAAACATAGAATTTTATAAGAAACGTTTTTTAGCACGCGTCCAGATTTCCAATGGAGTGCTAAGAAAACGCCTTATAAAATGATATTTGCTTCATTTAATTCATTAAAGCATTTTAAATTTGTATTAAAAACTTAACTTAAAATTTACTTTTTATTGAGTTGGCAACATTGACATTTTGAAGCAAAAAGTAAATTTAGATCAGACATATTGAATAATGACATTTGCAAACTTTACTCACTTAATACTGAATGAATAGGCGTTTTTGAGATAATGTAACCGTTGATATCGTTTCAATTCTTCTAGTTATTCCCTCCACAAAAAAAACTATGTCTCCCAATAGCTTGTAATAGTATATATATATATATTCGTATGATTATTAATAAACATTACAAGTCATAGTAGGTATAAGGGTTGGTATGTGACAAATATGAACATTCAAGAATATAATAAAGTTGTAAATAATATAAAAAAGTACAAATAATGTTCTTTTTGGGATGCCCATGGACAATGTTCATATACTGATAAAGCATCTGCTTCGGGGTGGGGCCAGAGGAAAAACCATGGGAAAAATAACTCCAGCATACCAGGGTCACATTCCAGTTAAATTACAAGGTACAATAAATTGCCAAAAAATTACAGAGGTTTCAAGGTTGATATCCAATTTAATGCATTTGGAGTCAGATTATGTAATTCATAAAAACCGCCTTCAAAATTGGTGTTTGGACAGTCCTCTACAATATGTAATAGTAAAATATGTAAATAAAAAGCACCTTGCTAGGGAAGAATTCATCTTTTTGCATCTGAAAAACCAACCTAATAAAATAAAATTTTGGGTTTAATAATGAAGCAATTTAGCCAACTTAAAAAATGTGCTTATTATATGTAGAATCATAGAATGCAAATATACAACTTAAGTTTTTGTGTTTTTTTCTAGGCAATAATAACAAAGTAACAGTGGGGGTTCCTTCTCGGCCAGGTAGTGGCGCCCTCAATAAACGTATCGAGCAACTAAACTCTCGCAAACAACGCCGACAAGGAGGCGGAGTTACAAGACCAGATTTGGGCACAGTTTCATCACAAACACAGAAAGAACCAGAGCAAACTTCCACGCTAGGGACTTTGAGCAATTTACTTTTTGGGCGAAAAGGGGGGCTGTTTTAAATAAAGGTCAAACTCGAATCGAAATAAGAAATGTTGGCTAGTTTTTAAAAGAGAGCGTTTTTTCCAGTGGTACAACTTTGATTTTTTAGTATTTATTTAAATTCTACAATCATGTTTTCAAATATTCTAGGCTTTTAGAAAAATCAACCCCACTTTCAAACATTCTTCCCCAAATTTAAAAATAACTGTATGTATTTAGGAAAAATACCACTCGAAAAAACGCTTATAGTTGTTATTTATGTAGACCATATGTAGAAACGACATATTTATTGAAAATTACGTGGTGGTTGAAAGGGTAATATGCGAAAAATTGGGGCAATAATTTATGTTTTTATTTTAAAAAACGGATACAAAAAAAGAGCATGAATTATTTTTGAAAAAAATTAATGCAAATCTAGTTTGATATACTAGGTATTCTAAAAAACTTACTTAAATTAGTATTATAGCGTTCGAAAAAATATAAAAATCATCACTGTTCTTTGAAAAAATTAGCAAAAAACATTGAGTGTGATACCCCTTATAATATTCCGATTGGTTTATAAATTAACATGCCAAATTTAGATCTTTAAAATTTTATTTTAGCAATAAAAACTGTAAAGACGTTTTATTTATAAACCAATGTAAAAACTGTAGCATTTCAAACTGCCCCAGTCTTTTTTTTTGGTAAATTTTGTCTCTTAATTTGACTGAGTATTAGATTTTTTTATTTTTATTAGTTTTGCGTTTTTAAACTTTAATTTGTGTGAATTATTATTTGAATGCGTTCTGATATTTTAAACGAAGACTTCCGAAAAATTTTAAACGTGATAATATTATTAAATATTATTTTGTAGTTTTTTTTTTGTGATTTCTGTGGCAGTTTTTTAGTAGTTCCTGTTCTATGATAAAACAACATGTTTAGTGCAATTACTTAAAGTTTAAATTGCGCTAAACATGTTTAAATAAGTATTTATTAGCTAATTAAGCTTTGTGAATAGTTCTAGCACAATTTCAAATTATATTTTATAATAATTTTTGGTGCTGTTTATTTAAGTATTATAAAAAATATAAAATACTGTAAACACTGTTGTAAATATGTTTTACAGGTAACTTGTATTTGATTTTACAGTAATTATCCAAAGGGTTTCTTGTTATTTATGATTTTCATATTTCTTATCCATAATTTTTTTTAAAAACGTAGTTTTTTGTTTTATAACGTAGTTAGTTCAAAAATTAGTAAAAAGTGGCTTAAAATTTTCTCTTTTATCATTATTTGTGGTTAATAAATATTATCCAGTAATCCTAATGTTTTTTTCAAAAAAAAAGTTAAATTTTGAGAAAATAATAACTGTTGACGAGTTGGGTCGTTGATGATTTGAATAGGCCAACTCTGTAATTTTTGAACGATCTGTAATAACAGCGTTCTGTAATCGTTACAGTTGGCTTTTACAGATTTCTGTAATCGTTACAGTTGGATATTACAGATTTCTTTAACTGTTGCAGTCGGCATTACAGATTTCTATTTACCATCAGAAACGTCACAAACAACTCCGCATCAAAAAGTGTGGTTAGTTTTTGTAAAAATGTTTATAAATTAATAAATCCACTTTTTTATCAATAAAACAATAGTTTATACGTTTTCTAATCAAACAAAACTGCAATTATGGCTAATGGTCCAATTGCTGAACGTAACAGAGGTAAGTTAGTACCAAATCGTAATGCCCAAACGACGCCGGTTTAAACTTAAAAACAACCAAAATGAATTTACTTTAACAAACAAGGATATTTCAGATGCAACGATTTACGTTGGAGGGTTGGACGATAAGGTCTCGGAATCTCTACTATGGGAACTTTTCGTGCAAGGAGGGCCACTTGGTAAGTAAACATGTAAGCACACTTTTCGGCACTATTTAGTGGCTTTTTTCAGTAAACGTACACATGCCAAAGGACAGAGTGACGATGATGCACCAAGGATATGGTTTTGTAGAGTTTATGGGAGAGGAGGATGCTGATTACGCCATAAAAATCATGAATATGATAAAACTGTACGGAAAGCCTATACGAGTTAATAAGGCGTCAGCGCATCAAAAGAACTTAGACGTTGGGGCCAACATATTTATCGGGAATTTGGATCCAGAAGTGGACGAAAAGCTGCTGTACGATACGTTTTCAGCGTTTGGGGTTATTTTACAAACGCCTAAGGTAAGTTTACAGTATAGTACCTACAGTCAATCCGTACGTGGATTAAAAATTCCGGGTAGGGCCGCTTTTTTATATGATGTAACTGGATGTCCAAAGAGTAAAACCCCAAATCGGTGTATCTCTACCTATTTCAGAAACGAGGTTATGGCCCCCCAAAGAGCCCCCTTTAATTTGTTATTTAAAATCACGGTCAAATTTTGCAAATAGATGTGAAATAGGGTTTTAAAAGGTTTTTGCAAAAAAAAACTCTCTAAAAAAATTCCTTCACCCCTAAATAGTCCCCAAAGAGTAATAACCAATCACGTTGGATTATTACCAAATTTTGCAGATTGATTCAAAATAAGATGCTTTAAAATATTTCCTTATAACTTTTTTTCAAAAAATAATTCCTTCGCCCCATAAACAAAGGGGGCTTTTAAGGGGGGCATAGAATTTTTTTTTGAAAAAAAGTTATTAATAAATATTTTTTAGCGTCTCATTTTACATCTCAAAATTTGGTGTAAATCCAACGTGATTGGTTTTAACTCTTTGGGGGCTATTTAGGGGGTAAAGGAATTGTTTCAGAGGTAATGTTTTTACGCAAATCTTTTTAAAACCTCATTTGACATCTATTTGCAAAATTTGATGCAGTTTCACCGTGATGAATTAAAGGAGGCCCTTTGGGAGACTATAACTCCGTTTCTGCAATAGGTAGATACGCCAATTTGGGGTATTACTCTTTGGACATCCAGTTACATCACATACAAAAGGCGGTGCTAACCGGAATTTTGTCGATGTCCAAATACGGATTGACTGTACTAAATGGCGTCTTGCAAAAAACTAGAGATGTGCCAGTGGTATTTGACCAAGATTTTGACTAGGTATTTTTACCGTCATTTGATCACCCAAATTTGGGGAAATTGCTCAAATTCTCGGTCAAATTCTGAATATTTTTTTAATCTGCCACTTTTTGCTAAATTTTTAATGTTGTTGTCTTAATTTTGCTATTTCCTTTTACATAAAATTGGCTTAGTGGAATTTATGCGTCAAAATATAATATTTAGATGACCATAATTTAATTTTTCATATGACATCACCAAGGGTCCTCTTTAAAAGTTTTTAAGAATTTGACCGTAATTTGACCAGAGATTATGACCATACCAAAATGATTTGGTCATTAGCACATCTCTACAAAAAAACAAACTAAAATCTAATTTGGCTTTAGATAATGCGGGATCCAGACACAGGCAACTCAAAAGGCTTTGCTTTTATAAACTTCGCAAGTTTTGAAGCCTCTGACGCATCCATAGAGGCCATGAACGGACAGTACCTCTGCAACAGGGCTATTTCAGTATCCTATGCCTTTAAAAAAGACTCAAAGGGAGAACGACACGGATCAGCAGCTGAAAGACTACTGGCCGCACAAAATCCGTTGTCGCAAGCCGATAGGCCCCATCAACTGTTCGCAGATGCCCCACCTATGGGTATGATGCCTCCTGGTATGGGACATTTGGGGGCGCCACCACCTCCACCTGTTATAATGGGGGGCATGATGCCTCCCCCGCCGATGGGGGGCGGAATGCATCCGCCACCACCTCCGCCTGTTCCGCCTCCGAGTGGATTTCCTTCTGGTAAGACTTCTTCATTTTTTTAATATTTAATTTTATTAAAATAATTTTTTTCAACTTAGTTTTAAAAAACATAGCAAATTTTGCAAAAAATACACAACAGCCAAAGTTATTATATGTGTCCCTTCAGGAAGCTAAATCCACAAAATGCACACTAATAAGAGTTTAGGATTGGCGTGGTAGCCCCCCAATAAACCCCCTTTAATTTGCAACATTAGATTACGATGGATTTGCACCAAATTTTACAAATAGGTGCCAAATAAGATTTTAGGTTTCTGCAAAAATTATTTCTATAAAAAAAACCCTTTGCCCCCCAAATGGCCCCCGAAGAGTTATTTTCAATCATGTTGAATTTACACCAAACTTGGTAAACAGATGCAAAATAAGGTGCTAAACAACTAACAGTTTATACTTTTTATCTAACAAAATTCCTTTATTCCATTGGGGTCCAAGGGGCCCCTTGAAGGGTTACAATAATACATATTTAAAAAAAAAAAAAAGTTTTTGTTTTTAAGAGCCTTGTTATGCATCTATTTGCAAAGTTTGGTGATTGTATATTACTTTTCGGAATCCATTTGGGGGGCAATAAATTTTCTTTAGAGAAAGGTTTTTTTAAAATTTTATCTAGCAACTATTTGTAAAATTTGGTGCAGATCCAACGTGACCTAAAGTTGCAAATTAAGGGGGGCTATTTGGGGGGCTTCCCTATACGCCAACCCTAAACACTTATTTGTGTGCATTATGTGGATTTAGCTTCCTGAATAGATTTTCTAATACATATACAAAATCTGGCTGTTGTGTATTTTTTATTTTTTGCAATATTAAAATCTGTTTATCTTTTTTTTTATTTTTATTTTTTTTATAAAATTTTTGCAAAATATTTTTTTTTTGTAGGAATTCCACCTCCTCCACTTCCTCCAGCACCTCCCCTACCCCCAGGAGCTCCCCCAGCAGCAGCCGCAGGTGGGCCACCAAATATTCGTCCACCACCTCCGCCAATGCCACCAGGCGCACCCGGGGGGCCTAAGATGATGCCACCTTGGACTCCTGGAGGTCAAATGCCACCAGGGCCCCCTACTAGTGGGGCTGGACCACCGTTTGTTGGTGGATTTCCACCACCGCCTCCACCAGGTATGTTTTTGTAAATTAGAACAAAAGGGGGCACCCGAAATTTGTAATTAAAACGTTTAAAATAGAGCTTGTTGTAAATGGATATATGCCTGTTTCGCCGATGTTTAAATTTGAATGTACAAAAATATTGTGTATTGCGCCACTTTTATAATACCTATTGTTTTGGGTTATTTCGTATACCTGGTTTGCATCTGTTTAATCTCTTCCTTTGTCACCCCAACAAATTAGTCATTAGTTTTCATCTTAGCAGCAAAACTTAACCTAACCTGTCCCCCAGTGTTGAAAAATCCTACAGTGCTTTTATAAAATTCTATCTAGTCCTGAAATTTAAAAAAAAAAAAGTTGTGAAAAATTAAGAATCCTTGTCAGCACATTACCAAGACAATACATATCTAACAGCGGAAAACGGAAAGTGATAATATCACCGAAAAGCCAGCAAAAATTGTAAGACGGGAAATTCAACAAGCCCCAGCGTATATTCGCGATAGTTAGAATATACCTAAAAATGTATTTAAATCAAGTTTTCTTAATCCTTTTTACCTGGGTCTTCTTAGCTCCTGGTATAACAATGGACCTTTTAGAAAATAAATATTTCTTTCTTTCTTTTATAAACAATAGCGGCGCAATACAAACTACTTCTGTATGACCAAATCGGCGCAACTGCAAGGTTTTTTTTAATCACCGGCGCAATGCAAATACACCCTTGTAAATACTTCAATAAATGTTAATAATGCGTTTTTTCTTTTTCAGGGGGCAGACCTCCCCCACCAAATTGGAGACCACCACCACCTCCAAATTTTGGGGCACCTGGACGACCAATGTTCCCACCTAGGGGGCCTCCTCCACCACCTAATTTTGATGGGACTAATTTTACGGAAAATAATTGGTAATCTTAATTTAGTTTAATTTTACTTAAATAAATAAATGTAACGTTTGAAATAAAATATTTTACAAACAATTTGTTTATTTTTAATGGGGCTACGTGTTTTTATTTTTATTATTACTAGCATGAGGTGTATCTTTTTTACTTTTTTGCCTGTCTCTAAAATTAGGTTTGTTCCGTTTATTTTTGTTATTTGGCTTACTGTTAATGCTTTTCTGTGTCGCAGATTGGGGCCTAAAAACGCCAGGGGGCTGATACCTAAAATACGACAAATAAAGTATTTTGTATTGTCTAGCTCTGCAAGCAATGACTTACCCCAAATCCTGAGTATTTAGCGCTTCTTCCGACAAATAAATATGTATCATTGGCAACTTTCGTTTCACAACAATTTGATCTAATTCAGGTAACAGAGGATCCCAATATTCTTCCACTCTATAAAGCATAATTCAACAAACAATGGCAACAATTTAAATTATCTTACGTTCTGTAACAAATCCTCGTAATCTGGTGCAACGTATTTTTAAATTCTTTTTTCATAATTTCTGCACAAGTTACTGCTTTTCCAACTGAAGGGCCAAAGCCGGTCCAAACCACATTTTTACAACTTGGAAACTCATTAATCGCATGCGAAAGAACATTTCTTAACTTGGTGCCTCCACGTACCTTAAAAAAGGGGCAAAAACAAATCAGCATCCTATGAGGGAAAACATTAAATTAAACTTACTTGCATCCACAGAAAATTGAATGGAAGATTTGCAATTGGTATAGAGTCTCGTTCTATAGGTTCTTCTACATTTTTACCTTTTTTGTAATTCTCCATTATTCAACAATTTGCTAAATTTTAGTCATTAAAGATATTGCAAAGAGATTGATGTGTTTTTGAGGTTATGTTTACAAAATGCAATTACAGTGTTCTGTAATGGTTTGTTGAACTTTGGCGTCTGTTAGGTAGAGGTCGCTACATCATGCAGTTAGATTTACAAAGTAGTTTGTCTATTGCGTAATAGATGGCGACGCGTAGAAAACTACTTTAAGTGTTATTTGTGACTAATAGATGGCGCATTGGTAGTTTTTTTAATTTTAAAACAAGCGTTTAGTGCTTTAGTTTTAAAACTAAGAACCGCAGTAAAAATTTTAATTTATAGGGGAATAATATGTTTATGTGCACTTAAATTGGAAGGAACAATTAAAATTTAATAGTTCTATGCAATAACACTGGAATTGTACTTAAACTAGGGGGTTTAGAGGATTTTTATGAATGAAAATCATTGATAGAATTTCTTTAAGTGATTATTCTTTTATCTAGGGACTGGATAAAGTACAAAAAAGATGAAAATAGGACGTGGTAGTTTAATTGAGTCGTTGGGAGGCAGTGATATTGAAGTGGTTGGCCTAGTGGTCTATCTATTAAAGATGAGAAGGTATGCGACTAGAGCCTGAGGAATGTGCCCTAGTGTCGTGGCCTTGCTCTTCACCACCCCGGGCACCTCATTTGGAATGGAAAATGAAATTTGCTCGCAATAAAGTTTGAGATAGAGCAGGGACGCATTTTGATGACAGATAAGCAGATGTGCTAGTATACAACAGTTTATCAAATAATACGAGAAATAATATATGTGTACTTTAGGCTGCAACGTTTTTGTTTTTCAGGGAGTGTTTCTGAAAATTCGCAATTATTCAGACACCTTTTGTTAATTTGTTTAGTAACAAAATCAGATTCTGGTTAAAAAAAATTTCCGCAACGTTTTTTTCCCCAAAAATTGTCATATTGTTCTCTTTTTTTTGCAGGCAAAAAACTGCCTTTATATTAAAAAATAGAGATTTGAAAGGAACGTTTTTTTGCACGCGTCCAGGTTTGGAAAACGAGCCGCGCACAGGCGAGTTTTCCAATGGACAAGTGCTAAAAAACGGCTTTCAAAATGAGTTTTTTACACTATTTTTTATACGTATTTGCGCTATTTAATTTAAATTAAAAACTTAACTTAAAATTTTAGTTTTATTGCATTGGCCACATTGACATTTTAAAGTAAACAGTCAATTTAGGTCAGATATACAGGGTGTTACCAAATTATCAGGAAAGAAATCAGAGGGTTATTCCTAAACCCATATTAAGAAAAAAAGTTCATATAAACATGTGCCCGAAAATTCCTCGTTTCTGAGATACAGGGTGTCAAAATTTCTATAAAAATAAACCAGATATGTATTTGAACCTTAGCATGGGTAATTTCCTTGCCTTAAAGCATAAAGTGCGCTAAAAAAAATAAAAAACTATAATTGGAAGGGGCACATTTGGGGGTACTCATCTCTGCATCTCAGAAACGAAGGATTTTCGGACACATGTTTATATGAACTTTTTTTTTAAAATGGGTTTAGGAATTACCCCCAGAACTTTTTTCTAGTTATTTGGTAACACAATGTATTAAATAATGACATTTGTAAACTTTACTCACTTAAAAGTAATACTGAATAAATAGGCGTTTCTGAGAAAATGTAAACGTTGATATCGTTTTTCCAATTCATAGTTATTTTCTCTACAAAAAATCTATGTCCCCCAATAGTTTATAATAGTAAAATTTGTAAATAAAAAGTACCTTGCAAGGGAAGAATTCGTCTTTTTGCATCTGGACATCCAACCTCATAAAATAAATTTTGGGATTAATAATGAAGCAATTCAGATACTTTAAAAAACCAAATTTCGGGTTTCATAATGTGCTTATTAGGCAGGCCGCACACCAAAGAAATAAAAGACTTGAGGTTTGAAATGAAAAATCTGAACAAAATAGAACACGGCTTAAGCAATTGAAGACCGCACACCGATGAGACGAAAGTATTTCACATGTGGAAGACATAAATTATGCCTAAAACCCATTTGAAACCTTTTTAATGAAATAGATCATGTTCTATTTTTCTATCGGAGTTTCAAACGTTTCTTCCATTTAACTTGTATAATATTCGCAGTTTTATTGAAAAAAATTGTTCTACTTTTTTTATAACGTGTTAGTTTTTGCCAGACATTTTTTAATCACTTCATACATTTAATTTGTTTTTATTTCTGTACAAATTTAATTTTTTAATAAATTAGTAAAAAAACTAAAGTGCAATTCAGTAGTTCGTCTGGGTGGAAGGGGTTAAGCTCGTTTAAAAAATATAAATTAAGTAAATTATAAGATTTATTGCCTCGTAGAACGAAGGACACTAGGAAACTGTTTTATTTGGGTTTCTTCAGTTAGTGTATACGAAAGAGACGGTTTCGGGGTTTGTATTTCATCTGATAGGTTTCACATCTGGTCGTTTGAAACCTAACATTTTACGTTTCTTTGGTGTGCGGCCTGCCTTTTATAGAACGCAAATATTTCTTAAAAATAAAATGTTTAAATTCTGTTAGAAAATAAAAATTTGATTTTTACAACAGTTAAATCTGTTCAAAAATTCAATTGTTTTTTAGACAATTGCCGCAGATTAAAATAAAAAAAAACATCCTTGCATTACTAGCTTTTCAACCAGTTGTTAAAAAATAAATTCTCTGTTTTTCGACCTAATTTAGAAAGACCTATGCATGATAAAAGTAAATGCCTGTTTTTTTGTAATCATATTTAGCACCAATAAGATTTTTATTAAAAATCCTCCACTCTCCTTCTTCAGCATCCAAAGAGTTGAGACGGCGACGCAACTCCAAAGAATTTTCCGCATTTTCAGTACAACCCATTACCAATATTCCTTTTGCTCTGCAAAGTTCAACAGGTTTTATTCAAAAACCTAAGCGTAGACCCTTAATTTGCTTCCGTCAGAGAAAACCTATAATATGGTTTTAATTCATTAAGTTAATCTTATTTGTGGTGTTTAAATAGCTCTATCAAATTCGAAGGGTAGATTTTGTAGTTTGATTTGTTGTAATACTTACGCACAATAAGAACTAAGAAGGTAAGCAAATTTGTTTTTAATTTAAAACTTTTAATTTATTGTTAAATGAGGTAGTTTTTATTATTAATTTAGACTGCATTTTATTTAGGTTTTATGTATCTAAATTAATTAAGAAGTGGAAAAGGAAATTTTCTTGGACGTGTTTTAATTATATCTTGCATAAAAGTAAGTGAAAGAAAGTTCTTTTTTAGTTCTTTAGCATTTTATAAGATTTATTTTAGAACAAAACACTGGCAAAACATTAATTGTTTTGCTAAAAACTGTTTTGTTTTAATATTTTCAATTACAAAAGCCAAACACATTATTATTATACTCTTCGCAGACTGAGTCAAAGTCGAAGAGTATATTGCGATTGGTCGGACCTTCTCTAAAATCGTTAATATTCATCCTAGAGCAAATTGCAGATTCGTTCGTTTCATGACTTTTTAAGACTTTTATTTTTTGTCCGTCTGTCTGTAACGAAACTTGTGACCACGATAACTGAAGAACGGTTTATTCAATTGATTTGAGATTTGGTGCAAAAATCAATCTCGTTTGGAGAAAGAACCCTATTGTTTTTGAAAGAAATCGAATAATAAATAAAAGGTTGAAATCACCCCCAAAATTGAAAAAAATTCATATATTACATACATATTTTGGTTAATATCCATTTTACAGAAAAAAATATTTCTAATAAAATTAAAGATTGCATTTTTCACTACAAAAAAGCATTCAGTAATTTTTTTGTATCCCTACCCGTTTACAAAAAAAATAAGTTTTACGTTTTGTTTAATAAAATTAGAAATGCACCTTTTTAATTATCTACTGCGAAGAGTATCATATAGAATGTGTAACAATTATATAACAAAAAAATAGGTCATAAAAAAGGCCCTATCTGCGAAGTGTAACTTTTTAAATGCATTTTTTTCTTGCGTAAATATGCTACCATTGCCACCCTAAAGTTGTTAATTTCATAAAATTGTTAAACATTCGTTAAACGATTAATTAAAGAATAATTAAAACCAATTAACAGCAAAATTAGTTTTGACATCAACCGATATTAGTTAATGCAAATCGCTCGTCGTGTCGACGCATAATTATGAACTTTTTTCCACCCGCATCTGGAATATGATTTGAAATGAAAAATGCCAGCCACATTCCACACTTCAACTATCTCAATAATACAAAATATAAGGAATTTTATTCGCTGATTGCGATATCAATGATATCATTACGATGGTATTGACGGCTCCTCATTTTCATTCTCAAGCCAGCCGAAGTAATTTTAATTTTTAGCATTTAGTTCGCGAACCATTTTTCCCCATTCAATTGAAATCTCATTCTTAAGTTTTGGTTAGCGCGAAAAATACTTCATAAACAATTCAGACTTGATTGCGCGATAAAATCTGCTGCAATTCCAAATTTAAGACAAAAACATTTTTCTTAAAAGGTACTTTTAAAAATAGTAGTTTCCGTTTCAAGTGTTATAAACGAGTCTTTATACACGAGTAGCGAGTGTTTTAACAAAACAAGTGTATAAAGACGTTTATAATACGAGTTACGAACAATACTTTTTCTACGACTCCAAAATCAAACAATATCGGACTTTTTAAAAGAAAAAAATGTTGACATGAAGAAAAGTTAGGTTAGAAAAAAAAATTCTAGAAGTATAAAAAAAGATACATATTGTAATATGCAATAAACGGTTATGTTAAATCCAAATCCTACCTCTGCTGCATTAAATACTTTCTTAAATTATAAAAATACTCCAAAAGCAACTCAAGGTTTTAGCTTCAACGCGTTTTTCTAGCAGACATGTTGACATCCGTAAAAATTAACACTAACAACATTTGCAATGGCTCTAATTTTTAAGAAATGTAAAATATGCTTCATTATACTCCTCGCAGACAAAGTCAAAAACGAGGAGTATATTGTGATTGTTTTGAAAATTCTAAAATCGTCAAAAATCATCCTAGAGCAAAAATTCTTGCAGATTCGTTCGTTTCATCGAATTTTGAACAACTTTCAAAAAATCCGTCCGTCCGTCCGTCCGTCCGTCCGTCCGTCCGTCTGTCCGTCTGTCCGTCTGTCCGTCTGTCTGTCACGTTTTTTATAGACACTCTAACTTAAGAACCAAAGGTCCCATCAAGTTCAAATTTTCAGGAAAAATCATTCTTATTAAAATCTAGGTCAAGTTCGTTGTTGGTAAAAATCGGGTCATAACAAAGGGGGCTCCTGCACCCCCCAACTGGAGAAAAAATCATATTTCAGTTATTAAACAATTTACAGAATTTTTATTTCGATAATATTAAAACCCTTTTAATTCTTTACAAAAAGTATATTTAAGTTTTTTTTGTCCGGCCCCACCTAGGCCCCCCATTTAAAAAAAACAGCGTATCTTCGTTATTTATCAATTCACAAAAAAAATTCAAGTCATAAAAATGAAAGGAAATTAAATTCTGTGTTAAAAAGTATTTTTGTTTTTTTTTTGTCAAATTTTTAAGACAAAAAAGGCCAAAAGAAAGGTTTTTAGTGATGAAAAAGTTCTAAGTCAGGTAAGTCTAGGCCCAGTCAAGGTGGCTTTGCAAAAAAAAATTAAAACAAAAGCATCTTTCTAAAGCCTATTTAAATCCTAAACGTCAGTGTCAGAATTAATACTTATTTATGCTATTCGCTAATAAATCTTTTTTTTATAGAAGTGTTAATAGTTTAACCTCTTCGCAGATTTTTTTTATAAAAATAAAAAAATTATTTTTTATTTTTAATTTTATTATTCTACCTACTGCGAGGAGTATCCTATTAAATGTCGACATTTTATAAAAAAAACTCTAACAGGCTCACTGATCTAACCCATTCACTGATCTAACCTATCCACTGACCTAACCCGCTCTAGTTTTTTACTGTAACTTTTATTAGAATTCATTTTTATTAAAAGAAGACACCAAATTATACGTTATTGACAACTAAAATAAATACAAACAATGTCATCTGTCACTTTCTGCAGTAACGCTAACTTCGGCCCGTGAGTAAAGAGCTTGTTGCAACTTCACCCACTACCATCTTAACTATAAGGCCTCAATGGTGGACAAAAAAGTTTGACAACTTCCGACAGTTTATAAAAAGTTTGAAAGAAGTTTGAAACTTTTTTCATTTTCCTTCAAACTTCTTTCAAACTTTTTATAAACTGTCGGAAGTTGTCAAACTTTTTTGTCCACCATTTTTTTTAACCTTTGAGGCCTTATACAGGGTGTCCAAAAAATGGAGCATAAACGCGATGGTACGTTGTTGGGGCATGTCTAGGGAGCCCCAGAAAATTGTTAAAAAAAATCTATCTCATATACCCTCGAAGATATGCTGCCCCAAAGTGCGAAACTTTAAATGCTTATATCTTGAATATAACAGCACATATTAACGAAACAAATGATTTAATACAAAGCTTTAGTCTATTTTAAACCATTCCACCATAAGTTCATTTTTTAAATGGTCGAATTACATTTTTATAATCAATTTAATTTTACAAAATTTTGGTGAAATGAAGCTGACAACAACGTCAATAAAATCTAGTGCAAAAGTGTATGATCAAGACTCATAAATGAGATTTTTAGACTTATAGATGGGATTTTAAGATGTATTTTCCTAGACTGTGTTGCCGAATTTACGCAACTTTGTTCCCATTTTTCTCGATGAATATAAGAGATGGATTTTTTTTGACAATTTTCCATTGATTCATGAGAATGCCCCAAGAGCGTACCATCGCGTTTATGCGCCATTTTTTGGACACCCTGTATGTAGTTAAGATGGTGGTGCTTCAAACCGTGCCATTTTACTCACGGTTTGCAAGACGTAGCTAAATGACTGTTTTAGGTACAATCAAGTCGTGCGATAAGTGTCATATTAAAGATGGAAGTAGAAAAAACACATTTTATGATGCTCTAGAGTTCTAGGCAATGCGCATTTTTTCTGTTCTACCAATTTAGTTATTGTTCCCTAATCAAATTTCCAGAGATGGATTGCAACGAATTTAGAATTCACGGACGTGAAATGATCGAGTACATTTGCACCTACTTGACAAATATAGAAAGTCGCAGAGTGACTCCTAATATTGAGCCTGGATACTTAAGAAAACTTCTCCCGGAATCAGCTCCGGAGAACCCGGAGGATTGGGACAGCATCATGAACGACATTGAGGCCAAAATAATGCCCGGAGTAACGCATTGGCAACATCCAAGATTCCATGCTTATTTCCCT
This sequence comes from Cartodere bifasciata, assembly GCA_963920755.1. NCBI lineage: Eukaryota > Metazoa > Arthropoda > Insecta > Coleoptera > Latridiidae > Cartodere > Cartodere bifasciata. The sequence goes on along the minus strand of OY987196.1, from coordinate 3,635,533 downwards.
TCAGGGAATAGTTTTCCTTCAATTTTGGCCGATATGCTGAGTGACGCTATTGGATGTATCGGATTTTCATGGGTAATATTAATTCCGGGAACTTTTAGAGTGGTTTTTAATGTTTGATTTCAGGCGGCGAGTCCAGCGTTAACGGAATTGGAAACGGTTGTTTTGGGTTGGTTAGGTAAGAGAAAATATTGTCAAACATTTTTAAAGGACATTTTGCATAGGCTCAGTTTTTCCATTATTGGTTAAATTTAAGTGCATGGTAAATAAAGGCAACATTTATCTTTAAGTTAAGTCTATTGGGGTATAAGTAAATGGGTCAATAGAAACTAGTTTTTGGTTAATTATTCCATAAAGTAACGTTTTATAAACGACATCTTGGGCAAAATAGAATTTTTAGAGCCCCCCGTTTTTTTATAAAAAAATATTTAATATCAAATAATCATTTGAAAGTTTCTATAAAGAGTGGACTGTGACGTCAGATAGGATTTCAATGTTCGCATGCGCAAAAATATTTTGCGGAGTAAAATGTTAACCCGAAGTGCAGGCAACCAATTATACTGTGGTGTATTTATGCGTTGTATTCTTATGTGATCTTTAGAGACAGCGGACCATAGATTGAATTTTTATCCCAAGTATTAAGGCTAGAAAAATTTGACAGGCTACCTCGCTTTTAGTTTTTGATGTGAAAGATGTTTAGGGTACAAAGTAAATAGTTTTTCTGATTATACAATTGGGTAAATGCATTTTATTCCTAACTAACAATAATCATCAGTTTTAAGAGATACGGAAAGCTAGTGTCCCTGGATAGTATCAAGAGTCCGGTCACTAAACCACAGAAATAAAATACACTATAGTTTTTTTTATTTTGCTAGGTTACCATCCATGAACTCCTATCGATGATTATAAAATCCTTCAAATTTTGATGAAAAGTGTCATCCATGAACGTAGAATTTTTTTGACATTTTTACTCTATTTTTGAAAGAAATTAAACCCCCAGTGCAGTTTTATATGCAGTTAAGCTTTTTTTAAATTATTGTGAGTGACAAATGTTCTTAAATAAAATGTACAATTTTGTTAAATAATGAAATTACTTAAAAATCACTGTCCTATAATATTGATCAACTAATTCCCTGATGTGGCATGAGGAAGAAAACAGTTTTTCGGCAAATAATACATCCATATGATTCCCTCTCGTATATTAAAAATAACCAAGAGCCTCTTTTTTTTGGGTCGTAGAAATTGTACAGTCCATCGCTGCCAAACCATAATCTATTAATTTTCCAAAGTTTCTGTTATCCTGGAAATCGTTTAACCATAACTAAAACCACTTTTAGCCCCAATAGAGATGTGGTCGTCGAAAGATTTCAACGTAGAAAGTGAACACACAAAAAGTATTATTAAATCCATTGTAAACTATCCCACATTTAGGGCTACTTTCGGGACCATTTTTACACAAACCAAACTTTATTAAACACATTGTTTTACACATTTGTTGTTATATTTTTAGTTTTTTCACACATTTCAAAATAAAATCCGACGTTAACAGTTCAATTTTTTAAACGTCATTTATTTTTCAAAATGTGTAAAATAACTAAAAATGTAAGAAAATAAATCAATAACTGTGTAAAAAAATGTGTTAAATAAGGTTTTTAAACTGTACCTAAAAGTGACCCTAAATGTGGGATAGTTTGTTTGTGTGTTCACTTTCTACATTGAAATTATTCGACGAACACATCTCTATTGGGGCTAAAAGTGGTTTTAGTTTAGTTTTTAGTTCTAAGATAAAAACCTAAAAACCTTGAAGAATTAATAGATTATGGTTTGGCAGGGACTGGACTACACAATTTATACGAACCAAAAAAGTTTAAATATACGATGGAGCCCCCATATAGATGTGGTTCTCTAGAACGAGCGAGCTTAACGGATCTTCTACTTTATGAATAAATCCCTAGTCTTAAATAAAAAATATTTTTTTTTAAATAATTATCTACGCCAATGAAATATTTTGATGTGTTACATAACCTACATTTAAAAATTTGACAGATTTTAAACTAGGTTACCAGATTTTTTTGGCAAGATTTTCGGACCAACTTTTAAACTTACAAAATTGTAAAATGAAAAGAGAGGTCCGCTATTGCTGTTCTTAGAGTGTCTCGACCTTTCTAGTATGCTACAGACCTTACGGAAAGCGAACTTTGGTTATGTTATTTCCCTGCAATATGAGTTGTCAAATATCTCCGTAATCCTCTCTGACGTCACATACCTAAAATATTTAGACGCTCTTTCTCAAAATGCGAACTATAAGATTTTATTTTTATACAGTTTTTTTCTTTTAATTTTAAGGTAAAGCAATTGGGCTTCCAAAGCAATTTTTGGGAGACACAGAGGATTCACGAGGCGGCGGTGTAATTCAGGTAATTTTGAACTAGAACTAGATTTTGCGATTAGTGCAACTGCTATCAGTAAAAAAATATCAATGGATTGTAAAGTTACAGTAAAGTTTTTATCAATTGAACCATTTTAACTCTTAAGTTATTGTTTAACTTCTTAACGAGATTTCTAAAATAGTTTATTTTAATACCTAGTAGGTAATAATAACGTTCTTGTTTGTTCCTTAGCTGATATATAAACAGCTCATTCATCCATTTGAGTTTGATAATGGATAAATTTTTAAGTCAATAGACACCGTCAAGCCCTACGTCACAGTTCACAGAAGTGCATTAAAATACTATCGGTGAAATTATTTTAGGCAACCAACATTACGGACCAAAAAAATGGTCATTTTTTTATTATTCTGTGTTTCCAACATTGGTCTATTTAAAACATTATTTAAAGAAAAATAAGAGAGTTTCTGAGGTCCCATTGGTGTTAAATGTTCCTTTATATCTTATTTACGATATTTTAATTTAAAATTACATGAGAATCTACCGCAAGAATTCAAAAATCCCTTAGTCAGCTTTAAACGCCAATTGCTTGAGAAAGCAACCATATCAAGGGGTCATGGTTTGTTCTAGGTAATGGAAAATAATGTTAATTTTACAATGGTATGGTACTTACCAGATCTCTTGATATGGTTGCTTTCTCAAGCAATTTGCGTTTAAAATTCACATCTTGGATGGTGCACATGCACAACATTAACACATAAACTGTATATTTTAGAGTTTTACAATGAACTAAGCTTGAAATATCGAATTTAAGACATTATAGCACATTTTTATACCAAGGGTTACCTAAGAAAACCTTTTATTTTCAAAATATTGTTCTAAAAAAGGGGCTAATACTGACAGAATTAAAATTCTACTTCACAGACAATTTTTTAATCTGGATCTATGATCTGTGAAGTAGGAGTTGGTTGACCGTGTGTATTGAAATGGACCAATTATTGAGGTGCCACAAATTTTGCTTCTTCATTTCTTACCATTTTTTTTAGAATACTTTGAGTGCCTACTCTAAACTAATTCTCCTATACCTTCAAAAAATAATTAGTCTTCTTAACTTTTAGACTTCAGCAAGCGAATGTGTACTAGTTTCAATGCTAGCAGCTCGAGCACAGGCCCTCAAAAGACTTAAGCAACAACATCCTTTCGTGGAAGAAGGTCTTTTGCTGTCCAAACTAATGGCATATTGCTCCAGAGAAGCACATTCTTGTGTCGAAAAAGCTGCCATGATATGCTTTGTTAAGCTAAGGATTCTGGAACCGGACGAGAGAAGCTGTCTTAGAGGAAAAACGTTGTTAATGGTAAAAAGTTTGTTTTGGCATTGCCTACTAGATGGTGTGTTGTTTAAGTTGTTCTCCGATAGGTGGTGCTTGGAAATCATGTCCTCTTTTAACGTCCTTACAGTTTTCACTTAGGAAAACAAGAAATTTCTTTTGAAAATGTTTTTCTTTCTTTGGAAATGGAAACTAATAAAAGAACAATTTTTCTTAGGCAATGGAAGAAGATGAGACAGTTGGTCTGATCCCCTTCTTCGTGTCCACCACCCTAGGGACAACGTCCTGCTGCTCCTTCGACAATCTTCCAGAAATAGGTCAAGTTTGCGAGAAATTCCCATGTCTTTGGCTCCATGTAGACGCTGCGTACGCTGGAAATGCATTCATCTGCCCCGAGCTCAAATATCTTCTAAACGGCATCGAATATGCAGATTCCTTTAACACAAATTCCAACAAATGGCTCCTAGTTAATTTCGATTGCTCAACTATGTGGGTCAAGGACAAGCTTAAACTGACCTCAGCTCTTGTTGTGGACCCTCTGTATTTGCAGCATAGTCACTCCAACATGGCAATTGATTATCGACATTGGGGGGTCCCTTTGAGTCGAAGATTTCGAGCGTTGAAACTGTGGTTTGTTTTACGAACCTATGGGCTGAGTGGTTTGCAGAATTACATCCGACACCACATTAAGTTGGCTAAGAAGTTCGAAACTTTGGTGCTGAAGGACTCGCGCTTCCAGGTCTGCAATGATGTCAAGGTAAGCCCCCAAAAATTTCGCCACCAAAAAAAAAACCAAAAACATTGGCAAACGTCTGAAACGTCAAAAGCCGAAAGTGGCCCCATTTTGGGGCTATCTATAGGGGCCCCAGTTTAGCCATTTTTGCACCAAAACACGTCGACCCCTCATTTTACAGGATTTTAAACGCCCAACACGATTTTAGAAACCATTTTAACATCACCCCATTTTTTAGCTTGGTTTGGTGTGCTTTAGACTTCGGGCTTCAGACAAGCTAAACGAAAAGCTTCTAAGTAACATCAACGCCTCTGGAAAGTTACACATGGTTCCTGCTAACGTAAACGACAAGTACACCATTCGTTTTTGCGTTGTTGCTGAAGAAGCAACTGAGGAAGATATAAGTAAGTTAAGGAGCCCCATCAAAATTAAAAATTTGAAAGTTGATTTTTTCAGATTATGCCTGGGAAGTCATTACTGAATTTTCTTCTGAGCTGCTTGAGAATCAGGATTTGGAAAAAGAACAGGTCCTTATTTTATAAAATAATAATCATAGCAGTTATCTTATTTTTGGTTTCAGGAAAATCGAGATGAAGTTTTTGACCTACTGGAACGCAAAAAGAAAGAAACTTTGGCCCAGAAGCGCTCATTTTTTGTACGAATGGTTTCAGATCCCAAAATATACAACCCCTCTATTAACAAAGCGCTTCCGTCCAGATCATCGCGAAGAAATCTTACTGTGGCTGAAGAATCTGACAACGTTGCTGTCCAGCCCCCTTCGTAAGTTATTTTTGTTATTAAAGTATTTTTTTGTTAATTTTACTAAAAATAAGAAAAACAAATTTGGGGCCACATTTTTGGGGCCCACTACAATGGGGCCCCAACTTAGTTGTTCTTCAAGCAAAGTATGCCGAGTGACCCCTCATTTTAGAGGATTTCAAACGCTGCCTTCAATAAAAGTAATAAAACTAATGTCAAAATGCATGTCTGTTCAATTTTAGGCCATATTTACCTGCTACGCTTATTTCTAGGAGTTCAACTTGGATTAGTTGGCCTCTAGCTTTCTTATTTCAAGGAATAACTGAAGATGGATCGTCTAGCGATGTGCCCTTGAGGTTTGTGTCTAAACACGTTGATTTAGAATGTTTTAAACATGATTTTATTCAGGTTTAGGCACTTGGATACAAAAGTAAGACTTAAGCCTGGCAGTAAAGCGACAAATGGGGACAGAAAGACGCCTTCGCCTGAAGGGGAGAATAGCAAAAGTCCGAGACGTTCGCCAGTTTTTGGAAGAAGTCGCGGAAAAAATAATGAAGATAATTCTCAATAAATATTAACCAAAATATGATAATTATACCTATAATTTTATTTAGGTATTAATTCAGTCTTAACTCTTAATATAATAATAAATAAATGTGTGCAAACTATTTTTATTTGCAAGGTTTGTTTTGGTATTATAGCTAGAGATTCAAATTCACAGATTCGAAGATCTGTGCTTCTATAAGTGATCTCCGTTGAGCTTCCGACAATTCTACTAAATAGCACATCTACATGAGGGCTCCATCGTATATTAAAACCAAATGTAGGTTTGAAATCTAAAAAAATAGGGCTACAAACGTTTTATGGTTTCATTTATATTGGTTATTTCTTTGTGTCGAAAATCTGACTTCAAAAATCATTATAATATTTTTGTTATTTAAGAGGGGGCCGGCAGGTTGTTGTGCAGTAGAGTATTCGTTTCAATCATTTAAGATTCACAAACCAAGCGGAATTTTTAAAATCTAATGGTAGGATTAGATTGACCATATTTCCTTCTTTGGAGTCAGAAAGTTTGGTTTTAAAATAATTTCAAAAATATAAAATATAAGGAAAAAACCAAAAATCTACTTTATTTTTTTTTTAACGCAAAATTTTTTTTTTCTTAAATTTAAAGTACTCATTCCGTAAATACATTTAATAACCGCTCATGTATCAAAAATCAACACCTAAATTGATCAGGTTTAGCTTTTTTGAATGAATGAATGAATGAACACATGCAGAATACATATTTTGCTGCATCTTTATTTTTACATATTTAAGACGGGGCTGGCTGTTTAAGGTCGAGTTGCATGACAACTTACAATTTAATTATTTTAGAACAAAAAAAAAATCGGAATTCTTAAAATCTAAAATAAATTAAGTGACCTGCCACCTTAAGCAACCGGCCCCGTCTTAAAGTCAGATTTTCGACACAAAGAAATATGCGATTTTAATGGAAACCATTAAATGTTTGTAGCATAATTCTTCCAGTTTTTAAAACTACATTTAGCTTTAATGTATGATGTGGCCCTCATATAGATGATCTATTTAGTAGAATTGACAGGAGCTTAACGGAGATGACTTATACGAGCGACTAGTAGCACAGATCTTGGAATCTGTGAATTTGAATCTGCAGCCAATCAATACTTTTTGAACTTGATAATATGAATGGTTATGAACGCTAATATTTAAACAAATTAACAAAAACAAAATAGGAAATAAATAATTTGCAAATCCTACGTATATTAATTTTTTATTTTTATCTAAGTATTTAAATGCGATTTTCATGTAAATTAGTTAACAGTGTTTGATCAAAAAGAAAACCCATTATGTCGATATTGCTAATAATTTTATTTGTTTATTTGATAATTTTCCCATATTTAAATACGACTAGGCGGAAAACGGAAATGGGTTAATACTCTTCGCAGTTTTTTATTCGTTATTATTGCAAAAGGTGCACTAATAATTTATAGCTTCATAATAATAACAATATAAAATAGCATTTATTATTGTTGTAATAAAATGCAATTAGGTATATCTAATGGATTTGTTAAAATACGGTGCTGATCCCAGGATTTCCATTGGCTTAATAATTCTTTCCCATGATGACATCATATTTATTTGGGAAAATCCATAATCATTGCATTGCATAGCAATGTAAGCTTTAAAATGTGCCTGACTGGAACTAATTATTTGCAATGAAAGTCTAATATTTACCTTTCTTTTTTTTTAAATCACCTTTAAATAAATAGTTACACGAGCAACTTTAGACATTTGAAAAGAATGTATCTACAAATCTATTATTATATTGGTTAGGTGAGACTCATCTTAGTCATACTCATTGGTAAATATAGTTTTTGTTGCGCCAAAAAAAAACACGCGTAATTCTTTAATAATTCGATAAGCTAAGTCGGGAAATCTTGGGTCAATATTATTTCTAAGGATTATATCAATCATTGGCGCCTTATGGTATTTAATTATGAGTTTTGAAAAAGCAGTAGCGTACCCAAAACTATTTCTTTACGGGGGGTCCAAAAATTGGCGCACAAACGCGACAGTACGTTATTGTGGCATGTCTAGGGATCCATAAAAAATGTTAAAAAAAACCCATCTCATTTGCCCTTGAAGATATGAGGTCCCAAAGTGCAAAACTTCGACCGCTCATACCTTGAAGATAACAGCACATATTAACGAAAAATATGGTTCAATAAAAAGCTACAGTCAATCTTAAACCATTTCACCATTTGTTTATCTTTTAAAGGATCAAATTATATTTTTATAATTAATTTAATTTTATAAAATTTTCACGAAATGAAGCTGAAAACAATGTCAATAAAATCTAATGCAAAAGTGTATGATGGGACTCAGATGGGATTTTTAGATGTATATTTCTAGACTGTGTTGCAGAATTTATGCTACTTTTTTCGCATTTTCCTCAATGAATATAACAAATGGATTATTTTTAACAATTTTTGGGGAATCACTAAGTATGCTTCAACAACGTACCATCACGTTTATATGCTATGGACACCCGTAGAAAATTTTCTTTCTATTTTAAAAAAATATTACTGTTTTATTTTGACGATCCTATTGGAGGACACCCTGTACAAAAATTTCCTTGCCTTAAAGATAAAATTAAAGCAAAGAAAAAAATTGGAATTACCCGATATTGTAAAAAATACAATAGATAAAACACAATTGCCTTTCGGATTGGTGTTACACAATTTTCAATAACTCTGGTCACGATTATCAATTTGGACCATGCAGATTTTTTAATTATTAATTTAGGTAAATCCCTTTTCTTATGTTACAATAGATAGAAGTTCAAACTCAAAAAAACGTAGCAAACAAAAAAAATTATAGTTGGTTGTTCTAAAATCTTTAATTTAAACAAATCGCAGAAAAACTTCGATTTCAGAAATCCAAAATATAAATTTTTACTGACTTAAATTTAACACGAACAACTGATTTGAGAAGAACAACAACTAGTAATTCAAACTCTTTCAAATTACTTCTTTTATTATTTAAAATTAGTTCAACTCTCAGTTGGTAACAATACTAAACAATTACCGTTGTGATAATCCGATTTACCGAAAAATGACTTGCAGAAAATATATTCTTAGAAAGGTATTAAGGAGGAATGTCAATGTTGAAAAGTGGGAAATAATTCAAGAATTCTCCTTAAAAAGTGTCACGCCCCCCGGATGAATAAATATTATTTAAAATAAATCAATAGATCAGAAGGATGTAAAATTACTGCAAGAAATTTGAACAGGAACCTAGTATTGACTTTGTATTGAGTCATACATTTCACCTTGCTGGGTTATTGACATAAGAATTCGCCAATTTGTAGACACCTCGAACAATTTTGATATTGCGTCTAATAGAAAAAAATTCAAGACCAATGAAATTTTAAAAAGCAAAAGAAAAAATTTTTACACTTAAGTTGGGTATTAAATAAATAAAAATGTTTATTAACGAAAAAATGACATCATCGGTGAAATTTGCGTACCACCTTTTAAAAAAGACATTAGGTCTACCAAGATGGTAAAAAACTAGTAAAGATTACTCAATCTTACAAAAACTATGGCCTATTTTCGCAAACTGATTCATCCAACATTCCTATGATTATTACTTAAATTATTTAAATTAACCAATATCTTACTTAGTGTTTAGACTTTTTAACAGTTACGCGTCAATTTAGAATTTAGTTTAAGTAAATTAATTTGTTCACCAGTCAATTATCCCACTAATAATACAGTTTTGTTTTGGTATGTATTGTTTAGCTTTTATTTTATTTTTGTCCGTTCTTAGAAAAACAAAATAAAAGAGGCGCGTTTTAAATGTTTATGTTTTAGTTTTATAAATAATTTTTACTAACTTTTTGTGCTCGGTTTCAATTACAAACAAAAATACATTAATTAAACAAAACTACAGTATTGTCAAATACCCATGGAAAATCTGCATTAAGGTTGTAGATTCAAATTCACAAATTCGAAGATCTGTGCTCCTAGAAGCTCGTATAAGTCATCTCCGTTGAGCTCCCGTCAATTCTACTGAATAGCACTTCTACATGAGGGCCCCATCGTATATTGAAACTAAATGTAGTTTTGAAAACTGGAAAAATAGAGCTACAAACGTATTATGGTTTTATTTAAATAGCTTATTTCCTTGTGTCGAAAATCTGACAAATCAAAAAATGATTTTTTATGTTAGATTTCCGACATAAAGAAATAACCGATTTAAATTACATCATAATACGTTTGTAGCCCTATTTTTCTAGTTTTCAAAACTACATTTAGTTTTAATATAGGATGGGGCCCTCATGTAGATGTGCTATTTAGTAGAATTGACGGGAGCTCAACGGAAATGACTTATACGAGCTTCTAGGAGCACAGATTTTTGAATCTGTGAAATTAAATGTCCAGTCTTAAAATATGTAATATTTTTGACTATTATCAACTGTAAACCAAGGTATATTTTACTGCGTTGTATATGAGTTTTGAGTTTCCAATAAAATTCATCTTAAATTTTCCTAGTCAATTATTCATTAGACAATAATTGTCAGATTCTGATCTTTTCGTGTAATTATTTAAATTAATTTTACAATCACACAATTAAATTGAATTAAATATTACTTAGCAACGTTAGGTACTAAAAATACCAAGAATATTGAGAAAGGTAATCACATAAAATTATACGTTTGCATATTTTTTATTTTATAAATAAATCAAAGTTTATTTTTATTATGTTTTTATTTAAGTTTAGTTCTAAAAATGCAAAAAATAGTCTAAACATATCTTTATTTACTTTATTGAAGCACCAATCAATTAAATAGATTTTTATTTATTTTTTATGGTTTAAAAGAAATTTTTGCAAGGATAACACTTCATCAAAAGGGGTTTTTCTTGTGCGTTAATATAGAGACCTTTTGAGGTTTATTATAGAATATTGGGTTTTTAGGAAAATGATTTAAAGATCATTTATCTTTATTATTTCTTTTTTTAATTCAAAATCTTCCAGAATTTATAATTTCCATTAGTATCTAAGGACCGCTAAAAAATTGTTAAAATCCCTACAAAATGTATTTAACGGATTTTGTACCAATGAACAAGACTAGAACTTCCTAAAAGATCAATTTGGGTCATTTCAAAAATTCCATGAAAAATCAGATCTTGCGTTTCCTTCCTAATAGTGATCCTAATTGTCGATAATTATTACCTAATTTCGTTTATTTGGAGTAGGCGTAACCTTGAATAATAAGTGGGTACACACATTTTTAATCTAGTATATTAAAATGTTTCTGTCATTGATGCTATTTCCTAAAAGTAAGAAATCAGGATCTTAAATTGCATCATTAAGGACAATTATTTTTGGGGGCTTTTTTTGCCGGATTTTGCAAAGTATGAGAACTTTCAATTATTGCTTTAATTTTGGACTGCCCCGTTGAAATAATATAGCAAAAAAGATATGTATGAATTGTTTTCAAATAAATGAAGATCCCAATTGAAAATGACACAACACTTTTGATTGATGAAACAACAAATACACCAAAAAAATGTCCTTTAATATTAAAGTTGCAAAAGTCAAAAGTTCTTTTCAAACTAGAGCGAAAAGTCGCCTTTTTTAAACTAAAAAAACCCATGGAAATATACAATGTGATTTTAAATATTAGTTGAAATTTTAATAGTTTTTAAATTAGTCTCTATTTTAAATGAAGTAACTTATAATTTTGCGACTTACGGTTTAATTAAGAGAAACAATAAATCTTATTTAACCACAAAAATGATTCACTCGCAGAAACAAATGATAAAGCTTTTATAATTACTTAATATAAGAGTTGGTAGATTTGCAGCTTTCTAAGAAGTATTCCTCGATTAAATTTTTATTGCACCGAAACAGTAAACATTCCTCTACCTACATAATTTTAGGGAGCAGGATTTTGTGGTTTTGGGTGAGCAAATTCTTAAAAGAAATTACCGAAGAATGTCGCGTAGCATAGAAACTGGGGTTGATTGCCTAAAATCACCAAAAAACAGTACATTCTGGTCATCGCTTAGTGGTTTTATAAGAGTTAATTTTAATTAAAAATTGTGCTTACCAGCAAAATAAATAAACAAAGCACAAGTTGACATATTCGAAAGGTCCATCAATAAGCGTTTAAATACAGAATTTTGGAAATTTAGAAGCTATTTTTTGCATTTTAAATTGCCAAAATTTCTGTATATAAACGCTTATTGGTGGATCTTTAGAATATGCCGACCTGTGCTTTTTTTATTTGTGTTGCTGGTAAGCATAATTTTTAATTAAAATTAACTCTTATAAACCCACTGAGCAAAGACCAGAAAGTGGTGTTTTTTGTTCATTTTAGGCAACCAACATTACATAACCACAGTTTTAATGCTTTGCGACATTCTCATTTAACATTGTGATATAATATTATGCAATATAATTTTTGAGCTGCCCCACTTTGAAAAAATATTACCTAAACACAAAAGATTTTTTAACAATTTTTTCAAATTTTGCGATTTAACTATTAAACGGGAGGTTAAAAAGGGTTTCTAAAATTAAAATAAACATTATAGGATGATAAAGAAAATAATAATTTGGCCAAAACAAAAATCAAAAATTTTACACCTTAAAAAATCAAAATTTGGTTCTAGATAAATTATAGGGTACATGTGCCCCCTAAGCCCCACCTAATTGTCCCGCACCTGCCGTAATTCCCAAACACTTTCCATCACATCTTCGCTAATAAAATGAATTAACTAAATCCTGACGTCACTTCAGGTATATCTCAACTATAAAAACTTTTTAAACAACCTAACTTGTAATATTTGCAATAAAACTCCGCGAGAGTAACACGTTCATAGATAACTATGAGATAATCCCGCATATAATTGCAACACTAAATAAAGTAAACAATAAACTCAGTGTGTTAAAAACAGTGTAATAAAAAGACTTAAAAATGGACGTAGAAGAATTTCGCGAAAAAGGAAAGGAAATGATCGATTATATATGTTCGTATATGAACAATGTTCAAAATAAACGCGTGACTCCGAATATCGAGCCCGGGTTTTTGAAAAAGTGGATCCCCCCAGATGCCCCCCAAGAGCCGGAAAATTGGGATGATATAATGAACGATGTTGATAACAAAATAATGCCTGGAGTGACGCATTGGCAGCATCCTAGATTTCACGCTTATTTTCCAAGTGGAAATAGTTTTCCTTCCATTTTGGGTGACATGTTAAGTGACGCTATTGGTTGCATTGGATTTTCTTGGGTAAGTACAATTTTTTGAATTAAAACTTAGATAAATATTTGTCAAAATCAAGTTTTGCTAAAGGCTGTATTTTTAAAATAATTCAAATAAACTTCTTTGCTAAAACAAAAGTGAGGTTAAGGAAAATAATGTTTTACAGAAACGTTATAGGGGAGAATGGGGTAGATTTTATCATTTTAAATTAGAGCCTAAAAATTAGGAGCTTTTAAATGTAAACAAATTATTGAAAAGCAATAATTATTTAAACTATACAAGGTGTCCAATAAATGGTACGTTGTTGGGGCATATCTGGGACCCCCAGAGAATTGTTAAAAAAATCTATCTTACATATCCTTGGAGATACGAGGCCCTAAAGTGCAAAACTTTAAACTTTTACATCTTGAAGATAACAGCACTGATCAACGATAGAAATGACTAAATACAAAGGCAAAATCTATCTAAAATTATTTTACCATTTGTTTATCTTTTAAATGGTCAAATTACATTTTTATAACCAATTTGATTTTACAAAAATTTCATGAAATGAAGCTGACAACAATGTCAATATGATCTAATGCAAAAATGAATACTTAAGAATCTAAATGAACTTTTAAGATGTATTTTACAAAGTGTGTTGCCAAACTTGTGCAACTTTGCATTTTTCTCGATGAATATAACAGATGGATCTTTTTTGACAATTTTCTAGGCATCCCTAATAAAGCGCCACCATCGCGTTAATGCACCTTTTTTTGGACACCCTGTAGACTCACTTAAAAATATTTCCAAAGCAATAATTATTTAAACTATATATTAAAGGATGCCCAAAACTGCCTTTTCTGCAAATATGCCACACCATTTTCTACTCCATTTTGCTGATTTTGCATTCCTAAAAAATATTTCTACCCAATTTTTTTTTTAATTTGGCTTTAAAATGGATTTGTTTTTTTGTAACTCTAATTTAAAGCTTCTTTTTATTACGTGGTTGTTGTAGTTTTCTTATTTTTAATTACTGCAGTAACATTTTTCACAAAAACTTAAATTGCTAAAATGTATTAGGAAAACTGTTTCCATATCAAACTTAAAGAAAACCCATTTGTTTTATTGTTGTGATAAAAAATAATCTGTATAGGTAATAGATTTAAAAATTTCTAAAACTGGAACGAATGCTTCATGACAAAAAAATTCAAGAAATTAATAATTGTTATCGATTACGAAAAATTGATAAAGCACACCTTAGTCTTATCAAATTTAAAATTAAACATGAGTGAAATTTTTTACCTTATAAAATTGGGAAATAATTATATTAGCATGCGTGACAAAATCAAAAAATTGTTCTACCCACATTATCTGTAAGCTAATTAGAGAAATTTTTATTGACTTAAACTATTTGTGATAATTGATTGCGTTATAAAATTCTACCAAACAAAGCACATACTGTGATTTAATAATTTTACTATTTTAACTATTTCAAAACATTTTTTACATACCTATGTAATTTAAAAAAATCTTTTAAAAATAGAGACATAGTATTTTCAAATTATAGTAGTTAAAAAATCAAAACAATTGTACCCTAACCCATTTTAATGTCCATAATTATTACACAATTTATGATAATTGCGCAATGTGATGTTTGCTATTGTTTAAACAAATCTTTATTTATTTATAATTATTGTTTCTATCTAAACAAATCTGCTTCATTTCAAATTTAAAACAAACCTAAATGTTAGTTATGGAATACCAATGTCAAGTTGTAAAAATAGGCATATTATACAGAATGTCCAAATTTCAAGTTTTTTTTACATTGCTTAAAAATCAAAAAAGTTGCAGCTAAATAACCAAAATAATCTTTTTAACTTTTTTTCCGCCATTTAACCACTCTTTTATATCTTAAGATCCGCGAGAGCCAAATTTTTCGGGACATCCTGTATGTATTACAAAAACATAAAATTGGATATGCATCAAAATAAATTCAGATTTAATTGCATTTTGTTTATTTAGGCGGAAGTATTAGCAAATAAAAGTTAGAGTTAATTGTGAATAAAACCCACATTGTCTCATCTTTACTTAAAAAAAGATGCGTGACAGCGCAATAACAATTTCCTCAAAAATTAGCAAAACAATAATTTAAAAAAAGCGCATTAAACAATTTTAAATATCAGTAAAGAGATTAAGTCGAAATTGGTAAAATTATTCTTTGTACAGAAATAAAAAATATCCAGTCTCATTTTTTTTAAACGACTACTTATAGTGTAGACGCTATCAACATGAAAATCCAAATCATTAACGGTGTCATGATTTTTTGATATTACATAATATTTAATATTACTTTTCTTAATCCAACAAACTGGCATACCAAACAGGTAGCGTTTTTTTTTTAAAGGTAAAAACATCATAAGTGGGATCTTTTTCTGCGTACAACAAAATTGATTTTTGCACCTTCGAGCTATAACCCTGCCAACCCTTTTTGATGGGTTAATCGCTTTTCAAATGTGCTTTCCAAGGACAAAAAACCCTGTAATAAAAATTTCTTATTTTACGCATAAAAGTCTACAGATTACACAAAGCTAAAAATGTTCACTTCATAAAAGTCTGGCAGTGTTTAGGTTCATATTTGCACATATTATTTTATTTTTTCAAAAAAAAAAATATCCTACTTATGATGTTTAAAAAAACGCTACCTATTAGCGTGTTAGCGCTGAAAGTATATTGAACAAAAGTTAAGAAATATTCAATATAATGCACAAAAAATCATGACAACGTTCGATGATGTGTGTTTTTGGTTGCCAGCTCTCGTACTATTAACTAACCCTATATTTTTCTTTCAGGCCGCAAGTCCATCCTGCACAGAACTAGAAACAATAGTCATGAACTGGCTAGGCAAAGCCATTGGACTCCCAAAAGACTTCATATCATCAAAAGAAACAACAGGCGGTGGCGTAATTCAAAACTCAGCCAGCGACTGCATTTTAGTAACAATGCTTGCCGCAAGAAACGAAGCAATACAATACCTCAAGAAGTCATCTCCAGCCTGTGAAGAAAGCTCACTATTACCAAAACTGGTAGCCTACTGCTCAAAGGAAAGCCACAGTTGCGTTGAAAAGGCCGCGAAGATATTGTTGGTTAAACTACGAATACTTGAGCCAGACGAGAACTGCAGCTTGCGCGGGGAAACGTTAGCAAAAGCCATGAAGGAAGACGAGGAAAAAGGCCTTTTACCATTCTTCGTAAGCGCTATCCTAGGCTCAACTTCCTGCTGCTCGTTTGACAAGCTCGAGGAAGTCGGAAAGGTGTGCCAATCAAAAGAAAGCGTCTGGTTACACGTTGACGCTGCGTACGCAGGAAACGCTTTTATATGTCCTGAGTTACAACACCTCTTAGCTGGAATCGAGTACGCAGACTCGTTTAACACGAACCCAAATAAATGGCTCTTGGTTAATTTCGACTGCTCATGCTTGTGGGTGAAATCAAGCTCTAAACTGACGCATGCGCTCGTTGTCGACCCGTTGTACCTTCAACACGCAAACTCAGATGAAAGTATAGACTTCCGGCACTGGGGAATACCACTTAGCCGGCGTTTTAGATCGCTTAAGATATGGTTCGTCATACGCAAATATGGAATAAGCGGCTTGCAAAAGTACATTCGGAACCACATAACTCTAGCGAAGCATTTTGAAAAACTGGTCCGATCAGACTGCAGATTCGAAGTCCTAAACGACGTACACTTAGGTCTTGTTTGTTTTCGCTTAATCGGGAGTGACGCAATGAACCAAAACCTTTTAGCCATCATCAACGCGTCTGGTGAACTTCACATGATCCCCTCGATGGTTAAAGGTAAATACATAATCCGGTTTTGCGTGACGCAAGAAAACGCTACAGAAAGCGACATCGACAAGGCTTGGGACATTATCAAAAAGTACGCCATGCGTATCTGGCACAACAACAGGAAATTCGCGAGGCCTCCTCTTACCAGACAAAAATCAAAGCGTTTCTCATTTACCAGAAGTGTTTCCAAAGAAATGTACCAACGCTCTATGTCCAAAACGTGTTTGTTCGATGGTGCGAGTCCAATTTTAATAGCAGACTCTGACGAAGAGTCAGATACTGAGTGCGAAACGTTGACTGATAGGGTTTTGGACGAATTAACGAGTTCCATGAGTAGTGATACTACTCTTAACGGAGATGTGGAAGACGACGTTGATGACGATGTTTTCTTAAATAACAACAATAATAACAATGATGTAAAAGAAGTTTTTAGAAATTCGAATAGCGTAGAAGTGACTACCTAATTTTCTTGAATAGAATAGCGCAATTTTAAATTATCCTATTATTTATTGTAGTTATAAGTTGTACATATTGTTTAGAATTTGAGTTAGCTTTAAAATGTTGTGAATCTCTATTCGAATATAAGTCGTTTTTGAGATCGTTTTTAAAGAATGTTATTTCGATGAATTGTTTTTTCTCGTATGTATTGATCTCCAGAAAAAATGCTGTTGTACTTATTTAAAACAGTTCCAAAACTGTTAAACTTTGTTGTAACTTTTGTATGAAATAAATTTTGAAAAACGAACCTTTTCTAATGACTTTTTTCATTTTTCGACAGCTTTAAGCTTTAACACCCAAACAAATGGCTCCTAGTTAATTTCGACTGCTCATGCCTATGGGTGAAATATAGCTCAAAACTGACGCATGCGCTCGTTGTCGACCCGCTTTACCTTCAACACGCAAACTCAGACGAAAGCATAGACTTCCGGCACTGGGGAATTCCACTTTCACGTCGCTTCAGATCGCTTAAGATATGGTTCGTCATTCGAAAATATGGAATAAGCGGCTTGCAAAAGTACATACGCAACCACATAACTCTAGCGAAGCATTTCGAGAAACTAGTCCGATCAGACTGCAGATTCGAAGTCCTAAACGATGTTCACTTAGGACTTGTATGTTTCCGTTTAATCGGAAGTGACGCAATGAACCAAAACCTTTTAGCCATTATTAACGCTTCCGGTGAACTGCACATGATACCCTCAATGGTAAAAGGCAAATACATAATCCGGTTTTGCGTGACGCAAGAAAACGCAACAGAAAGCGATATTGACAAGGCTTGGGATATAATCAAAAAGTACGCCATGCGTATCTGGCACAACAACAGAAAATTCGCGAGGCCTCCTCTCACCAGACAAAAATCAAAGCGTTTCTCATTTACCAGAAGCGTTTCCAAAGAAATGTACCAACGCTCAATGTCCAAAACATGTTTGTTCGATGGTGCGAGTCCAATTTTAATAGCAGACTCTGATGAAGAGTCAGATACTGAGTACGAAACGTTGACTGATCGGGTTTTGGACGAATTGACGAGTTCTATGAGTAGTGATACTACTCTTAATGGAGATGTTGAAGAAGACGCGGACGATGATGTTTTTTTAAATAACAACAACAATAACAATGATGTAAAAGAGGTTTTTAGAAATTCGAATAGCGTAGAAGTTACTACTTAATTTTCTTGAATAGAATAGCACAATTTTAAATTATCCTATTATTTATTGTAGTTATAAGTTGTACATATTGTTTAGAATTTGAGTTAGCTTTAAAATGTTGTGAATCTCTATTCGAATATAAGTCGTTTTCGAGATCGTTTTAAAAGAATGTTATTTCGATGAATTGTTTTTTCTCGTATGTATTGATCTCTAGAAAAAATGCTGTTGTACTTATGTAAAACAGTTCCAAAACTGTTAAACTTTTGTATGAAATAAATTTTGAAAAACGAAACTTTTTGGTTTTTTTTAAACCTTTACCTGTTTTTTGGTAATTTGAAATAAAGTAGACTAAAGTGGCTATTTTAAAGATTTTATTTGTGCTGAAAAATACAATTCACAATAAATAATAGCAGAACTTAAAGGTCAAACGGTAATAAAATTTTAAAATATTTAAAAACAAAATCTTGCATATAAAAAATAACTAAAGTAAAGTAAATATAATCTACAACACTAAGATTCTACAAAATAATACAAAGAAAGGTAATTTTATTTTATAATTAGACAAAAAAAAAAACTAAAAAAAAGCAAGACAAAAATTTAAAGATTAATTAAATAGTAGTTACTGGTGTAAAATTGTAAAAAACGTTAAGTATCAAAGTTATAACAACAGCAACAGAAAAGGCCAAAGAGTTACGTTGGGCCCCCTAGGGGGGCTCTCGTAGCACCCAAATATAACGTATTAATTGGTATATACAGAGTGCAAAGCTAGACAGCACACCTAAGCGTTCAAGCAACTTAGGGGTTATTTTTATTAGAATACATACAAATTTAAACATATTGAGGCCCCACTAAACAGATCCATCATTCTCTTATTTTGCAAATTATGATGGTTGCTGAAAGGGGCTCAAATGTTTAGTAGATTAGGAAACAAATTACATGCAACAGAAATGCTAAAAAATGATCCTAAGCTACTTGGTATAATTATTCTTAGTTATATTCATTTTTATTATTGTATCATAGTTTTATAATATTTCTCACACCACTTAAAAAAACTAGTATATTTACCACAGCGCTATATATAAATAGTAAAAAAGGGGACGTATAATATAAAAAAAATATAACAAACACAAAACTGCAGACTCGAGAAATAGGCCACTAAATATTAACGTTTAAAAACCTAAGAAACGATCCTGCTAATTTTAAAAAATAAATAATTTTAAATAATTAAATTTGGGGTTTTTCTTCAGTCTGCGTTAGATTCGATAAGGTTCTCAACAATAAGTTTATTGTCAATTATTGGACTTTTTTCCTCGTCCCCTAGAATTTCGGATCCGTTTTCTACAAGCTTTTGCTCATTTACCAGATTATTTAATTCGGTTAAATCTGTAGGGGGGGCTGTGCCGTTTAGTTTTGGTTTTTCGGGTTTAGTGACTGCTCTTGGCTGTGAGTTTCTTGCAGTTTTGGCTGCATCGAGTTGTTTTTTGGCAGTGGCTTTGGCAGCTGCCATATTCGTTCGTGGGAAGGAAGTCGGTTTAGTCGCGTTTGGCTAAAAAAGATTAAAATTAGTCAAAATCATTTAGTAACCAATTTGTACTAATTGAAATATTTTTCAAGTAAATTAAAAAGATATTTCGAGTTAGAGAATTAATATTAGTGTTTTTTTTTAAAGCATTTCCAAATAAAATTTTACTTACCTTCCAGCAATTTAAAATAATAAAAGCATTTTAATAATCGTGCACATTTAACAACTAAAAGAAAAGCTAACAAAAACCACCTGTTAGTAAAAGCAAAAATGATAAGGCAGAAAAAATTCTAAATCGTTTTAAAAATGTCTGTTAAATTGCCATGTAATTTCATTGTACCTTTTTGGTTACGTAAAAATTAAGGTAAATTTTTTATTTTTTTTTAATGTTTATTTAAATACAGGGTGTCCCAGAATTGGCGCACCACCTATATGGTACGTTGTTGGGGCATGCCCAGGGATCCCCAGAAAATTGTCAAAAAAATCCATCTTATACACCCTCGAAGATATGAGGCCCCAAAGTGCAAAACTTTAAACGCATATACCTCAAAAACAACAGCGCGTATTAACGAAAAATATGGTTTAATACAAAGCTGCAGTCTATTTTAAACCATTTCACCAATTTTTCTTCTTTTAAATGGTCAAATAACATTTTTATAATCAATTTAATTTTACAAAATTTTCTTGAAATAAGCTGACAACAATGTCAATAAAATTTTAGGCAAAAGTGTATAATTAATACTCATAGATGGGATTTTTAGATTTATTTACCTAGACTGTGTAGTATTTTCCTGGACTGTGTTGCCAAATTTATGCAACTTTGTTCGCATTTTCCTCAATGAATATAACAGATGGATTTTTTTTAACAATTTTCCTGGAATCCCCAGGCATGCCCTAACAGCGTACCATACAGATGGTGCGCCAATTCTGGGACACCCTGTATAAGGACTTATTTATAGTTTACGTAAATTAACGCCACTTAAAATTAACGTATCTCAAATTAACATCATTACAAAATTAAATTACGAAAGTAGAAATCTCATTTATAGTTTCAATTATCCCCACTTATAAGGGACACTTCATAGGTTATTTCTGTTATTTTGACTAATTTTGTGTAAAGTCGGTCTCTGTCATCGTTTTTTACTAGCGCCATCTATCTTTACTATGGCACGAGAGCTGGCAACCAAAAACACACATCATCGAAAGTTGTCATGATTTTCTGTGCATTAAATTATATTTAATATTTCTTAACTTTTGTCCAATACACTGGCAGTACTAACAGGTAGCGTTTTTTTTTAAACATCATAAGTGGTATATTTTTTTAAATAAATAAAATAATATGTGCAAATATGAGCCTTAACACTGCCAACCATTTATGCAGTGAAAATTTTTAATTTTGTGTAATCTGTAGACTTTTATGCGTAAAATATGAAATTTTTATTACAGGATTTTCTGTCCTTGGAAAGCACATTTAAAAAGCAATTAACCCATCATAAGTGAATATAGCTCGAAGGTGCAAAAATCAATTTTGTTGTTCGAAGAAAACGATCCCACTTATGATGTTTTTACTACTACCTGTTTGGCCTGCCATTTTGTTGTATTAAGAAAAGTAATATTAAATATTATGTAATATCAAAAAATCATGACACCGTTAATGATGTGAATTTTCATGTTTATAGCTTCTATACTAATATGCATGCTTTGAATTAGTTAAATTAATGAAATCTCCAAACGCACTGATTTGGTCACGTTAAGTTCACGTTAATTTAAGTGGCGTTAAATATTTTTAAGTAAAGCTTGAACGTTAGCAGGCAAATTGATAATTTGAAAGATATTTTTAAAAGATTTTATCATTGGAAGAAACTTTTTCATTGCAACAAAAAACCAGCACCTCATTTTCAAAAACAAATTTCTTTAAATACTCACTTTAGCATCAAGTTTCTTAGCCGCCCCAACAGTCCCACTAGGGGGCCTTGCCGTCGCTGAAGTAGTTCTACTGGTAAGTGTCCTAGACGCAGTGATCTTATTAGCACTATCCTTGTTCTGTTTCTCAGCATCAGTGGCCGGTTTCGGCGCTGGCCGAGCTGTGAACGGTGGGCGTGGCTTTGGAGCAGCTACTCCTACATTTCCAGAAGTCGGTCTTTTTGGCGCGGTTGTGGTGGAAGTAGCCGAAAGTGGTGCTTTTGGTGAACGGGTTATTGTAGTGGGCTGCAAGAAAATTGCACTTTAAGACTTGATTTAATGTTTTAGAAAGCCCTAAAGATAATAGACAGGCTTATTTACATTTTACGACAATAGAGACGGTCAACTCCTACGTCACAGATCACAGATCCACATCAAAAAACTGTCTGTGAAGTAGAATCTTGATTCTGTCAGATTTAGCCACTTTTTTAAAACAATATTTTGAGAAAAAAAGGCTTTCTTGGGGAACCTTTGGTATAAAAATGCGCTAAAATGTCTTAAATTCGATATTTCAAGTTTGGTTTATTGTAAAACTCTATAATATAAAGTTAATGTGTTAATGTTGTGCACCCTCCAAGATATGCATTTTAAACACAAATTGCTTGAGAAAGCAACCATATCAAGAGGTCTTGTAAGTACCATTGTAAAATTAACATTTTTTTCTATTACCCAGAACAAACCAAACCCCTTGATATGGTTGCTTTCTCAAGCAATTCGCGTTTAAAGCTGACATCTTGGTGGGTGATCATCATTATCAGATTAATATTGATTTTTTAATTCTTGCGGTAGATTCTCGGGTAATTTTAAATTAAAATATCGTAAATAAGATATTAAGAAACATTTTTACACCAATGGGACCTCAAAAACTCTCTTATTTTACTTTAAATAACGTTTCAAAAAGACCAATGTTGGAAACACAGAATAAGAAAACAATGACCATTTTCTTTGGTCCGTAATGTTGGTTGTCTAAATAAATTTCACAGATAGTATTTTAATGCACTTTTGTGAATTGTGACGTAGGGCTTGACCGTGTCTATTAATGAATGAAATGCTTTGTCTATTATTTTAAGTCAGTGAAAGTACCAAACATATAACGCGGTTTACTGCTAATAAAGAATCTTTTTTTAACGTTGGCAGTAAGATGTTCATTAAGGATTGTCCATTTTGTTTTAAACAGCAGTGTACTTAGGGTAAATATTAAATATCATAAAATCAGTTCCATTTAAAGTAATAAATTTAAGGTAATTATAAAAGCAATAATTATTGAATTAAGTAACTTAATGTTTTCGGTAGGTATTGTTGTTTTAAAAAAGTGTAAGAACACTTCTATTTTTAAAGCAATAAAACTCTTAATGTGCATGTAAAAATAAAGAAAAAAACAATTAATTATTGAGCTGTTCATTTTATTTGCTTCTTAAATATTTCTTTTTAAAATTCGAAACGAAACTAGGTTTTTTTCGAATGCTATTGTTCTTTTCATCAGCCAAACAAGGCTAATAAAGATTTTACAAAGACATTAATTAACAATATTAACAACTTACCTTGGGAGCAGACAAAGTTGCAGGTTTAGTAGTTGCAGGAGTTCTGCTCAACATACTCGGAGGTTTTGCTCTTGAAGTAGCAGAAGTTGCACTACTTGTTCCATTCATTTGTGAAACGGATGTTGTTTTAGTAGCTGAGGTTGTTCTCGTTGTAGTAGCGGGTTTTAGGGGACTAGCTCTTGTTGTTGATGGTGCTGGACGAGGAGTTGTTTTTGGTAGATCTAAAATAGAAATCGAAATAATTAAAAACTAGGCAAAAAAACAAAGTTATACTAAAGAAAAGTTGTACTACAACAACTTTACAGAAGGTTCCATAAGAAGACCAACGGAAATAAATGATAAATGAATGTAAAATAGCGAATATGATATCAGAAAATCAAGAAGCTTCTTGGTCAACGTTTCGATATACAGGGTGTCCAAAAAATGGCGCATAAACGCGATGGTGCGCTCTTGGGGCACTCTCAGGGATCCCTAGAAAATTTTCAAAAAAAATCCATCTGTTATATTCATCGAGAAAAATGCGAACAAAACAGCATAAATTCGGCAACACAGTCTGGAAAAATACATCTAAAAATCCCATCTATGAGTCTAAAAATCCCATGTATGAGTCTTGATCATACACTTTTGCACTAGATTTTATTGACGTTGTTGTCAGCTTCATTTTATGAAAATTTTGTAAAATTAAATTGATTATAAAAATTTAATTTGACCATTTAATAAATAAACAAATGGTTGAATGGTTTAAGATAGACTGTATCTTTGTATTTAACCATTTTTTTCGTTAATATGTGCTGTTATATTCAAGATATAAGCGTTTAAAGTTTCACACTTTGGGGCAACATATCTCCGAGGGTGTATAAGATAGATTTTTTTTAACAATTTTCTGGGGCTCCCCAGGCATGCCCCAACAAAGTACCATCGCGTTTATGCGCCATTTTTTTGACACCCTGTATTTTAAATCTTTTTTAGGACATTTGGAGGTATTCACGATACTCATCAGTATCATTAAAATACTGATTATCATTATTTTGACAGATTATACAATGATATTATATTGTATAATCTGTCAAAATAATGATAATCAGTATTTTAATGATACTGATGGAGATCGTGAATACCTCCAATTGTTATGCTTCATTTCAGTCATGATAGTGTCCTGAGAAAGATATTAAATAAACCGAAACGTCGACTATTTAGGCACTTGGTTTTTCTAATAATTTCTATTCCCGCTATTGTAGAATAATTTAAAATCCTGGATCGCCTGCTATTCCTACGATTGCAAGATGTTTTATTGGTTGTCAAGTTTTAAGTGCAAATCACCAATTCTAAGAATCGCGTAATTAACAAATTAAGGCGAACGAATTATATAATTTTTACAAAAAACTATTAAGCACGAACTAGCAAGTAGTAATGGTTATTCTCGACGACAATTTGACATTGAAATTATTAACTTTGTAGCTTAAAATTGTTGATGCAATTGTGCCACATAAAGGCTTTACAAAGTCCTTTAAAATCAAATGAAAAACTGTAACATACCTCAAATACTATTAAGAAGGAAGTATCTTAAAGTATGCCGATTAACAATATTCAATAATTAATTCGCAACACCACACAGTTTTTAGGATTACCTAATTATAAGAATCACCTTTTTAGAAATAAAAATGTAAACAAACCATGATAATGCTGGATATTAGCACATTTTGAGGTTATGTTCGTTTCAGATTGTTTAAATCGAGCGCCTTAAATAATAAAATCCGAATTTATGACTAACCTGCTGGTTTTCGTGCACTCAAAGCAGTCCTAGCTGGCGCAGCTTTGGCCGCAACTCCATTAGTTAACGGTTTCTTTTCCAAGCTTCGACTTGCAGCTGACGGTACTCTAGCAGCTGGTGTAGCTCCAGTTTTACTTGGAGCAACTCTTCCCGCACTGGCTGAAGCTGATTTCGGCGCAGCCGTAGTTCTAGGGGTTGGTTTAGCAGTTGCACTACCAACACGAGTTGCTGATGTAGTTTTGGGAGGAACTGGTTGTTTTGCTGGAGGTTTCGTTGGGGATTTGGCGCCTGAGGTTGGTTTTTTGGCTGAAGAAGGTGTGCTTTTGGTTGCTGTTTTGGCAGCTGCGGCTACAACAGCAGCTGCAGTTACGGCGCCAACGGCAGCAATCGTTTCAGTTGGTACTAGAGGTTCGGACGCAAGTTCAGGGACAAGCGGTCTTTCTTCTAACGTTTGTCCTGAAGGCGTTTCAATAACAACTGGTTTTTCTTCCACTTCTAACGCTTTCTCAACAATTTCAGTATGCATTTCGTGCTCAAACACTGGTTCAAACGTTTCATTAAACGTTTTCTCGACTATTGCTTCAAATTGCAACGTCTCATCATTCTTTTCCTCAATTTGCGTATCGATTTTCTCAACTTCTTCAACAATTTCTTTGGATTCGAATTGAGGTACTTCCCTGTCATCATGGAAGTCTTGCCTTTCCTCAAAACCTCCATCTCCATGTCCCTCATTTTGAGGAGGCAGAGGGTAAACACACCTAGCCAAAGGATGATTAGGATCCGTTATGTCCAAATCAGACTGATACCCTACAGGGGATTGTATGGGAGAGGCGACATCTGGCGGCAGCGACCGTTCCAAGAACGAATTAACCTCTGTAGTGGTCACTGACTCTACCTCAGTTGGAGATAAAGGTTCTTGCTGTTGGAACTGCTCAAAATCTGACCGAATTTCAGGCTCCAAAGAGTGGTAAGGTCTTGAGGTGTCGAAGGAAGTATCAATGACGAGGTTGTTGGATGAAAAGTCTTCGAGAAGGTTGGTTTGTTCTTCGTTGGACAAGTCGTCTTTGACTGAGGCGGTTATTTCGTCGTGTTTATCACATAATTCGGAAAGCTCGACTTCTTTTTCGACTGGGGTTTCAACGTCGCGTTTGGGCTCGTCTTGTTTCGACATGAATTCGCAGACTTCTTCGATTTGGTTTGCCATTGATTCTTGGAGCGATTGTTCCACTTGTTGGACTTGTTTTTCTTCTACAATTGGTTCAACGTCTTGTTGAGACACAACTGGTTCTACATTAAGTGTTTCTACTTCAACTGCTTCAACATTCACTGTTTCTACTTCATCTGCCTTTTCATTAACTGTTTCATTATCTTTAAATGGAGCTAAGTCCTCAGACAGTGGCGACATGACTTCTTTCTCGTCAGTCATCGAGGATAAAGTTTCTTTTGCGTCGTCTTTAGGAATGACATCCAAATCAGTGACCAATCTCTCATTATCCGGGTTCGCAACTCCGTCCAGCGGGTCGTGCTCCGGCAAATCAGAAATAGTATCATTCATATCGCTTATGAAGGCGTTAACATCTTCTGGTAGAGCTTGGACTTTGTTTAAATCAACTTCGAAAGGGTTTGGAGTATCCTCGTCTTGATAGAACGACATTGACATTGGATCGTCGTTCTTGGTAACGCTGAACGAATCACCAAGCGTTGCTATGGTTTCATCGCCGAAAAGAGCTCGTGTTGAGACTTGAGACTCGTCCAGCTGACTTTTAGTCGGCGTGAAAGGTGTTGCGTTTGGTCCAAAGTGGAATTCATCACTTGTGACCTTGGACACGACGTGGTCAGTTTCTGAATCGCCATTGTGACCGTTTTCTAAGCCCTGCAAACCAAATCAAACATTTAATTGAGTGTCTTATCATATTAAACAATAGACACGGTCAAGCCCTACGTCACAGTTCACAGAAGTGCATTAAAATACTTTCTGTGACATTTTTTTAGGCAACCAACATTACGGACCAAAGAAAATGGTCACTTTTTTCTTATTCTGTGTTTCCAACATTGGTCTTTTTAAAACATTATTTAAAGAAAAATAAGAGAGTTTTTAAGTTCCCATTGGTGTAAAAAGGTTCCTTAACATCTTATTTACGATATTTTTATTTAAAATTACCCGAGAATCTAACGCAAGAATTAAAAAATTCCTTATTAATCTGATATGATGATCA
The DNA here is from genome assembly GCA_963920755.1 of Cartodere bifasciata. Classification (NCBI taxonomy): domain Eukaryota; kingdom Metazoa; phylum Arthropoda; class Insecta; order Coleoptera; family Latridiidae; genus Cartodere; species Cartodere bifasciata. Next base: position 3,608,048 of record OY987196.1, on the reverse strand, counting down.
CCCACCAAGATGTCAGCTTTAAACGCGAATTGCTGTAGAAAGAAACCATATCAAGGGGTATGGTTTGTTCTAGGTAATAGAAAAAAATGTTAATTTTACAATGGTACTTACCAGACCTCTTGATATGAATTTGCGTTTAAAATTCACATCTTGAAGGGTGCACAACATTAACACATAAACTGTATACTATAGAGTTTCACAATGAACTAAACTTGAAATATCGAATTTAAGACATTAAAGCACATTTTTATACCAAGGGTTCCCTAAGAAAATCTTTTATTTTCACAAAATATTATTCTAAAAAAGTGGCTAAATCTGACAGAATTAAAATTCTACCTCACAGACAGTTTTTTAATGTGAATCTGTGATCTGTGACGTAGGAGTTGACCGTGTGTATTACTTACATCTTCTTTGTGATGGCCGTTGCTGAACGGTTCCTCAGTCTCTATTTCGCTGGGTTTGTTCTTAATGTCGAAGTCAAAGTCGTTGGGCTCATCGATCGTAAAGTCGTTCTGTTCTTGGGGTGGTGCTTTTTTGGGGGATTGAGCGATGACACGGTCTTCATCTTGAAGAGCGAGACACGCTGGTGATGCTGTGTGTGTAGGGGACACTGGTATGAATTCAATCGCATTTGGATTCAATTGCGACATTGTGTCGTCTAGTTCGGCCTCCAGATTGGCGTCAACCTTTAAGGAAAAGAAAATGTTACTTCAAACAAGAAGAAGGTTAATAGTACGGTCAATCTGTCCTAAAGAATAAGGGTACATCGACAAAATTCCTGGTAGGGCCGCCTTTTTTATATGATGTAACTGGATGTCCAAAGAGTAAAACCACAAATTGGCGTATACCTAACTATTGCAAAAACGGAGTTATGGCCCCCTTTAATTCATCACGGTGGAACTGCACCAAATTTTGCAAATAGATGTCAAATAAGGTTTTAAAAAGATTTTTATAAAAAAAATTTTTTTAAAAATTCCTTCACCCCCTAAATAGCCCCCAAAGAGTTATAACCAATCACTTTGGATTTACACCAAATTTTGCAGATAGATGCATAATAAGATGCTTAAAAATATTGCCGGATAACTTTTTTTGCAAAAAATAATTCCGTTGTCCCATACACAAAGGGAGCTTTTAAGGGGGGCATTGAATTTTTTCTTCAAAAAAGTTATTAATAAATATTCTTTAGCATCTCATTTTACATCTATCTGCAAAATTTGGTGTAAATCCAACGTGATTGGTTATAACTCTTTGGGGGCTATTTAGGGGGTTAAGGAATTTTTTTAGAGAATTTTTTTGTAAAAATCTTTTTAAAACCTTATTTGACATCTATTTGCAAAATTTAGTGCAGTTCCACCGTGATGAATTAAAGGGGGCTCTTTGGAGGGTCATTACTCCGTTTTTGCAATAGGTAGATATACGTCAATTTGGGGTTTTACTCTTTGGACATCCAGTTACATCATATAAAAAAGGCGGCCCTACCAGGCATTTTGTCGATGTACCCTGATTATTTAGGACAGATTGACTGTACTAGATAGCCAGGTGATCAGAAAAATGAAGGAGTATACTTTGATGAAGTATTGGGCAGTATTTTACCTCAGGGGTTGGTTGAACGGGGTTTTGGTTTTCTTTATTGGCTTCTTCGCCTCTGACGTAGTTCCACTCGTCTTCAGAATCGCTGTCAGCTGTTCCTTCGACTAGCCCACTAACATCGTGGCCTGAAACAAGAAAAAAAAACATGAAAACACGTTTAAAAAAACAGGTATAGTAATTTTTTTATAATTTGTTACTTTTTGTTTCTTGACACGCAAGATAAAATCTCACAATTAATTATATAATTAAACAACTGTTTCCTAATTCTTCAAAAAATAATTACACTTTCATGACTCAACAGCAAGTTCAATTTTATTTTCAATTCATTGAAATGTTATTGTTGGTGCCCTTGAAATGTAATTATGATTTTTTACATTATTTCTCGTGTTTATATGTAGTCGTAATGTTATGGATTTACCTTAAGTACCTTGAAGCAGAATGAGTCATGGTATGATGGATATTGTGAAATCGCGAATCTTTGCTAGACTATGTTTTGCATAATGAATGGCGAAGCTTTCTAAATAATAATATGCTTACTGATACTTTATTTAATAATAATAAGAATTCATACTTTTACATCGTACAAAAACAGGTACAGTACACAAAAGGTAAACGCATAAATCATTGACAAACACCATAACGGAAAGTGTCCACTTTAATTTTATACAAGTTTCGCCATTTCTTTTGGCAAATATTGTTGTGAAAATTAATTGAACGTATTCGTACAAAATTGGTTGGGATTACCACCCGTCGCGTCGTTCCAGATGCTAACTGACATTATTTCTGAATTTTCTATTTTTATTAAATACAACGCTAATATACCAAAAAAACAACAAACTGATGGTTTAAAACATTCTACGTACCAGCTAAAAGGTTTGTATAACATTTACGGAGTGTTTTACAACTTCAATTCTTCATAATTATATAAAATAGGGCATAAAGACTCATTTACAAAAGTACTTTTAATGCAAAATTCGTGCATCCAAAAAAATGCGGATTATTTTAAACATTCACGGAAGTCCTTTCTTAAATGAGTCATAATTTCCGTTTTTGCCTAATTATAAAGAATTAAAGATGTAAAACACTCTCTAAATGTTATACAAACCTTTTAGATGGTACATTGAATGTTTTAAACCGGAAGTTTGTTGTTTTTTGGTATATTAGCGTTATATTTGATAAAAGTATAAAATTCAGAAGTTATGTCAGTTAGCATCTGAAACGACGGATGGTATGACATATATCCTTGGCAACCCCAACCAATATTTGTACGAATTTGCTCCATTCCATTTGGAAATGCTAATAACCATATCCTGAAGACAGCTGTTTCAAGATTATTTACTCTCATCAGTAAGGCATACTATAACTTAGGAATGCCTTTTAGTATAGGAGCTACCAACATAAAAATCTACATCATTAACGGTGTCATGATTTTTTGATATTACATAATATTTAATATTACCTTTCCTAATCCAACAAAATGACAGGCCAAACAGGTAGCGTTTTTTTTAAAGGTAAAAACATCACATCAAGTGGGATCGTTTTTTTCGTACAACCAAATTGATTTTTGCACCTTCGAGCTATAACCCTGCCAACCCTTTATGATAGGATAATCGCTTTTTAAATGTGCTTTCCAAGGGCAGATAACCCTGTAATAAAAATTTCTTATTTTACGCATAAAACTTTACAGATTACACAAAATTAAATAATTTCACTTCATAAATGCCTGGCAGTGTTAAGGCTTATATTTGCACATGTTGTTTTATTTCTCAAAAAAAAAAAAATCCCACTTATGATGTTAAAAAAAAAACGCTACCGGTTAGCGCTGCCAAGTGTATTGAACAAAAGTTAAAAAATATTAAATATAATGCAATGCACAAAAAATCATGACAACGTTCGATGATGTGTGTTTTTAGTTGCCAGCTCTCGTAATTTGTTGCAATCCAAAGTTGTGACACTGTTACCAATCTACTGTTTAATTTGTCTCTTATACAACAAATTGTATGCATTTTTGATTAATTGAAACTCTTTATCTCAGTGTCCATGCTGATATGCCAAAGCGAAATAGTAAACCCATTACTATTGTTACAAAGACACAAGGTAATTGCCATGTAAAACTTGACAAAGGTGGTTATTGTGGGTGTTAGGATGGGATCATATAATGTTAATGATGCTTCAGTCGAGCGAACTGTTGCAGCGAGACAGACTCGGTTCTATTGTGTGTAAAATGCAGCCCTTATCTATACTGGGGCGACGTTTAATCACCCACCTGTTGCACCGAAATTTATTATCATTGTGTGTATTTGTACGGCAGAAAATACACTTTAAACTTTAGGAGGGTTAGGTCCTAAAATAACAAAATCATTACGGAATAATTATTGCTTTACAAACTGGAGCAGTACTAAAGTCTATATCTAATATGCATTCAACATAAAAAGAACTTCAAAATGGGGCTATAATTTAATAAATTTACATTTTTTTTTGGCGTTTACTTTATAGTACAGTCAATCTGTCCTAAATAATGAGGATACATCGACAAAATTCCTGGTAGGGACGCCTTTTTTATATGATGTAACAGTAACTGGATGTCCAAAGAGTAAAACCCCAAATTGGCGTATATCTACCTATTGCAGAAACGGAGTTATGGCCCCCCAAAGGGCCCCCTTTAATTTATCACGGTGGAACTGCACCAAATTTTGCAAATACATGTGAAATAAGGTTAAATTTCTTTACCCCCTAAATAGCTCCCAATAGAGTGCCTGGAAGAATTGACAGTTATTGTCGCCTTATAGAGTGCATCATTCCTTCTCTGTCATACAGATTATGTCATCAACTGTGATTGTAAGTTGTAATTGTTGTCACTTTGGCTATAAAGTTGATGACATAATCTGTATGACAGAGAAGGAATGATGCATGTCGCCACTCTATAAGGCGACAATAACTGTCAATTCTGCCAGGCACTCTAGCTCCCAAAGAGTAATAACCAATCACGTTGGATTTACACCAAATTTTGCAGATAGGTGCATAATAAGATGCTTAAAAATATTTCCTTATAACTTTTTTTCAAAAAATAATGCCTTCGCCCCATAAACGAAGGAGGCTTTTAAGGGGGGCATAGAATTTTTTTTTTGAAAAAAAGTTATTAATAAATATTTTTTAGCATCTCATTTTACATCTATCTGCAAAATTTGGTGTAAATCCAACGTGATTGGTTATTACTCTTTGGGGGCAATTTAGGGGGTGAAGGAATTTTTTTTAGAAATGTTTTTTTATAAAAATTATTTTAAAACCTTATTTGACATTTATTTGACAAAATTTTGTGCAATTCCACCGTAATGAATTAAAGGGAGCCCTTTGGGGGGCCATAACTCCGTTTCTGCAATAGGTAGATATACGCCAATTTGGGGTTTTACTCTTTGGACATCCAGTTACATCATATAAAAAAGGCGGTCCTATCAGGAAATTTGTTGATGTCCACATACGGATTGACTGGACTATTAGGGAATAAATTAAACAGTTTGGAAAATTTCAATCAGAAACTTTAACTTCAAAAACTGCACTGTAATGAAAATCTCTTTCCAAATTACAGGAATAGCCCAACTTTTCAATTTACCTCGAATAGAAATTGCGAAAGTGCATTTATACGATCGATGAAGGCCTTAGCGACAGACATCCTGCAACAAGAGCTTTCACCTATTTACAATTGGGGTGTGGTTTATTTTCTCTATTTTCTCTATTTTTCCCATTTCCCCTTTAGTTAAAGCTCCCGTGTTAAAGGAACATCCTTGTAAAGCCTTTTAAAAGCCGCAGGGCTTTATCCTTCGGTAATTTAGCCTGGAATTTGATTACGGAATGGCTACAAAATTGCAGTTGAAAGGAAATTACACTCTTTTGAAAATTGGACAACTTTTGAACAAACCAAAATTCAAAAACAAAAACACAACCTTTAAGAAAGAACCACGATTAGAAAAACGTTTTATTGGTTGTCACGTTTTAAGTGCAAATCACCTATTCTATGAATCGCTTAATTGAATTGCGGTACTAATTTTTACAATAAACTGTTTAGCACGAACTAGCAAGTAGTAATGGTGATTCTCTACGACAGTTTGACACTGAAATTAATTATTTTGTAATTAAAATTGTTAATGAAATTGTGCCACATGACGGCTTTACAATGTGCTTTAAAATCCAATGAAAAACTTAAACATACCTCAAATACTATTAAGAAGAAATTACCTTAAAGCATGCCGATTTACAATATCCAATAATCATTCCGCAACACCACACAGTTTTTAGGATTACCTAATTATTAGAATCACCTTTTTAGGACTAAAAATGTAAACAATCCATGAGAATGCTGGATTTTAGAAAGTTTTGAGGTTATGTTCGTTTCAGATTGTTTGAATCGAGCGACAGTCTTAAGGGTGGATAGAGTTTAGAAGTAGAGCAATAACTTATACGTCTAATTATAAAAAGTAGCACATATTTTTTTGTGTGCTAAAATTATTTTTCAGTCTATCGATTTTTCTAAATTTCTAAAGCACCAACCAAAATACCCCATATTAGTGATCGTGTTTGATTGCTCCTAATTCTGTTCATTCTGACTATTCGATGACAGAAATAATGTCATTAAATAATGCTAAATGACATTTTTTCTGTCATTGAACAGTCAGAATGAACAGAATTAGGAGCAATTAAACACGATCAGTGTGACGTCACTGAAGCTAAAACAGCCAATAGGTTTTATGGCTTTGACGTTTTGACAATTACACTTGTCGCCAAAATGACAATTACGAGAATTACTTCTTGACTCGTAGTCACTAAAACCATGGAAACTAGCTTCAGTGACGTCACTAATATGGCAAACACAAAATCAAAATTCAAACCTGTCCTGCCGGTATCACATTTCCGTATGGCCAGGTAAATCAAATTTTCGCGCTTGAGAAAACTCTACAGAAATCTCTTTCGGATGCGCTTTCATATAAATAATAAAATCTGAATATCAAAGCATCTAGCCCGAAGCAAAACCAGAAGCAAATGCACCGGAAACATGAATTTTCGCATTGACAAGCCGGCATTGCGACCACGTGGGTCGATATCTCAATCCTGACTTATTAACACTTGTTCAATGTCTGATTGTAGTTTGATAAACAAATGAGAGCTGCCTCCGTTTCGACGCCTTCGATCAATGGCATTTAGAATTATTGAATCGGAATTAAGATCAAGGCGAACGTCAACGTCCCACTTTGCTGCTTGGTTAAATGTTTTTTTAAAATGACTTCCTTCCTTCGACAGTTGTTGTAATGTGAGAAGACATTTAGAATTTATGTTACTTCAATTACTTGGATAAATATATTAGGTAAATGAGTCAATTAAACAGTAAAGCAAGAAGTGAATCAAAAAATCGAGAATAGGGCAACAAAATAGTATATTGAAACATACAGTTTTATAAGAAACGTTTTTTAGTTTTCTAATGGACAAGTGCTAAAAACCAAAAGAAATTAAATATTTACCGTTGGAAAGAATGAGAAGCAGATCCTTTTACCACATTTTAAGGAAATAGCAATCATTTTCTATATAAAATTAGTAAAAGTTCGATGACAGCCCTTCTTCTTCTTCTTTAACTTTAAGAAATTTAAATGGCCGACGCATTGTTTCTGTTAGTTGGTGAAATAACTGTTTTATTTTATAATTTATTAAATAATGATCTACGATGTGCGAAAAAGCATTGTAACCAGTTCGTATGTTAAATAGCGATTAATAAACTCACTTATTAACACACTTACTGGTTAAATAACTATTAAAAGCATTTTTTAATTTTAATTAAAGACCTAACTTACAATTTTATGTTTATTGGATTGGTAACATTGACATTTTGAAGTAAAAAGTAAATTTAGGTCAGACATATTGAATAATGACATTTACGAGGACATTTATGAACTTTACTCACGTAATACTGAATGAATAGGCCCTTTTGAGAAAATGTAACCGTTGATATCGTTTCTCCAATTCTTCTTGTTATTCCCTCTACAAAAAAACTATGTCCCCAGAGAGTTTATAATCGTAAAATTTGTGAATAAAAAGTACCTTGCAATGGAAGAATTCATCTTTATGCATCTGGAAAACCAACCGAATAAAATAAAATTTTGGATTTAATTATAAAGCAATTTAGCAAATTTAAAAAACCAAATTTCGAGTTTCAGAATGTGCTTATTAGAGATCGCAAATATAAAAAAGCTTGTTCCTGTTGAGGAAAACTTACTATCAGTCTCTATAACTTGAAATCTAAATTTACATTATGAACTTTACATCTAGGAAATGCATGAACTAAAATAACGTTTTGTTAGTTTCTCAGAAAATTGGCATAGATCCATATCAACTATTATTGTCTTTACAGTTGAACCATAAAAAAAACATAAGTACACAGACCAAATGTAGAAATTCAAGAGTTAATATTTTAAGATCCATAAAACTTAATAACCAAAAACAGAACATATGTCAAGCACAAGCCAAAGCTAAATTAAAAATAACTTAAATATGAAATGCTGCACATTTCGAGGTTAAATATAAAAACTGCCAATTAAGAAAGAATCCTAGGTTAGGTCATGGTTAATGTAAATAAATGTCGTAGGTTCGAAAAAAGGCAAGACAGTGTTTAATTTCAATAACAGAAAACACAACATAAATTTTAAATCTGAACACCTATGCATTTCCATGGATTATCAAAAGCAGTCCAAGTAGGCTGATTAAAAACCTACTTAAATATTTTTTGCATAATAAAGAATATAACAATACACTGCAGCCTTGTTTCTAATTGCAAAAATCAAGTTTTTCGAAAAAATACAGATTGAGATATACCTACTACATAAGAAGTGGGATAACTTCTTTTGCTGTAACTGCTAAGGAACCTAACGATGTTTACTATCTTTATCAAAAATATTCCCTTATTTTTATCATCAGGATTTTAGATTTTTATCCCGAAGGGCATTGCCCTTGGCGTTAATCCGTTTGCAATGATAACTGTGACCTTGTCAAGTGTTAATGCATCCTATTTTTGAGGGTGAATGACCTTGAGCCAATTTTTGCAATTTTTTAAGTGCTAAAACGTCGATTGTAACTAAACTAATTCATGCTTTTTCATAAGTTATAATGATTCTTGTTAAATTGAGTAAAGATAAATATTTATTTATGTGTAATCCAAGATTTAATCTCGCTAAAAGCAACAGCATTTATATGAATATTGCATTATCATTCATATTATAATAAATACAATTTAAAACGAAGTAAATGTTAATTGAGTTCTCTATGAACTAGATTATAAGTCGCAAAAGTACAGGAGCTCGTTTAAGATCAATAAATTAAGTCTGCTTTCGTGTTTACTGTTTAGCAAAAATATTAATGAACGTAAGCATATTATTTTGATAAAGCACGAAATTCACACCATAAACCCGGTGAAACCATGTGAAATTACAACAATTAACATCATACGGTACCCAAATGTTTTGTACAAAAAACCGTAATAAAAATGACACAGACTTCTTCGAAATAATAAATCGTGCATCAGATAGCATCACTGTACAAATTTGGCAACACAAATAAAAGATTATGCAAAATCGAAATTACCTTGGTTTCACGTGGAGAATTTTAACAATATCACAGGTATTAGAACACAAAATCGACACTGGATAAAAAACAGGCACTTTTCGAGTAAATTGGTACAAAAACTAGAGTTACAAACGACGTGAAATAATGTTATTTGGAGGTTTTATCGAGTGTTATGCCGGCGGAGCTCGCATAGAACGGCAACGGCAGATGACAGAAGAACACGGTCCGGGCAGGGCTGCGTTGTGCGCACGCTCGTTTTTAGAAGAACAACAAAACATGGGGCCTTCGAGCGATGTAGTGCACCGGCCGGCGCGAAATTTATTTTTTAAGAATAAGAAGATGATTTTTAAAATTAATAATTTATAATTGAATCAGATGTATGAATGCAACATTTTTTTTGTTAGAATTCTTAGGAAATGTTAATCCGTTAGGTACTGCAAATATTCTTTAATAAAATTGTTTTGTTATGGGTAAAACCTAATACAAAAATACGCAAGCAATAAGCCACACTCTTTTATTGCTCTTTTTTAAGTGATTGTTAAAATGCTTGAAATTAAAACATAGATTGACTTAAAATCACGCTAAAAATGGAAATATTTAATGGTATTTTTAAAATAAATGGAAGTAATTTGAACCAAAGTTGGTTGGGGTTTTCAAGGATATGTGTCATGCAATCCGTCATTTAAGATGCTTACATAACCTCATTACTTTTATCAAATACAGGGTGTCCGCGATAAATGTGCTGTCTTTTTACTGGAAAATAGCTGGGAAAAATCCAAGACATCGGTAACAACTTTTATCAAATACAGGGTGTCCGCGATCAATGTGCTTTCTTTTTACTGGAAAATAGCTGGGAAAAAATCCAAGACATCGGTAAAAACAGTTTTTTAAAAAAGTGCCCCCCCCTTAGGAAATAATGGCCTTTAAACAGGTAGACTAAAAACACGAAACCGTAAATATTTACCAAATGATTTGTCTAACCATCATGAAAGTTGTTCAATCAATAAAGGTAATTAAAACGGTAATTTTAAACCCATTTTGAAATTTGGGGCCCCTTTTAAAATGGGTTAAACACTGTTACTGTTGATAACAACTGCATGTAATTTCTTTACCTTTAAGAATTTTATAGTTTTGGTTATTTTATTAAATACCCCAATTCAAGTGAAAACTTTGCTACCAATTAAAATTTCTGAGAAACAGTGCCTTTTACGATTAAACTGCCAAAAACACGTTAAATGTACCCCATATTTTTGCATAAGTTAAGTGTTTTACATCGTCAATTTTGGATAACTAAGTAAGAAAGTACATAATGGCTCACTTCCAACACTTTTAATGCAAAGTCCGTGCATAAATCAAAGTGCGGATTATTTTACACATCTATGGAAGTCTCTTTGTAAATAAGTCATTCTGCATTTTCGAATACCTAATAGCTATTTATTAGAAATTGACGATGTAAAACGCATACAAGTGAAAAATGTCGAACGAGACACTTTTTATTTTGATTGAAAAATTCCTACCTTTTCTATCTTTGAACAAACTCATTCTTGCCCTTCGAAAAATATTCATTTTAAAGACCCTTTTTCACAAAGAATTATATGAACCAGACACTTTCCTTCACTAATTAAAACTAATCAAATGAATACAGAGATTAAATTACAAGAGCGACGGTTAATAATAATTATTAACTTTAAAGATAAACAATTTTTAAGTCGTATCTTCAACGAAAGTCACAAACAGGAAAATAATGTTTTTTGAAAATTGATAACCTTTTGATTTGACATAGTATTGAGCTGCATTAAAAACAAAAATAGCGAATTTATTTCTGTGTAAACAAAATGCACATTATGTTTATTTTTAAAATTAAATATTTAGAAATCAGCTTGACAGAATTTAAAATAAACAATAACGAGAAATTTGCAATTTTATAGGATAGGGCTTCCGCGGGCAAAATTTTTAACCTAACTGGGCCTTTTGCCATTTGCTAATAAAGTACCCCAAATTGGGCCCCTACTATAGCCTCTATTTGAAATATTTCTTGCTATCATCGGGAAAATTTTTATTAAACCAAAAATTAAAATGCAGATTCGTATTCTACTGCAAAAAATCAATCTAAAATAAATTTTTTACCAACTTCAGAGACAACAAATTTTTTTGTTAAGCATTTTTGTAAATTTTTAAAATTTGACCAACTTTGAAAAGCTCTACCAAAAAAACAAATGCTCTTGGAAAAAATCTAATTACTGATTTGTTTTCTATGGCTTTTTATTAGTATAAAAACACTGTTTCAGGCACATTTATTTTTTCAAACTTTACCTCATTATTAACCAAGGGGTAAGGGTCCAAATTTTCTCAGTTTTTTAATTATCACGGGCACAAGTAATTATTGCTAGCAATGAATGCCATCAATGCGTATGTAAAACGAGCTGCTTAATACGAATCTGGCACTTAAAAAGTTCCAAAACTTTTGGTTTAATTGCTATGAGCAGTCGAAGGCAACTTCAAACGCGACACCCGATTTTTTTTAAAGTGCTCTAATTTTCAAAATATTTTTCTTACAAAAAATTTAAATGCAGATTCCTATTCTACAACAAAAAAGCAAGTTACAAAATAAGTTTTATCGAAATCGGGGACAAAAAATATTTTTGAAGAGCTATTTTGAAAATTTTTAAAATTTGGGTAACTTTAAAAAGCTCTAGCAAAAAAACGAAAGCACTTGGAAAAAATCTGATTGCTGATTTGATATCTAGGGCTTATAATAAGCCTTAAAACCTAGTTTGGGGCAAATCCATTTTTTCAAAATTTACCTTATTTTTAACCAAGGGGTAAGGGTCCAAATTTTATCAGTTTTTTAATTATCACGGTCACAAGTAATTTTTGCCAGCAATGAATGCTATCAATGCTTATGTAAAACGAGCTGCTAAATCCGAATCTAGCACTTAAAAAGTTCCAATACTTTTGGTTTAATTGCTATGACCAGTTGAAGGCAACTTTAAACGCGACACCCGATTTTTTTCAAAATGCTCTAATTTCCAATATATTTTTCGAAGAAAAAATTTAAATGCAGATTCTGATACTACAACAAAAAAGCAGTCATTTAAATAAGTTTTATTAAAATCGAAGACAACAAATATTTTTGCTGAGCTTTTTTGAAAATTTTTAAAATTTGCCAACTTTGAAAAGATTTAGCAAAAAAACCAAAGCACTTAAAAAAAATCTAATCGCTGATTTGTTTCATACGACTTCTAATAAGCATAAAATCACTGTTTCAGACAAATCTATTTTTCCAAAATTTACCTCATTTTTAACCAAGGGGTAAGGGTCCAAATTTTCTCAGTTTATTAATTATCACAGCCATGAGTAATTTTTGCCAACAATGAGTGCCATTGAAGCTTATGTAAAACGAGTTGCTGAATCCGAATCTGGCACTTAAATATTTACGGAGCTTTTGGTTTTATTGCTACGAGCTTTCAAAGGCAACTTCAAGCGTGCAACCCCATATTTTTTAAACAGCTTTAACCAGAAAAAATTTGTCTTTAGAAAAAATCAAAGTGCAAATTCGTATTTTACAGACAAATAGCAACTTACAAAATAAGTTTCTTTAAAATCAGAGACAAAAAAAAAATATTATTTATAATGATTGACACTTGACAAATTAATGTAATGCTAATTTTAATAATTTTCTGAAAATAAATATACTAATTCTCCTGCAACTACTGTTTCAAAGGCACTAATAAGCACCTCGGGCTATAATCATAGCTTACTATATGCAAATTATAAATCAAGAAAGCTAGCGTGCTTCATTTGTTGACAAGACAAGTGAACTCCCAATGCCTACTTTGACTAATGCGTTATTTATGATTAATCTTTGGGAACCATACTTGGCAATGTTGATGCTGTTACAAAGTTAAATAGACAAGAAAGAGTTGAATTATGGGATCTAAGAAAATTACAAACAAATTCCGTATTAGCGCTTATTAAAATCCATAGAAAAAACATAACTTCTATCTTTTATGACATTTTAAAGTTAGCTTAAATTGTGCATGGGTGTTTCAAAGAATACCTTCCAAAAATGATCATTAAAGCTCTGTTATTTTCGTTTGAAGGAGCACGCACGTTACAAGCTACAATCTATTTGTAATGACTTTGGACTTGGGGACACTTTAATTTAGATTTAGAGTCTTCTTTCACTCTTTATTTTAATGTTAATGAACTCTTAGAACTATCTAGTCTATGTGAGGTTCATGCTTAAAATAAACATTACATTGCAGTGCTGCTTCTGAATTCTGATACTTTAGGTTTTATTTTTTATTTCTGTATTTGTCTTTCAAGAGACTAACTACAGAATGTCCTAAAATTGGCGCATCAAGTGGATATTTTACTTGGACTTTTTTGGTTGGAAATGCAGCTTAAAGAAAAACAATGGTATAATACAATTGCACAGTCTATCCAAAGCCATTTTTATATTTGCGTTCTATAATAAGCACATTATGAAACCCAAAATTTGGTTTTTTAAGGTTGCTGAATTGCTTCATTATTAAACCCAATATTTTTTTTTATTAGGTTGGTTATCCAGATGCAAAAAAATGAATTCTTCCCGTGCAAGGTACTTTTGATTTACAAATTTTACTATTGTAAACTATCGGGGGACATAGTTTTTTTATAGAGGGAAAAACTAGACGAATTGGAGAAAATATATCAACGGTTACATTTTTTTCAAAAACGCCTATTTATTTACTACTAAGTGAGTAAAGTTTACAAATGTCATTATTCAAAATTTCTGACCTAAATTTACTTCAAACAGTCAATGTTGACAATCCAAAAAAAAAAAAAATTTTAAAAATTTCTGATCGCTAGGCATGCCCCAACAACATACCATACAAGTGGTGCGGCAATTTTGGGACATCCTGTATTAAATATTACATTAGAAATAATCTATTCTTTTGCAAATTCAAGAACAAGAATTTAACAAATTCCGACCAATAAGTAAAACAATATCGACAACTTTATACAGGGTGTTACCAAATAACTAGGAAAAAATTCAGGGGGTAATTCCTGGACACATTTTAAGTAAAAAAGTTCATATAAACATGTGTCCGAAAATCCTTCTTTTGTGAGATACAGGGTGCCAAAGTTTCTAAAAAAAAACTTTTTTTTTTAAGATTACCAAGAAACTAAACCAGATATTTATTTAAAACTTAGCACGGGTAATTTTCTTACCATTAGGCATAAAGAGCGGTAGAAAGAAAATAAAAATTATAATTGGAAGGGGCACATTTGGGGGTACCATTGGGGTTGTTCACCCCTAACTTTTTTGTGTGCCCTAGAATATGATCTTTAAAATTAATGTCTTGTTCTTTTTTCATAAAACTAACCGTTTTCGAGAAAAAAATTCATTGCCCAAAGGCAACAAAATTTCATTCTTAAGTTTGGCTTTTTTTATGTTAATGAAAATAAAACATAGTTACCAATGAAGGGTTAATTAATTTCTTTTTTTTATTATTATTTCAAATAAATATCTGGTTTAGCTTTTTAGTAATCTTAAGATTAAAATTTTTTTGAGAAACTTTGAAACTCTGTATCTCAGAAACGAAGGAATTTCGGACACATGTTTATATGAACTTTTTTTCTTAAAATGGGTTCAGGAATTACCCCCTTTTTTCCTAGTTATTTGGTAACACCCTGTAGAAGTTAATTAAAAAATGGCAAGAAATAAAATTCCTTACAGTCCATAAACCGACAACAACAGTTAGAATATCTCAATTATAAATGATTTAAGCGCAATGAAAAGTAAATAGTGCAAGAAATCCACTACAATTTCTTTTAAAATAAAATATAAACATAGCACTCTAGGTGCCCCTTCGAGGTATCAAATAAATCACAACTATAGTCTATAGAGATAGGGCCCCCATGATTTAGTTTAAGTGAAGAATTCATGCAAATTGCCTCGTGACTTG
This sequence comes from Cartodere bifasciata, assembly GCA_963920755.1. Taxonomy (NCBI): domain Eukaryota; kingdom Metazoa; phylum Arthropoda; class Insecta; order Coleoptera; family Latridiidae; genus Cartodere; species Cartodere bifasciata. The sequence goes on along the minus strand of OY987196.1, from coordinate 3,592,902 downwards.
CTTTGAAAGCGTATGGATTTACTTCTTGCTTTAGGAGTTATTAATTATGACACTATTTGATTAATTTTGCCTCTATGGGGGGCACATTTTGCGACGCTTTGGTTTACCGTAAACAGTGTTAAATAATTAAATCCCACGCCTTATAGTGTCTTATTGCAAGGAAATCAAAACAAATCCATATTTTCGCAGACTTTTATATTATTGAGGATATATGCCTGTTGCGCCGATGTGTAAATTTGAATATACAAAAATATTGTGTATTGCGCCACTTTTATGATAGTTATTGTTTTGGGCCATTTCGTATACCTGGTTTGCATCTGTTTAATACCTTCTTTTGTCACCCAAACAAATCAGTCATTAGTTTTCATTTTAGCAGCAAAACTTAACCTCACCTAGTGTCCCCCAGTGGAAAAAGGTCCCCCAGTGCTTTTATAAAATTTTATCTAAAGCCCTGAAATTTAAAAAAACAAACTAGAGATAGTAAGAATCCTTGTCAGCACATTACCAAGACAATACATATTTAACAGCGGAAAACGGAAAGCTACTGATAATATCACCGAATAGCCAGCAAAAAATGTAAGACGGGAAATTCAACAAGCCCCAGCGTTTATTCGCGATAGTTAGAATATACCTGAAAATGTATTTAAATCGTGTTTTCTTAATCCTTTTTACCTGGGTCTTCTTAGCTCCTGGTATAACAATAGACCTTTTATAAACAATAGCGGCGCAATACAAACTATTTATGTATGATCAAATCGGCGCAACAGCAAGTGTTTTCTTAATCACCGGCGCAATGCAAATACACCGTTTAAAAGGGGGTTTTTTGACTTACCGGTTTCAATATGAACAGGGCTAGAATTCTCCTCGTCTCTATATTGTTTCAAGCTTTCCAATATGTTTGATCGTTCATTATCACTAGATTCCTTTTCATCTACTCCTTTTGATTCTTTTGTAGGAAAACTACATGCATCGAATGGATTGTTGTTTAAAAATGTTGTGCTGTCAACATGTTCATGTTTAATAGGAGACATTGCTACATCGTCGACTGCATCTACATCAGTTTCTGGACCCATATCATCAAGATCTTCGTCGTAATCCCGTTTACATGAAGTTTGTTCTAGATTCTGCGAGAGAAATGTATTAAAATTTGCATAAAACAAGAGCGGGTTAGATCAGTGAGTGGAATAGATCATTCAAAAAGTTACACTTCGCAGACAGATTTTAAGAAAACAAGTTCATATAAACATGTGTCCAAAAATCCTTCGTTTCTGAGATACAGAGTGCTTTTTATTTTATTATTTGATTTCTTTCAAAAACAATAGGGTTCTTCCCCCAAACGAGATTGATTTTTGTACCAAATCTTAAGTCAATTGAATAAACCGTTCTTCAGTTATCGTGATAACGAGTTTTGTTACAGACGGACAGACAGATGGAAAAAAAATAAAAGTCTTAAAAAGTCTAGTGGCGTCAAAGTAGCATGAAAAACTTTAAAATCTCTAACTTTGGGAAAACTCAATGGATTGACTTCATTTTTTTTGTAAAACGTTCAGAATTAAATTTAAATCACTAATAAAAACTAAAATGGCGCCGCTAGTTTTTCCTGAATTTTTTATACTCTTCGCAAACTATATCTCGCTTATTATTTATTCTACAGAAAAAATTATTCCTATAAAAATTAAAGAGGATAAAATTTTGTAATAAAAAAAATATTGCCCCCCCTCTCCGAGCTCTGCTCCCTTATAGCCCCCCAAATTTTAAGTAATTTTTTTTATGCTTATTTTTAATTTTTAATTTCAATATGTTATTTCCTTTAATTCTTATAAGAATGATTTTTTCTGTAAATTTAATAATAAGCGAGATACAAATTTTTTCAAGTTTGGGGGGCGTAGTGGGTGATCATATTTTTTTAATTTGGTGAATTATTAATGTTTTTTTTGTTTCTTAAAAAATAAGCATGAAAAAAAAATATTTAAAATTTGGGGGGCTATAAGGGGGCAGAGCTCGGGGGGGGGGATAATATTTTTTTTATTGCAAAATTTTATTTTCTTTAATTTTCATAAGAATGATTTTTTCTGTAGATTAAATAATAAACGAGATACAGTTTGCGAAGAGTATAAAAAATTCAGGAAGGACTAGCGGCGCAATTTTAGTTTTTATTAATGATTCAAATTTATTTCTGAAAGTTTTGCAAAAAAAATGAAGTCAATCCATTGAGTTTCTCCAAAGTTAGAGGTGAAATGCTACTTTAACGCGACTAGTCATGAAACGAACGAAAATGATTGCTCTAGAATGAATATTAACGATTTTAGAGGTCCGACCAAATGCAATACATATACTCTTCGACTTTGTCTGCAAGGAGTATAATAATGTGGGACAAAGTGCTTTAAGTAGAATTTGATTTAAACCTTACAGAAGTTTTAAATTCCGTAAGTTGGGGTAATTGTAACCAAAAGGTTCTTACCGTAAAATAATCCTGAGGTGATGTCATAACGTGATCAGTTCCATTCTTATAATTATCGGTTAAATTCAACAGTAATCCTTCCGTATTATCATGTGTGGCTAGAATATTCTCGTTATTAGTTCCATTCGATATACCAAAAGGATTGTTGTCCACACTTGTAGTATCCATGGCTTGAATGCGGTCTGCCCACCTGGGCCCCGCCGCTATTTTATTAACGTCCCTTAAGAACACCACAATTACTGAAATGTTATCACAGGATCCGTTTTCTTTTGCTTGTTGTGTTAGTTGTTCGCTTATGTACTCGATTTCGTCTGAAAAAAAAGAAGAAAACACTTAAAATCTTGCGAATTGGGGGCGTATTTCGGTAAAAGGGGTACTGGAGGCAAATTTTTAGTATCTTGGGGTACTATGGATTTAAAATTTCACCTCTAAGCGAGTTTTATTTGTACAATGAACTTTTTTGACGTTTCTAAGTAGTTGTCATTTTGTAGCGTCACCTAAACGTCACTTTACCAAAGCCCGCTTCGATTTAATTGTTTAAAATGAGCCAACTAGATTAAAATGTTATTTCCTTAGCGTTGTGAATATTTTACGTCTTGCCTGATTTTCTCACAGATTTATCATTCCATTTTACGTAGTACATTATACTTTACTACGAAAAGATTAAATCTGACTAAGAATGAAGTATATCTAGTAAACACAACTCAAGTATGGCACTGTTGTTGTAGAGATTTCCTTGCAACAAATTAAAACAGGTAAATCAGGATGCTTGATTGCTTTTAAAAGCTAATTGAAAACGTGAACAAATTATTGGTTATTGTGCAATTATTTCGCAGATGTCTACCGTGGTTCGGTGGGCATTCTTCTCATTAGTTATTATCTTCAATGGTCTGTTTGCTATTTTAAGTATTTTTTGATAAAGATCGAGAAAGAATGCTTCTTACACTTTTTTAATCTGGTAATAGGTTAAGGCTTTGTACAGGGTGTTTAAAAGAGATTGGAATTTTAGATTATGTCCCATAATAGGCCAAGCGATTAAGGACAATTGTCAAAAGTTTCTTTAAAATAACTGTCTTCGGAATTGTCTGTCTTTTGCAACTATTTGATAAGACCTTGCATGAAATTATTCATTCATATTCTGAAATCTAGGTCATTTTTTTGGCTCCAAACATTTTCCTTAAGGGGTGTATTTGCATTGCGCCGGTGATTATGAAAACACTTGCTGTTGCACCGATTTGGTCATACAGAAAAAGTTTGTATTGCGCAGCTATTGTTTATAAAAGGTCTATTGTTATACCAGGAGCTAAGAAAACCCAGGTAAAAAGCATTAAGAAAACTCGATTTAAATACATTTTCAGGTATATTCTAACTATCGCGAATAAACGCTGGGGCTTGTTGAATTTTCCGTCTTACAACTTTTGCTGGCTATTCGGTGATATTGTCAGTAGCTTTCCGTTTTCGGCTGTTAGATATGTATTGTCTTGGTAATGTGCTGACAAGGATTCCTACATTTTTTCTAGTCTAATTTTTTAAATTTTAGGGCTTTAGGTAGAATTTTATAAAAGCACTGGGGGACCTTTTTTCACTGGGGGACACTAGGTTAGGTAGGTTAGGTTAAGTTTTGCTGCTAAAATGAAAACCAATGACTAATGTGTTGGGGTTACAAAGGAAGGGATTAAACAGATGCAAACCAGGTATACGAAATGACCCAAAACAATAGGTATCATAAAAGTGGCTCACAAAACAATATTTTCGTATATTCAAATTTAAACATCGGCGCAACAGGCATATATCCGTTTAAAACTAAAAGAGATTGGAATTTTAGATTATGTCCCAAAATAGGCCGGGGGATTAGGGAAAATTGTCAAAAGCTTCCTTTAAAGAATCCTATCTCCGGAATGGACTATTTTTGTAACTATATTTGAATGATTTGACATTGTATGAAATTAGGGGCACATCTTATGGTATAGAATAAAATACAGAAAATTCCTTTTAAATGAAATTTAGGTCATTTTTTGGCTCCAAACAGTTTCGTTTAGGGTAGGTCGTAATACTTACAAAATTTCAATGTAAAACAATGATGACGTTAAAACAATGCCAATAATTTCGGCAGCGGCATGATTACCGAGGTGTAAACTAGAATTACCTAATCCAATCTAGGGAAGTTATACTCCGGAAAGAGCAGCTCGCGAGCACCAGGTTAGCGACCTTCACTCTTCGCTGCAGACTATCTGCAGGTGGCAAATACACTCTCTGGTGGTCCATTATAACCTCTAACATATTGCTAAATAGTAAAATATGAGTTCTATCGAATATCGAGAGTTCTATACAGATTTATGCATTTGCTAACGTTGCGCTGACAAGATAGATAAATTATGAATGCATACAGTAGGGTTCACGATTTGCTAGAGTTTCTGGTAAATATTTGTGGAAGCTTCAGTTTGCGGAATCTAATTTAGAACGGGTAAAAATCAAACAAGACAAGTTTGCTAACTTTCTGCATACCTTAGGAAAAAGAGGTTTTCTCTTTCTGGACAAAAAGTTCAAGAAAAGTCATGGACAGCTCCGGAGAAATCTATCTAAAATTATTTTACTATTTGTTTGTCTTTTTAAATGGTCAAATTAAATTTTTATAATTAAAATTTTCAAGAAATGAAGCTAAAAACAATGTCAATAATATTTCCAATTATTGCAAGTCCATTTCAATCTTGTTTTTTTTAAGGCTAGAGATTCAAATTTACAGTTTCGAAGATCTGTGCTCCTAGAAGCTCGTATAAATCATCTCCGTTGAGCTCCCGTCAATTCTACTAAATAGCACATCTACATGAGTGCCCCATCGTATATTAAGGCAAAATGTATTTGGTTTCATTTAAATCGGTTATATCTTTGTGTCGAAAATCTGACTTCAAAAATCAAAAATATTATAATGATTTGTTTGTAGCCCTACTTTTCTAGTTTTCAAAACTACATTTAGTTTAAATATAAGATGGGGGTCCTCATGTAGATGTGCTATTTAGTTGAATTGACGGAGCTCAACGGAGATGACTTATGCGAACTTCTAGGAGCACTGATATTCGAATCTGTGAATTTGAATCTCTAGCCTTAAATACCCGCAGCAAAATAACAATTCTTAAAATCTAACCAATTTGGTTGTCTACAAATTATGGGAATGCAGCAGTATGTAGAATAGTTAATTAAAACAAAATTTGCGTAAATTATAAAGCGAAATCAAGCGCTCATTGTAAACTGTAAATTTTCATCAACTGGAAGCAAATTCAGTGAAAATGGATACCTCATTTGCAATGCTAAACCTGCTACCAAGTGTCAATTAGCTAATTATTCGATTTTCATTAGTTTTCCGCCATTCCTTTTGGCTTATAATCCGCTATTCATCATTGCGTTACATTTTAATTTGAGTTGAAGTATTTAAACTTTAATTTTTGTCGTCTCGTCTGCACATTTTGTAAAAATTGATTTTTTTGTTTGGTAGTAATTTAATAAATTCATCCTTTAGTCTGCTGTTAAAAACATTGGTCTAAAAGTAGACTTTTATTATTTAAAATTCGATGGTGTGTCCACGAACCGTTTTAATGGTTTTTCATTCAGCAGATGTTACTTTTTACTGTTTTAAATGCAGGACATATAGAATTTTAGCGTTACTCACTGCCAAATTTACATTTCAATGAAAATGAATCATTGAGTCAGTTTTGTTCTGTACGGTAGGAAATGTTATACTTTTCGCTTGCAATTAGGCATTTTTTATTGTAGCTATGAGTGAGCAACGAAAAACGGCAAGGTACGTTAATTTTTAATTATGGTCTTAGTCTTACCGATTGCATTTTTAAAAATAGTCCAACTTCTTGAGCATTAAAATGTTAAGATCTAAAGCGAAAAGTCTGTAGCAACCATCAGCAAATTGCAGAGTAAAGTTAAGTTTATAAATAAACTGCTGAGTGCACAAAGTTAAAAAAAAATTACAGACACGCTTTGGTTATTATAAGAGGCAGTGAGGAATTTCTCACTATAAATTTAAAGCACGCCTAAATGGTTTTAACGTTAAAGAAGTGCATTTCCAATGTTGTAAATCTGTTTGCGATACTTACTGACATTATTGGATGGGATTAAATTACACGATTTACTCGATCCGAGGTAGAATTTAATGAAATTTGTAATAGGAGCAATCATCTTTCACAGGGTCATTTTTTGTAATTTAATAAACCAAGCTTTAATAGATCAGGTAATGATGCACAAAAAATTAAATTCCAAACATCAGCCATATTAAAAGTTCTTATTAAAATGGGTGAAGGTAAAAAAATTGCAGATTTTTATAGAATTGACGAAAAATCTAAAAAATGCAAGAACTGAAATTTGTATCCGCTAGATCATTACTACTTACTGGAACAAAAGTCTTAATAGTTTCGTTTTAAACTAAAATAAGGTTAAGATATCTTAAAAAAACATTTACCACCCATAAATCTTTTCTGTTTATGGAAGTTTTGGAATTAAGAATGTTACCATCAAAAGTATCTTTTACTGCACTTTTGATAAAATGCATAGAAATCAGTGGCGTTCATAAAAAAAATGGTATTTGCACCTATTCTTAAAAAAAAAAAATATTTAACTTTTTCCCTATTTAAACAAGGCAACAAAAAACATATTAGAAAAAAATGTTATTAGAAAATTTATTTTCTTTTCTAAATACAGGCTGTCCAAAAATTGGCGCATAAACGCGATGGTACGTTGTTTGCCAGCATGCTTTAAATTCCTGGAAAATTGTTAAAAAATCTGTTATATTCATTAAGGAAAGTGCTAACAAAGTTGCATAAATTCGGCAACAGAGCTAGAAAACACAGCTAGAAAAATTAAATTAAAATACCATCTATGAGTCTTGATCATACACTTTTGCATTAGAGATTTTATTGACATTGTTTTCAGCTTCATTTCGTAAAAATTTTGTAAAATTAAATTGATTATAAAAATGTAATTTGACCATTTAAAAGATAAACAAATGGTGAAATGGTTTAAGATAGACTGTAGCTTTGTATTAAACCATTTTTTTCGTTAATATGTGCTTTTATCTTCAAGATATAAGTATTCAAAGTTTTACACTTTTGGGCCTCATATCTCCAAGGATATATGAAATTGATTTTTTTTAACATTTTTCTAGGGATCCCTAGACTTGCCCCAACAACGTACCGTCGCGCTTATTCGTCAATTTTTGGACATCCTGTACATAGCTTTTGGTTAAATGATACGCTACTGAATAACAGTATTTTACTGACCGACACTCGACTGTCATATTTATAGGAAACATCACTTCGAAAAGTTATGGCCACTTTAAACTTGAAATAAATGATTAAAGGTAACTCTAAGTACGAACAAGAATTCTACATTACCAACCTTTAGAAAATTTTACTTTATGGCTGCGGTGTAATCATTTGTCAAAGTTTTTAAATGTAGAAGTCTCGGTAGAAGTAGAACACTTAAGTTTGCTTTGCTTTTACATGATTTAAGTACCCTTAGAAAATTAACAAAACAGTTTTAATTAACTTGGATTTGATTTAAGTAGGTTTAATGTTAATTTAGGCGGATAAAATACATAAATGTAATTTTAAAACGAGTAATTTCTATTTTTAAATGCAATATAATATAGTAATCCTCAAAAATAACGCATTAACTTTTGGTCCATATAAATATCTTATCTACTTAACTCTACATATTGATGCAATTATTTTCTGGATTAATGTATACCCTGTTTATGTACTATATTATCAAAAAGTGTGAAATATGCATGTTTTCTCTGATTTAAAAATTAATTGGTAAAGTGCTTAAAAGCATATAGGTTTGGCACCATTTTAACAGTCAGAAGTGCGAAAAAAATATGTCTAATGGAAAGTAAGTACATTTTGCACGGAATTTTGCATTAAAAATGGGTGTAGTCCAATTTATTCTAAAATTTATGTCTACTTTAAATGTAACAAGGGCGTTGCTAAAACATTAAAAAGGGGTGTGTAGATAACACTGCAGACCTACCCTTAACTTGTTAATTACTCGTTAATTTAATTAACATACATTTTAATGTTAAAATCATGTATATAGGTACGTTTCAATTTTTTGAACGATAAAGTTGGCCAATTTTAAACTTTAAAAATTAGGCTACCAAAATACAACCAATATAATCATTTTATGTCCATGTATTTTTTTAAACATGCTAGCAACTTGTATGTATAGTATTTTGAGTTAAAAATGTTGTTACAAATTTAACAAATTGAACTGGCCCGGCCATTGCTACTGCAAAATTTTCTACGAACCAGTACATTAAATTATTATTACTGTCACTTATTCACTGTTGCATTACTCATCATAATAAAATGGTCATCATTTTAATTCTGTTTTAGACATAGTCTATTTTAGGAATAGGAATAAATTACTTTCCCTATAGAGTCTAAATTTGGATACCTAACAACAATTTTAATGGAATCATGTGATCAAAAAATGTACGCAAATATTTTTTATACCTCTAAATACATAATAAATTCTAGCAAAATATTTGTTTAAGATGGAATTTATTGCATCGTTAAATAATAAAAAATATAATAAAATTTAACCATTTGAGATATGTAATCGCAAATAGAGAAACTAGTCAGATTCAAAGGATAAAACAATTCTTATACAATTTGAATTTTAGGTACAATGCAGTTGCTTAGTTTCTCCAGAAGCAATTGTTTTAAAACATAACATTCAGTTGTTTCAAGATGGCCCCCAATGATCACCTGATATCTGTCAAACATTAAAACACCGCTAAAAAGACGTTAACTATTCTAAAAAACCAGTTTTAAACTACCTAATAATATAAATAGCAAAACAGGAAGCGCAAAATTATTTTATGAGTCATAATAATTTAGAAAATAATTATAAACGCGACAAGCATCATAATTTTAAACTAGATGTTTTATGTTGTTAATTTTATGGCGAATAATCACCCTAGAAAACAAATTCGCGCTGAAGCTAAATCCTGACGAATATACAGAAGCACGCCAGAAGGATTTGCAAGGATATTATATCCTGTCAGCCTGATTTGAGTAAATTAGGTACTTACCAACGAAATGCTGATTTATCCTTACACACACTCCCGACGTACTGCATCTACACAAGCAGACAGTTTGTAAATGTAAAAGCATAATATCATGCCGGCTTATGAGTCATCCATACGGCGCTTTCGCGGGCACCCACGATCGCTGTTCATATTAATACTTCATGTGTTTTTTGTTTATTTCAGTCGGAGAAAGATATATGAATATGGAATCTACCGAATGGCAAAAAATGTGCAACGTATGTTAGATGTAAACTTAATCCATTTTGATTTATTACGATTCGGTCAGTCATACGGCAATTAACCCACCTTAAAATTAAGGAAGCCCTCTTTGCGGACATCCAATATGCGGACATTCCAAAATATCCAATTTGCAGACATAGTCATTAAGTAAGAGTTAATCCGTTTATCTGCAGTAAGAAAAGGATTATTCTTTAATTTGAGATGTTAAAATGTGCAGAAGTCAATAATAATATTTTATGCTTTTATTTAGTATAAAGATCAAATAATTACGATGCTTTCTGATAATGAGTTGATACATTTTTTACACAACAACACCGAGAACAACACCTAGTAAATGTCCTTCAGTGTAATGCACACAATTTTAGACGCACTGCTAGGCACCGACATAGCTAGAGTTTATATTTTCATTTTAGCAGCAAAACCTAACCTACCTAACCTAATGTCCCCCAGTGCTTTCATAAAAGTCAGAGTACCCTGAAATTCAAAAAAAAAAATATGCATATTGGACATCATCCAGGTAAAAAAAAACTCACTACTTCTAACCTTTCCGTTTTTGACCATTTATGTCTGCAAATTAGGTATGTCCGGAAATAGGGTGTCCGCAAATAAGAGGACACGAAAATTAGGGTGCATTGTCTTTATTACTAATTTTTTAGTATGGTCCGAATCGCAACCAATGGTTAATTGCGGTAACGTCAGATTTTCTTAGGGTATGGTCCCAATGGCTTGGTTTTTAATCTAGGTTTCGGTTTTGAGATTCGAATGACATTGGGTTTTAACCAAAGTGTATTTATGGGACACTCCTGAAAATCCTGGTAAGTTTCAGCGAACCAAAGTGATCGTAGAAATAGCTTGGTGTCTTTGTTTAGGTCATGCGTAGTAGAGTCTCGGAAGGAGAACTGTCGTATAAAAGATGTTATGATATTAGAATTTTTTGTATCCTTTAAAGGTAGTCCTACGAGCACCATTTTCTACCGAATTCTGTGCTGCTATTGGTTAAAAATGACTAAAAATGTCATTTTCAACCAATAGCAGCAATGGATTCGGCAAAAAAGTTGACTGTAAGACTATTTCTAATTTATAAAATAAGTAGTGCCACTGTAAATCTTTTATTTGATTCTGCGAAGTTTAAATTTCACATATTAGGCGCTTAAACTGGTCCAAATAAAACCAAGTTTTTGGTTTCACTTGAACCAGTTTAAAGGGAAATGTAGCGAAGCATAGAATCTGTGAATATGTAATGTTGATTGCCTAAATTTCAGGAAAATCATCCCTTCTTGGTGCATAAACTCAGGGAATAAAAGAAGCTTCTTCTTCTTTAATTATAAATCCCTGGTTTTAAAATGTGTTCGATTTATGATGGATAGATAAGCTATGCTTATGAAAAAAATACTCGCATAAAAAGATAATTAACCAAAGTAAAAGTAGATCATTTAAACTCATATTGAATTATCAGAGCAAGAAAAAATAATAAGAAATGTATTATCCTTATTATGTTAAATAAAAGTATCAATACTTTGGTACTGTTTTAAATTTATGTATACTTTCTTTTCCTATACACATACAGAATGGTGGGTTGTTTTTCACAAAGACATAGGCGATATTGCGCATTTTCGCAATAATTATGTAATTTTTGTTTATAGCTTTTTCTTTTGTTTAGGTACAGTTATCTATGATCTAAAAACTCTCGCTGGGTCTATGACTCACCTTAAATAACTAATTATCTATGTTCTTAGTTAAAAGATAAAAATGTTGCGCAGTAATTAAGATATACTCTTCGCAAAAAACACTTATGCACACATAAGCTAAAATGGTAAAAAATATGTACAATAATAACAAGTATTTGCATTGAGGCTAGAGATTCAAATTCACAGATCTTCTAATCTGTGCTCCTAAATTAAGTTTTGAAAACTAGAAAAATAGGGCTACAAACGTATTATGGTTGCATTTAAATCGGTTAGTTTTTTGTGTCGAAAATCTGACTTCAAAAACCAAAAATATTACAATGATTTTTGAAATAAAATTTTTGGCACAAAGAAATATGCGATTTATATGAAACTACAGGTGTCCAAAAAATGGCGCATAAACCCGATGGTACGTTGTTGGGGCATGTCTAGAGAGCCTCAGAAAATTGTTAAAAAAATCTATCTCATATCCCCTCGGAGATATGTTGCCCAAAGTGCGAAACTTTATCTTGAATATTACAGCACATATTAACGAAAAAAATGGTTTAATACAAAGCCACAGTATATCTTAAACCATTCCACCATTTGTTTATTTTTTAAATGGTCAAATTACATTTTTATAATCAATTTAATTTTACAAAATTTTCATGAAATGAAGCTGACAACAACGTCAATAAAATCTAATGCAAAAGAGTATGATCAAGACTCATAAATGGGATTTTTAGATGTATTTTCCTAGACTGTGTTGCCGAATTTATGTAACTTTGTTCGCATTTTTTTTTTATGAATATAACAGATGGATTTTTTTGACAATTTTCTTCGGATCCCTGAGAATGCCCCAAGAGCGTACCATCGGGTTTATGCGCCATTTTTTGGACATTCTGTATAATACGTTTCTAGCCTTATTTTTCTAGGGGACCGGTTTTTTGAATCTGTAAATTTGATTCACTAGCCTTAAACAACATTTAATAAATTTAAAACAATTATAGACGATTCCTAAGCGTGCGACGCTTTGGCGCGTCAAAGAAAATTCTATTCTTTATCGAACAATAGGCATTTTGCAAGATAAATCACGCCATATGTTTTGTATAATAGACTGGTTATTATTTTCTCATTTCCTTAATGGCTATAAGATTAGAATAAATTGTTTTAAGGTAAGAGGTAAGTACCTTCAACTTGATTGCTTGGGGTAAAATTTTTAAAAAATAAGCAAATTACTCTGAAACCCTATCAAATAAAAATTAGTATATGAAATTGTTCTTTTGTCGGATTTTTGTAAAACATGTGTCTTTCTTTAAGGAGTAGATTAAAGACTTATTCAGGAAACTTAAAGTCAAAGTTAAGTGGAAGTTAATTTCTGTAAATCAAGCTTTAGCTCCGTCTTTATAAGCTGATAATTTATCTGACACACCCACATGTATGTAATACTCTTCGTAATCATCTTTTGTTTAAGACGTTTTAATTTTTTCTTCTTTGCTCGATGGCGACAGTCTACAAACTGAATCATCAATAGCAATTAGTAGTCTGGGTGTGCCATCTTTACTTTGCCCTCGAAGGCTTCATACTCAAAAGTCAAAATAAATGGTTTCCAATCATGTATAAATAATACTCTTTACATTACGGAAAAGAATACGAATAATATAGAAAAAATTCATTTGCAAGCAAGGGTTAAGGGTCCAAATATTTAAACTTTTTTAATTATCACGGCCACAATTAATTTTAACCAGCAATGAATGCCATTAATGCTCATGTAAAACAGGATGCTAAATCCGAATCTGGACTTAAAAAAAAAGCTCCAACGCTTTTGGTTTAATTGTTATGAGCAGTCGAAGGCACCTTCAAATGCGACACCCGATTTTTTTCAAAATGCTCTAATTTTCAAAATATTTTGCTTAGAAAAAATGTAAATGCAGATTCTTATTCTACAACAAAAAAGAAATTTAAAAAATAAGTTTCATTAATATCGGTGACAACAAATATTTTTGCAGAGCTTTTTTGAAAATTTTTAAAATTTGGTCAACTTTAAAAAGCTCTAACAAAAAAACAAAAGCACTTGAAAAAAATCTAATTGCTGATTTGTTTTAAACGGCTTCTAATGAGTGTAAAAACACAATTCCAGGCAAATTTATTTTTTCAAAATTTAGCTCATTTTTAACCAAGGGGTAAGGGTCCAAATTTTCTTAGTTTTTTAATTATCACGGTCACAAGTAATTTTTGCCTGCAATGAATGCCATCAATGCTTATGTAAAGCGAGCTGATAAATCCGAATCTAGCACTTAAAAAATTCCAGTACTTTTGGTTTAATTGCTATCAGCAGTCGAAGGCAACTTCAAACGCAAAACCCGATTTTTTTCAAAATGCTCTAATTTTCAAAATAATTTTCTTAGAAAAAATTTAAATGCAGATTCTTATTCTACAACAAAAAAGAAATTTAAAAAATAAGTTTCATTAAAATCGGGAACAAAAAATATTTTTGCAGAGCTTTTTTGAAAATTTTTAAAATTTGGTCAACTTTGAAAAGCTCTAACAAAAAAACGAAAGCACTTGGAAAAAATCTGATTGCTGATTTGTCATCTAGAACTTATAATAAGCTTAAAAACATAGTTTGGGGCAAATCTATTTTCTCAAAATTTACCTTATTTTTAACCAAGGGGTAAGGGTCCAAATTTTTTCAGTTTTTTAATTATCACGGTCACAAGTAATTTTTGTCAACAATGAATGCTATCAATACGTATGTAAAACGAGCTGCTTAATGCGAATCTGACACTTAAAAAGTTCCAACACTTTCGGTCTAATTGCTATGAGCAGTCAAAGGCAACTTCAAACGCGACACCCGATTTTTTTCAAAATGCTCTAATTTTCAAAATAATTTTCTTAGAAAAAATATAAATGCAGATTCTTATTCTACAACAAAAAAGAAATTTACAAAATAAGTTTCATTAAAATCGGAATCAAAAAATATTTTTGAATAGCTTTTTTGAAAATTTTCAAAATTTGGTCAACTTTGAAAAGCAGTAACAAAAAAACGAAAGCACTTGGAAAAAATCTGATTGTTGATTTGTTTTTTAAGGCTTATAATAAGCTTAATAACCTTGTTTGGGGCCAATCTTTTTTTTCAACATTTATCTCATTTTTAATCAAGGGGTAAAGGTCCAAATTTTTCCAGTTTTTTAGTTATCACGGTCACAAGTAATTTTTGCCATCGATGAATGCCATCAATGCGTATGTAAAACGAGCTGCTAAATCCGAATATAGCACTTAAAAAGTTCCAATATTTTTGGGTTAACTGCTATGGTGGGCATTTGAAGGCAACTTCAAACGCGACACCCGATTTTTTTCAAAATGCTCTAATTTCCAAAACAATTTTCCTATAAAAAAATTAAATGCAGATTCATATTCTACAACAAAAAATAAATTTAAAAGATAAGTTTCATTAAAATCGGGGACAAAAAATATTTTTGCAGAGCTTTTTTAAAAATGTTTAAAATTTGGCCAACTTTGGAAAGCTCTCACAAAAAAACGAAATCACTTGGAAGAAATCTAATTGCTGATTTGTTTTCTAGGGCTTATAATTAGCTTAAAAACATAGTTTAGGGCAAATCCATATTTTCAAAATTTACTTTATTTTTAAAATTTTCTCAGTTTTTTAATTATCATGGCAACAAGTAAGCTTTTCCAGCAATGAATGCCATCAATGCGCATGTAAAACGAGCTTCTTAATCCGAATCTGGCACTTAAAAAGTTCCAACGTTTTTGGTTTAATTGCTATGAACTTTCAAACGTAACTTCAAACGCGACACCCGATTATTTTCAAAATGCTCTAATTTCTAAAATAATTTTCTAAGAAAAAATTTAAATGCAGAGTCTTATTGTACAACAGAAAAACACCCTACAAAATAAGTTTTATTAAAATTGAAGACAAAAAATATTTTTGCTGAGCTTTTTTGGACATTCTCAACATTTGGCCAACTTTAAAAGGCTCTAACAAAAAAACTAAAGCACTTGGACAAAATCTGATTGCTGATTTGTTTGCAATAACATCAAATTTATGACAACCCAAATTCTAAATCAAAACGCAGTCTTAACATAAAACTTTTTTAATAAAGTTATTAAAATTCTCAAAGCAATACCGAACCGTTTTGCATCTAAAATTCCAGTCATAGAATCCATTGAAACAATGCATAATATCGTTATTATAATTACGAAATTCGCTTTGGTTAAAAGATAATAAATTTCTCACCTTGCAAGAGAACAAGAGATATAACAAATTATGTTCAAGTTGAGTGGCCGGAATAACTTTTTTTAAATTGCAAAAATGACTCATTTGAAAGCATGATGCAATTATTGTGATCTGTATTCACTCAGTCGTAAAAGCTTGTTTCCTTTGGTTTTCCTTTTACTAAATTAGACGGTAAGTGTTAAAATGCGCTTAGTTAAAAAATAAATTTATGCGTCAAAGGTCATAGCAGGCGTCTAATAATTAAAATAATAAAAGGGGTAGTTCACAGATTTTAATGATGATGTGAGAGCCACTTGACAAGCGAACGTGTCGGAGTCTGTTTTTCTACAAGAGGGGTGCTTTAAATAAAAACTGACGTTTCAAATACCCGTTAAGTGCTTGGCCATCAGAAAATCAATATGGCTGTCACCTCACAGCTGATTTATGTCAAATTAAATAAAACCCAGACGGCTTTGCTACCTAAAACATGTTTAATTCAAAATGGCGTCTTGCGCTCAGCTGACTACTGTCAGTTTCCATAATTTAACCTGTACATTCTTGCGGTTGATGATAAATCATCTGCGAAAAGCTCGCAAGTCCGAAATAGATGGTTCTACTGTACAAGAGGTGATTACACCTGTTTTGCAATAAATCTCAGGAAGTTTAAAATGTACAGCAACTGATTTTCACAAGTTGACTAACTACATCATTATGAAGGAGATATGTAATAAATTTAACATAATTTTGAACCTGATCGTGATTATCGTGGGATAAGAATTATTTATTGCGGTTTCCAGTTATACCGTTTATCTTTATGACAAAGATACTAAGATCCATGAATAAAGATGCGAGTAAAAATTCTCGCGAAAAATGTCAAAGTTATAACGAATAATTTTTTCACAGAGAAGAGTAAAAAAAGCTATCAGGGCCGTTATTCCTAAAATGTAAAAAGGGCTCCTATTTGAGAAAACAAGAGCGGGTTAGATGAGTGAGTGGGATAGATCATTTAAAATGTTAAACTTTGCAGATAGCTCATTTTTTATGACTATTTTTTTTATTTTTATATAATTGTTACACATTTTATATGATATTCTTCGCAGTAGATGATTAAAAAGGTGCATTTTTTATTTTACTGAAAACAACGTAAAACTTATTTTTTTTGTAAACGGGTGGGGATACAAAAAAATTACCAAATGCTTTTTTATAGGGAAAAATACAATCTTTAATTTTATTAAGAATGTTTTTTTTTCGTAAAGTTGATATTAAAGAAAATATGAATTTTTTTCTACTTTGGGGGTGTTTTTAACACTCTATTTATTGCTTGATTTTTTCCAAAAACAATAGAGCTTTTTCTCTAAATGGGATTGATTTTTGTGTTAAATCTCAAGTCGATCCGATAAAACGTTCTTGAGTTATGGTGGTCACAAATTTCGTTACAGACAGACAGACCGACAAAAAATAAAAGTCTTAAAAAGTCATGAAACGAACGAATCTGCCAAAACTTTTTGCTCTAGGATGAATATTAACGATTTTAGAGAAGGTCCGAGTAATCGCAATATACTCTTTTGCGAAGATTATGATAAATACCTCTGCTTGCTGCAATAATAAGAATATTTTGCCAAATTCATATAAATTCTTGTGACGTCAAATCTCCGCCAGAACTAACCAAGTTCATTGGCCAAGGTAAGCATCAAGCAAAATAAAACTACAATACCTGTAATTATTGCTCATTTTCATGCGCCTTTAATTAGTTCTTACGGATGATGTACACATTCTGTATTCATAAAAACACCTTAATGAAATATTCAAATTACATTATTATCAATTTCAGAACAAACGTGATGCGAATACTCGCGCTTAAAGCCAGTTTAGCTCACTTCCTGCTTAACAAAAACGGTAATTACATTTATTAATAAACTTATCAACACGTAGAAGAAAAAAATGCGATCACAACATCTGATACCAAGATTACACCTTACTCAAGACGTAAAAGTTGATGCGTTTCTTTTTCGGGTACATGTATCACTCAAATTGGAAAACAAAATGACTCAACCTTGCGTATAAATTGTAATATCGGCGTCCCTAACCTTAAATTGAGATATGAGCACGATAGCAAAATAAGACCCCTTTGTAAGCCAATATTTTGCCCTAATATTAACATTAGTTTGTAATCCCCTCTTGTATATCTAATACAGTGTGTCATTGTTTGGTATAAAGACACGTGACGCAAATCGATCACTTATTACAGTTAGAATAATCAAACTGGCTTCGATTTGGCATAAAGTAGTTTAAATAAAGCGATAAAATCAGCTGTACAATGGCAGCCATGTTGTATTATGACAGAAAACAGCTGATTCAACTTCGCCATGTTGGAAATACATGGAGGTTCTGATTTTAATTGAAAGAATCAGCTGATGAATGGCAGCCATGTTGTTTTGAAACAAAAACAGCATCAGCCAACTTGGATGATGTTGGTTTTAGGTTATTATTAGAGATTCTGGTTTAAATAATAGAACAAAGATTTGTTCTGAAATCACGTATCCTTTATTTTTTACTTTTACTATTACCTTTTGCGAGTAATGTATCTACAAACCACAATACTATTTAACCGCATTTCAATGCCTGTTCTTGTGTTATTTTGCTTCATAAATTAATTTGATCCCACCATAAACTTTTGTGGAGCATTTTACAACGAGCTTCTAGTTTTAAAATACAAAATAAAAGCATATTTTGCATATCTTACGCCTAATGATAATTAATGCAACACTAACTTTAACTAGCGAATAAAATCGTAAAATTCCTAGAATGTTAAGGAATAATTCTGCCATAGGGAATAATAATTTCTTATAGATAATCATAAAAGCTCGCTTGAGACTCATTAGAAATTTTTAACTCGTCATCTGCACCGCAATACTTCCTGTTGATTTTTATTAAACTAAAATCAATAGTTCTTTTGACAACATACCATTTTGTTGGCACAGGCTGATACATAAAACTTAAAAAACAATATTGAAGAATTTATTATTAGTAGAACTTTTATTGTATGAAAAAGAGGTTGGTTAAAAAGAAGCTAAATGGAAAATATAACATTTCAATCAGGAAATGGGTTTGAATATGATACATGCGAAGACTTATAATTCAGGAAGCTAAAATTAATTATAAACTAAGGATTCCCTAGAAAACTGAATGTTAATTTTAAACTTTAAAAATGTACTCTGTCAGAAAGATACTTTAGAAGTTATGTTTTGAAAACAAAAATACATTTTATTGTCTAGTTTGTAAAGAGTAAAACAAGAGCGGATTAGATCAGTGAGAGGGATAGATCATTTAAAAAGTTAAACTTCGCAGACAGCTCATTTTTTATGACTATTTTTTTTTTATATAATTGTTACACATTCTATATGATACTCTTCGCAGTAGATGATTAAAAAGGTGCATTTTTTTTTTATTGAAAGTAACGTAAAACTTATTTTTTTTGTAAACGGGTGGGGATACAAAAAAATAACCAAATGCTTTTTGATAGGAAAAAATACAATCTTTAATTTTATTAAGAATATTTTTTTCGTAAAGTTGGTATTAACGAAAATATGAATTTTTTTCTACTTTGGGGGTGTTTTTAACCCTCTATTAATTACTTGATTTTTTTCCAAAAACAATAGGACTCTTCCTCTAAATGGGATTGATTTTTGTGTTAAATCTCACGTCGATCCGATAAACCGTTCTTGAGTTATGGTGGTCATAAATTTCGTTACAGACAGACGGACAAAAAATAAGTCTTAAAAAGTCATGAAACGAACGAATATGTAAAAATGTTTGCTCTAGGACGAATATTAACGATTTTAGAGATAGTCCGACCAATCGCAATATACTCTTCGACTTTGTCTGCGAAGAGTATAATAAGAAAAGGTTACAATAATTTGCAAAAGGAAATTAAATGTCAGCTAGATCTTGTTAGCCACTGAAAATTGCCAATATTTCCAATGCATAATAATCATAAAGGTTATAATAAACTTTAATTGCAATCTCTAGTTAAACCCTCTCGATTCTAAATCTAAAATAATTGGATTTTATCATTATTCTAGTTAGAAGTCAGGATTTTATAAACCTCTATTCTATAGAACAATTTTTAAACTATAAAACAATTTACTGATTTTGATCTACAATCGTTCAATATTTTTTAATCGCACTACAATAGTAATCAAAGGTAGACTAGCAAAAATTACGTTCCAATAATAAAAAACAAAAGACATCATAAAAAGAACCTTGATACCTTATGATGCGTAAAAGTTATGCTTGGATGAGGCTTTTAAGAACTAAATTCAACAATGATGATTTCTAGAAGTAGTCAGACATTAAAATATGAAATGATTTACTTTTAATCTGCTGACAGGCACAATCAATAACTGAATCGCAAAGAGAAGCCCTTTCTATACTTGCGACTAACGGCACTTTTGACGAGTTGCTTTTGGTGCGCCCTCTGTTATATAAATTGAGCATTTTAAGAATTTTTATGCACAGAGTTCTGTCATTCTTTAGTACGGGATGTTTTTGATCAATTTTAATAGTCTAGCCTTAATGCTTTTAGGATTAATTACATCTAATGCATTTCTATTCATTCGCTTCTATACTTTACAAAATTTTAACCGGAAAAAGGCTAAAAATGTTCTACTGTCAGTTAATATAACATGCAATCAAAATCATATCTAAGATTTATAAGTTATTATTAAAATTCCAACGAATAATAAAATACAGAAGAATGAACTTAATAATATGTAATGCTCTACTTAAATTTGATGATGTAGCTACAAAATAAAATAATTCAAGCGAAACTTCTTGTTTATGACGAAGACGAGCAAAAATTTCTACTTTTTTAAGAACAAAATAATAAAAATTAATAATTTTATTGACTGGCAAATCCAAATCCAATAAAATACCCTAACATTATTAGAGTCCTAGTTAAAAGAAAATTAGAACGAACTTTTAAAGCAAGATAAAAAAAAAAAACTTAACATTAACGATTAGGAATAGAAATGAAAAAAAGAATAAAAATTTTAATAATGTAGTTTAATTACCTACCCTTACAGATTGCCACGTCAATTAATAATGATGCTTTCTAAAAGAGGTGGGGGTACTTAAACGTAATTTTTATGTAAATTAGAGAAATTTGAAAAACACTTCAAAAATTTACTTTTGTTGCAATTACTTAAAAAATAAATTTCCTAAAAATCTGAGCCATTTTTTACATGTTGCTTTTATCTAGTGCTTAATTTTTTAAATTATTTATTTGGGATTTTGATGCCAATTAAAATTTCCTTAATTTTAGATAATCTTGTTTAGAAACAAAATAATAATAACGGTATCTTTTGTATTAACATTTTTTGAACTGTAACTCCTGCTTAATTTATAAATTAAAAAGCAGCTAATTATAAAAATGAATTATTTAAACCATTAATTAAGAAAATTAGCAGTGTAATTATTTGAAACGTCAATGATGAGTAATCCCAATTTTACTATTTTGCATACGAATTTTCTTCATTAGTAATTAATAACCACGTCAGTTAGTGCAAAAATACTGATGCAGAAAAAATTACCTTTTAATCATGTCATGAAGATTTAGAAAAATTACCAACCGTTGCCAATTATGCTAAAATAACCCAAGACTTACCTCGCAAAAGAAAAATCCAGAAAAAAACACAAAACCCCGAATTTCACAAAACCGCTCGCGAAAATCTAATCACAAAAATCTCAAATACAACTAGCGGCAAACTTTTGGAATAAGTTTAATCTGTTTTAATAACGATGTGGCGCTGAAAGCATCAGAGAAACTTATGAGGATTATGATTGAGTTGGCTATGGTCGATGCTCGCGTGTTGGGGAAACAAATGAATGCACAATCTACCATCCACCCAAGGCAACTACGATCAACGGCATAAAATAACCAGCGACTATTGCTCTTGAAAATAACGCTTAAAACAACGCTTTTGGGAAAGTTTTTTCGAGGTTATGTCTTAATACAGTTTACATCAATTAAATATTAAACATTTCCAACGAATTGCTCCCGAAAGATTTCATTCTTTAGGGTCCTTTTTGACTGGTAGGGAAAGAAATGTAATTTTCCTAAGACCATAGAAATTTCGGATAAGAAATGCCCTTATGTCAAGTCCTACAAC
Source organism: Cartodere bifasciata (assembly GCA_963920755.1). Taxonomy (NCBI): domain Eukaryota; kingdom Metazoa; phylum Arthropoda; class Insecta; order Coleoptera; family Latridiidae; genus Cartodere; species Cartodere bifasciata. The sequence goes on along the minus strand of OY987196.1, from coordinate 3,571,031 downwards.
GTCACAGATCCACATTAAGAAACTGTCTGTGAAGTAAAAATTTTGATTCTGTCAGATTTAGCCACTTTTTTAGAACAATATTTGTGAAAATAAAAGGCTTTCTTAGGGAACCCTTGGTATAAAAATGTGCTATAATGTCTTAAATTGGATATTTCAAGTTCAGTTCATTGTGAAACTCTATAATATACAGTTTATGTGTTAATGCACCTTCCAAGATGCGAATTCTAAACGCAAATTGCTTGAGAAAGCAACCATATCAAGAGGTCTGCTAAGTACCATTGCAAAATTAAAAAAATCACCTAGAACAAACCATACCGCTTGATATGGTTGCTTTCTTAAGCAATTCGCGTTTAAAGCTGACATCTTGGTGGGTGATTATCATCATCAGATTAATAAGGAATTTTTTAATTCTGGCGGTAGATTTTCGGGTAATTTTAAATTAAAATATCGTAAATGCGATATAAAGAAACATTTTTACACCAATGGAACCTAAAAAACTGTATTATTTTTTTTTAAATAATGTTTTAAAAAGACCAATGTTGGAAACACAGAATAAGAACAAAATGACCATTTTCTTTGGTCCGTAATGTTGGTTGCCTAAAAAAATTTCACATCAGACAGTACTTTAATGCACTTCTGTGAACTGTGACGTAGGACTTGTCTATACGGAACTTTACAATAAAATTCAATTTTTAGCAAATAAAACGACAATGTCGCACTGAATCCAATTATTTTTATTGACATGTCACCATTAACAGTGAGCCTAACCCCGAGCTAGACAAGGGTTGGCCTCTTCTGCAAAGTGCAAAAATGGGGTGACATACATACATACATTAAATAGAATAGTAACTACATAGTAAGAGGGAACTCCCTTGCTATACAGGCATGGAATATCGTTAGTTTTTATTAGGCTAGTTTTGTTTAACATGGGGGTGGGGTGAATAAGTCTGCAAGTATACAAGTCATAAATTTCGATTATTCTATAAGTATAGATATACAGGATAAGGCAATTTATATAAGGTTTAAAAGGCTGTCTATTTTTGAAATGATTGGAACTTTCGAAAAATGGATTTTTTTGTTTTACTGTTTAGTTTCTTAGCTACATTTTTTATATGTGTTAAAACATGAATCCAGGAAACTAGATTCACAAAATGCACAGAAATATAAGTTTAGGGTTGGCGTAGAACCCCCCAAAAAGTCCCCTTCAATTTCCAACATTTTGATCACGATGGATATGCACCAAATTTTACAAATAGGTGCTAATGAAGATTTTAAAAATATTTTTTTAAAAAATTATTCCTCTGAAAAAATGTCTTCTCCCCCTAACTGGCCCCCGAAGAGTAATATTCAATAATGTGGGATTAACACCGAACTTTGCAAACAGATGCAAAATAAGGTTCTAAGTTATTTAGAACCTTATTTTGCATTAATTTGCAAAAATTGGTGTAAATCCAAAATAATTGAATATTATTTTTCGGGGGTCAAAGGGGGAAAAAGGAATTTTTTAAGAAAAATAGCTAGAAAAATAGTTTTTCCAAAAATCTTTTCCGTTGGTCCGACATTCATTGCTAAATTTGACATAAGTCATTGTGACACTGGTGGTGACCACCTGTATTACAAATGATTTATGTCAAATTTAACAATGAATGTCGGACCAACGGAAAAGGTCTTATACGCTAAGTAAGTATCTCATTTTATTAAGGTGCTAAAAGGAGGTGGAGACTTCTTCGCCTTTCGCAAAGTAGGCCTTGCAATTTAGTCCAACTGTCAAATAAGACATCTGTCAGTTAATGCAAATGCCAGTGATCGATTTATTTTTGCGAAAATTATAAATTTCATTTTTATACATCAAAAACTTTTACAAAATTAAAATAAAACTGTTTAATTACAAACATTACCTGTGACAGCACCTCATACTTGTGAATTTACCAGGATTTCTCTTAAAACTACGCTTCTATTCCGCGACAGAAAATTACCCCTGTTAAGAAATGGTTTTTTTACAAAATATAAAAACACAGTGCTTACTTTACGTGCGAAACCAGTTATTTAATATTTATTAAATGTTTTATATTCCTTTTTATTTAAAATAAGCGTTAATTTTAGTAAAACTTTGGCAATTGGTAAGTGTTAAAAAATATTTTTACAAATCTCATTATGTGTTCACGTTTTTAATTAAAAAACTTTCCTTATTTCAATAAATTATTAAAAATCAATAATCACAATTACTTTACTTGCATTTACACGAATATTTTTCTTGTGGATGCACCGGACGATAAAAAAAGCGTATTAAAAAACTTTGCCCCCAATATAAGTTTCGTCGTAGAATCCAAGCGAAGTTTTCGGAGAAATCTTGATAAATTCACAAGGATGAGGTACTGGCACAGGTAAAGATTGTAATTAAACAGTTTAATATCAGTTTTGTAGCTGTTCTTGCTTTATAAAAGTAAATTTAACATAACTCATAAATCTGACAGGTAATTTTTGTGATGACATTTGTATATCACCCAACCTAAAATTTGTTTTTTGACAATTGGACTAAATTACCCAGCCCTCTTGATGAAAATGTTTACCCCAGGGATGTCTCTATCTTTTATTATAGCGATCTTACATTTTATCGATGTGCGCGCCACCTACGTGACTATCGATAGTTCCGCATCGCACACTTGACTACACGTTGACGTAAGGTTGTCAAAACTAAAATTTCAAACTTTTAAACTGAAAAATGGCTGATAACATAAATGTTACCATAATAAGCCATTTTCAGAATCAGAATCTGTAAATGTTCCCAAGGATTTCCATTTTTACTAAAAATAACCATAGTAGTACGTCGAAGTAAATAAGAATTTTGTAATTCACATAAAGAAAAACATATCATATACTTACAGTGTTCGTCCCTCAGCATTATTTATCCATTTATGTCGCCGATCTTTTTCCCAGGGCTTTTTTGGGTAGTAGTAAGATGCAATATTTTTACCACAGCCCCGAGATTTGCAATCTGGAAGGCAACAATTGCGACAACATTTTCTTTTTTGCGACATTTTATTTAAATTTTAAATAAATGACATTTAAACGACAGAAGTTTATCTTAAGATCATAGAACAGTTTCGTCACTTTCTATGAACTTGACTATCGATAGTTCGTTTTTGGGGGCGCCACTAGAGATACTTATTTAGCGTATAGACCTATTTGTAAAATTTGATACAGATTCATCGTGAACTTATGTAAGTGGGCCTTTTTGGAGGGCTAACACGTTAACTTTAAACTCTTATTAGTGTGCATTTTGTGAATTTATAGTATAGAAGCTAGCAACATGAAAATCCACATTATTAACGTTGTCATGATTTTTTTAAATTACATAATTTTTAATATTACTTTTCTTAATCCAACAAAATGACAAGCCAAACAGCTAGCTTTTTTTTTAAAGGTAAAAACATGATAAGTGGGATCGTTGTCTTCGTACAACAAAATTGATTTTTGCACCTAGCTATAACCCTGCCAACCCTTTATGATGGGTTAATCGCTTTTCAAATATGCTTTCCAAGGACAGAAAACACTGTAATTGAAATTTCTTATTTAACGCATTAAAATGTACAGATTACACAAAATTAAAAAGTTTCACTTAATAAATGTCTGGAAGTGTTATGGCTCATATTTGCACATGTTATTTTATGTCTTCAACAGAAAAAATCTCACTTATGATGTTTAAGAAAAAAGCTACCAGTTATGCTTTTTTACTATCTTGGACTTTTAAAAATAAAAATTTTTTATTGCTTATTTTCAAACGAGGGCACGTTTCAGAGTAACTTTTTGTAACAGTTGTTTGTTTTATTACATTCTTATGTGGACTTTATGAAGAGTAAAATAATTTCTTATTTTCCACATAAGAAAAAACTAATAGTTTCTTGTTAGTCGCGAATATCTTCATTTTAAATTTACCGGTTTCTAAATTTAATCTAAAATCTAATGTAATGATTTGTAATAATACTAATAAAAGGGAAGGTGCGAAATATAAGTGCCAGGCTTCGTGGGAAGATAAAGATCTTGTAATCATGCAATATCCATAACTGAAAAGACAAACTGGATGCTAGCTGCATTATAATTGCATAGTAGGCAGGCAGGTTCAACCGGACAGAGTAATAAGGCCCACGATTATATTGACAGATAATATTTCAGTCCACCTACAGTCGTCCTTTTATCTTAATATACTATACGCAAGAACAATGTCAGTAGGTACGCAGATATTAATTTTAAATCATTTCGTTCGTCTGCGTTTAAAATTGCAAGGTTTCGTACAGATAATTAAGAAATTAGCTCAGAGAATCTTGTGAAGCTAGAGTATTTTTATCAATTTAGCAAATGATGGTAATTGGGGTTTGATATTTAACGAAGTTCAAACCTCGCGCAAAAAAATCAGTTTTGAAGTTTCTCGGTTTATTCTATTTTCATATTTTGTGAGAAATAATACAAATTTGTCGAGGTTTTGGGCTAATTTATAAATAATGTCATTAACAATAATCATGTTACTTATGTGTGAAAAGTGTTTTCACATAGTTTTCTAAATGAAAATCCAAAGGGGCAAAAAGGAACCATTCAAGAAATGTGTATCTTTGCCGCATTTAAATGCAGCAATTTACGTAAACAATACAAACGCATTATGGTTTCATTTGAATCGGTTATTTCTTCGAGTCGAAAATCTGACTTCAAAAAACAAAAATATTACAATGATTTTTGACCAAAAGAAATAACCGGTTTAAATGAAACCATAATACGTTTAAAGCCCTCTTTTTTTAGTTTAAATATACGATGTGTCCCTCATGTATATGTTTTATTCAGTAGAATTGACGGAAACTCAACGGAGATGACTTATACGAGCTTCTAGAAGCACAGATCTTTGAATCTGTGAATTTGAATCTCTAGTCTTTAAGGGGGAATGTCGCGAAGCATAGAAACTGTGCTTACATAATGTTGGTTGCCTAAAAACAACAAAACAGCTCTTTCTGGTCATTACTCTCAGTGCGTTTATAAAATAAAAAAAATGTGCTTACTAGCAATATAAATAATCAAAGCACAAGTTAAAAAGTTCTAAAAGTCCATCAATAAGCGTTTAAATACAGAATTTTTTGCATTCTAAAATGGAAAAAAATAGTGCTTCCTAATTGCTAAAATTATGTATTTAAACGCTTATTGATAGACCTTTAGAATATGTCAACTTGTGCTTTGTTTATTTATGTTGCTGGTAAGCACAATTTTTAATTAAAATTTACTCTTATAAACCCACTGAGCAATGGTGGTATTTCCTGAACCAATTTTAAGAAAAAAAGTTCCTATAAACATATGCCCGATTTTGACTTTTTTTTTTCTTACAGCCCCCTAAGGGCCCCCACTATTAACACGTTTTTTTAAATTTTACGAAGAGGAAAATATTTCTAGTGATTAGATAAATTAAATAGGTCCTATAAAATTTTTTGAAAAAATTATTCTTTTCGAAATTATAGCGAAAAAACGAATTTTTTAGGGGTTTTTGGGGGAGCTGTATCTCAGAAACGAAGGATTTTCGGACACATGTTTATATGAACTTTTTTTCTTAAAATGGGTTTAGGAATTACCCCCTGAATTTTTTCCTACTTATTTGGTAACACCCTGTATATTTCGATCGAGTTTAAATCTTCCTACCTAAATTTTCCCAATTAATTTAATAATAAAAATTAATTCAATTATCCAATTAAACAAGTAATGTACGCATTATTTAACTCAATTAATTCAATTAAATTGTTTGGTACAGAACTAAATAATAAGGTTAATGGATAAAGAATGTGTTATTAAAATTAAGCTCGCTACTAACTACCATCTAGTAGGCATGGAAGAACCATAGAATACACGAAGGGAACATATGGGCGGGTGGTAGAAACAGTCTGTGGTGTTAACACGCGACGCGTGTTTGTTTTGTTTTATGATTGTATGGCATGGGTAACCGGATGGTTTGTGTTTGTGGGAGATTTAAAACCAATGCAAAGTGAATTTCCCAGAGCTTGTCAGACTTAATTAATTTGTGATTTAGTGAATGACTAATCGGAGATTTTTTGCCATGAGAATATTGTTTTTCCTTATTAATTTCCTTACGCTATTAAGAAAAATAGGGGCTGCTATAATAAAGGACCATATTAGAACAAAAATTGGTTGGGTTTTCCAAGGATATATGTGTCATACCACCCTTCGTTCAAGATGTTAACTGTTAACGCCATTTTTCTAATATACCAAAAAAACAACAAGCAGCCACTTTAAAACATTTTTTGCGTTCTATAATAAGCACATTATAAAACCCGTAATTTGATTTCCTAGGGTTGCTGAATTGCTTCATTATTAAACCCAACATTTTATTTTATTAGGTTGGTTTTTCAGATGCAAAAAGATAAATTCGTCCCTTGCAATGTAATTTTTATTTACAAATTTTACCATTATAACCTATCGGTTACATTTTCTCAAAAACGCCTATTTATTCAGTATTAAGTAAAGTTTACAAATGTCATTATTTAATATGTCTGACTTAAATTGACTTTTTACTTCAAAATGTCAATGTGGCCAATCCAATAAGAATAAAATTTTAATTTATGTTTTTAATTCAAATGCTTCCAAATAGAGTAAATAAAACAAATATAAAGAATACTATAAAAAACTCGTTTCATTACTTGTCCATTGAACTAAAAAACCTTCCTTATAAATCTTTATGTTTTAATATACTATAATGTACCAGCTTAAAAGATTCTATAACTTTTACAAAATGTTTTACAGCGCCAATTTTGGATAATTAGGTAAAAAAGGGCATAATGATTTATTTACAAAGCAATTTTAATGCAAAATCCGTGCATAAAAACAAAATGCGGATTATTTTACAACATCACTGAAAGTTTCTTTATAAATGAGGCTGTATGCACTATTTTTGCCTGATTATCTGAAATTGACGATGTAAAACACTCCCTAAATGTTACACAAACCTTTAAGCTGGTGCCTTAAATATTTTAAGGCAGCTGCTTGTTGTTTTTTTGGTATATTAGCGTCATAGTTGATAAAAGTATAAAAGTAATGACGTTATGACAGCATCCTGAACGACGGTTGGTATGACACATATTCTTTGAAAACATAACCAATTTTTGTTCGATTATGGTTTGAAGAATATTTTTGACTTACCTGGTTTATTATAAACCATATTATAGACCGTGTGGGCAGCAACTTCTTCTGACAAATGATCCCAAAGACCATCGCATGCCAATATTAGGAAATCTTCGCCACCGTCTAAGGAAATTTCACGTATTTCTGGTTCCGCTATTACGAAGGGTTTGTAGTCTGCATCACCTTTAAATACAAAAAAAATTAGTTTGGTCTTTGTCCAAATTCATCTAAAAAAAAAACTAAAAAAAGTTTGCCTTTTTATTTTATTTCATAAATTAAAATCAAATTTTACAGAGAACAAAACATGGTTAGTGTATCATTTTCTCAGGTTTTTACAAAAGCAAAGTTTAGCAACCTTTCATTGATAAAGAAGCAAGGTTATTGCATCTATCGGTATTCCTTCGAAATAAAAACCACCTTTAAAATTACAGGGGTCTTTTAAAAATTCTAAAAAATTACTGATTTCTTTTTAATTTTCCCCCTTATTAATTTTTAAAGTACTGCCTTAGTATGGAATTGTGCCGATAGATGGAGCTAGTTGGAAACAACGACTAAAGTGCTCCAATCGTTATTTTTAGGAGCTAATGTGACAAAAAATCATACCGATTGCTCTAGAGACTGCTAATTGACCATTTACTCTCCAAATGCCCCAATGAATCACAGATCCTCCTTGGCTTTCAATTCTGTATCGCTCGTCCTTAAATAAAAACAAATAATTATCCTAATATTTAATAAAAAAAACAACAAAATTTAAAACATTTTTTTGTTAGTTCAAAATCAGAAATATAATTTTTTTTAAGGTTTTGCTTACTTTTCTGTCTGGTTTGTGGGAATCTACACATTGAAGTATTTTTCCCTGATTGACTAAAAGCGCTTGTGAATCACCAGCCCAGGCTATGTATAAGGTTTTTTCTTTGGGAAGTAGAAGAGCGCAAACTGCTGTAGTACCACTGCTAAAATTCTAAAACAAAAAGTTTATTAGTAAATTTAAATTTATACGTAAATGAATAAAAAAAAGGTAAAAATTGGGGCATTAATTCGTTTATTAGGACCTTTAAATAATGGTCGATTTACACATAAAACTAGGCACAAATTCTTAAGGGAAAACCGTCTTCTAATTTTGCTATTTTTAACTGATGTTCTTATTTAAAAGCAACATAGTTTGGAACAAAATTACTCATTGAATCCTAAGTTTAGTTTACTATCCATTCACAATTAAAAAAAACAGAGCACTCGAGCCATAGGGTGACAGATTCTACCCTGTATATTGTCATTAATGTCACTTGTGTTTGCTGGTTATGTAAGAAAAATCAAAAAAATTAAAAAATGCATTTAAAAATATGTTCAGGGCATCTGAATCAAAAACAATGGTCTGTCTCCACATATACAGAAGTATTTTTTTTTTTATTAAATTACTTTATAATGTATTAATCATTAAACCATTTAAAAGTTTACACAAAATTTCTATAAATTCTCACATCTCAAGCAAAAATTGTTTCGTTTTTCCAATTTTTATGCCTGTTTTATCTAACTGTCATATTATTTATGGTATTTTTCAACTTTTAATGACAGTAAATTTAAAATGTAATGCCAACTTTGTAGAAAATTCAACTTTTCAAAAAAAAAAGTTCGAGTTTTTATAGGTGACTCTGTTTTTTTTTAAACTGTGAATGGATAGTAGCAATCATTTAGAATTAGAAAGAAGATATGTTTACCTCAACTTTACACTTTTCAACGAACAAGGCGTCGGTTTTGTTAAACGCTTCTCGAAGTGCTTTTTCATTATCAATCCCAAAATGTTTACTTTCAGCCAAAAATTGGTGTAAATGCGCAGCTGAATAAGCTGCAGCGTCATGACCAGCGTGACCATCAAATATTGCGTAATAACTGGACGGACTTGTTTCCTAAAATCAACCAAAATTAATTAAACCAAAAATCAAGACAAAAATTTAAAAAATACAGGGTGTTACCAAATAACTAACTTAGGGGGTAATTCCTGGACACATTTTAAGTAAAAAAGTTCATATAAACATGTGTCCGAAAATCCTTCGTTTCTGAGATACAGGGTGCCAAAGTTTCTAAAAAAAACTTTTTTTTTAATATTACCTAGAAACTAAACTAGATATTTATTTGAAACCTAGCACGGGTAATTTTCTTGCCTTAAGGCATAAAGTGCGGTAGAAATAAAATAAAAATTATAATTGGAAGGGGCACATTTGAAGGGTTAATTAATTTCTTTTTTTTATTATTATTTCAAATAAATATATGGTTTGCCTTTTTGTAATCTTAAGATTAAAATTTTTTTTTGAGAAACTTTGACACCCTGTATCTCAGAAACGAAGGATTTTCGGACACATGTTTATATGAACTTTTTTTCTTAAAATGGATCCAGGAATTACCCCCTTTTTCCTAGTTATTTGGTAACACCCTGTATATTTTTTAATTAAGTAAAAAATTTTTTTTTATTTTTTTTTTAAATGCTAACCTGTACACTAAACATGGTGCTTAAATCATTTATAATAACATGTCTGTCTTCCATTCTTCTTCTTCCGTTTCGAACTGCAAAAGTGCTAGTTGCACAAAATGGGGCCCCTGGAGCCGGAAGTGAGCAAAGCATACTATTTTCTAAATATCGAAGACAAACTTCATTTGTTTTTGCCATCACTGTCTGCATTAGTTTGAGCGGCTCGTACGCTACAAAAAAAAAGATTATTAAAAAAAGAAAACTGTTACTTGTGGAAGAAATTAAAATTGAGAACGAATTTTGTTAAATAAAAATATACGAAATAATTTATTATAAAATTTGCGAATAGAGGGTGTTACCAAATAACTAGGAAAAAATTCAGGGGGTAATTCCTGGACACATTTTAAGTAAAAAAGTTTATATAAACATGTGTCCGAGAATCCTTCGTTTCTGAGATACAAGGTGCCAAAGTTTCTAAAAAAAAACTTTTTTTTTAAGATTACCTAGAAACTAAACTAGATATTTATTTGAAACTTAGCACGGGTAATTTTCTTACCTTAAGGCATAAAGTGCGGTAGAAAAAAAATAAAAATTATAATTGGAAGGGGCGCATTTTGGGGTACCATGGGGGTTGTTCACCCCCAACTTTGTTGTGTGTTACTTTTTTGGTATCTTCATAAAATAATTAGAAGCCCTAGAATATGATCTTTAATATTAATGTCTTGTTCTTTTTTCATAAAACTAACTGTTTTCTAGAAAAAACTTAATTGCCCAAAGGCAACAAAATTTCTTTTTTAAGTTTGGCTTTTTTATTTTAATGAAAATAAAACATAGTTAACAATGAAGGGTTCATTTATTTCTTTTTTTTTATTATTATTTCAAAAAAATATCTGGTTTAGTTTTTTAGTAATCTTAAGATTAAATTTTTTTTTGAGAAACTTTGACACCGAAAAACGAAGGATTTTTGGACACATGTTTATATGAACTTTTTTTCTTAAAATGGGTTCAGGAATTACCCCCTGAATTTTTTCCTAGTTATTTGGTAACACCCTATATACCAATAACACAAGTTTAATAACATACTATTATTAATTCTGTTTATACCAATCTATGCTTCCTCTTGTATTTATTGTGTTTGTGACCCAAAAAATATTTTTAGTAGGAATTTTGCGTTTTTTTTTTGTAAACCGGATACGGAAGTTCTAATAGTAAAGTTCCCGTTTGATACTTAGAACGTACACGTCTAGCATATACGCATAAATCAAAAGTGATAATTTTAACAAACCGCAGTTAGTTTTTGTTATACACGAGTAACTTTAATTTAATTCTTTAATTTTCTAAAATAATTGTTAAATTTAAGTAGTGCATACAACAAACAAACAAAAATAGAATATTTTTTTATAAAACAAACGTTTTATTTGGCATTTTTATTCTTTTTTTGTAAAATAAAATCCATATTTATTAAAAAGCTATTTTTTTTAAACAACCTTTTTTCTGAACTATGGTAAATATTTTTCCAAAGCAAAAATAAATGTTGGTATCTAATTTACCTTAAAAAACAACTTTATGTTATTACGCAGTACGCGGATCTAAATAAATAAACTAAACTAAACGCACAAATACAAAACATTTTTTTTTACCAAAACATAATGTACATTACTTGCAAGTTGTAAGATATTTTGTATTAAACTTGTTGTGTGGTATAATAGAGGTATTTTAATGACCTGGCCAAATAAAAACAAGCTGTAATTCAAGAAGGATATACTCGTTTCTTAAGTTGCTGGTCGTACAATACTTATTGTAAAATATTAACTTACCATTGTCTGAAGGATTAAAACCATACAAAGTTGGTTGTTTTCTGCAAGCATTTCGAGTTTCTTCGATTACTATTTTTATTAACGGAGACACCAAATGGGGAGGACATTTTCTAAAAAAATAACAAACAAAAAATCAAAAAATATTTTTTTTACATAGGGTAGCATATTATAAAAAAATAAAATATCCTAATAATTATCAAAATAAATCTAAGTCTGCTACGTAAATATTTGGAGCGCTTTTTGTTTTAACGCTACTTGCTTTTAAAGGCAACCTCAAACGCAACACCCCTTTGTTTTTAATGTGTTCGAATGAATTAAAAATGTTATTCAAAAGAAAATCAAAATGCGGTTTCGCAATCTACAAATTAAGTTTCATTCAAAAATATTTTTGCTAAGAATTTTAGAAAATTTAGAAAATGGTCTACTTTAAAAAATGAATTAGAGCACTTGGAAAAAAACAAATTCAGTTTCTGTTGTACATTATGTAACGTAAAGGCACAGTTTCAAGCAAATCGATTTTCAAAAAATTTACCTTATTTTGAAATAAGGGGTAGGGTTCAAATAAAAATGTTAATGCTTATGTAAAACGAGCTGCTGAATCCGAATCTGACACGCAATTATTTAAATTATTTACAGCTCTTTTAGTTTTAATGCTACGGGCTTCCAAAGGCAGTTTCAAACGCGAAACCCCTTATTTTTTAAGTGGCAAAACTTTTTTAAAAAAAAAGCTAAATGCGGATTTACATTTTGCGACAAAAAAGCAATCTACTGAATATATTTCATTTAATTCAAAGACAAAAAATTATTAAATATTAAGTATTTATAAGGTAAAAAAATAATGAGTCATTTTTTTTGGTATATTTTTATTAAAAATAACAAAAACAAACATATTTCACATTAATTTTGTTATAAAACAAATTTATTTACTAGATGTAGATACACAACACTAATCAATAACACAGTTTTTGTTAATTTTTCTCAACTCAATTCAAAATTAGAAAAAAACCAAATTCCAAAAATGAAGTGCTACACCCAACTAAAAAAAAATAAAAAAATACAAAAACGAAACACAAGCAGCACAATCTGCCTTAGGTAAAAGTCAATCTGTTCAAGTAACGACAAATAAACAAAAGCATTCAAAAACAAGAAACATTAAAAAGTGCTAATTCAAAAAATTTGTTTTTTTACACAAAATTTACACAATACAACGTAATATACAGATTTTTTCAAGCGCGCGTTTCATAAAAGTCCCCATTTGATTTAACGTTTCCAAAAGTGCAAGGTAAGACAGCCCTAATAAAACTAACTTAACCACAATATTCCGAGTTTCGACAAAACTCACCGACCGATGCCTTAATGCCTTTAATTTCGACCCACCCACGCGAGTAACCGGAACCGAAAAATAACCGCGTTTGTAACTCAAGGCAGGTGCACTCAAGCTCCTCCCACCCAATTAGAACCCCAGATTTAGAAACCACGCCCCTCAAACACCGTACAGCGCACCTAACCTCATTTTTAACGCGTCGGGACATTGATGATAGAACAAATCCCACGAATTCTCGCCGCACTGATCTTTAAACGACACCAAAATAGACCTTATCTGTTCTTTTAAGTCCAACTTAGGTTCGTTCCACGAGGCAACAGCGTCGCAAAAGTACATGAAGTTCGCTTTGCAGAAATTCGGATGATAAACGACCATTTTACACAAGCCACGAAACGCCAAATCCTTTTCGTCCGTATCTTTAATATTACGAATCGTCATGCAACAATTGCGCAACAAAATCTCAATGTTGTTGACTGCAATATCAGGGAATATGTAGCACAAAATACAGAACGAAACTGCAACGGTTTGGTACATCGGTTTCGACACTATCGGGTTTTCCAAAATGGCGACAAACGCACCGAGTATTTCCGGCAAATACGACTGGATACCACTTCCCATATAAGTGCACAACTTGCCTAAAACCCATGCCGCGTTATTACAAACGCCGTCATATCTATCATCTAGATTCTTCACTATAATCGGAACATAATCGTGAATATTATTCGCCAAGTACGGAAAACACAGAACCACCAATTCGCCGTACAACGCAACCGCAGTTTGCCGTATCAATACCATGTCATCCTGCATCGTAGTGCGCAACAAGAGAACCAAATTACTATTCGTGACGTATTTAACGAAATGCGTCTTGAGCCCAAGCGCCATAGAATATAAAACGTCGTGCGCAACATTCATTGGTTCCTTGTACGGCATGTCAAGTTCAGACGGGTTCTCGTTATACGCCACAAAAGCCTTTAAAGTGTCACTGATCATTTGCAAACAGTGCCAGTACACAACTTCGGAAAATGGCAAGAAAGCGAGCTCAAGAACTGGAATAATGGACGCTAAACACTCCAAAACTGCGACAAAATGATCCTCAGCGAAGTTATCGCACTGAGTTATCTTTTCCATAAGAGGAGGTAAAAGTTTGTTTAGATACTCAGGTTTGTTCAAGTAACCACCAACTGCTTGCGCCAAAACGCCTATGGCATCGTACAACAAGTAAAGCGAGCGACAATGAAACCTTTGAAACCCTTGCTGGAACCCCTCCAAAATAAAGTCAATATAAGGCACTAATTTCGACTGCGCCTCTTCTTGGAAGATACAAAACGCCGAAATAGCAGCGCGCTGAACACGCTTGTTATCATCCACGAAATGCTTAAGCAAAACCGTCATCACAGGAATGAAATACAGACTAGGAGAAGGACTAATGTTGATAATCCAATTCACGTATCGACTTAAAGTCCAACATGCTATAACCCGAACGATTGAGTGTTCGTCCTCCATTGCTTCGATTAGATAATTGATTAAGAAAGGTAAATGGGGCCGTAGGCCCACAACGCAGCCTTCTGCAATGGCACCAAGTGCCAAAATAGCAGATTCTTTCACGAAGTAGTCGTGAGACAAGAGAAGTTCGTTTAGAAATGGTATTAAAACGGGGAGTAGTTCGGCGCCAAATTTAACGCTTATGCCGTCGAGGGATGCTGCACTGCATTTTCGCAGAGTCCAACCTGTCAATAAAAATAAACTGTTAGAGATAACTAACTTTTCTTTAGTAAGGAATTGAAAATTCCGGTTGCTTTTAATTAAAGCTTTTGTGTCGCGGATTAGAGGGTCACCATTAGAATCTCACTTATCTTAAGATACATGATTGATTAAATGGTTGCCCATTTCAATGCTCATTAACCTCCCACTAGCAAAACTTGATTATCTCTAAACGTTTTTCAGTTACAATTGAAAAACTAAAAAAGTGCATTTCGATTATTTGGCTGTAACAATTTTGTTTTTCAGAGGATGTTTTTGAAACTTATATATTATCTAGACTCTTTTTTGTCTGGAATTAGATTCTGGTTCAAAAAAAATTGGGCAACGTTTCGTTCCCCAAAAATTATCATCATGCTCTTATTTTCTAATAAGATATCAATTAGATTTCTATGTAAACACGTCAAAGGCAAATGTTTTAGGATGATTATAAAAACAGTAAAAGCAATTAGAAAATTTATGTACGATGTTGCTGAATAGCTCTATGCTAAACTTCGCCGAGGATAAAATAAAGACCATTTCATGTTCGGTTTTTATTATTTTCTTAAATAAAAATTGAATTAATCTTCCATGACAAAAAAGAGCATAATGATCTTTAGGTAACGAAACGTAGTAGAATTTTTTTAACCAGAAACTAATTGCAGGCAAAAAGATGACTTTATTCACTTTTCCCGGCGTTGGTCACCTTCGCGGTCGTTATACTTGGGAAACTTCAGATATGCCTCAGATTGACACGAGTCATTGTGATGCTGGTGGTCATTCAGTTTGCCAAGTATAACGACCGCGAAGGTGGCCAACGGCGGAAAAGATCTATAATGCCAAACTTTTATCAACATCCCCTAAAAATAAAATGTTTACATAGAAATTTAATTGATCTCCCATAAGGAAAAAAGAGCATGATAATAATTTTTGGGAAACGAAATGTTGCAGATTATTTCTTAACCAGAATCTGAAAAAGTGTCTGATTAATGTCTAAGTTTCAAAAACATACCCTGAAAAACAAAAACGTTACAATCAAATAACCGAAATGCGCTTTTTTAAGTTTTTTAAAGGTAACCGAAAAATGGTTAGAGATAATCAAGTTCTGCTTGCGGGAGGTTAATGGGCATTTAAATAGACCCCTATTTAACCGACCTTAAGATCTCTTAAGATAAGCAAAATCCCAATGGTGGCCCTCGAATTCGCGACACCCTGAATATTGCCAAAAATAAAATGTTAAACTGACCAACGTAGAAGTCATCCATATCGTCAAGACTTTTCTCAACCATCTCATCATACTCGTCGCTCCCATTCGAAATATGAACAGGATAAATATCTTGAGACAGATCCTTGATATCGGCATCATTCCCTAGACTGTCTTTAATAGCGTGAAGCTCCAGTTCACTATAAATCATGTTCTTTAGCAAAATTGGGATTAGTTTGTCCAGAAAAGGCCCTAGTAAATCTTTGCAGTTCATTAGTTTGGACGCAGTGAGCCAAAATTCGCAGGCTTGCAACGCGATTTCACAATCGTTGTGCTCAGTTTTAGCAAGTAAATAAACGATTATGTCTTGAATATGAGGCAGTAAGCAGTCTTCGCGGTTATCAAGGAATATAACGAAGGTTTGACAAACGTATTTCTGCATTTCGGGATCTTCGTTATCCGCTAGTTGCATAACGTTCCGCAAATAAGTGTCGACGTTAACTGATTGTTTTAAAATCGGGAAATAGTCCTGCAGGAACTGGTTAAATAGCCTTAGAATCTCGTGCTTCATTGCGCACCTCTCGTCGCTTAAAAAGTCGTTTAACTTTGGGAAAACCTCGCGTGTAACTCCGTAAATCTCATCGTCTGATTTCTGGTCGCGTATCAACTCCTCGCAAATCGAGAAAAGAGTCTTAAGTCCCACTTCAGCGCCGCCATCATCCGGTACTTCGAACGAGTTGACCAAAAACGGCACCAGCTCAGGCCACGTCTTCAAATTGTCCTTCGCCATGATCACCAAGACGTTAGAGATCGACGCCCTGATATCTTTCGAAGGGTCCTTCATTAAGCGCAAGCATTCCTGTCGGATTTTTAAAATGTCGTCCTGCGTTAAAGTAGCGTAAATCGAGCAGATGTTGTTTTTCAACAGTATCCCGCTCAGGCTCCTGATTTCCTCGCTGTAAATCGGGTTAGACATGATGAACAAGAGGTAGTAGGTGTAGTCGCCAATGTTTTGTATTATTTTGAGCTTTTGCTGCACGTTCCGCTGGATTTCGTTGTCGGGAACTAGTGCTTCTTCCAGAACCTCCCGTATTGATATTACTATGTTTTCTTGAGGAGTCCATTCAGCCCAATTCATTTTCTAGCTGTAGGTGTTTTGCTCACTGAAAGCCCGATACAAACTTTTTAGTTTTTTAGGTTATGGAAACACCCCTATTAAAGCTTAACTGCTTTAAAAGTTAATTTGATTGATTTTAATGAATATGTTATTGAAAATAGAGTAAACTTACCATTTATAATTAATTAGGAATAATATTATTGACAGATTGTGCCACTAAAATCACAGAAATAGATCATCCCTTGAAGGTGCTCCTGTGCATCCGTCAAACTGTGCGCAAGCGACTGTCATCGCAGCCGCCCTGATCTGTTTTTAGGACGAAAGAAAAACGAGAAAATGGAGCAAAAATCAGCCGCATGTTTGTTTACATTTTTAATCGAGTAATAAAGTAAATATTTACGATTGCTTATCTATCATTTTTTATAGGTAGGTATTCCGAAAAGATGGTAAACCAGGAAATCATGTACCCACTTAAAAAAGCTATTTATGATTAAAATTGTTGGTGCGAGAAAATGGGCGTGCATCAGCTTTGTTTAAATTAATTAAAGTACTCTTTGATGCAAAATGCAAGAAATTTAATGAGGCCTAAACTGTAGCAGATTCAATTCATCATCTAATTATTGTTTGCTACTAAAGAATGTGCTCTATCATGAGATTACGGTATTCATTAATTCTTTATACTTATAATTATTATCTTAACGTTAAATAATTGTTTAACGTATCTAATCCGTGTGCCAACAGATAAAATGCAAAACAATTATTACAAGCACAACAAAATGTATGTATATTTACTTTTGGTTCAAATATTGCGAAGTCCAATCAATGATTCCGCCTACAACTTCCAAGTTGACTAACTTGTAACTTGCTAGCTTCACTGGTAATTGATCATGAGGATTTACGGTTTGAGCAAAATTCTCAAAAAACACCCGGTAATAAGTTAAATAATCGTCTTCATTAGCCATTATTCACAACACACACAGGCACTTAAGAGTTTAAACACAAAACTTCGATGTCGGTTTTTGGAGTAGAATACAGTGGATATGTGATTTTTTTGTACTTTTTCAAGAGGGTAATACTGTCGTTTAAGGTAAAATAGGTACTTTTGTGGATAAACTAATTATTCATAACAACAAACAATTCATTCGATCACCTCAAATCGGTATAACAAATGATTCATAAGCAAAATCAGACTTTCCCACACCACAACCGCAGTCACGTACTAATGATTCATTCGAACTACTAGGCGCGAAAAGTGATCCATTTGAACTACAACGCTACAATAAAAATTAAAAAGCGTAATAATACGCAGTACTACTTTAATTATTTAAATAATAACAATTAAACATTACGAAATAACACAAAAACTATTTTCGGAATCAAAACTTGGTTTAAGTTCACCGCGAAGTTCTTTCGCTTTTATATTCAGGTACGTATTTTCATATTCTTGTAATAATTCGGGGGGCAACGGTTTATTCCAGTCCTCAGGAGGGCTTCTTCGTTTTTCCCACACAGTGTTATTGTAATGTGCTTCTAATCTTTCTTTTCGTCTCGCCTGTTCACTTGCTACGAGTTCATTCTAAAAAGCACACACTTTTGTGACTTTTCTTTTGAGTAAAAATATGTACTTACTGCTGATTTTAAATCCTGATTAGCACCCCAACGATAACAAGCATCGGCGTCTCTTTTCCACTGGCTGCAATCTGTAGATTTTCCATGAATAAAATACTGGTTGAACCTTGCTTTGAGAGATGTACAATCACTGTATTCGTCTTCATATACTGTGCATGGTCTTATCTACAATAAACCTTAGAAAATAAGTCCCACTAATAAAACCTGAATGTGCACAATTTACCATCCACTGGTTTTTAATGATTGGTTCAGTTGTTTTTTCTGTCTCTTCTGCTTGTTCTTCAGCACACATTTTGTTGTTTTATCTCTTAAAACTTAAAAAATAAATAGAAATTACGTAAAACCGGGAGGAAGTTTTAAAATTCTGACGTTTGCTGTCAAACTTTAAGGTTAGTTGTTTTCTTTGTCTTTAGTAGTTCAAATCACATTTTGGCCTTCGCTTATAAAGTATTTTAGCCAGTTTAATTTCAAGAGCGGTTTTTTGAATTTTAATTTGTTTACTATCTTTAAAAGGTGTCACGTAGTCGGTGATTTCATTATTATAAGCAAATAACAAGTCATTTTAGTTGTGCAACGCATTTACAGCAAAATGGTGCAAATGGCAGGGAAATACGCTCATGTAAAAAATGAAAATTTGGACCAGTATTTTAAAGCAGTTGGGGTGCCGTATATTGCACGTAAAATCATGAATAGCACGAGTCCTACTTTGGAAATAACAATTAATGAACAGGGAGAATATCATATTAAAGTAGCTACTATGATGCGAACGGTCGAAACCAAATTTAAACTTAATGAAGAATATGACGAGCATATGCCTGGAGGAGTTTTAAAGGTAAATTAATTTAATACGGTGGCCAATTGCTTTATAATTATTTTTAGAGCAAAACTTCTTTGGAGGGAGATCGTTTGGTGACCGAAAGTATTTCTCCTACAGATGGGAGCAAAACTTGGAGGAGCTACGAATTTACTGACGAAACTTGTATTATTGTAAGTTTTGAGTTTTTTTTATTGTAAGTATTTTGTTGATCGATTATTTTTGTAGACGTACAAGCATGAGACAAGCGGAATAGAGGCAAAACGATTTTTTAAAAGAATTACTGCGTAATTTTGTAAATGTGTATATGTTGTACTTTTTTAAAGATTTTTAAAGTAATTAATAAAATTTCTTGGTAAAGAATATGCAATTTTTACTTGTAATTCAATGTCGGTTTAAAAAAAATTTGATATGTTTTTGTAAAGCATTTTTTTACTTTTACTTAATTAAGATGTCAAAATTTGTGCCTAAATATTTATCATGTTCTTAAATTTTTAATAAATAAAACAGTTTTTGCGTAATGTATTTTTACTCAATAAAACTGTGGCAATTTTAAATAAAGAAACATAAAAAATTAACAAAACAAAGAAAACTACATCTTTTATAAAGAAAATTTGTTAAATTAAATTAGAGATGGGCAGCTGGAAACTTCCCAGTTTGGAAACATTCCCAAAATGAAAATAATCACGAAAATGTTGATGCCATTTTTCTTCTTTATTTATGCAATTTGGGAGTATTCCCGGAAATTTAAAATGAGAACGGGAAGATTGTTAAAAATTCGAAAATAATAGTACCAGTTTTTTTTTTAAATTTGGCCATTTTTATTCATTATTTTTGCAATTTGGGAATATTTCCGTTTGAGAACATTCGGGAAACTTTCTAAATGGAAGCTTTCGACATGTTTCTAGGTAGTCAATAAAATTTTCGTTTTTATTCGTCCATTTTTACATAAAATTATAAAAATATTACCGGTAATATTCCTATTGTAAATATTTCTGGCATATTATTAAAAGTTTTCGTTTGAAATTTTTCGGGAAAATTCCCAAATGGGAATATTGCCGACAATATTCCCATGATTCTTCCCAAAGATTAAAATTTTGGACCCATCTCTAATTTTAAATATAAACATAAAAAATTAACAAAGAAAACTACTTTTTTTTTTATAAAGAAAACATTTTAAATTAAATAAATAGGTACGTAATTTAAATGTTAGTTTTTTTTATTATTATTTCGACAACTTAGTTTAATTTCCAGAGGAAAACGCCATTGATGTAGCAAATAAAACTTTTTGTTTGTTTCGTTTTTTCTTGGATTTTTTTCCCAATGCTGATTCACCTAAACAAAAAAAAACTTGTTAAATAAAATTACAAAAGTGCTTAAATTTTTTTAAAATAAAACATTTTGAAGAAAATTTTAATTTTGCATATTTATTTTTTGTTGTGCGTTCATTATTATTAATTTATTTGTTGCAAAAAGTGTAGATTTTCTTTATTTAAGGCATAATTAATTAAAAAATTAACCATTGAAAATAAGGATAATCAGATAATTTACCAAAGATCAAATTTCACAAAGCAAATCAAAAATTTTGCAACGTGTACTCAACACTTTGGAGATTCATTTAAAAACTAAACCATGATTTTCAAAGAAAATACCTTTGATTTCAGCATCATTTAATGAAGCTTTTTGTAGAGCCTGAGCAATAACATCTCCGAAACTTCTGTTCGCTTCGGGAACGGGTTCAAAACCATCAATTTCTGCATCGCTATCACTGTGATTCCTTACTTTTATGTTGGAAAGCACTTTGGAGCCAGTAACGTTTATTAATTTGGTAGGTGGAGACACTTTTAATGCATTTAAAGACGCTTTTGAAATGGGTGATTTTTTTGAAGTAGCTAACATCTAAAAAGAAAACAAAAACAGAAAATTTAGAGATATTTTTCGGCAAATTTTTATTAACTTTAAAACAAAACAGATGGATATATGTCTGTTGCGCCGATATTTAAATTTGAATATACAAAAATATTGTGTATTGCGCCACTTTTAGGATACCTATTGTTTTGGGTCATTTCGTATACCTGGTTTGCATCTGTTTAATCCCTTACTTTGTCACCCCAACAAATTAGTCATTAGTTTTCATTTCAGCAGCAAAACTTAACCTAACCTACCTAATCTAGTGTCCCCCAGTGCTTTTATAAAATTCTATCTAAAGCCCTGAAATTTAAAAAAACAAACTAGAGAAAAATTAAGAATTCTTTTCAGCACATTGCCAAGGCAATACATATTTAACAGCGGAAAATGGAAAGCTACTGATAATATCACCGAAAAGCCAGCAAAAATTGTAAGACGGGAAATTCAAGAAGCCCCAGTGTTTTTTCTCGATAGTTAGAATATACCTGAAAATGTATTTAAATCGAGTTTTCTTATTCCATTTTACCTGGGTCATTTTAGCTCCTGGTGTAACAATAGACCTTTTATAAACAATAGCTGCGCAATACAAACTATTTCTGTATGACCAAAGCGGCACAACAGCAAGTGTTTTCTTAATCACCGGCGCAATGCAAATACACCCAAACATATAATAAAACACTGTTTAAAAATCAAACTTACTGTAGCAAAAGAAGGTCCAGCATATTCATTATCAAGACTCAAACTCGACGGTAGGGAAATATTTGTTTCTGATGTACTAGTACTCTCACTTTGCAAAGTATTTTCAGATTCAGTACGGGTTCTCTCGCTCCCAAAATCTGGGAATTGTTTATGCGATTCCAGATGCATGTAAACTTCTGGAAATTTGCCTAGTTGACGATTTTCTTCTTCGGCTATACGTTTTTCACGGCGCTTTTCCTCCCGCGCACTTTTAGCTCTACGCTTGCGCCGAATTTCGATTTGATCTAATTGAAAAAATGCGACATATGTTAAAAAAAATTAAGACAAAAACTAAAACATAAATTAAATCAATTTTAAATGAATTCAATTTTGTTTTAACTACAAGAAAATCGGTAATAAAATGTAGTGCAGGGGACTGACTCTATTTTACATTTAACTCTAAAATAAAGTTAATTAACCTCACATTAATTTAAGCACTATAATTCTCGAAAAACTATGTTCATTTTCCGATAACATTATCATGCTAACAAATTAAAAATACCCAAATTTACCTTGAAAGAACTCGATGGTATCCTTGCTAACAATAGGATTTTTTAGTTGAATTTCTGCAACTTCAAATTGACAAGTTACTGGCAAATGTTGTAAATAACGAAGCCTTTTACGGAGATCTTCGGTCATAGATCCTCCCTCCTTTTCCAAAATTTTGCCAGTTACGGTTTTTGGACCAAATTCAAGACTGCCATAAGTATGTTCCAACATTCTTGCATTTATTGCGTGAATGTAAACGTGTTGACCATCGGAAGCTACAAAATATAGCTTTAGTTTTCAATGCTTTAAGAATGGAACACACCGCACAGTTTTTAATATCAATAATTTAAAAAATAATAAAAAATTTATAGCTGAACATGTTAAAACCCAACAATGAGAGAGTTAAATAGATGAAGCATCATTTAAATACGTAGGCACAATATTTGGCTATCTGATGAATAAGCAGCAAATAAGGGGAAGTTGTTGATGTTGTCCCCTATCCACGAAAACTTGTGTATACGTTTAAAATTTCAATAGTGTATTATTTTTAAGAGATATACACTAATTTTAAAAAGAGTCTTCAATTTTGACAATTTTAAAGTAAAATTCGTGATTAAATAGAAATCAATTAAACATTTAAACGATATTTTTGACGCGAACACGAGGTAAAATTTGGTAAGTCTAAAACAGAAATCAGCATTCTATTTTTTTCTTCTGCGTACAAAAAACCAACATTGTGTTGTAGCCACCATTCGCCGCCGCTAATGGACTTTTCTAACCTCACATTTGTAAATTTGTGAGTTTTCCATAAACAAATAAAATTTTTGAGAAAAAGGAAGATATTACAGTACATTAAATGGTGTTTTACAACGCAATCATAAAAGAGCCAAAATTAAAGAAATTTACCAGTTGCTGCTATGATTCTTGTCAATCAATCAGAGATAAGGTAAATATAAACACGTTTCCTAACCTTCAAAAAGGTTTATCAGTTTACCAAATAATTTTGGTGTATATTGTATCTGTTTAATTCTCTTATCATTGTTTTAAACCGTGTAAAAACCTGAATTTTTGGAAATCACTAAAAAATTAATAAAAAAAAAACTAACCTTGGTAGAAATAATGAATCTTAGACGCATTCCCTTCAAATTTCTCTTCAACACTCCCAACATTTTCTTTAGACTTCTCTTCTATTTTTTCCAATACACAATTTTCCCTCATTTTTAACAATTCGATTGCCTCTTCAATGAAACACTTTTCCGGACAATTTTCATCTTCCATCAACTGTTTTCCCAGTTCTATGGATTCTCTTTCTATAATACTCAAAACATCGCTGGTTTGAGCCAGAAGCAATTTAGAGTAAATATCGGTAGTGATAGATTCCGACATGTTGTAAAGTTTTTCTGTTGTTTCTATTGGAAATTCTGCGTCTATTGGATAAGCTGTTAAAGACCCTTTTTGTCGTTTCATTAACTTGAAGGTTATGGTCTCGTTTGTCGTAAATGTGTGGTGTGGAATTGATACGACACTGAAGGGAAAAAAAAAATTAAAACAGAGTCCTAAATATCTATTTTTGAATGTTTTAATTTGGCGTTAGTTGGAAAAATTGTAAACAGGGGTAAATGTAAAGAGTGAAGACTTTTCTAGATAGTTTAAAATTGGGGCTTCAAATAAGAATTATAAAGTACCTTTTAAGATCATTTTTGTGTACACTTTCATAGCAAATTGGACATTTTCTCCAAGCCTTGTCAGATAACGAAAGATAGTGCAAAATACATGACCAGCAGTAAATATGGCCACATCTTGTCATTTTTCCAGCCACTGGTGGATACAGACATATTGGACAAGAAGGAGCTTCTGATACTTGAACGTTCTGGTAGAAAAAAAAATTAGAATTTAAATAAAAATTAAATCAAAATTTGTTTTGTAAAAAAATGCAAAAAAATAAAAAAAAAGAGATAGAAAACAAAATTACCACTTGTTCGATGGAATTCCATTCAACTAGAGCATCTGGGTTATTCATGTACTGTTTATAATCTCCTGAAGAATTAACGATAAATTGGCAGCTGCAAAAAATAAATTTTTATAAATTTTTTTAATCTTCCAAGTAATGAAGCGTATTCGTATAAATTGGTTGTGGTTATCTAGGAGATCTGTCATACCACTCGTCGTTCCAGATGCTAACTGACATTACTTCTGAATTTTATATTTTTATCAAATATAACGCTAATATACCAATAAACAACAAACTGCCGGTTTAAAACATTTTATGTTCCAGCTAAAAGGTTTGTATAACATTAAAGGAGTGTTTTACAACTTCAATTCTTCATAATTAGGTAAAAAAGGGCATAATGATTCATTTACAAGGGTACTTTTGATGTAAAATCCGTGCATTCAAAAAAATGCGGATTATTTTAAATTTAAACATTCACGAAAATCCTTTTGTAAATGAGTCATAATTTTCTTTTTAACCTAATTATAAAGAATTAAAGATGTACTCTCTAAATGTTATAAAAACTTTTTAGGTAGTACATTGAATGTTTTAAACCGACAGTTTGTTGTTTTTTGGAATATAAGCGTCATATTTGATAAAAGTAAGAAAAAGAGAAGTAATGTCAGTTAGCATCTGGAACGACGAGTGGTATGACATATATCCTAGGTAAACCCAACCAATTTTTGCACGAATACGCACCATTTAAAAAAAATCATTCAAAAGATTGACCAAAGTAGGTACTCTTTATCATAAACTGTCGATTAGGGGACTGGCCTTTGAAATTATAATATAAAATCAAAGGTTAATTAACCCATCAATAATATTGCAACAATAATGTTAAAATGCCCACAAAGAGAACACTCCAAAAGTAAATATCATTGCTTTAAATTAAAAAAAAAATGCTGATACATAAACTGCACTTACTTTGCTTGTAAAAACTGCTCCTTATTATACTTATGCTTCCTCGTAGCCATAAGTCGACCCCCTTTTTTTCCCGCATTCTCCTCATAACCCCCCCTATGATTCTCAAACTCCCTAGGCGCATAAACAAAATTCAGCAAATGATTCAAACTTTGTTTTTTACTCCCAGGTAAAAAGACTGATCCCAGTTCTATTTCATCATGATCAATCAAGCCGGCTTCCTCAGTTCCAAAAACTGGGGGTCCTCTGAACGTGGCAGGGGGTACATAAGCCCCCCTGGTTCTAGGACGCTTGTCGAGAGCTTTAGTACGTTGGGGGGCTGGTTTGCGAAAGGGGTCGTTTTTAGGAGCGTTGGAGCCTGAAGGGGGCTCTCGGCGGCGGCTGCCTTTCGGGAAAGGCTTACCGCCCAGTGCATCTGTTCGAAAAAAATTGAATAAGTACACGTTGACGATTGATAAGTGATGCGTTCACGAAATTTGGGTAAACAAGATAAGAAAACACAAAAAAGCACGCCATTTTGATTATTAAACGCCTTGCGTAATTGCCCTGCTTGACCTCGAAATAGATACGTACCTTGATTTTTTTTGGAGTCAGTTCCCAAGCCCTTGGGTAAGGGTTGAAGGGACCTGCCCATTTTCTTCTCCATCTCCTCTTCCAGCCTTTGCTACGCAAGTTTTAGAGAGTAGGACTCCCAACGGAGTGACTACGCACGAATTCAGCGGAGACATTTTAACAAGCCATGTTTATAAAACCACAAACAAGAAAAACCGTAAACACAGTATTCTTCGATGTTGTGCTAAGCAAATACGGGGTTGTAGGAAAGTTGCCTGGATACACTTTCGGGAGTAAGGGACTCCCTATCGTCGAGAACGACGAATTTTTTGCCGCAAAAACACTTTCACGAGCTCGTCGCAGAAATGGCGACGGGAAATTGAAGAAATTTGACGCAGCGCGCACTGTTTGACAATTTAGAACAATGAAAGCCGGAAGTGACATCTGCCGGAAATTGCTACAACATGACATAAACAACCTAGATTGTTCAATTTTGGCCTGAAATGATCCAAAAATGCATTGTTGTTCACAATAATTGCATGAAAAACGTTTAAAAATGCATTGTTATATTATAAGTTTTTATTGTCAAAATCATTATTAAAAAAAAATATATCACGTGGCGCCACTTATTGTATAGTAGTAAAAGTAATAATGCGATTACAGGTGCATATTAGAGATCTGCGTGCAAACAGAAAACTTTTTTTGGCGCCATCTGTCAAATGGAAGCGACACTAATTTTGTGAATAAACAGAAAGCTGTAATATACCAGTGGCGTGCATTAAATTGAAATTTAATTTAAAAATCGTGTTTTTAATGTTTTGAACAAAAAAATACGTTGTAGTTTAAAGCAAAACATTTAATTTCGCCTATTTATACATTACAAATAAATTAATCTTAATAATTATGTATTATCACGTTAGATATTCTAATTTCTACAAATAAACAAATTTTTACAAAACATTGGATTAAATTCTAGATTTACATTGCATCAAAATGGAACCTGTGCTGCTCAGACAAGCGCTCTTTTTTATCTTCTTGCCGTTCTTTCCAGTACAAAGCCCCAATAATAATAGTAATAAAACCACACACTCCAGTTAAAGCGGCAACCGACATCAAAATCAACTTACTCGGCGTTACAAAAAGCTGCGCCTTCCACTTAGAGGGTGTTTTTGGCGGCCAGGGGATGATTACCATTTGCGAATTGGGTATTATTTGCAACCAGTCACGGGAGTTGTTTGAGAGCCCGACTGTTAAAGAATCTACAAAGTTAGGGGTGCGACCGAGGCCGAAAATGGTGTAAGGGAGATTCAGGCTGAAGTGGGCTGATTGGGGTAGTTGCGCCGAGGCAGCGTGCCGAGGGTTGCCTTCTTGGGTTACGGTTTTGTAAGAGATTCTAGGTCCGGGGAGATTGGTGCCGTAGGTACGGCGTTTTTTGCCGACGCGACCCATTGTCATTGGGTTTTTTTCGTTGTAGAGCCCTGTTAAAAAAGGTTGAAATGAAAATTAATAAAACAGCTGGAAAATTAAGAAATTTTGGAACTTTTCGTATTTTAGTCGATTTTAAAATTAAACCAACATTATGCATAATTGGCCCTACTACGCGATAACGGTCGCTTAATGTAAAAAAGTGTATTAATTTTGTCTTCTAATTTAATTTTTTGGTAAATAATTGTTCAATCTAAAATTTACAATCTTCATTTTTTTCTCCAGACAAATAGAAAGAGAATTATTTACCAAAAATTGTTCTCTTTGATACTATAAAATGGCATGACGCCAGCATGGGATCTTAGGGGACTTTTGATAAGTTGTTTAATTATTGCAATAAAAAGAAAAAATAAGCCTAAAATTTTTAGACAGATGAATTCCTGTGTAACATATTTATTTACACTACAGGGTGTTTTCTAAACAAGTGCACAAAATGAAATGGGTAGTTCCTGACCTCATTTTAAGAAAAAAAGTTCATTTAAAGGCCCTAAAATGCTTACAGAAATACAGGGGCTCAAAATGTTTAAAGAAAAAATATAATATTACACTGTATCGTCTTTTTTTTTAAATTCACCAAAATATTCTTAGAATAACCCAAAAAAACAAGTACTTAATGCTTTTTTGCTTTATTTTTATGTTTTAAATGATTTTCCTTATTTAAAAAAATAGACATTTCCTTTTAAACAAAAAATATTGGAATTTATTATTATGAAACAAATCCTAGAGAAATTTAGTAGCCAGAAGAAAGAAGTATCTAATTATTTTAAACAAGTTACAAAAAAATAGGCCCCCAAAAAATTGAGGCCAAAAAACCCCCATGATCCCACCAAATGTACCCCCTCGAATTAACATTTTTAATTTTTTTCCTGAATCATTTTAAGTCGCATAATAAATAATTACTTCGTACCCAATGTCAAATTGATATCTCTATTTTTGTCGAAAATATTCGTCATTTTTATATTTTTTTTCCAAAATTAGTACCCCCTGTATTTCTGAATAATTCTGTATTCTGTTATAAGGACTTACCAGTAAGAACCATAACTTTCATAAAATTCGCATCATAATCCAGACTATTTCTAAACGCAGCTGTTTTATATTCAGTACCATCATAAGTTACCAAAATCACATCCAAAATACCGTCTTGATAAAAATCAAAGAAGGTAGCCATGACAGTTCCATTTCTGAAGGGATTTAGCGCATTCCACTTGATTTCAAAAGTGCGTTTAAACTGTCCACAAGCCGTGGTACATTCGACATTTTCTAGCAAAAATGCTTGGGGATGATCCGCCCCTTTGGGGGCGAGGGTAGCTAAGATGTCTGGGTAACCATCCATGTTGAAATCGCCACTTCGAAGGGTTATTACGTTCGTGTATTTATTTCCACCTAAACAAAATTACGTAAAATTAGGCCAAGATAGATAGATTTTTACTTTGTAAAAAAAGCAGCCAGATTTTTTATGTGTTAGGATATCTATTCAGGAAGCTAACTAAACAAAATGCACACTAATAAGTGTTTAGAGTTGGCGTGGAAGCCCCCCAGAAAGCCTTCTTTAATTTGCAACATTAAATCACAATGGATCTGCACCAAATTTTAGTAATTTTTTTTTAAATAAGGTTTTAAAAAGGTTTTTGCAAAAATTATTAATCTAATAAAATTCTTTCCCTCTCTAAATATCCCCTGAAGAGTAATATTTAATCATGTTGGATTTACACCGATGCAAAATAGGGTGCTAAAAAACTTAAACTTTAAAAAAATAATATTAAGTTTTTTAGAGCCTTGTTTTGCATCTATTTGCAAAGTTCACCCATTCCGTTTGTACCGAAGTCACCGGTCGACACATCTCAGAAGCCGTCAGATTGACTCATTTATTTCTGACGTATTTGGACGTATCTGAGATGCGTCGACCGGTGACTTCGATACAAACGGAATGGGTGAATAAACCAAGATAATTGAATTAGAGATGTGCCAGTGGTATTTGACTAAGATTTTCACTAGGTATTTACCCCAAATTTGGGGAAATTGGTCAAATTCTAAATATCTTTTTAATCTGCCACTTTTTGCTAAATTATTAATGTTGTTGTCTTAATTTTGGTATTTCCTTTTACATAAAATTGGCTCAGTGAAATTTATGCGTAAAAATATAGTATTTTGATAACCATAATTTAATTTTTCGAATGACATCACCAAGGGTTTTTTTCAAAAGTTTTTAAGTATTTGACCATATTTGACCGTAATTTGACCAGAGATTATGACCATACCAAAATGATTTGGTCATAAGCACATCTCTAAAAAAAATCCTTTATTCCATTTTAAAAGGGGACCCTTTAAAAAATGAGACATTTTTTCAAAAAAAAAATAATATTAAGTTTTTAGAGCCTTGTATTGCACATATTTGCAAAGTTTGGTGTAAATCCAAATCCATAATTAAATATTACCCTTCGGGGGCCTTTTGGGGGCAAAGAAATTTTTTTAACGGAATAATTTTTCCAAAAATCGTTTTAAAATTTTATTTAGCACCTCTTTGTAAAATTTGGTATACTGATCCATCGTGATCTAATGTTGTAAATTATGGGGGCTTTTTGGGGGGCTTCCATGCCAACTCTAAACTCTTATTTGTGTGCCTTTTTTTGGATTTAGCTTCCTGAATAAATGTTTTAATTTAATACATAAAAAATCTGGCTGTTGTATATTTTCTGAAAGAATTGCTATCTATTTTTTACTATCTTGGCCTAAATGTCCCAAAAAATAGCTATAATTCAGTTCAAATTCAGTTTTATTACATACCTTTATAAAATCTCCACAAATAGCCATTAGTGTCCTTAAAATTGACTTCGAGATTATGCCAAGTTCCATTTGAATAGAGCATTAGGGCACTATTCTCACACTTTTCGCTGTCGAAACAAACCGGAGTGACTAAATCCATTTCGCCCTTCAATTCAATATCGACAAATAATGACTGACCAATTAAAATAGCATTATCAGGGTGGTTTATGGCCCTATTGAATTTAAACTTGGATTCCTGTTCGTTCCCGTACCATATTTCGAACTTATCTTTTGCTGTTATAAACAAATCGGCGGTATAGTCTTCATTTATGTCTAAAAAAGTAACATAGTGTGAAAAAAGCAATTAATTTACTATTTATTTAAAACAGTATGGTTTACTTGAGATCATTTTGGATTTTACTGTTTTCTTACCTAGAAATGCACAGGAATGAGGCTTGCTCAAATCATCCTCGATCATGGGCCCCCTTAACCCTTTATCCATGACAATTGGCTCTGGCTTATTCCTTTCATTATCAAAAATCCAAAAAGTTCTTTGTTTTGTATGTGCATCCACACCAAACAAATCAACGATCATATCTTGGTTGTAATCTAACGCTAAAGGCTGCCCTATTATCTTTATTAGTGGTTTAGATTCATCGCTGCAGTTTAAGTGACTGGCCCCACCCCATAAAATGTGAACTTCGGTATGCGAGCCCCCTTCTAAAGCTTAAAAAAGTGTAAGTTGTCTTTTTGGTATCATTTAACGTGTTTTGTTTACCTTTTTTAGGGAATGTTGTGACTAAAACGTCCATAAAAGCATCTCCGTCGAAATCCCCAGGTACAACGCTGGTTATAACTGCGTTTTCAAAGGTGCAGTTCAAAGATTTTGGCCACGAAGGCCTCAATACTGGTTCTTCCTCATGAGCCAGCAGTATCTCAACCGTTTTACCATTGTTTTTCAGGACAAACACATCAGTAAGTTCATCCGAATTAAAATCACCAAAAGCTGCAGGAAGGCCGTCGGTATTCTTTCCAAAAATCTGATTCGTAATATCACTACTTTTTACTGATTTGACTGCGTTGCACAAAATTGTAAAAACTAGTAGACTGAGGTTAATTTTTGAGTACATGGTAACTAGCTTTTGTGTTTTACATTATTGGTGCACTAAATTTGTATTCGAGTAATTTTTAAACGACAAAACGTTAAAAAAATGCGTTTTAGAACAATTTTTGAGTAACTTCTGTTTGTTTTGACATTTGTGCGTCATAGCTGTCAAAATCAGATGTTTTTGGACAGGACCGAGTGTCGCCATCTAGTAATGAGAGGTCAAACTGTCAACTAAAATTACAGATTTGTAATGCAACCAACATTTAAGTAGTGTAGCGTTGGTTGCCTATGTTTAAGTAATTTATTTTCAGAAACTTTCTAATAGTTCGTGAGGGCGTACAAAAAGGTTTTTCTGATATAAAACGCAAGTACAACGATAAGAAAAACGAAACATTTAAATTATGGATTTCTTTTTTAAGTAATGGGCGAGATAAAAACGAAAGTTTGAGGTCAAGTCAACTAATTAAAGTATCTTCTTTACTTATATTGTTTTGCAACGATTTGATGCAAAAAGCTACTCTAATTAGCTAAGAGAGTACATTTGTTTGGCATTTTTTCAAAACTTTATAAACAACATTGTGAATTGGGACATTGGCGTCTTGCAAGTGTAATATTTTGTCTGAAAGGTATTTGTATTGGAGTGCAGCCAAATTGTCTCGTATAAATGATTAGTGTGGTTACATATCGACGCCTCCAACAGCATTTCTTATTATTTTCATGTGGCCAAAGCAATTATGACTTTAACTAACTGTTTGCAACGCCGGCAGTGGAATTAACACGATGTCGTGGCCATCAGTTGAGAGATCTAGAGAGTCGACAAACTTGAAATCGATCTAAAAACTTCGCCTCGTGTATTCTCATTTGCATATCTTGGTCAGCAACAAGCCTAATAGGTTTCAACATGCTACAACGACCAGCACGCACAAAACTCTATCGAAGTTGCCTCTTTTTGCAATTTATGGCCCCATTTTTATGCTAATACTAATAAATTTGCTAAATATAGCCTCACATGAGACTCAAAGAACCTGAACATAAAAATAAACACGTAAATTCAGTCAGAAAATGCAAAAAAAACCGTTTCAAACAAAACAAAATACAAGTGACGCCATCTGTGGAGTTTAGCTTGCGTCACGAGAAGCTTTTAGCTTTTCGTTTACAGGCTGTCATTTGTCAAAAACAAATTTGTTGCAATTTGTGCAATTTTAGCACAAAAATCCTTTAATTTTGCCCTAAAACAAGGTTTAAACGTATTTCGTGCATTCTAGCAACAAAATAAAACATCGTAAGTACTTTTATATAACACATTTTATCCTATTTGGTTTAAACAAGCAGTTTAAAGCGAAAATTACATAACATAACCTAACTTTTGGTTGTCAGAATCGTTTCATTTTCAATATTTTCACAGTTTTTACGGTCTTTTTCGCTTTTCTTGCAGATGTGGTATGAAGTTTTACCTGGTATGGTAATTATCTTTGGAGTCTTAGCGTTGCCTCATAAGTTATCGCCAGTTATGAACACCCTCCTTGTGGGAAATTACTTCAGAAGGGATGTAGGGAGCGAGACAACATTAAAGAATTATTTAAGGGACAAACGAGTTGGAAACGGGGACCCTTACCATGTGAACGGCTTGGAAACTATTCCAGACGCTGATGATGATGATGATATTTGCTTGAGGGATATCAAGGACAAAAAATAATTAAGAAAATAGTGTTATTATACATAGAAGATAATTTGTATAGAAGCTGCCAGGTAAATAAACTGTTTTATTTATAAAATTTGGTTATTACCTTTCACTGTCCCCTTTAATTTTTGCAAAAACCATTAAACAATGAGTCGCAATGAAAATAATAAGCGGGGTCAATGAATAACTTAAATTTCTTATTGATTATAAAATGAATTTAATTTAAATATGCATGAGATTCCATAACGAAAAATTTCGTGAAAAAATCGTTAATTACGTGCTGTAATTTATTTAAATTTGTTCTTTTAACAAGTTTTTGATGAAATTGTGAGATTCAACACGAAGTAGGTAAATAAATAAAAGTAATTTCACTCTAAGCCAACGAGCGATATTTCCTAACAGCATTCTTTCGGTTATTTTTGAACAGCTTGGAAGGTATTTCAGTATGAAACACCAGAAACGTTGAAATTATCGTGTTGACATACCTTAGGAGTTGGATTTTGGTTTTAGAAACATAGCTGAATCATTCTAATGACTAAAAAAGTTAAACGATGTTTTCTTAAAGTTTTTTTAAAGAAGTCAATTTATATTCATGTTGTTTAAATAGATAGGCAATAAAACTGTATTATTTGCCTTATCCAATAATACTTATTTCTTTTTTGTACCTATTTACTATAGTCCAAAGAGATACTTTACAAAAATATACTAACTAGGCGTTAATAATTCAAAAACCAAAGATGCTTCCAATAAATTGATTTTCATTCAAAGTCTTTCAAATAAACTGTTTATTGCGGCTGTAAATAACATTCTGCATCAATTAGCAAGTTAATAAGACAACTGGCATGGTAGCAGACTAATTTTTGCAAAGGATATCGCCTAGTAATCGTTTACTTATACTTCTAATACTTGTAATAAATGTAAAAAGTCTTGAGTAAAACAGTAGCAATTACTTACCAGGAGTTACCGTCCCAGTGTCTGTTAAATATTTACTACCACACCGTATATTTTGAAAGGTAAATCTAACATGGATAACATCTACTTGGCTAGACGTTGACCAGCAAAGAAGTGTAACAAAATAACGTTTTTTTGGGTCACAGTGGTAAAATATTATAGTAGCCCAATCATTCTAATAATGCCCCCAGAAAAAAATCCCAACCAAGATCTGCTTATGCAAGTTTGTAACCACTACCCCCAGGAACATAAAAGTGAAAAAATCCCACAAAATTTCCGTGACGTTTAGCCCCCATCTTGCATAGAAGTGAGGAGTTAGTTTTTTGCTAATACCTAAACTATTTGGCACTTTTGAAAAAAAATTTTAGGAACATTATTTTAATAAGAATACAATCATTTTTAAAAAAATAATATATCACCAATATGAACGATTTTTGCACAATGTGCTAATTTGGTCCTACAGAGAACGCTCTTTGACTAAGATAGACGATTTCGATAAAATAAGGTGATTTTCAAAGAGCTATAGAATCGTTAATATTGGTGATTTATTATTTTTTTTTAAATGATTGTATTCTTATTAAAATAATGTTCCTAAAAATTTTTAAAAGTGCCAAATAGTTTAGGTATTAACAAAAAACTAACTCCTCACTTCTATGCAAGATGGGGGCTAAACGTCACGGACATTTTGTGGGAATTTTTCACTTTTATATTCCTGGGGGTAGTGCTTACAATCCTGCATAAGCAGATCTTGGTTGGGATTTTTTTCTAAGGAACCTACAAATTTTAATTAGAATAATTGGGCTATACATGCATACACGATGTCAAAAAACAAGATTTTTTTTATGATTAAACCTCATATGAGTTAATTTTTTTTTTCATAAACTAAATGGTGAAGTTTTATTTTTTTATCCAGTATTTCTTAAGCCGAAGTGTATTTTTTGAAGTTATTACCTGTACCAAGGCTTACTTAACTAAAATATGTTATTTTATTCCAATTTACACATAAATCTAAATAACAAATCCTATTTTTTGGTTGTGCGTCGAATAGTAAACTAATTTTATTTTAAATAAGTCCACTAATTAAACTTTTCTTCAGAATATTACCCATTAGGACAAAGTGTCTACATTATTTATGACGTTGAATTTAATTATTATTTTGCTGGGATACCTAATAACCTTTATTTATTTCTGTTAATCTTGCACTGATCTAGAACCGCAGGCGTTAATATTAACATATAATCATAATTTTGAGTTGCACCTGAAAGATTCTATGTCAACTAGTATAAATAAAGTGAATGAATCAAACTTTCATTAATGTTAAGGACGTTACTATTTATTTTGCCGTATTAGGTACGTTATAAGAAAGACCCCATAGGTAGAACAGTAATTTAAACAAATTTTTGATTTTTTTTTAAATTTGACCAACTTTGAAAAGCTCTAACTAAAAAACGAAAGCACTTGGAAAAAATTTGATTGTTGATTTGTTATCCAGGGCTTATAATAAGCTTAAAAACATAGTTTTGGAACAAATCTATTTTTTTCAAAATTGACCTCATTTTTAACCAAGGGGTAAGGGTCCAAATTTTCTCGGTTTTTTAATTATCACGGTCACAAGTAATTTTTCCCAGCAATAAATGTCATCAATGCTTATGTAAAACGAGTTGTTTAATTCGAATCCAGTACTTAAAAAGTTCCAATACTTTTGGTTTAATTGCTATGAGCAGACGAAGGCAACTTCAAACGCGACACCCGTTTTTTTTTAAAATGCTCTAATTTCCGAAATATTTTTAATAAAAAAAATTTAAATGCAGACTCTTATTCTACAACAAAAAAGCAATTTACAAAATATGTTTCATTTAAATCGGAGACAAAAAATATTTTTGCAGAGCTATTTTGAAAATTTTCAAAATTTGGCCAATTTTGAAAAGCTCTAACAAAAAACGAAAGCACTTGGAAAAAATCTGATTGTTGATTTATTTTCTGGGGCTTATAATAAGCTTAAATACATAGTTTAGGGCAAATCTATTTTTGTAAAATTTACCTCATTTTTAACCAAGGGGTAAGGGTCCAAATTTTCTCAGTTTTTTAACTATCACGGTCGCAAGTAATTTTTACCAGCAATGAATGCCATCAATCCTTATGTAAAACGAGCTGCTAAATTCGAATCTAGCATTTAAAAAGTTCCAATACTTTTGGTTTAATTGCTATGAGCAGTCGAAGGCAACTTCAATTGCGGCACCCGATTTTTTTCAAAATGCTCTAATTTCCGAAATATTTTTCATAAAAAAAATTTAAATGCAGATTCTTATTCTACAACAAAAAAGCGATTTACAAAATAAGTTTTATTAAAATCGAAGACAAAAAATATTTTTGCAGAGCTTTTTTGAAAATTTTCAAAATGTGGTCAACTTTGAAAAGCTCTTACAAAAAAACGAAAGCACTTTGAAAAAATCTGATTGCTGATTTGTTTTCTAGGGTTTATAATAAGCTTAAATACATAGTTTAGGGCAAATCTATTTTTGTAAAATTTACCTGATTTTTAACCAAGGGGTAAGGGTTCAAATTTTCGCAGTTTTTTAATTATCTCGGTCACAAGTAATTTTTCCCAGCAATGAGTGCCATCAATGCTTATGTAAAAAGAGCTGCTAAATCCGAATATAGCATTTAAAAAGTTCCAATACTTTTGATTTAATTGCTATGAGCAGTTGAAGGCAACTTTAAACGCGACACTCAATTTTTTTCAAGATGCTCTAATTTCTAAAATATTTTTTATAAAAAAAATTTAAATGCAGATTCATATTCTACAACAAAAAAGCAATTTACAAAATAAGTTTCATTAAAATCGGAGACAGAAAATATTTTTGCAGAGCTTTTTTGAAAATTTTCAAAATTTGGCCAATTTTAAAAAGCTCTAACAAAAAAACGAAAGCACTTGGAAAAAATCTGATTGCTGATTTGTTTTCTAGGGCTTATAATAAGCTTAAAAACATAGTTTGGAGCAAATCTATTTTTTCAAAATTTACCTCATTTTTAACCAAGGGGTAAGGGTCCAAATTTTCTCGGTTTTTCAATTATCACGATGACAAGTAATTTTTGCCTGCAATGAATGCCATCAATGCTTATGTAAAACGAGCTGTTTAATCCGAATCCAGTACTAAAAAAGTTCCAATTCTTTTGGTTTAATTGCTATGGGCAGTCAAAGGCAACTTCAAACGCGACACTCGATTTTTTTTAAAATGCTTTAATTTCCGAATTATTTTTTATAAAAAAAAATTAAATGCAGATTCTTATTCTACAACAAAAAAGCAATTTACAAAATATGTTTCATTAAAATCGGAGGAAGAAAATATTTTTGCAGAGCTCTTTTGAAAATTTTCAAAATTTGGCCGACTTTGAAAAGCTCTAACAAAAAAACGAAAGCACTTGGAAAGAATCAGATTGCGGATTTGTTTTCTATGGCTTATAGTAAGCTTAAAAAAATAGTTTGGGGCAAATCTTTTTTTTTTAAATTTACCATATTTTTAACCAAGGGGTAAGGGTCCAAATTTTCTTAGTTTTTTAATTATCACGGTCACGAGTAATTTTTTTCAACAATAAATGCCATCAA
This sequence comes from Cartodere bifasciata, assembly GCA_963920755.1. Lineage (NCBI taxonomy): Eukaryota > Metazoa > Arthropoda > Insecta > Coleoptera > Latridiidae > Cartodere > Cartodere bifasciata. The sequence continues at coordinate 3,533,565 of OY987196.1, read as the reverse complement.
TGCTTATGAAAAACGAGCTGGTTAATCCGAATCTAGCACTTAAAAAGTTCCAATTCTTTTGGTTTAATTGCTATGAGAAGTCGAAGGCAACTTCAAACGCGACACCCAATTTTTTTCAAGATGCTCTAATTTCTAAAATATTTTTTATAAAAAAAATTTAAATGCAGATTCTTATTCTACAACAAAAAAGCAATTTACAAAATAAGTTTCATTAAAATCGGAGACAAAAAATATTTTTGCAGAGCTTTTTTGAAAATTTGGCCAATTTTAAAAAGCTCTAACAAAAAAACGAAAGCACTTGAAAAAAATCTGATTGCTGATTTGTTTTCTGGCGCTTATAATAAGCTTAAAAACATAGTTTAGGGCAAATCTATTTTTTCAAAATTTACCTCATTTTTAACCAAGGGGTAAGGGTCCAAATTATCTCGGTTTTTTAATTATCACGGTCACAAGTAATTTATCCCAACAATAAATGCCATCAATGCTTACGTAAAACGAGCTGTTTAAACCGAATCTGGCACTTAAAAAGTTTCAATTCTTTTGGTTTAATTGCTATGGGCAGTCGAAGGCAACTTCAAACGCGACACCCCATTTTTTTCAATATGCTATAATTTTCAAATTATTTTTCATAAAAAAAAATTAAATGCAGATTCTTATTCTACAACAAAAAAGAAATTTACAAAATAAGTTTCATTAAAATCGGGAACAAAAAATATTTTTGCAGAGCTTTTTTGAAACTTTTAAAATTTGGCCAACTTTGAAAAGCTCTTACAAAAAAACAAAAGCACTTGGAAAAAATCGAGTTGCTGATTTGTTTTTTAGGGCTTATAATAAGTTCAAAAACATAGTTTAAGACAAATTTATTTTTTTTTAAATTTACCTCATTTTTAACTAAGGGGTAAGGGTCCAAATTTTCTTAGTTTTTTAATTATCACGGCCACAAGTATTTTTTTCCAGCAATAAATGCCATTAATGCTTATGTAAAACGAGCTGTTTAATCCGAATTTGGCATTTAAAAAGTTCCATCACTTTTGGTTTAATTGCTATGAGCAGTTGAAGGCAACTTCAAACGCGACACCCGATTTTTTTCAAAATGCTCTAATTTCCAAAATATTTTTCATAAAATAAATTTAAATGCAGATTCTTATTCTACAACAAAAAAGAAATATACAAAATAAGTTTCATTAAAATCGGGGACAAAAAATATTTGTGCAAAGCATTTTTGAAAATTTTTAAAATTTGCCCAACTTTAAAAAGCTCTAACAAAAATACGAAAGCACTTGGAAAAAATATGATTGCTGATTTGTTTTCTAGGGCTTATAATAAGCTTAAAAACATAGTTTGGGACAAATCTATTTTTTGAAAATGTACCTCATTTTTAACCAAAGGGTAAAGGTCCAAATTTTCTCAGTTTTTTAATTATCACGGTCACAAGTATTTTTTTCCAGCAATGAGTGCCATTAATTCTTATGTAAAACGAGCTGCTAAATCCGAATCTAGCACTTAAAAAGTTCCAATACTTTTGGTTTAATTGCTATGAGCAGTAGAAGGCAACTTCAAACGCGACACCCAATTTTTTTCAAAATGCTCTAATTTCCAAAAGATTTTTCATAAAAAATATTTGAATGCAGATCCTTATTCTACAACAAAAAAGCAATTTAAGAAATTAGTTTCATTAAAATCGGAGACAAAAAATATTTTTGCAGAGCTTTTTTGAAAAATGATAAAATTTGGTCAACTTTGAAAAGCTCTAACAAAAAAACGAAAGCACTTGGAAAAAACATAATTGCTGATTTGTTTTCAAGTGCTTATAATAAGCTTAAAAACATAGTTTGGAGCAAAACACCCAATATACCGCTGGAAAAATAAACAAATCTAACTCATGCTTTCTGTAAAGGTTAAAGTGAAAAGCAGCGAATATTCAAGGAATCTAATAACGAATGCACTTGAAGGCTTTTTTCCCAAGGTATCAATTTCCTTAAATTCAGCGTGAATGAAAAATTATAACCATATGGTTACCATGAAATTACAGTTATAAGAAAACCTATAAATTACTTTGGTTGTATCAAAAAATAAGCTATATTTCCTAATGTCAAACCGCGCAAATGGTTTAAAAAATTCACTGCCAGAGAATTTGTATTTAGGACATTCATACTAATATAATTGAATATAAATCTTGAACACTAAACACCCACTGGAAAACACTTCCAAATTACCTGCCGCCTACGATCAGCAGCTTCTTCCCAAACTAAACTGATGAGTTTTTATAGAGGTTGCCAAATTTTTGGTAACAATACAATATGCATGACCGAATTTACGTCGAAAAAGAAAATAGGAAATCTTAAGATAAAGACATTTTTGTCCGATTTTAAACCTGGAAAATTGCAAAAAAGAGTTTTTATTGGGAAGGGGTCAAAGTATTATATTAAAACATAGAGTTTCATAAAGAACGTTTTTTAGCACGCGCCCAGGTCTGAAAAACAGCGGCGCAGCGGCGAATTTCCTAATAGACAAGTGCTAAACAACGTCTTATAAAACAAGTTTTTTATATTTGCATTCATTTAATTTATTAGCAAGCATTTTTAATTTAAATTAAAAACTTAACCTAAAGTTTTATTTTTACTGGATTGGCAACATTGACATTTTGAAGTAAAAATTAAATTTAGTTCAGACATATTGAATAATGACATTTGTAAACTTTACTCACATAATACTGAATGAATAGGCGTTTTTGTGAAAATGTTATCGTTGATATCGTTTCTCCAATTCTTCTAGTTATTCCCTCTACAAAAAACTATGTCTCGCGATAGTTTATAATAGTAAGATTTGTAAATAAAAAGTACCTTGCAAGGGAAGAATTCATCTTTTTGCATCTGAAAAACCAACTTTATAAAATAATATTTTGGGTTTAATAATGAAGTAATTCAGCAACCTTAAAAAACCAAATTAAGGGGTTTCATAATGTGCATATTATAGAACGCAAAGTTATTTTTTTCGCCAAGTAACTCAAGCTCGGACTCAAGGGAGCAAATTAAAAAATACAGTGGTTTTAAGTAGCTTAATTTTTTGATATTTCGCTCCAGTTTTGCGCAATCATAAACCATTCCAAAGAAGCCAATAAAATTTATTTAGTACAATGCAAACTCTAATTATCAAATAAACAAATCCTTTCAGCGTAAAACCTAAATATTTGGGAACATTATGCGAAATTTACGACATTTTAATACCTTTTCGCTTCATTAGCTACCAAAATAGATAATTGTCTACTTGGCACACAAAACCCATAGTTATTTTTGTAAATAAACATATTAAAACACACCGTCGAAGTCGAAACTATAACAAAAAAAAGATAGGATGAACTACTTTTTTTTTCATGGGAATAAGAAACGAGTTGTATGTTGAAAGTTTTTGTTTCCTAATGTGAGTTAAAAATATAACATGTGTTTAATATAGCAGAAAGAATTGCGGGACAGACGGCAATATTAAGTCGCTGGGGACCCATAGACCTAGAAATAAATGTAGAAAGACACGTGCAAGAATGTCTTTAACGAAAATAATATTCGAGATAATAGTATGATTAATCGATGACGGTTTCTGCTTAAAATTAGATGCATTTTCTCACATGTTTTAAATTACGTTCATTGGTTCTAATTTTATAAAAAAAATGCCCTAGGACTTTTTGATGTTTTTATGAAAAATTTGTAGAACCACATTTTGCAAAAATTGAATTTTATACTGGATGTTTAAATATTGGCGCTTAAACGCACATATTATTTTATTTCTTCAAAAATAAATATCCCACTTTATGTCTACTCTTCACGCAGCTTCTTGCTAGCTTCTTCGCTGCTACTGGAGGATTCAAATGTTTTAGGTATGCGCGCGCAGAAGAAGTTAAAATAAATCAAACCGTGCTTGATTTATTTTAACTTCTTCTGCTCGCGCATACCTAAAACATTTGAATCCTCCAATAGCAGCGAAGAAGCTAGCTTCTAGAAGCTAGCAAGAAGCTGCGTGTACAGCTAGCATTATGATGCTTAAAAAAAAACGCTACCTGCTTGCGCTGCCTGTGTATTGGACAAAAGTTAAGAAATATTAAATATGTATAATGTAATGTACAAAAAATTATGACAACGTTCGATAATGTGTGTTTTTGGTTGCCAGCTCTCGTACTATTCCTCCATACAGGGTGTCCCAGAAATGGCGCACGACCTACGCTGTTAGGGCATGCCTGGGGATTCCTGAAAAATTGTTAAAAAAAAATCCATCTGTTATATTCATCGAGAAAAAATGCGAACGAAGTTGCATAAATTAGGCAACACAGTCTAGGAACATACATCTAAAAATCCCATCTATAAGTCTAAAAATTCCATCTATGAGTCTAGATTATACACTTTTGCATAAAATGTTATTGACATTGTTGTCAGCTTATTTCAAAAAAAATTTTGTAAAATTAAATTGATTATTAAAATGTTATTTGACCATTTAAAAAAAAGAAAAATTGGTGAAATGGTCTAGGATAGACAGCAGCTTTGTATTAAACCATATTTTTCGTTAATACGTGGTGTAGTTTTTAAGGTATATGCGTTTAAAATTTTGCACTTTGGGGCCTCATATCTTCAAAGGTGTATGAGATGGATTGTTTTTGACAATTTTCTGGGGATCCTTGGGCATGCCCCAACAGAGTACCATACAGGTGGTGCGCCAATTCTGGGACACCCTGTATAATAGATGGATTTTTTTAAAAAAATGTTCAGTAATCCCTAGGCAGGTCCCAACAACATACCATCCCGTTTATGCGCCATTTTTTGGACATCCTGTAGAATTGACTGCAACTTATTTTGAAAATAATTATTATTTCGTTAATTATTACTTTGTTGCTACCCAATTATTGCACAAGATCGTTATTATTATCACAAAATAATTTAATTGAAGCATGAATTTAGAATTTTTCCAAGTGATTATTTAGAGTGAATGTTCATAAATAAAATAATAATTAAAATAAAATCATTGGCGACTGCTGATTGTGTTATCTGTTTATAAAATATTTTGACCGACCTTTCACCATTTTACTTGTTAAAATGTGCTTTTTGTTATCTAAAGTATATCATGCTGTAAATAGACAGAAGGTTATCATTTTGTAATTTAATGTTATTATGAGCTACTTAGTTATAAGCTATTTCTAATTATTTGTTTTTGAGTTCACTGATAAGATATATATTAATATTGAGCTGCGTGATTTATATTTTCTGAAGATTTTTTACAAATAGAGTAAGCCCGACTTATACAATCTAAATTTCATCGTAAATTAACGGAAAATAAACTAGTTTTCCAATGGAAAAGTGCTAAAAAACGCCTTATAAAACAAGTTTTTTATGTTATTTTTTATATTTGCATCATTTAATTTATTAAAAAGCATTTTTAATTTGAATTAGAAACTTAACTTAAAATTTTATTTTTGCTGTATTGGCAACATTGACATTTTGAAGAAAAAAGCAAATTCAGGTCAGACATATTGAATAATGACATTTGTTAACTTTACTCACATAATACTGAATAAATGGGCGTTTTTGAGAAAATGTAACCGTTAACATCGTTTCTCCAATTCTTCTAGTTATTTTCCTACAAAAAAACTATGTCCCCCGATAGTTTATAGTAGTAAAATTTGTAAATTAAAAGTACCGTGCAAGGAAAGAATTCATCTTTTTGTATCCGGAAAACCAACCTAATAAAATAAAATTTTTGGTTTAATAATGAAGCAATTCAGCATCCTTTAAAAACCAAATTTCGGGTTTCATAAGGTGCTTATTACGAAACGCAAATATAAAAAATATTTTCTGGTGTTGCAATGTATTATTATATCTAATGACATGTTTGAAAATCAAAATCTACATTTCCTTATATTCAAAAAACACTTTTAAATAAAATTCCGTGCAAGTATCAGGTAAGTGCTCAAAAAGGAAATTGTGATCCAAGAATTTACAATCAATTTGCACAAGATAACCTGACTATTTATGGATCCGAAGGTGTACCTATGTATTGTTATGTTGCTTTTATTGCAGAATGCACTACAAGAAATTAGGCACACCACATTTGCACTTACAACAAAATTATACCAACCAAATTGATTATTTCTTAGTTTTTAGATAGTCTTAGTTATATCGATGTAAATTTTCTGATTAGAATGCATACCCTGTTGTCTTTTAAATTTTGCATATAGACAAATAATGGGCGCCACTAACGGCACCACAAGTGCCAAACAAAACCTTTAAGTTTATTAGGACTATACTGAAAGTTTTGTTAAGATACGACAAGTGGTTTCGTCACAGTAAACTTTTTAGTTAATCTCGCGAGCTGCAAGAAAACGTATATCTCTTTTTGGCTTCTTCTTTACATGAAACCTCCCTAGAAGCTTATTGTCGGTTATTTTTAATTGTTGTATGTAATTTCATGATTAGTCATCATTGGCGGTTTTGTATGCGATTTATAAAATTCCACTGCCGAACAGACTCAAAATTCTGGGTCGCTAATTAAAGCCAGTCTACTTTTGTGCTTCCCTAAAAAATGGACTGTCCAACAGAAAATAATTTTTTTCACATTTAACTTTTAATGTAAAATTCTCTGAGTTGGATCATTTTATTGCCATTAAATGTTTTAATCTTGAGGTGTGTCACTTGTGCATTTTTTGGGTTTAACTGGTGCAAAGCATCCATGTATTTCCGGGACACTTCTGCTTTTGGTAGACCTGTCTTAGGATGGGCGCTAAGACTGGTGGGTCCATGTTTGAATTTCAAGAATCAGCAGAAAATGGTCTATTGGTGTGTATCATCGCCAAAAATAAAAATTAACTCGGCAAGACATTGTTGTTGAGATAATTTCCTTTAAAGGTAGTCAACAGTTTTTGCATACATATTTTCTTGACACAGACAACATGTTTTTAAAAACCCTCCAAATTAAAAAAATTATTGTGGCTAAAATGCTTGTCGTATCTAAACAAAACTTTCGATATAGTCCTAATAAACTTGAAGGGTTTGTTTGGCACTTGTGGTGACGTTGGTGGCGTCCCCTACTTGTCTATATGCAGAATATAAAAGACAACCCTCGTATGTAACTTTTTTAGAACTTCTTGCATCTTTAAGTGTTAAAGTATGTATCAGACTAAAAATTAAAGTTATAGGTGTACATTTCTTCCGCCCATGAAAGGAGTGGGCCGATGGGTCCTTTCGAAGATCATGGACCTAATAATGTAACCGGTTAATCCATGATCGGTCGGATGACCGGATGGTTTTATACGATATAACTTCTTAAAATTCTGTAGGAGGTTGTCAACTTTAATTTTACATCCAGTACATCCGAAATTAAATTTTACAGGTTTTAAAACCAAACAAGTTGAATGTGAAATTATCTTGAATGGTCTTGAAGATACTTTTAAGAAAATAATCTTTTTAAATTCAAAATTAAACGGGGGACCACTTGTCGGATTTTTAGCTCTAAAATAACGTTTTCTTTAGGACTTGGGTTTCAAATTCACAGATCTTCTAATCTGTGCTCCTAGAAGCTCGTATAAGTCATCTCCGTTGAGCTCCCGCCAATTCTACTAAATAGCACATCTACATGAGGGCCCCATCGTAAATTAAAACTAAATGTAGTTTTGAAAACTACAAAAATAGGGCTACAAACTTATTATGGTTTCATTTGAATTCGATATTTCTATGTGTCGAAAATTTGACTTCAAAAATCATTATACAATTTTTGTTTTTTTTTTCGACTACGGATACATTTTTTGGTTTTTATACATTACGTGGTCTATGCCAAACCATAATACGTTAATTTACCATGGTTTTTCAAACTTGTAAATGATTAAAATTGCAACTTACGTTTTTCCCTAATACAGGGTGTTACCAAATAAGTAGGAAAAAATTCAGGGGGTACTTCCTGAACTCATTTTAAGAAAAAAAGTTCATATGAACATGTGTCCGAAAATCCTTCGTTTTTGAGATACAGCTCCCCCAAAAACCCCTAAAAAATCAGTTTTTTCGTTATAATTTCGAAACGAATAATTTTTTCAAAAAATTTTAGAGGACCTATTTGATTTATCTAATTACTAGGAATATTTTCCTCTTTGTAAAATTTAAAAAAACGGGTTAATGGTGGGGGCCCTTAGGGGGCTGTAAAAAAAAAAAAAGTCAAAATCGGGCATATGTTTATAGGAACTTTTTTTCTTAAAATGGGTTCAGGAATTACCCCCTGAATTTTTTCCTACTTATTTGGTAACACCCTGTATAGATGTGCTCATTTAAAGATTTCAATGTAGAAAGAAAAACAGAAAAACAAAAGTACTATTTTACCATATTATTTTTATTATTTCTTGGACTCAGTACCACTTCTATGTATCACAAACATTACCCTAAATATTTTTAATCATAGTTATTGATGTATTACTCCGTATCTTTATATATTTTGTTGAAATTTAGAAAATAACTGATATTTAGGAAGATGACTTTTACGAACTTATGAGTGCACAGAACATCCCATTTATGAATTTGAAGCCCAAGTCTTAATAGATTTTTAAGTTTTTTTTAGCTTAAATTGTTTGTTTAAATTCGATCTGTTTAACGTTTTTCGCAATGTTTTAGCGAACAGTTAAATGCTTAATTAATAACATGAGTAAGTGCATAATTTTTTATCGAGTAAGTATGGTTTAAAAGTAATTGCTTAACTAGTCAGGAATCAAATGCATACAAATGAGTTTTTCATGTATATTATATTATTTACTTGATAGTAAAGTGTTAAGTAATAGTTACCTACTTTAAAAAGTTATGTTTTAATAATAGACGGAATGCCTTAGCTCGTTTAGTCAAGTGGTGCCCTTTTGTTACAATGTCACTTAAGGAACTTTTACATGTGGCTCCGTTCACCGGATATAGACACATACTTTGGGAGATATTTTACACCAGTGGCGTTCTTAATGACACTCTTAAAGCATGAAAAATAAGAAATTAAATAAATTTTTAAACGTACCTTCTGGGTGTCCCGTTGATTCGTACACTGAATTAACCACGTATTCCTTGAACCAAAATAAATAAGAAAACAAAATCTCTATAAACGAGTGTCTAAATAAAATCTCATACCCTTGGAGATATGCGGCACAAAAGTGCAAAACTTCAAACGTTCATACCTTAAAGACAACAGCACATTTTGGGTGTCCAAAAATTGGCGCATAAACGCGATGGTACATTCTTGGGGCATTCCTTGGGATTCCTGGATAACTGTTAAAAAAAATCCATCTGTTATATTAATTGAGGAAAATGTGAACAAAGTTGCATAAATTCGGCAACACAGTCTAGAAAAATACTTCTAAAAGTCCCATCTATGAGTCTTAATCATACACTTTGCATTAGATTTTATTGTGGTGAAATGGTTTAAGATAGACTGAAGCTTTGTATTAAACCATTATTTTCCTAAATATGTGCTCTTATTTTCAACGTATGAGCGTTCGAAGTTTTGCACTTTGGGACCTCATATCTCCAAGGGAATATGAGATGGATTTTTTAAACAATTTTCTGGGTGTTCCTAGGCATGCCTCAATAACGTACTGTCGCGTTTATGCGCTAATTTTTGGACACCCTGTATTATCGAAAAAGCAAAAATAGTTCAATTTTCTTACTATTTTGTTTCTCGATTTGTTTAAATACATAAAAAAATAAACAATTAAAAAAGAATAAAAACGCTCACATAACAAAAATTTCAATGAAACAATAATATACGCAAGTTTTGCAAATATCTATTATAAAATGTTTGTTATTGGCAAATACCACTCAATAAATATGTATGACATGATTTTTATTTGATAACGAGTACCTAGGTATTTTAAAAATAAATGTAACAGCAGCTTTTATTTATTTAAAACTAATAACTTGGCGCCAAAAAACATTTTCTGTTAAAATGGGGTCTTACCTTTTTGATGTCAAAAATTAGAATTGGTAGGAATCGAAATTTATAGACGGTAGAAGTTTCTCTTCGTACAAGTAAAATTTTAGTAAATATTTTGCAAATTTTAATTTGTGTTTTAAATAAATTTTGAACAAGTTTTGTTAAATATCTTTTAAATGAAAAACAACATCAAATTTTGCTGAATTTTACTCATAAAAATTATTAACTCCGGCACTGAGATTTAGAGTTCATTCAAATCCCAACATGTGGCCTGAACAAATGAAACATTGTGAGCATTCAAAGCCCACTTTAAATTTGCGAAATAACCATATTATCCAAAATGGGCCTATAAAGCAATTTTAGTACCTCATAAAATACATAAAAAAAACAAGTTTTAAACATTAAAATACAAATTTTGTCTCATTTAGTCATAAAACCAAAATGGGGACCTGGTCAAAATATCTCACAATTATTTGGCAAATTTTGTGGGTAAAAATAAGAAAAATACTTTTAATACTATCCATTCATGTTTTAAAAAAACCGCAGTCATCTATGAAAACTAGAACTTTTTTCTTTGAAAATTTGAATTTTCCACAAAGTTGGCATTATTTTTCAAATTTACTGACACTAAAAATTCAAAAATGCCAAAATTAATACGACAGTTACATAAAACAGGCGAAAAAATTGGAAAAAAGAAACAATTTTAGCTTCAGATGTGAGAATTTATAAAGAAAATTGTGGGCATTTTTGTAAAAGTGCTAATTTATCCTATGATACTTAAAAGGACTTCTTTACAGTGAGTACTTACATAAATAATTCCTATTTTGTGTAAACTTTTAAATGTTTTAATGATTAGAGCATTATAAAGTAATTTAATAAAATAATATATACTTCTGTATATGTTGAGACCATTATTTTTGATTTAGATGCCCTGAACATGTTTTTAAATGCATTTTTTAATTTTTCTGACTTTTCTTACATAACCAGCAAACACAAGTGACATTAGTAACAATAACAGGGTAAAATCTGTCACCCTATGGCTCGCCAACTCTGGTTTAAATAAATGGTGAATGGATAGTATACAGGAGTCAGAAAAAATCTTCTTTTGCTACTAATAATCATCAGTATGCAATTTCTAAAAAACCTGTTTAAATTAAAAAAATTAACCAATTTACGCGGCTCCCTGTAAGACGCTTCTGTTTTTTATTTTAACCTCGCGTATTATTTTTTTTTGAAATAAATTAAATGTAACCTAGAGTGATGCAATCCAGAGTCCAATTTAAAACAAAGCCTTAAGGAGTAACATAAATTTAAACCATGCAATAAATCTTATAATCCTTCCTGTTGATAATGTATACAGAGTGATTACAACGCAAGTTTGAACTTTTCATATTTAAACAGTTTTATTAAGAGACGGTAACATCCAACTGTCATCGATCTTACTTAGGGTAAAGTTGCCCAAATTGGAACATTTCTCTTTCTATCAATAAAGAACTTGTTTAAAAAAACTAAAACAGTAAGATAAGAAATATATAGATCTTTTGGTGCTACAAAATAAATATCATAAGATTTTTGACGTAATTTTTATAAATTCGTCAATAAACACTAACCACGCGCTGGAGGTACCACACTTTTTGTTAATACATAATATGCATGAAGCATAAATGACGTATGAATTTGGGTGTTTTAAGAAAACATGTTTTGATATTAAGTACTCTTCACAGATTTTTAAGTACCCCCTATAAAAAACGATACTCAGAATTATTAAAAATAGTAGATTTTAGTACTAAGAGTTAAAGTGATGCTTTGTGTGACGAGGCAGAAAGATTGTCTGGTGAGCGAAGCAAGACAGACAATTCTGCCGAGGCACACAAAGCCACTTTAACTCTGTGTAGTAAACGATACTTTTTCTTTAAACTTCTAAATACAATAGTTTTATAATAATAATTTACTTATTTTAGTTAACTTTTATTTATTTTAAAATAAACGTCATTAAAGTAATGCTTATTTGAAGTTTTAAGAAAAAAAATTGGTAGCGTCAGTAAAAGTTACTTTTACTGTCGCCGGCACTAAAAATAAAAATTCTATGATACAGTTCAGAAAAATGCTACTTTATGTTCGCCATATACGTCACAAGAGTGATGTTTTTTTGACGTTTTAAGAAAAAAACAATTGTCTGCAAGGTACGACAATTTCACCGACCAAAATAAAGTTTACGTTTTATTTTGTTTGTTTACTTTTAAAGTTAGTGCTTATTAAGCTCCTACCTGGTTTTGTGTACATAACTGAAATCATTTATGATATATAAATATTTTTTTTTACCCAAAATGCACATGTTTTTTTTTAAATAAATAAAGTACAGTAGTTATAAAAACCGTATACAGGTCGACAGTGGCATAAAAAAGTGTTATTTAGAAGAGGATATATTTACTGCAGAGGGTCCGGGGGGTAGCTGCCCCCCAAATAAACCTCCTCAGATAAAACACCCATAAATTTTGTTAAATGTGGTGATCGCTTAAGTTGGTTAAGTCGACACTCGTCGTATAGTTAATCATGGGCGCATGGGCCAACCTTTTTAATTCAATCTGCCTCGATCTAAAGACTTGATACATGCGCTTTAACGTTGTTAATTTCGCGAAAATTAGCAATCTATAAATTAGGCGCTAAGTTAGCATAAGTAAAGTAAAATTTTCGTTTTATAAATCGGGCTTTAGACAATACATTATCTTTAATAATTCACCCTGTATATAGTACAACAGTGTGTGCTAATGCAAGTACATAAGGCTTATAAATTAAATATTAAGTTCCTTATAATTTACAACCTCAATTTCAGATTTTAATACTTCTTGGCAACCTCTACGGTACCTATGTGGATTTATTTATTTTAATTATAAAATATTAGCTGGGTCAATTAGCATATTTTGACAATTAACATACCTGTTAGCTTAAATTCATATACCGTATCAGTTTCGTAGATGATATATGGATTTTTATAAGTTTTAATTATCCTGTAAGGAAGGAACCATGCCTTTTTATTATGGAAATTTTGTTTTTTCGTCTGGTGAATGTGCAACTGTGCAGGGTCGATTTTTTAGTAAGAATATTTAGAAATAACACTTTTATGATAAACCATTTTTAAAGTCTAGAAGCATAGAAACTGTGGTTATGTAGTGTTGGTTGCTTAAAATCAACAAAAAACAGTACTTTCTGGTCATTGGTCAGTGGGTTTATAAGAGTTAATTTTAATTAAAAATTGTGCTTACCAGCAACATGAATAAACAAAGCACATTTTGACATATTTTAAAGGTCGATTAATAAGCGTTTAAATACAGAATTTTGCCAATTTATAAGCACTATTTTTTTGCATTTTAAATTGTCAAGATACTGTATTTAATCGCTTATTGATGGACCTTTGGGATATTTCAACTTGTGCTTTGTTTATTTATGTTGTTGGTAAGCACAATTTTTAATTAAAATTAACTCTTATAAACCCACTGAGCAATGACCAGAAAGTGCTGTTTTTTATTGATTTTAGGCAACCAACATTACATAACCACAATTTCTATGCTTCGCGACATTCCTCGTTTAACAAAAACGGTTGGGACTCCAAAGATATGTGTCATATCACCTGTCGTTCTAAATGCCAACTAACATAACGTCATTATTCCCATACTTTTATTAAATATAACGCTAATATACCAAAATAATACAAGCAGCCGCTTTCAAACATTCAATGTACCAGCTAAAAGGTTTGTATAACATTTACGAAGTGTTTTACATCGTCAATTTAACATAATTAGGTTAAATAGTGCACAATGACTCATTCACAAAGGAAAGTCCGTGCATAAAACAAAATGCGGATTATTTAACACATCTATGGAAGTTCCTTTGTAAATGCGTCACTATGCACTTTTTTACCTAATTATCCAAAAGTGGCGATGTAAAACACTCTGTAAATATTATACAAACCTTTTAGCTGGTACTTTGAATGTTTCAAAGCAGCTGCTTGTTGTTTTTTGGTATATTAGCGTTGTTTTGATAAAAGTATAAAAGTAATAACGTTATGTCAACATCTTGAATGACGGATGTTTTAACACATATCCTTGGACACTACAATCAATTTTGGTACGAATATGGTCCATTCATTTCTAATTTATTCGCCTGCCTGAGAATATATTAGCAAAGGCAACTTTTTCTGAGGATTATATTGTAACTTTCTATCTGGTTTCTTCGCTATAAAAGCATGTAGAATAGGGAGCCGGACGACATCTTTACCTGACAGTATTAGAAATAAAAATAAACATCTAATGCTGCCCGGTAAGATGTAAACAGTACTCCTAGGTCTTCTTCCATATGGTACGGTTTTTGATTGTATCTTTTGGTATCCTATGGTTTCCATGACTAGTTTTAAGAATTGTTGCAACCAAATCCTTTTATACAATGCACTGTCAGCGTCTGAACAAGAAAATGTAGTTTATGAAGTGTTTGGTACGGTGCTAAAGTTAGTACTATATGGTTGTTAAATTATAAAATATGCACAGTTTGCTGTAAAAAAATCACAACATAATATCTTCTTTTGTTGTAGGTACATTGTATCATATTTTATACGATTTTATGGGTTTTTGTGAGAGTTTGAATGTGAATGTACCCTTTTATTGGTTGTCTTTGAAATATTATTACTTCTTAACAGTACCTACAAAATGTTTCAAAGTCAGAGCACTGCGGTTTTTTTTATCAAGTTGGGGTGTGATATTTAGCAAAGTTCAAAACGAGGGGCAAATCAGATGGGCAAATTGTGTACACTAATTCTTAACAAATTCTAAGCAAATTCTACAAATTTTTAACAAATTCTACAAATTCTTAACAAATTCTACATATTCTTAACAAATTCTTCACAAATTCTCAGCAAATTCTTAACAAATTCTACAAATTCTTAACAAATTCTAGAAAAAATGTACACTAATTCTTTCATTGAATTGCCCCTCGGTTCAAAATCTGTGCAAAAAGCCAATTTTCAAGTTTCTTACACTAAATACAGGGCGTCAAAAAATTGGCGCATAAACGCGACGCTACGTTATTGGGGCATGTCAAGGGATCCCTAGAAAAATGTTAAAAAAATCCATCTCATATACTCTTGGAGATATAAGGTTCCAAAGTGCAAAACTTCAAACGCTTATACCTTGAAGATAACACCACATATTAACGAAAAAATGGTTCAATACAAAGCTATAGTTTATCTTAAACCATTTCACCATTTGTTTATATTTTAAATGGTCGAGTTAGATTTTTTGAATCAATTTAATTTTACAAAATTCTTATGAAATGCATCTGACAACAATGTCAGTAAAATCTAATGCAAAAATGTATGATCAAGACTCATAGATAGGATTTTTAGATGTATTTTTGTAGACTGTGTTGCCGAATTTATGCAACTTTGTTCGCATTTTCCTCAATGAATATAACAAATGGATTTTTTTTAACAATTTTGCAGGAATTCCTAGGCATGCCCTAACAACGTACCATTGCGTTTATGTGCCAATTTTTGGACATCCTGTATAGTTTCAAGACTAACTTTGTAATGGCAGCTAAACGTCGATTGTAATTATAGAAACGTAACACGTAATTTAATTAGCCAATACTTTGTCAATTTGTTTTAAACATGTTGATGACTTTCAATTTTATTTATACACCCATCCACTTTTATTACTATTATTCTAGAGTTGGCTCAATGACGCGTCAAAACAAAAGCACGTCACTGTTCCCTGTGACGTCATTTGGCGCCAAATTCGAAAATACGTAAATCATACATATTAGGCTAAATTGTTTAATAACGTGTTATTTTAGGCAAAATGATGTCTAAATGAGTTTCTACAGATTAAAACGTTAAAATGTTTTCATTTAAACGCCCATTAAAATAAAAACTGTAATTTTGATCTCATTTACATAAGATGGAGATTAAAATAAGCTATATTGGTATATCGATGTCTGAATAAAATTTTAAGTAATATTACTACCAATGATCGTTATTTTAATGGTTAGTTTAAAATATAACTGTTTTTTAGATGACATTCACATCGTTATAAAGTTATTAATAGGTTAGATTCGGTGACTAAAATAAATGGTTTTTAGAAACAGATCTTCACTATTCACTTTGGTGACAAAAAATAAGCTGCTTTTAACCAAAAGAAATGGAAGTTTTACATACAGTGAGTTGCCTTTTTAAAAGTGGAAAAAAGTTCAGTTTTTTAAATAATTTTTTTAAGTTTTCAATTTATGTAGACATAAGTATAATAGGGTTATTAAAAAAAGAATGCATGTTTCTTGAGGTAGACGATTAAGAGATTAATCAGAGTTTCCGCTTATTAAATTTATTTTAGCCCAATTTAAATGGATGTTAACAATTTTTAAGTTGTTAAAATACTATAAAAGAATCACATGAATTATTTATAGTCTCTAACGAGAGTATTAAATATACTCCTAACCAGAGCAGATTACGAAGAAAAATGTCGTTAATTGTATGTAGTAGTTTTGATAACACGTGTATTTTTTTCAATACTTTTGAGATTTTTGTAATGTTAATCTAAGAGTATGGTCCGAATCAAAACCAAAATGGTTTGCTTGCGGTAACGTCAGGTTTTCTATGGTTCATTTTTGGTAACTGAAAAACATGGTTTCATTCAGACCAGTTCCTCACAAAAACAAATAAAATATTGGCAGTGGCCTTATTCATTTTACATATAAATTAGAAGTCCTTATAGATCCCTTCATAGATGTATTATTAAAAAAAGATGTAATTTGCTTTGTGCAGGCTATCGAGTTGTTTAAATTTGAAGCCCTCCATTTTATACTACATATCTAGTGTTTTTACATTTCTTAGGTTGGAGGTTGCCACCACTGCTTGTCATGACATGACATTGTCAGCCGTTTGATATAGAAATCGGGGGTTTACAGTTTACATTTTATCAAAAATTGTGCGTTTTCGTGTTGTTGTGATTTAATAAGCCAAAAACACAAACTAGGATATGAGTTGCTACGTAAAAAGTTGGAAAATTAGAAAAAAACGGATCTTGAAGGTATTTACGTTTTAAATTTTTTTTTTGCATTATCAACTTGTTGGGTATTTTTAGAGTATAAAAATAGCCAAAACATGTCGATTTTGCGTTTTAGACAGTCTGTAGCCTTCCATAAAACGTTTTATTTATATTTAATTAATATGAGGCAATAATTTAAAATTCGCGGGCATAGAATAGTATAAAATGGCGACCATCAAAATTTTTCAAAGCTGATCAGCTGATGTTTTATCTATGGTTATTCTAGATCTATGGATCCCTTACTTCTTTCTGACGGGTTCTTTGCTGCTATTGGTTAAATAAAACATTTACATGTCATTAACGTCATGTTTAACCAATAGCGGCAAAGAAGTTGGCAGAGAAATGCTGCGTGTAAGACTACCATGCAGAATATAAAAAATTGTAATATAATATCATCATTTTCTGACATTTCTTCTTCCGAGACTCTACTGCGCATGATCTAACCAAAGTCACTAAGCTACGATCACTCTGGTTCGCTGAAACTCACTAGGTTTTTCAGGAATGGTGTTCCGTAAATACACATTGGGTAAAAACCAATGCCATTCGGACCACAAAACAGAAACCTAGGTTAAAAACCAGGCCATTAGGACCATACTCTAAGTTAATATGTTTTGGAAGAACACTGTATACAATAGCCTCTAAAGCAACGTAATATTTATGCAGACGTTCGATTCATAAATTTAGATATCCAAGCAGGCTTAAAATTCTTTCCTCGTCAACGCCCCAGACAAGTGACTCCAGATGTTTCTTTTTCTTGGGTTCAACTTGTTCTTAACTCTTGAGTCATCTTTTACTTTTGGTCTTTACCATTCACTAAACCACTTACAAATTCGAAAGAAAACCCATAAGAGGTCAACTGAGAATGCAATTTTGACATTTTTTGAATTTTATGTCGCATTAATTTATGGCAAATGGATAGGTAATCAATGTTAGGCATGTTAGTTATGGGTAAAAGAATGATATAGGATGCTATAACTCGTGAGAAAATTAAATTTGCGACACGAGCCGAAGGCTGAATTGTAATTCATTCTAAAAGTTGTAACAGCCTTATCTCGTGAGTAAAGTACCATGCATTTCCTATGACAAATCATATAATTTATTTCTGTAAAAAGCATGAACGTACTTATGTGGAATAATTACTGTTATCAGAGTCTTTAGTTTAGTTTAGAAAAAAACCTAAACAGAAACCCTAATATGCAAAAAACGTTGATGCATTATTTAGGTAAAATCACCAGACTTAGTTTCGTTTATATCTACAAATTCAAAATCGTAAAATTTATCGTCTACACACGTTGTAGTAAAACAAAAAACAACAAAATGGCAAGATGGAACATTTGTTAACACTTCGGTGCAACTGCGTTGCTTGGCAATGGCAACAGTTTATAGTATGTTTTTTGAACTTAAAAAATGGCAGCTCTTAATATATCTTGTCTTGTACTTTTAACTATTTTAGAATACAAGAAAAATTTAATTTGGCTAAAAAGAAAAATACTTATGTCAATTGTCCATACAATCAGTTTAAAATTGTGGCTTCTCAACACAGTCTAAGTAGAGGTTTAAATTTGCATCATGGTTGCCAACGTGTTTACGAAATTTTTAGGTTAAGTCGCTTTTGTACAAATCAGTGACCACGTGGTAGGATTTTTACTCTACGCATAAATAATACCAATGTTTCTGAGTTAATAATTAATGAGCATAAAAATGGAATTCTTCTTTTGCTATTCATTTACAGTTTAAAAAAACAGAGTCACCTATAAAAACTAGAATCTTTTTCTTTGATAAGTTGAATTTTCCACAAAGTTGGCATAACATTTCAAATGTACTGTCATTAAAAATTGAAAAATGCCAAAATAACATGTTACATAGAACAGGCGTAAAAATTGCAAAAACAATTTTTGCTTGAGGTGTGAAAATTTATAAAGAAAATTGTAGACATTTTTGTAAAAGTGCTAATTTATCCTATGATACCCAAAAGGACTTAACAGTGAGTAGTTACATAAATAATTCCTATTTTGTGTACACTTTTAAATAGTTTAATGATTAGTGCATTATAAAGTAATTTAGTAAGGAAATAAATACTTCTGTACATGTTAAGACCAATTGATTTTGATTCAGATGTCCTAAATATGTTTTTGAATGCATTTTCTAATTTTTATGACTTTTCTTACCAGCAAACCAAGTGACGTTAATG
Source organism: Cartodere bifasciata (assembly GCA_963920755.1). Classification (NCBI taxonomy): domain Eukaryota; kingdom Metazoa; phylum Arthropoda; class Insecta; order Coleoptera; family Latridiidae; genus Cartodere; species Cartodere bifasciata. The sequence goes on along the minus strand of OY987196.1, from coordinate 3,514,353 downwards.
ACAATATACAGGGTAAAATCTGTCACCCTATGGCTCACCTGCTCTGTTTTTTTTTCTAAATTATGAATGGATAGTAGACATAAAACAGAGGCTATACAAAAACATTAATATTTTGCTTTTGCACTTTTAATTAGGTTGAAATTCAAACCTATTGGTGTAATTTGCCATGGTTGATAAACGAAAGAAAAATTACTGAATAAAAAGATGATTATTAACTTGATTATTTATGAGATGATTAGAAATGCACGCCAAAAAGGTAAGTAATGAAATAAATACTACAAAAAAACAGATTCCATGAACGTTTTAAAATCGTTATTTATAAAATACTGGTTCGACTGGAAAGTCTCTTAATTATGCTTATTAGGGTGTACTCAACTTCTAGGTAATTTAGTTCTACAACTTATATTATATTAAACATGCATTATAGTGACCTTGTAAGGTGACAAATTTTATATAGAAATTGCTAAGAAGTAAATCAATTTCTTTAGACTTTGATTTGGCACTTTATTTCCATAACTGTAATGGTGTTTGTTTATAGCCAGATATGTAGAAATTTTAATGATAGAATGTTAATGTAAAGTGATAAAAAACTAATTAAGCAGCACAAAATACATTTCACCTACAAAAGTTTGGTAATTAAGGTGAACTAGAAGATTTTACTGACGTTTCTATATTTTTTAAGTTGTAAAAAAATAAAAAAAGTTTGTCTTAGTTCTGGGTTCGAACTTAGGTCCTTTAGGTTGCCAATTCAATGCTATTTCCACGGAGCTATCTTTGCCAATTTCTTCACTTATGATAACGAAGTTTTTTTTTTTTAAATAACTGGTGGAAATGTTATTTTGTACTTATTGCAATGTGGTGTGTAATTTAATAATTTGTTTTAAATAATTGTTCTAAAATGCAACAAATTAAGTGGCTTGAGAATTTCTTTTAACTTAAAACATACTACAGCAACATTTTATTCAAAGTTAAACCAAAGCTTTCTTTATTGAATAATCAAAGAAACTATTTTGTTAATCTTAAGCACCTTATAAATAAAATAATTTATTTAAAAGGTCATCCTGAATTTTAGAATGGGCCCTACCGAATTTCTACTTATCATAGTTAATGGCTAGTGCAATCATTATGAAATGATAGAATTTTATGTAAATGCATTAAATGACGTGATACTAACCTGTTTTTAAGAATTTTAATTACGTGAATTAAACTTTGAATCAAAATATTTTTAAAGAAGAAACTGTTAAATTAAAACTTAATTTAGACCGATTTAAATGCATGGTATTATCATTTTGTAACTTCAACCGTTGATCAAATTAACGCCTAATAAGCTAAGTGCTTAAGGTCAAGAGAAAAGTTTTTAAAATTTAAATTTGGCGCGCTGTGACGTAACACAGTGTTTCACCAATCAGACGCAAGGTATTTAATTAATTTAATCAAGTAGGCCAGATGAGACAATTCGACAAACAGTTACAAATGCGCATACTTATGCCAAATAATTTATTGTTTATGAAACAATAGCACTAAATTACAATATTAAAATAAAAATGAATAAAAATACTTGAGTAAAGTAGTCTATTTAAATATTAAACAATGCATCATTTGGCATAAATGTGTCAAAAGGTTAGACCATTGTATTTTTATTAAGAATTGAAAAGTTAAATAAATTATGAATAGGAAAAAATTGGAATAATCGACTGCATTTTAAGTTTTGTCGCATTCTCTAATTTCAAATGCATAAATATTTTAAAATTGGAAACAATCTAAGAATAATTTTACTGTAATTTAAGCAAGTTAAAGTTATATTAAGGAATTGTAAGCCCTTGGGAATGGAATTTAAAATAATTTATTTGCACGTCTTAAAAAAGTTAATGCAAATTTAAAAATAGTTTTATTGGTGCTAAAACAATGCGTTTAAATATAATTAAACAAAAAAAAAATAAAACTCAATTAACTTAAAAGATAAAAACTTACTTTTAAATGCTGTTGCTTCTGTACGTTTTTATTGCTCACACAATAATATTAAAAACTTATTTAAATAAGTTAAGATGTAGCCTGTAGGTACACACTTTTGAAGTATATTTTATTTTACCGTCGACGATCACAGAACATAAGCGAGAGACACGCTGTAGAAACGAGGATCGTGAATCAACTGTCACATTTTGGGTGATACTCAACTTACGATTTGTAGTGGCGCCGGCGCGTCACTCCGAAATAACCAAGTGGGGCATCAGGGGCCAATGTTCATTCGATAAGCCTTTTCAGACTCAAAATCACTTTCTTGAACTCAAAATGACCTTTTAGAACGTTGGTCTTGCAGTTGGCGATAACAATGTAATAAAAGTTTTTGAAAATTAAATTTGTTTGCTATCTTGTTTGTAAATTAATAAAATATAAACAAAAAATTGCTTATTAAAATTTGAAACTTTTAAACGAAAAGATTGAAAAATTCAAAGAAATAATAATAGTTTTTGAATTAAGTTTTATAAGCAAGTCTTTATTTACGAGTTTGTTAAAACACGAGGGAAGAAAAATGTTTATAAAACGTGTCACGAACTATACTTTTTCTGCGACCCCAAAATCAAACAATATCGAACTTTTTAGCAGAAAATAATTTCAGCTTAAATAGAATTTAGGTTAGAAAAAACATTTAAGAAGTAGAAATGAAGATACATGCTGTAATATTCAATAAACGGTTATGCTAAATCAAGATCCTACCTCTGCTGCACTAAATACTGTCTTAAATCATAAAAATACTCCAGAAACAACTAAAGGCCGATTTATACAACGTAAATTTCACTTAACTTCCGCTTTACTTTGACGTAACTTAACCGAAAATTAAATAAAATACATGGGAATGTATTGACAAATTTATAGTTAAGTTTAGCGCTACTTTGCTGATTCATTTAGCTTTAAGTCTTATAAAGTCGTACTAACTCGAGATTCGAGCTTGGTCATCATGCGCAAAATTTGCAAAAATGAGATATTCACCCTTATTGTCAAAAGTAGTGATTACGGAATATCGTTTCGTACGATACCTGGTTAGGTCTTCTTATGTAGGTGTTGTACGAAGCGATATTCCGTAATTACCGTCCAGAATTGTCAGAAGTCGCGAGTTTAGACACATGCGCTTAACTGATCCCAATTTCACGTAACTTTGCAATCTGTAAATTAGGCAAATTTGTTAAGTTAAGTGGAAGTGAAGTTACGCCGAAGTAAAGTAAAAGTTACGTTGTATAAATCGGCCTTAACAGTTTTAGTTTCAACACGTTTTTTAGCAGACTTGTTAACACCCGTAAAAACTAACACTAACAACATTTGCAATGGCTTTAATTTTTAAGAAATGTAAACATATACTTAATTTTGCAGTAACTTTAATTAGAATCAATTTTTATTAAAAGAAGACACCAAATTATACGTTTTTGACAACTAAAATAAATACAAACAATGTCATTTATCATTTTCTACGAGCAACGCCAACTTTGGCCCGTGGGTAAAGAAAAGATCTTGTTGCAACTTCAACCCGTGGGTAAAGTGCAATTTTATCCACGGCTTGCAAGACATAGCTAAAAAAATGCTTTAGATATTATCAAGTCGTGAGATAAGTGTCATCTTACGCTATTTTAAATGAAAATGTAAACGATGCTTAATGGTCATTCCACATTTTAAAGCCCGTTTAACACGAGCCAGCTTTTATAGCTCCACATTGCTAATAAATATTTTTATAAAATCATTTACAGTTATAAAGATTTATAACAAGGTTCTCTTTTTGTAATAAAAACTAAAAACATAACGAATGGTCATGGTTTCAAGCAAATTTACATTGGAGACAAGGTGCGTATCGCACCTATACTAGTTTATATCTTCGCTAGTAAAATTAAAAAAATTCAATGGCACGACATAGTGACAGTTAAAATATTTTATGACCATCTAGTTCTACTTAAAATTCACATAATTTGAAATACAGTTTAATAAAAGAATACGCATTTTAATAGCCTATAAATTAGTTTTTGGGTTCTCACTCCAAAAAAATTGCAACAAAAACAATAAATAAACATTATCAACAAAAATGATCAGAATTTATGCAAAAAAAAACCGTCATAACAAATCACTATAGACCGTTTGGTGTGCTTGTTGTTCGTAATTTTGAAAGCTCCGAAATTAGAAAAAAATATCCTGCTTAATTTAAAATTCAAATGTTTAACGAGGAATGTCGCGAAGCATAAAAACGGTGGTTATGTAATGTTGGTTGCCTAAAATCAACAAAAAACAGCACTTTCTGGTCATTGCTTAGTGGGTTTATAAGAGTTAATTTTGATTAAAAATTGTGTTTTCCAGCAACATAAATAAACAAAGCACATATTCTAAAGGTCCATCAATAAGCGTTTAAATACAGAATATTGGAAATTTAAAATGCAAAAAAATAGTGCTTCTAAATTGCCAAAATTCTGCATTTAAACTCTTATTGATGGACCTTTAAAATATGTCAACTTGTGCTTTGTTTATGTTGCTGGTAAGCACAATTATTATTTAAAATCAACTCTTATAAACCCACTGAGCAATGACCACAAAGTGCTGTTTTTTGTTGATTTTAGGCAACCAACATTACATAACCACAGTTTCTATGCTTTACTACATTCCCCTTTAATTTAAATTTTCGCGACAAAATTATTTTACACCTATACTTGTTAATTTAAAAAAAATCATAACAAAATTTTACAATCAAACAAATCTTAAAATTGGACACTTTTATTAAACCGTTTATTTACCATTTTTTCATTCTTTATGCTAATTCATCTATTTTAAATAATATGCTAAACAAACTTACTTAGGACGTTTTAAATTTTACTTAAACAATATGGTTATCTACCTTATATTTTACTTTGCTATTCATTTTGAATAATTACACGAAATGTTAGTTTTTTTGTTTAGTTTAATGAAATGACCGACTCGACTGAACCCAGGTACCTTAACGTATTTAAAAACAGTGGTAATTACCATAATATTACCATAAAGTGTCAAGTTTAGGCATTATAAGTTAAAGTTCGATTCTATCTTTGATAGGTCTTTTGTATTCTGAATTTTTAATACTTTTAATGGAGAGTTTATACAGCGTCTTTACCCCAACTTCTTTCCCCTTTACCTCATAGTCTTTACCTCCGAGTTCACCTAATTGAAAATTATGGTTTATACAACTTTAGCTCTTACCTCTAAGTTGGATCAAGATACATAACCTTCCTAGTAATATGTTTTTACTCCTCGCATAATTTGTTGTTTAAAATTGACCTATAATCACTATTTCACCCATTTTTATTTCAAAAACTTATCACAGAATTAAGCAGTTTGTTTATTTTGACATTTTTAAGGTTAGGATACATGGCCAACTTTATGCAGGCCCACGCATTTTACACCTGCATCTACCTCGCGGTTCTTTTTAGATTGTTTGCATATTGTTTAGTATCCGTCAGACGTCAAAAAACTATTGTCTAAAACGTCAAAAAAATACTGCGAGGTAAATGGAGGTCAAGGTGTTAAGTGCGTCGACCTGTAATAACGTTGGTCCCGTTAGAATAACATATTTTATTAGCCCAGGTAGTTCAAATGTTAAATACGTAGTTTAAATGTTGATTGCGTAGTTCAAATGTTACTGCAAAGAAATCTTACCTTTTAGTCTGTAACCTAACCATAAAAGATAAAATAGTTGAGGTAAAGACTATGAGAGACGGAGGTAAAGATTTTCTGTTTGAACGCCAAATGATATTTACACATATTTATCTTAGAAGACTATGAGGTAAAGGGGAAAGAAGTTGGGGTAAAGAAGTTGTGTAAACCGTGCTAACAGTTCCAACAAAACTTTGGACTAGGTAAGTGCGCTCGTTAACGCTCGCTTCTTAATTTGGCGGGTTGGTCAATTTTAGATTTTAGTCCATTTTTGTTAATTATTTTGAAACACGCTGTATAATGCATAGTCATTTTTTATGTAATGAAAGTGGTAATTGTTTTTTATAGGCACGGTAATATTTCGTGCTTAGTTGCCTTGCATATGGGGCTAAAACGACATTCTTAAAGATATTGCAAATATGTCCCATAAATCTAATAATAAGTCAAGTGGAAAACTAATTTACGCACCTCCACAATATCCACATATATTTGTATTAAGATAAAGTACATGAGTGCACCTAGAAGTTCAATTATTACACTTACTACACTTAAATTAGTCACATGTTATTATTTTCCTACTGTACTGTACTATATTTAACTAATGGCGCTTAACTAGTATGAAAATGATATATTAAAATAAATTAACTTATTACAACTTTGTCAGGTAATCATAAAAGATTTAATTGCAATTTATTTGACTCTTCGCAAGGCCAGTACAAAGCAATCGGCACATACAGGATGTCCAAAAATTGGAGCATAAACACAATTGTACGTTGTTGGGGATTCCTGAAAAATTATTAAAAAAAATCCTTTTGTTATATTTATTGCGAAAAATGGTACAAAGTTGCATAAATTCGGCAACACTGTCTAGGAAAATACATCTAAAAATCCCATCTATGAGTCTTGATCATACACTTTTGCATGAGATTTTATTGAAATTGTTGTCAGCTTCATTTTATGAAAATTTACTAATATTAAATTGATTATAAAAATGTAATTTAACCATTTAAAAGATAAACAAATGATAAAATGGATTAGGATAGACTGTAGCTTTGTATTAAACCATTTTTTTCGTTAATATGTGCTGTTTTCTTAAAGGTATAAGCGTTCAAAGTTTTGCACATTGAGACCTCATATCCCCAAGGGTATAAGATTTCTTTTAACATTTTTCTGGGGATCCCTAGACGTGTCCCAACAATGTACCGTCGCGTTTATGCGCCATTTCTTGGACGAAGCCCTCTTATTTGCGTACATCCAATATGCGTACATTCTAAAATACTATCCAATTCGCGTACATTGTCATTAAGTAAGCGTTAATCCGTTTACCTGCAGTAAGAAAAGGATTATCATTTAATTTGAGATGTTTATGTGCAGAAGGCAGTAATAATATTTTATGCTTTTATTTACTATAAAGATCAAATAATTTTAAACTACAACTACTTTCTGATAATGTGTTGATACATTTTTTACATAACAACACCTAGTAATATGTCCTTCAGTGTAATGCACACAATTTTGGACGCACTGCTAGGCACCGACATAGCTAGAGTTTATATTTTCATTTTAGCAGCAAAAATTAACCTAACCTACCTAACCTAATGTCCCCCAGTGAAAAAATGTCCCCCAGTGCTTTCATAAAATTCAGTCGAAAACCCTGAAATTCAAAAAAAAAATATGCATATTGGACTTTACCCAGGTAAAAAAACTCACTACCTCTAACCTTTCCGTTTTTGACCATTTAGGTACGCAAATTGGGTATGTACGCAAATTGGGTGTACGCAAATAAGAGGACACGTTCTTGGACACCTGTTTATTAAAAAAAGTGCTTGCCTAAAAATAAAAATTGCCCTTTGTGTAATATCTTCTGTGGTCATAATGAACAATGAAGAAACAAAAATATCCTACTTATAATCAAGGGGACATTAGGTATACAAATCGCCGCTGCCCGTCGCTCGCTCGACAATTTATAAATAGATTGGCAAATGTTATTGACTCGTTATACTTTTATTTTCATACTTGTGTACACAAAATAAGGTAAGGTTCAATTTCAAAAAAATACGCGACAAAATAACCCACCATTGCTTCCGAAAAAACTACGTCCATTTTCGCGTCCTCAAATAATGTGACGTCCCCAAGTTTAATTTTAGTAACAAAAAAATGGACCTACGTAAATGCAAAATGATTTTATATTATACCTACACAGTAAACTGTAGTTACATCGGCACGCCCATCGTTTTATACCAGGCAATTATCGTCATTTTAAAAAGTTGTTGCTTTGCTTACCTAAGTTGAGGTTTCGTCGGAAGCTATTCTTATTTGGAGTCTACTACGTGATTACGAAGATACCGTATAGTGAGAGACGCTATCTTTTCTTAAGAGCGGAAAGAAAACTTTCAAGTTTTTTTACAACTGTGCCATTAACTAGTTTTTACATAATTTTCGCCCACCTTTAGAAATAGATTTCATACCTATAATGAATTAAATTGAATTAAACCAAGAATATAATTCATAGTTACGCGTAGGGTCTTAATTATTCAATTACTGAGAGTCTTTTTATTAATTAATTTAATTAATGTAGGCATACACACTCTCACTAGGTGGTGTACTGGGTGAGTCATACTTATGCATAATTTCACAAGAACGAAGTTAAATTTATTAATGTCCAAGGAAAAGGCAGTTTTTTGAATAAAAATGTCGGTATTAAAAAAAAATGCAAGAGGTCCGAATAGTTAGCAATGGTTTAGTTGCGGTAACGTCAGGTTATCGTTGGTTCATTTTTGGCAACTCAAAAACTTTGTTTCATTTGAACCAGTTTGACACTTTGACCGTCTAATACACACGGTCAACTCCTACGTCACAGATCCGCATTGGAAAACTTTTTTTTTTAGCCACTTTTTTAGAACAATATTTTGAGAAAATAAAAGGCTTTCTAAGAGAACCCTTGGTATAAAAATGTGCTATAATGTCTTAAATTCTATATTTCAAGTTTAGTTTATTGTGAAACTCTATAATATACATTTTATGTGTTAATTTTGTGCACCCTCCAACATGTGAATTTATAACGCAAATTGCTTGAGAAAGCAACCATATCAAGAGGTCTGGTAAGTACAATTCGGTACCATTGTAAAATTAACATTTTTTCTATTACCTAGAACAAACCATACCCCTTGAAATAGTTGCTTTCTCAAGCAATTCGCGTTTAAAGCTGACATCTTGGTGATCATCATATCAGATTAATAAGTGATTTTTTAATTCTTGCGGTAGATTCTCGGGTTATTTTAAATTAAAATATCGTAAATAAGATATAAAGGAACATTTTTACACCAATGGGACCTTAATAACTCTCTTATTTTTCGTAAAATAATGTTTTAAAAAAACCAATGTTGGAAACACAGAATAAGAAAAAAATTACCATTTTCTTTGGTCCGTAATGTTGGTTGCCTAAAACAATTTCACAGATAGTATTTTAATGCACTTCTGTGAACTGTGACGTAGGGCTTGACGGTGTCTATTGATACTTTTAGTTTCATGCAAATGTAGTTCTTTAACAATAGCTTATTTTCCAGTTAGATTTACTTATAATGATTAAAAGTTATTTGATAAGGAAGGGTAGGTGAATGTACCCCATCATGCACCACACCCTTGAAGATCGATGTGGTCACGCCTAGAAAATAGGAGCGGTCAATGTTTAGCTACTGGTTCTTTGTACAGAAACATAACACTTTGTCAACCTCGAAATAATGCTGCTTACAAAGTAGTTTTAAGTCCTTTTAGCATCATAAAAATGTAGGCATATTGGCCCAACTCACGCATACCATTATACCTTTCTTAAATATATACAGGCTATCACAAACGAAGAAGCTTAGAGTATGGTCTCAATGGTATGGCCTGGTTTTAACCTAGGTTTCGGTTTTGTGGTCAAATCGCAAAATACTATCCACTCACCATTTATTTAAAACCGAGTAGGCGAGCCATAGGGTGACAAATTTTACCCTGTATATTGTCATTAATGTCACTTGTGTTTGCTGGTTATGTAAGAAAAGTCAAAAAAATTAAAAAATGCATTTAAAAACATGTTCAAGGCATCTGAATTAAAAACAATGGTTCTAAAATATACAGAAGTATTTATGCACTAATTTTTAAACCATTAAAAAGTTTACACAAAATAGGAATTATTTATGAAAGTAGTCACTGTTAAGAAGTCATTTTAGGAATCATAGGATAAATTAGCACTTTTACAAAAATGTCTACAATTTTCTTCATAAATTCTCACAACTCAAGCAAAAATTGCTTCGTTTTTCCAAGTTTTACGCCTCTTTTATGTAACTGTCATATTAATTTTGGCATTTTTGAATTTTTAGTGTCAGTAAATTAGTAATGTAATGCCAACTTTGTGGAAAATTCAACTTTTCAAAGAAAAAGGCTCTAGTTTCCATAGGGACTGCGGTTTTTTTTAAAACATGAATGGATAGTATTTGGCGTTAACATTTGGGGCTTTCTCGACATCTGAGATGACGAATCCATTCGCGTTTGGATTCGATATCGGCCAATCAAAACGTCTCCGTGAGTCACGGAGAAATCACGAAATCGGTTTGATTGGCCGATATCGAATCCAAACGCGAATGGATTCGTCATCTCAGATGTCGAGAAAGCCCCAATTGTAATTGAGAAAATGTAGCTTAAATACAAACTTCAAAAAGTAGGTATACCTAACTTTTCTCACGTTTCCGTGCGTATAATTTCTTTTTGATTAATTGTTACATTTTTTCAACTGCTTAAATAATTATTTAAGCTTGGTTTTTAGTGTATATTTCCAAATCAGTGGCTGATAACAGGCTTAAAATATAACGATTTGGTTTAGGTTAATATCTTTTTTGACATTTACCCTTGATAAACTATCTCATATCACCAGTTTAAAATAGATATCAGTCATAAAATGAAAGAAATAAGTTAAAAGGTCTTCAGATAATATGACGTCTTATCTCAAAGCCCCTATATTTAAACAAGTACAACATTCTAAATAAATCAATAAATTAAATACGAAAAGTGATAAAATCGGTATAGACGGAACAATCTTTTATTTGATTTTGAGATGGCCTTATTTGCCAAGCAACTATCTATTTAAGAAAACATCGAAAAGTTTGCACGTTTGTCGTACTCTTGTTAAATGAAAAGGTAATTTTTTAGGTGTTGTACAAATAAGGCAAGGATGGATCCAAACCACATCTCAAATTGATGTCTTTAATAAGTGACATACATCGCTTCATATTTTCCCGTTTTTCAGCAAACTGGTTCATTAAATGATCAAACCAGTCGGCTCAGTTTTGTAATTAAAGAAAGTCACACTGATGATGATGATGATGATACAAAATATACGTTGGAAGATGTATTCTTTACTTTTATAGGGCATAGACTCAGATACAGAATGTGCCAAAATATGATATTTTAATATTTCGACAAAAATTTATTTTGGACTAAGTGCGCTCGTGATGCTCGCCACGAAATTAGGCGGGTCGGTCGATTTTAAATTTTAGGACATTTTTTGGTTTTATAAGCTTTAAAATTACCACCAATACAAATTTAAAATTAAGTCTGAAACATACTGCATAAAACAGTATCGCAGCCTCTCTAAGAAAGAAGTTTGCATTAATTTGCAATTGAAAATAAAATATGTAGAAATTTGTTTTTCTGGATGTTCTGGTCAATGCTTTCAAAGTTTTTATTTTGTAAATTAATGGAGCGTATTTGTACAAATATTGGTTGGGGTCACCTAGGAGATCTGTCATACCACCCGTCGTTCCAGATGCTAACTGACATAACTTTTGAATTTTATATTTTTATCAAATATAACGCTAAAATACCAAAAAACAACAAACTGTCGGTTTAAAACATTCTACGTACCAGCTTAAAGGTTTGTATAATATTTAGAGAGTGTTTTACATCTTTAATTCTGTATAATTAGGTAAAAAAGAAAATTATGACTCATTTACAAAAGGATTTCCGTGAATGTTTAAAATAATCCGCATTTTTTTTTATGCACGGATTTTACATTAAAAGTACCTTTGTAAATGAGTCATTATGCCTTTTTTACCTAATTATGAAGAATTGCAGTTGTAAAACACTCCGTAAATGTTATACAAATCTTTTAGCTGGTACGGAGAATGTTTTAAACCGGTAGTTTGTGGTTTTTTGGTATATTAGCTTTATATTTGATAAAAATATAAAATTCAGAAGTAATGTCAGTTAGCATCTGAAACGACGTGTGGTATGACAGATCTCCTAGGTTACCCAATCAATTTTCGTAGGAAAACGCTCCATTATTTACACATTTTTGAAAAAGTTGATAATAAAATGTCAACGAACTTTGCAAACCACTTATGGTGCTTTTGCAATGTTTGCTAACTTTTCCTAAAATCGATAAATCAATCGTTTTCTTTTTAATTGTCCACGTTGAGCAATTGACATATGTTTGAATCTTTTATATTTTCTATTGTTCTTGCTTTTTATCAGTATTCTTAAATCTTAAGCCGCGTTATTTTCATCTCTTGTTAAACAGACTCTTTGTTAAAGATCCTGTTAAAGTCACCTTTAAAATCTCCAGCTAAAAAAATGCTTTGAAAATTACTTTACAATATTTTTAACCAAAATTAATTTTATAAATAAATTATTGCTGATAATATTTAACAAAGTTAAAATATAAATAATTTAAAGGTGACCCTTGGGCTCAAGGAGATAAATTCAAACAAAAATTTTATAATTGAGAAAAAGATTTTATTATTTTGTATTAATACAAGTTTTGTAACAAGATTAAGTACTGCACTCTTAAAATTAATATTATAAATATATTAACAATAATTAGATATAATTAATAACTTTTTGAATAACAAATATTTGCATAACAATTAAAAATAGGTAATTTTTACAAAAAACATCAGTATCAAAAAATTGGTTAAAATTAGAAAATAGTTGGAATGAATTTTCTTTTTTCATAAGGTTGATTTACGCAAAAAGTCAGGTAATTATAGGTACAGTCTTAACAAAAAAAAAATAAAACATCTTAACCTTCAAAGAAGAGTGTTTCATTTTTTTGTTATTTGACTGTACCCAATAAAATGTTGAAAAACGAGTGCAGTGTATATTTTTTTCAAATGCTCGATATTTTTACTGCTTTATTACTTAAAACTCTTGTTGTTTTATTAATTCTAATAGTAGTAATATTAAGTTTTTTTGCCGTAAAATTTTCGATTGTTTTGAAAAAATATTCGTGCATTTGAAAAAAATATTGAAGATTAGGTACTAACTATTATAACAATTTTAATAAGATAAGAATGAACAATAAATAGGTACTGTGCAACTAATTCTATTCATTTTATTGTACTGATTATTTTTTTGTATAGTTTGTATATATTTATATTTTTTAATATAACCAGTACGTCTTCCTATTCTAAGAAATAGTCAAAAATTTATCTAATATTAAAACTACTAAAATGTTTTATAATGTAAGTAAATAGTTGAAAATTTTAAAGCTGAATATAGTAATTTATGTTTTTTTTTCTTCACTAAAATATTTGCTATATTATATTTATATATTTTGAATATGTTTAAATACACTAAATAGGCGCGTTAATGTTTAAATTTCAAATAATACTAACATCAAACGTTAATTAAACAAAAATTGGGACAACAAAGATTTTAAAACGAATTAAAATTTGAATCTACACATATAAATTTTTTATAACAAAAAAAAGAATATTAATTTTCGATATTTATCTTGGTGTTAATAATTTCAAATACTTTTTTTATGTACAATTCCACACATTTGTCTTATTCATAATATTTATAATAATGGTTAATATATTACGTAAAAGTGCATTAAAATTCTAGAGATTGTTAAAAATTTTGATTGTATATTTATGATAGTATGGAAAGTTATTTTTAATAAGAATGTTAAAATATTAAAAAGCTATCAATGATCGATGAAGCTTTGATTTTTAATAATATGGAGCTAAGAGAACTTTTAAAATCGTCTTTTGAAGGTCGTTTTAAAGGTAACCCTGATTTTAAAACTTTTCCATTTATTTTATTGCATAGAGTGTACTGTATTCCTTTTTAAAAGGATAACGAAAAAAAATCGAAGCAGTCAACAAATACGAAAATATTTGCTTTTTTTTACTTACATTTTTTACAAACAAAAACCTGCCTGCAGGTACAATTTTAGATAAATTAATTAATTGACGATTTTTTTTAAATTATTTTACAGTGACAAACAAAAAACGCTTTGAATCAAACATAACAACAAAAATTGTGCAAAAATGTACAATATTGAGCACCTTGCAATACACAAATTAATCTTTTTATGTACATTAGTTGTACAATGTTTTTTTTTGCTAAAACTACAATGATATGTATAGGCTTTCATATTTTTAACATCTAAACGCTAAGATTGTAAAAGAAAATTTGTGTATTGCTACATCGTTTTTGTAAATCATTTTCTACTTCTATAATGGCAGTGAAAACGGTTGAAAATAATTTACTTTTAGCTAATTAAATTTAAAAACACATTGAGCTACATTTTTTAAACATAACATGCTCGATTTTATAAAAATGGGCCGTTTGCACCAATGCTTTTTTTAGTCCGATAATGCGGTCGCGAAAAATTTGCTCCAATGTTCAAGATTTTTAATCTTTATACATGTAAAGTTATGTTTAAAAAATGTTTCTCAGCGTGTTTTTTGTCAAATTTTTAAAAGAACAACAAATCCAGCTAGACTAGAAATGTAAATGTAATACAAATTTTCGGTGCTCAACCTACGCAAGTGTATTACATTTCTAAATCACAGCTCTGAAAAAGTTAAGAATTAAAAAGTTTCAATACAATTTCTAAAGTCATCTCACTTTTTTTGTCAATCCTTGCATTTTTTTTAAATGCATTTTAAAATGATCATTTTTTGATCAAAATGATTACTACATTAGGTAGTTTGTGATCCAAAGAAAAGAGCGAAATTTACAAAATATGCTTTAAGTTACATGTTATTAAAAAAGTAGAGGGGATATTAGAGTACAGTATTATATTTTTAATTTTAGGTTAGAGCTTAAACAATGTTATATTTTGCAAAAAATGCGTTAATTCAAAAAATATTTTGCAACTTTGTTAAGACTCGTTGATGTTTTTTGGTTTGGTGGAGTTTTCTTTTGGTTTCGTATTACCTGATCTAAAAAACAAAACAAAATAAAAAATATTCAAAAAAATATTTAAAAAAATATGTCCCCTTTTTAGGGGCAAAAATTTACCTGCTATTTTGGGCGATGCATATGGAGGAGCCCCCTTGAAACTGTGACCTTTGTGGGACATCCACTGACCGGGCCCCCTGCCTCTCTTTTTCTGCTCGTTCTTTCTGTAATCTGCAAAAAAACAAATTCGATTAAAATCTAAAAATCAGTACCTAAATATCAAACATTCCAAAAAGGGGGCCTTAAATCCACTTACCAACATTGAGTTATCATCCCAAATGCTTAGTAAGCATTAACAAAGTGTTTTATTAAGATTTTCATTAACAACAATCTAATTCTTATTATTATAAAAGCAATACAAAAAATAAAAGGTAAACTTACTTATTTTTTGACTGCCGCATAAACTGTTGAATTTTTCGAGCAGCTTGATGTTGTCTTCGTTGAGAATACGTCCTTCTAAAACAAAAATAATTAGATTAGATTAAAAAACAACAATTTGAATACCCATCAACGCAAGAATGGTGCGCGCATATTTTTTCTAAATCAACATTTGTAAAAGCCATTTTTTTTGGTTTTTTAAGACTTTTAATTTTGACGCATGTAAACAATTAACACCTTAGCAACTACAAATTGTTTAAAATACAGTGACAACGGAAAAACAGTGCTATTTTGGAAAATCCACAACTTGCACACCTGTTTTTAATTTAATCCATCGGTCATGCGGAACCTGTCCCAATGCAAACTTACTTTAGTCCAGACACCGGCGTTCCCTCACGACTGCCTCTACTGCCCTGTTCTCTGTAATTTCTGTAGTAGTTTTGGATGCAAACTGCAGCTTCTTGGCTTTTCTTAAACCTTTTATGTTCGCAATAAGATCTAAAACCATGCTGAATCACCATAGCAGCGTTGTTCATTTGTTTATAATAGGCGTATTGCTTGTAACGCCTATAATAGTTTTGGATCACAATCGCTGCAGCTCTTTCTTTGTCCTGTTCTTGTTGTCTACCTTTGTAGGAACGGTACGCTTTTTGGATGATTTTGGCTGCTTCGTAGAGCTCTCTTTGCTCGCGGTCTATAAAATTTAAGGTTAAATTAAAGGTAATTTATTAAATTAGAGGGGAGATTACCTGATAGAGTAAGGTTCGAAAAATCGCGCTCAAATATACTTCCAGACGCTTGGAAAAACTCGCAAAAATCAGCAGTTGTCGGAGGCGGTGAAGGTGAATCCAAGGTGAACGAACATGGCGATTGTAAACAGCTTGAAGAAGCGGGACTTAAGCTTGAACACGGCGTGCCTACGTCATAATATCTGCAACAAATATTCAAGTCAGTTTTTTCTTTTTATTTGTTATTTAACCAGTAAGTGTGTTAATAAAGGCGAGTAATAAACGAGCGGTTTTAACAAGCGAGTGATTAGCGAGCTTGTTAATAAGTAAGTTTATTAATCGCCATTTAACATACGAACTGGTTACAATGCTTTTTCGCACATCGTAGATCATTATTAAATAAATTATAACATAGAACAGTTATTTCACCAACTAACAGAAACAATGCGTCGGCCATTCAAATTTATTTGAGTTGAAGAAAAAGAAGAGCTGTCACCGAACATTTATTAATTCTGGCAAGAGGAGATATTTCGAAATTTAGTCTTTTGGAAAACATCAATAGTGCGGTTTATGGTTGGCCATTTAAACTAGAGACAATACAAGAGGCTATTGGTATGACGAAGTTTTCCATGGTTTTCTTTGGCCGTTGAACTAAATGCTTTACCAGAGTATCAAAATCGTCCATGGGCGTCCCAAAATGAACATCACATGTTAAAAATATCAACAACTTTTATTTAATGTTCATTAATTACATATAGTCATCTTGTATATTATATTTCTTTTTATCATACAAATATATATATATAATTGTGAATAGAAAATGAATGTTATTTCCTTAAAATGTGGTAAAAGGATCTGCTTCTCATTCTTTCCAACGGTAAATATTTAATTTCTTTTGGTTTTTTTTGCTTGAACCGTAATTAAAGCTACTTTAACATTTGTAATGTAGAAACATAGCTAGTAATTTTAAACATAGAAGAGCGTTACTATGGGCTCGTATCCATGCATTCATAGGGGTCATTAATCAACGATTTGGAGTGCGTTAATGAATGTCTTTAATAAACGATGTGCGAAAAAATGAATTTAAAAATCTCACCTGTAGTTATGGTCCGAGAACTCAAATTTAAACTCATTGGACTCAAAACTCGCTGTTGATTGGTCAAGTAATGGCTCCATGAAAACATCTGATAGATGATCGTTGTCAGAGTGGCGTGGACTCGAATCCAGAAGCATGTCTTCGCTTTCATTCTAGAAAACACTATTCTGGTAAATTTGGCGCCCAACAAGCGGCGGAAAAATAAATTACCTTTATTCGTTCGGGTATAGCTGCTATGATTTGCTCAGCCAATGTTAAAACACGTACATCTTGACCCCCTATGTCAAAAAAACGCAAAATGAAACATGTATTTTCATTTTTATTATGTTTTCGAAAAGAAGTTTGCTATATAGTGGTTTTACGTTTAGGCACAATAAGCTATATTTTAATTAAAACTGTCTAAATATTGGCTGGATTTAGTTTTAAAAAAGCAATGAAAACAATAAAATATGGCAAGCTGGTTAGGAAGCAAATTCATGCATGCATTTTTGCGCTTTTCTATTTTTATAATTCCCTATTCCTAATTCAAGAAGAGCTACTTGTGAAAAAAAGGTTATAGAAAAGATTTTTTTGGAATTGGTTATGCTTTATCTATCATTAGTTTCTTGAAGATGAGGTTTTCAAAAACATCTCTACAAAGGGTTAATTTTAAGGGTAGGTTAGAAGTTAAAATTGTTAGAGTTTACTCTTTGCAGTTTTGTCGATAAAATAATACGCACATTTATTTAAATACTCTTTGCAGTGCCTTTTTTGTATTTTACTCGCCAAAAAATGATTTTTTGGCACACAAAAAAATAAAAAAAGGTTTGCTTCTTCTGAGGTTCGAACCCCAATCTTCCTGTCATAAATAAGCATTAAATAGTCGCGTCCTAAGACAGACGGAACTTTTAAACACTCTTCGCTTTCGACATTGTCTGCTTAGACTATTTTGAAGTGAAAAACAGTTAACATAGAAAACAACACCGAAGAACTCACAACAAAAAACCATAGAATGTTAACCCTAGACTGACCTACGGCACTGGTGTTTAATTCTGTGGCGTCATCCTCATCAGAAACGGCTTCCACATCAATCAGAGGACTATGGCTTCGATGTCCTCTGCTTATTTCGCCTGATTAAAATTTCCAAAATAAAATTTACTATGTTTGAGTTATTTGCTTTCACATTGAATTATTTACAAGCGTTTAAAGCAAAATTATTTTTATAAGTGATAAAACATGCTTTAAAATTACCCTTTTGAAGTTTAGACTTGTTTTTTGCAAAAGGACATTTTTTGGACTTACCTTTAGGAACGAAAAATAATGCAAAAAAAAATGAGAAACTTACATAGAGCAAAATCCATCTTGCGGCCCATTTCAGTATGGTCAGTGTCCAGAAAATCGCGTTGTGAATTTAGGGGCAGAGACATACTTCTGTCAAATCTAAAAAAATAGATAATTTTTTATCTCGCACGAAATATTTAACAGCTAGATTTTTTATGTGTTAGAACATCTATTTAGGAAGCTAAATCCACAAAATGCACACAAATTACAGTTTAGGATTAGCGTGGTAGCCCCTTAAAAAGTCCCCTTTAATTTGCAACATTAGTTGCAATTAGATCACGATAGATTTGCCTCAAATTTTACAAATGGGTGCTACATATAAGATTTAAAAAAAAAATTATTCCTTTAAACAAATGTGTTCTCCCCAAAAGTAACCCTTAAAGAGTAATATTTAATTATGTTGAATTCACATCAGACTTAACAAAATATTGTTTTGAAAAACTTACTTTTTGTTTTTTGAACGAATACTATACCCCTCTAAAAGCCCCCTTCTAAAATGGTATAAACAAATTTTTTTGGAAAAAAGTAAGTAATAAGAAACCATATGCATCTGTTTTCAAAGTTTGGTGTAAATTCAACATTATTGAATATTATTCTTTGGGAGCCATTTAGGGGGAGAAGGATTTTTTTTAGAAGTACGATTTTTCCAATTTGTTTTAAAATCTTACTAAGCACTTATTTTTAAAATTTGGTGCAGATCCATTATGATTGTGATTTAATATTGCAAATTAAAGGTGGCTTTTTGGGGGCTACTACTAAATTCTTATTTGTATACATTTTGTGGATTGAGCTTCCTGAATTTATGTTCTAACACTTAACAAATCTGGCTGTTATACATATATTTTTTATAAGAATTGCTTTGGTTTTTTACTAACTATCGAATATAAAGTTTTAAGTAAATTAAATTTTTTTTCAAGCAGGACTTACTTGGACAATTTGGGAACATCCCTAACAACGTTTTTCGACGTTTTGCCTCTATAAACCTCAGAACAATTCATATTAATCCCACTGTCTATGGAACTAACAGAAGGACGTTTAACCATTTTTTGACCGTTAAAAGATTTAGTATTTGCGGAAGAATCTGATAACAGCGGACTTGGAGACGACGTTAACAATTTATTAGAATCGCACTCTAAGTCCAGATTTAATATTTTGTACTTGTTGGTTTCACTTCTAAAACAAAAAGTACAAAAACGTTATTAAGTAAATAACAAAAACAAGAGCGGGTTAGATCAGTGAATGGGATAGATCATTTAAAAAGTTAAACTTCGCAGTTAGCTCATTTGTTATGACTATTTTTTTATTTTTATATAATTTTTATACATTCTATATGATACTCTTCGTAGTAGATGATTAAAAAGGTGCATTATTTATTTTATTGAAAGAAACGTAAAACTTATTTTTTTTGTAAGCGGGTGGGGATACAAAAAAATTAACAAATGCTTTTTTATAGGGAAAAATACAATCCTTAATTTTATTAAGAATCTTTTTTTTCGTAAAGTTGATATTAACGAAAATATGAATTTTTTTCTACTTTGGTGGTGTTTTTAACCCTCTATTTATTACTTGATTTTTTCCAAAAACAATAGGGCTCTTCCTCTAAATGGGATTGATTTTTGTGTTAAATCTCAAGTCGATCCGATCAACCGTTCTTGAGTTATGGTGGTCACAAATTTCGTTACAGACAGACAAAAAATAAAATCTTAAAAAGTCATTAAACGAACGAATATGTAAAAATTTTTGCTCTAGGACGAATCTTAACGATTTTAGAGAAGGTCTGACCAATCGCAATATACTCTTCTACTTTGTCTGCGAAGAGTATAATAAGAAAGTGTAAATTTTACCTAGTGACTGCGCCAGGTCTTAAAAACACTCCATCATGACTTTTACTAGAAGCCACGGACAATAATGATGTTAACGAGCTAGCAGGGGAAATCATAGTAGGTGATGAAGTGTCGCCACTGGAGTTATTAGAATGTAGCAACAGCATATTGGCTTTTTCACGTCTGTTTTCCATTTTTTCTAACTCTTTGACCAAGTCCAAATAATTGTTTATTCGTGCCATATCGAGCGGTGTTTGATTCGAAGTGTTTTTGATATTTAATGCGGTGTGGTTCCATTTGTAGAGCATTATTGCGGTTTCGATGTGGCCTCGAAGACATGCCCACATCTAAAAACATATTATGTTTATCGAATAAGGTCAGTTGGGATAAATGAAAACGGTTTTACCAACATTGATTTGAAAAAAAATTATGAGCTGTTTTCATTTGCCCCAACGGGTTTTAGACTTCTATAGAAAATTGGGATAAATGGAAACGAGTTACTTTGTCGCTATTGTTAAAATGTTATCTCCAAAACTAACAAATACTGGCAATACTGGTATGTTTATAAATACTAGATGTCCAAATATTCAATTAAAGGGGAATGTCGCGAAGCAAAGATTAGAAACTGTGGTTATGTAATATTGGTTGCCTAAAATCAACAAAGAACAGCACTTTCTGGTCATTGCTCAGTGGGTTACAATAGCTAATTTTATTTAAAAATTGTGCTTACCAGCAACATACTTAAACAAAGCACAAGTTGAAATATTCTAATGGTCTATCAATAAACGTTTAAGTACAGAATTTTGGCAACTTAGAAGCACTATTTTTTTGCATTTTAAATTGCCAAAGTTCTGTACTTAAACGCGTATTGATGGACCTTTAGAATATGTCAACTTTTGCTTTCTTTATTTATGTTGTTGGTAAGCACAATTTTTAATTAAAATTAACTCTTATAAACCCACTGAGCAATGACCAGCAAGTGCTGTTTTTTTTTTTATTTCAGGCAACCAACATTACAACCCACAGTTTCTATGCTTCGCGACATTCTGCGTTAACTTTAAAAAGAAATTTGTCTACATGTTTGCAAATCAATACATTTTACACACTCTTACTTGAGGTCACTTTAAGGATTGCACTACCGATCGTTTATGCATCATTTTTAATATATCCTAATGGATAATTAACACACAAATTTTCATTCAAGACCCCGAATTTTAAACTGTATAAAGGTGTTTTCATATACCCCTGTTTTCAGTTAATTCTACATATTTTAATTTTTGCCTGACAAAACACTTACCAAAGGAGTAAAACCATCTTCATCTTGACTTAAAGCATCAACTTCCGTTTCCAAAAGTAACGACGAGTTTTCCGCGCGCCAGTGAAGCATAGCACACACCAAACGTGAGTAACCCAAAGATGCTGCTAAATGTAACAACGTCATTCCTCTATGACTAGCGAACCAAGAAACACTCAGTTCTTCTCCGTGCCTCCACAATCTTGAGGTCATATTTTGGCAAAAGGACACCAATCTATCCTCAAAGTTGTTTTGCGTAAACAAAGAGGTATCCTCAACCTAACAAAACAGAAATTTAGTGTACAAAAAAGTGTTTTGGAAAAACTTACCACATCGGAAGAGTCCAAAGGTTCTTGTTTGATCTGTAACCGATCATCCATAGCTTCAAGTCGTTGCAAAAGTGTGAATTTTAATAGATTATCGTTTGATCTTTCGACCTTCGGTTCTGGAGCCGCAACTTGCTCTTCTCTTGGTGGCAATTTATACTCAAATATCACAGAATTGGATATCACATAACCGTCACAAGCTACTTGGAGCGTTGCTAGTCCAGCTTCGTGCGCTTAAAAAAAATGTTTATTTTGGATCAGTTTATCTAAAAAATGAACTATAATATTTTTTTATAAACTTATTTTACATCGGTCTGTTTCTGCAACTATGGCTTAATACCGATGCTCTGAGTAAGACTACCCCCAACCGAGAAATTTTGTCGTAACCCATCCTTTCTCAAAGATGGGTAGAGCTCTTTTAGGTGCACATGTGCACATGGGACCGCATCTTTTACTTCGTTTTCCGAACGAAGGCATCACCAGAAAAATTTATTACACCAGTAAATGTTACCAGCAGACTTTTTTTATTTTAACTATGATTTGAAATGTGCTTTTTTCGTACTTTCTAACATAGCTCCACCTGACCTAAGAAGAAGGCATGCAGCTTAAAGGGAATGGGATAAGGTTCAATTTGAATTTAAAAAATTCCTCTTACATATTAATTTGCAGATGCTTCCACCTAACAGACTTAAATTAAGAAAGCCCACATGGCAAGATGATTTTATTCATCAGCCCTTTTCTATTACTGATATGTGAAAAAATAAGTGGCAAAAAATTAATGATTTAACCAACAAAGAATTAATTGAAGATCCAACAAAGGTAGTTCCAGGGTTTGATCAGCCCAGAAAAGTTTGGAGTAATGTTAATCGCCTTAGAACGTGTTACGGACGTTGTAATGATATGCTTTACAAATGGAATGCAATACCTAGCCCGCTATGTGAATGTGGTACATTGCCAGAAACAATTTAACATATTGTAGAAGAATGTACAAAAACTAAATTTGAGAGTGATTTTCAAGAAATACACCAATTAACTCCAGAAACTTTGAATTGGATATCAACCCTGAAACAGCTGTAACTTTTTAGCTGTGATTTATTGTACCTCCACAATTATGACTAACACTGGTAGGCCTAATTTCTTTACATGGTTTTTCTTGGCCGTGAAGTAAATGCTTTATCAGTATATGAAAATCGGCCATGGACGTGAATAAATGAACATTACTTATACCTTTTGGAAATTAAACATTCTTCATTTTATAATGTTCATTATAATATCATACGAATATATAAATATATTCGTTAACTCCATCAACCCTGAAACAGCTGTAACTTTTTAGCTGTGATTTATTGTACCTCCACAATTATTATACGAATATACAGGGTGTTATTTTGTAGACTTTACTAGCGTTTTGCTCAGCTATGTGCAATTCGATTTCCATGAAAATTTCTGGAGTGACCATTTAGGAACTGTGCTTGCGACTGGTAAATACAATATTTTAATAACTCTACTGATTTTGCAAAAAATGACAGTAACTATCATACTTATCGATTTTTATGTTAATAATTATTTTTTTTCGGAAAATCTGAATTATTTTACGTACAAATCATTTTTTACATTTTTAATAAACCTTACCATTGATTCATAATCGATTTAATTAATTTAACAAGTTTTCCTAACATAGTCGGCTGATTTATTCTTTTTTTTTATACATTATCTTAGGTAAATGGGCTACAGATTTAAATTTTTCTGTGTTCTTATTCTGTTGACAAATTATGACAATCGTAATTTATTGTTAATAACGTAAAAGAAATTAGTGTCATAAGAGCAAAACCAAATTCAACGCCTGCCTAAATAAAAAAAAGAACCATTTTAGCCAGGTATTTTAAGAAACTTTATAAATTTGTTTTTAAACAACGAAGATTCTTTATTAATATGTAAAAACTAATTTAAATGTAAAATAATAATGCTTTTTCGAAAAAAAATAAATATTGCCAGAAAAATGTAAGAACAAGGTAATGACCGTCCTTTTCTGCAAAAGTAATAAACCAATTGAAACTTTGTATTTACCAGTCGCAAGCACAGGTCTTAAATGGTCACTCCAGAAATTTTCATGGAAATCCAATTAGCCATATCTAAGTAAAACGCAAGTAAAGTCTACAAAATAACACCCTGTATAAATATATTCGTTGCCTAGCTAAAAAGTCATTCTTTAAAGCGGGACGTCTGTTTAAGATTGATTCTTGGAGCAACCTTAAATAGGTGCTTAAATATTGTCACGTAGGGATGTTTATACACACACTTATTACAATAACAACACGATGTAACAATCCTTGAGTTGTCCTATAAAACAGCGACTAGGTTGTTACATCGGGGAGTTAGTCCAAGGTAGTTGGAGTTAGTTTGAGTTCCACGAATGCAGTGTATAAGCCATCCCCTTAGTGACGTCTCCCGGTAAGTAAAACCTTCCATACTTATTGTTATAAAGTAACACATAATAAATAACTATGTAGTCTTTACACTGTTTCTCTCCAGAACACAACCCCCAAACGGCATGGTAAGGGCCCAAACCTTATCTTGCCTGACATGGTGGAGAAGCTCTTTCTCTAAACCTGCCTCTAAAACTGCCTGACAATATTTACCTGGACAATAACATCTTAGTACGCCACTTTGCACTAAAGTCGTAGGAACAGGGAATGTATCGAACAAAACAGTATAAGTCCTTGCCGAGGACCATGGTCCAGTCACCAGGACCTTCACGCCTCCTTCTGGATACGCCCATTCCGGCGAATAATCCGTGATCTTAGCTGCGTTTTCCGGCGCTGCAGCCACTCCATTTTGCTGCTGTTGCTGCTGCTGATGATGCAACTGGACATGCGTAATCACGCTATTTTCTAATTGTTGTTGATTCTTATCATGCCTTTGACTATGCTCAGCCGAATGCACCTCCAAGTGACTCGTGTCCAGACTTTCTAAGTCCGGAAACTCGCCCAGCATATCGAAGGCGTCCAAGTTAACAAAAACGTCATCGTCAACTACATGTGTTGGGGAAACAACTACGTCGCAGTTGTTTATGAAGTCCATCGGGTTGATTTCTTGAGTTTCTTCAACTGTGCTCGAGTGGCTTACGCTAGGTTTGCTGGATTGGTGCGACTGTACGCTTTCGTTTGTCTCCGATGTGTGTCTTTGGTGTTGTTGGATTTCGTTGGAGCACAACGGCATGTTTGCGGAAAGGGTTCGCTGTATGTCTTCCTGTGATAAGTCAAGGGTCTCGTTGAAGAAGCCGTTGTTCAGGATGGTTCCGTCGCTTTTCGTTACTATTTGGTGTCCGGTTGAACCTGCAACAAACCCAAAGAGATTATATATTTAGAATAAAGAGGGTATAAAAATGTATTGTTTGGTTCCAAGATCTTTTTGTTTACCCAATGTAAGTTACTAAGTTATATGGACAAATGAGTAAGTGGACGTAAATAAACAACGTTTTCAATGGAACTTCCCTATGCTAGTCTTTTAGATCTTGGACCCACACACTGGTAATGTTGTGATCATAAGCAATTCATTTCTAGTCATTCTATTTCTATGAACAAACCATTTAGTACCTACAGTCAATCCGTATTTGAACATCGATAACATTCCGGGTAGGACTGCCTTTTTTATGTGATGTAACTGGATGTCCTAAGAGTAAAACCAAAGAATATAAAATAACCAGAAGTCTCACTTGCCCGATTTCGTGGTCAAAAACCGATCTCACGCATACCCTCAAAGCTACTAACCTATAAACGTCAAAAACTAAAAATATTTGGTGCAAAAACTTTTATTATTTGCTAAATGAATAAAAAAAACAAACCGTAGCGACTGCAGAGATATTTATGCTCAATAGAAACTATTTCTGCCCTTTAATATTAAATATTTTATGGTTTTGAATGAAAATAACCCTTCTTTTTACCTGGAAATAAGCTCAGAAATTTAGCAGCTTTGTCTGAATTTCTAAATGGCAAATATAACATACATTGTGTCTTTTACTCAATTACGCCAACATTACAAGGTAAGGTAAGACAAGCTTAGGATAATAGTGCTCCAATTTACAAGAATCATTATGGATTTTGCAAGTGTGAAATATAATAATAATAACGGAACAAAGAAGCAATGAAGCAGGTAAATTTTAACATAAACAAACCCTTCTTATCCTTCTAAAAATAGATTACAGGTAGGTAAAGGCGTCTATTATTAATTAAGGGTGTCATTCTTTCGTAAACCTCCTTGGTAATAGTGTTCAATGCAAGTGTTTACAGATTAAGAAGTATTTTTTTGAGTTTATCATGGTGAATTATTGTTGTGTTAAAGACTGCAAAAACAATAGCAAAACAAGTGGAAGTTTTAGTTCCCGATTAAAGTTTTTTTCATTTCCAAATGATCCTGCAAGGTTTGTACTTAGTGTTATTAGTATTTTTTTTGTGCGCATTAGTAGAGTACTTGAATCTTAATTAAATATTTTTTTAATTTTAGGCGTTCTCAATGGTTAAACCTAATAGGAAGGGCAGAATTAATTCCTGAGAATGTGACTTCCAGCCGAAGAGTTTGCAGTGCGCACTTTCTTCCAGAAATGTTGGCAGGAAGTGGAACGCATCGTCTAAAATCTGATGCATATCCTTGCATTTTTAAGGATCAGGGACACACAGGTAACTTGAAATCTTGGTTATTGCATCAAGCTTAGTATTTCATAATTTTTCTTTTTTATAGAAACAAACATAAATGCATCTTCGTCGAAAGAGTTCACCCCCGCCGTTGGCCCCAGCACATTGCCACAGGATGAAAATATTCCTCCCAATTTTCAAGAAGACCCAAAGCAGCCATCCCCAATGTTAACAGACAGTAAGTGACCTATCCGCTATTTTTTTAGTACACGATTTTTTTTTTATTAAATGTTAAACAAATTCATTAAAAATGAAAGACCACAAAAAACATTTCATTTTTTAATTTTGCAGATACAACACAAACTCCAAAATCAAGCCAAACAACACCTAAAGAAAAAGCACTGCAAATTCAATTAAGAAACTGCCAAAGAAGGTGCGAGCGGCTGTCCAAATCCCCAACAAGCAGCCGTGCCGCAAACGAAGATTTAAGCAAGGAAGACTTCATAAGATTTTGTAAGGCTAATTTTAATGAATCTTTGGCTGATTTTATAATTATACAATTTGAATTAGCGAGTAAAAAACCAAAGGGATGTAGGTACACTGATCAATTTAAACAATTTGCATTGACAATTTATTTTTTGGGCGTAAAAGTCTATAAACTTTTAAAGCAAATTTTTCACCTTCCCCACAAAACGACTTTATGTCGCATGACCTCAAAGTGGGATCTTTCTGCCGGTTTAAATGAATTTATTTTTCAAATAATAGCACATAAGGTTAAAAATCTGTCTGACGACGCCAAAGAATGCGTTTTGTGTGCGGACGAAATGTCTATAAAGACTCACCTTTTTTACAATAGGTCTAAAGATGTCATAACAGGTTTCCATCAAAATAATGGATCAAAAAAGTATTATCCGGCTAATAATGCCCTAGCTTTAATGGCGCGAGGTTTAAGGCAAAACTGGAAGCAACCTGTCGCGTATTTTTTTATTCACAATTCCTGTGATATTACCTACCTAAAAGAAATTATACAAGCGACTATATTAAAATTAAAGTCTGTGGATTTAAATGTCCGCGCTTTAGTAAGTGACCAAGGTTCGAATTTTTTAAAATTTTCTAAAGATATGGGAGTAACTCCAGAAAAACCATATTTTTTTGTAGAAGATAAAAAAATTTATCATATTTTTGATAGGCCACATTTACTTAAGTCTACAAGAAACAATTTTTTTAAATACAATATGAATTTAAACAATTTTGTTATTGAAAAAAAATACTTGGAGACAATGTACAATTTGGACAAAAACAATTCAATGAGATTTATTCCCAAAATATCTGATATACACCTTAATCCTAACAGTTTCCAAAAAATGAATGTGTCCTTAGCTGCCCAAATTTTTAGTAATACAGTTGCAACTTCAATGAAAACACTTATCTCTGATAATGTCCATGTTTTGCCAAAATCAGCTGAGGGAACAGCTAATTTTATTAGCGACATGGACTCATTATTTGATATTTTAAATTCAAGTTCTTTTCAATCCCCTAAGCATTTAAATCGGCCATATAACGGAAATGAAGCGCAAACGAACCATTTATTAAAAATGAAAGATCAGTTTTCTAAAATGACTTTAACCGATCAAAAAACCGGAAAAGATGCTACCAATAGAGTCAAGTTTCTTAAGGGTTGGTGCACAACAATAACCGCGGTTTTAATGTTGTGGGACGATATTAAAGTTAAACAAAGATTTTTATCAACAAAAAACGTTAATCAGGATGTGCTTGAAAATTTATTTGGAAGCATAAGGCAACAAGGAGGTAATGCTACTAATCCCACCCCAATGCAATTTCAATACACATTTAGAAAAATATTCTGTTTAAATTATTTTCAATATTCCGAAGGTGCAAATTGTATTCAGGATTTTTCTGAAATTCTTGCGGAATTTAGTCAATCGGATGGCGTAATCGCACAAAATAAAATACAATTAGAGGAACCTGTAAGTACATTATGTAACATTGCACAAATTAAACCGCAAGAATACATAAATATAGGTTTGCCAGAGAAAAATGCCTTAGCATGGGTAAGCGGTTATTTGATAAAAAAGTGCATTGCTAGGCACTCTTGCCAGGAATGTGAATCTTTTTCCAAATCTAATAAAGTTTTAAATAATGCAACGTTACTGTGCAATTTTAGAGCGTATAAAAATTCAGAAAACTCAATTTTTGGCAATTTAAAAATGCCGCCTGATTCATTTTATGAGTATATTTTTGAATTAGATAGGGGCTTTATGAGACTATTTCCAAAGATTTCAACTGAAAGTAATGTAGGGTTGCAAATAAAAATGGAATTGGAAAAAATTCCTGTTCTTCATCCGTGCAATGATTTTCCCAGTGAATATCTTTTATGTTTATTTGTACGAATGAAAATATTTTATTCATTAAAATACATAAATCGAGATTTAAAAAATCAAAAACAAAATAGGGCAAACAGAAAAGTCATTAATTTAAGTCATTTGTAAATATTAAGTAAGTTAATATATGTAAAATTGTAAAAAAAATAGATTTTTTGCATGTATACTATTACTTTACCGTACCTATATTTTAAGTTTTTGTATATTTCTGTGTAAAATATTTTTTATGACGATTAAAATGTTTATATACATCTATTTTTTTTTATATCCCACTCCTTTGCTATCTTTAAATGTGTCCCAAAGAAATTTTTTTTAAATTTTTTCATTTAATATTACTTTTAACAATTTTATTTCATTTCCAAACTAATAAACTATTCAATTTAGAAATATACACGCTTTTTTTTGCATAAATTGAATGAAATTTTATTATAAAAATCTAAACTTTATAATTTGAACACGCCCGTAAACATGTGATCGAACGTAGCCCGCTTCAATTTTCGACAATTATAAGAAGTGAGGTTATGTGCTTTGAGGGGCGACGCGAGGTCAACTTTGTGACACCGACATCAAAGGTGCCGACAGAGAGTGCTACTTCTGTTTAGTAAATATTCTTTGGTAAAACCCTGAATTTGCGTATCTCTGCCTATTACAGAAACGGAGTTGTAACCCCCCAAAGGGCCCTCTTCAATTCATCACGGTGGAACTGCATCAAATTTTGCAAATAGATGTCAAATAAGGTTTTAGAAAGATTTCTGTAAAAACATTACCTCTACAAAAATTCCTTCACCCCCTACATACATAGCCCCCAAAATGTAAAACCAATCACGTTGGATTTACACCAAATTTTGCAAATAGATGCAAAATAAGATGCCAAAAAATATATCTTGATAACTTTTTGTTCAAAAAAATTTTTATGACCCTCTTAAGGGCCCCTCTCGTTAATAAGGTGAAGGATATTTTTTTTGAAAAAAAATACCAAAAAAAAGTTTTTTAGCAATTTATTTTGTATTTATTTGCCAAATTTGCTGGTAATTCAACGTGATTGGATATTACTCTTTGGGGGCTATTTAGGGGGTGAAGGAATTTTTTCTAGGGAGATTTTTTTACGAAAATCATTTTAAAACCTTACTTGACACTTAGTGATCTTACATAACGAGTTGAAGGGAGCCCTTTGGGGGCTTATAACCCCGTTTTCAAGACAGGTGGAGTTTTAAGGTTTTGCATTTGGACCTCTAGTTATAACATATTATAATGGCGGTCCCACCCGGAATTTTGTAGATGTCCCCTTATTATTTAGGACAGATTGACGGTACTAATTAGGAACATAAGGGTGTCGCAAATTCAAAGGAAGACATTTAAAATGGAAATGGTTTTGCCGGACTCTTACCAAGAAGGACAACAGTCTCGCTGCAGTAGTTATGTTGCTTAAAATCAATGATCTCCTCATGTCCGTTCGATGTATCCATTTGTTTGCTTGGTGTTGAAGGAGCACTTGTCATCACAACTTCTGTTGCTTGTTGCTGGTGAATATTCTGATTATTCCTCCCGTAGTCATACATCCTGATGTTATTCTCTGCAGTTTCCATCTTGTCCCGCTTCTCGTGATGTTCCAGTATCTCCTGTTTCAGTACCAAGTGTCCGTTGCGTTGTTCGGCTACCTTTTGCAGAGGAGTATGTCTTCCTCCGAAGTTAGCGACTGATACTGGTGTTACTATGTTCTGGTGATGGTGTTGATTGGACTGGTTGCTGGAGTTTAGGATTAGAAGTCCGCCACCACCTTGGATTTGGGAGAGGCTCAAAACCAGAGGTGGAGTATTCCGACTTGAAGAGCAATTGCTTGTCGCGACGCTATTTGCTCTAGTTTGGAGGTGGTTTCTGTTTTCGCGCGAGTAAACCCGTGGTGCGTTGTGGTTGATTAACATTCCTGTTCCTAAAACGTTAGTTAGTTGGATATTTTAGTTGGTATGTGGCAACACAAGTGCAAACAAAACCTTTAACTTTATTAGGACTATACCGAAAGTTTTGTTAAGATACGACAAGTGGTTTCGCCATAATAAATTTTTTAGTTAATCCCGCAAGCTGCATGGCAACGTATACCTCATTTTGGCTTATTCTTTACATGATACCCTCCAGAAGCTTATTGTCCGAGTTATTGTCGATTATTTTCTTTTTTTTTTTTTGTAAATTCATAATTGGTCATCATTCGCGGTTTTGTATGCGATTTATAAAATTCCACTGCCGAACAGATTCAAAATTCTGGGTCACTAATTAGAGCTAGTCTACTTTTGTGCCTCCCTAAAAAATTGGGCTGTCCAACAAAAATAATGTCTTTCACATTCAACTGCTAATGTAAGATTCTTTGAATTGGAGTCATTTAATTGCCTTAGAATGTCTTAATCTTGCGGTGTGTCGCTTGTGCATTTTGGGGTTTTAACTGACGCAAAGCATCCATGTATTTCTGGGACAGTTCTGTTTTTGGTAAACCTGTTTTAGAATGGGTGCTAAGACTGGTGGGTTCATGTTTGAAGTGCAAGAATCAGCAGGAAATAGTTAAATGCTGTAATGCATCGTCGCCAAAAGTAGAAATCAACTCGGCAAGACATTGTTGCTGAGATAATTTTCTTTGAAAGGAGTGAAACATTTTGGCATGTAAATTTTCTCGGCAAAACTCCATTTTTTCGAAAACTCTCCAACTTAAATAAAATATTGTGGCTAAAATACTTCTCGTATTCTAAGGCTTTCGGTATACTCCTAACAAACTTAATGGGTTTATTTAGCACTTGTGGTGACATTAGTGGAGCCCCCTATTTGTCTATACGCAAAATTTAAAAGACAACCATTGTACTAACCGTTGTTGGTGTTGTTCGAGCCAGTGGTGGATGAAACTTGGTTGTTGTCAGCTCGACTAGGTGGTCTCGAGAGTGGTGTGGTGGTTTGTACGGATTGTTGGACGTCTTTGGCTGAGGTTATGCGACGCATTGGATGCGAACAACTTTTACCGTCGGCGCATGTTGAATCCGGGCATCCACACTCTAGTTGTTTGACAAGAGCTGCTTGTCGCGCGATTCGCTGCTTCTCCATTAATTGGCTTACTATCGCTTCCACCGTCTCGGCAGTCTGCAATTTAAAATTCTGCGAACATTACTCTAAGACTTTGGGCGAACATTTAAAAGAACATTCAGGGAAACATTTGAGGGAACATTGTGGAAGAAAACTGTGAAAGAGAAGTGTTTTTATAAAGGAAACGTAAAGCTCAAATTATGTATTTACCGATATTTCTAATTCGTTGTTTAAATCGGGTTCCTCCTCGCTGAAGAACATGGGTTTGAGCTGTGATACCAACTCTTCTTTCGTCCATTCCTTTTTATCAGCCCAAAGCGATAAACTTGGTGTTATAACTGCTAATTTGTTGTCGTCTGGATAAGGTACGTTTAAATAATGAACAAGGACAATATCCGGATTCTGAAGGAGCCAGTAGCATCGTCGATGGAACGTTGGAAGAATTGCGGAGTGGACGTAACAACCATAAATGCACTAAAATCAGAATTGGGAAATTTAGTACATAAATTCTGTTTCGGCAGATGGCGGTAACATTTCCTTCTTTCGATATTTGTTGAAATACACAAGTATCTTAGTTTCTTAAAGTTATGCATCGACTATCCCTGATACGTGATTCTGATGAGCCCCAATATAGGGCGAAACAGCTGTCAATCACTTCAGGTTTGGTAGGTGCATACCTTTAAGAAATAAAGAAGGACTACTTTTATAATTTGGCGTCCCGCCTCTAGGGTCGACAAATAGCCCCCAAAAAGTACAAACTAATCACGTTGCAAAATAAGATGCCAAAAAATATTTCTTAAAAAAAAAAAATTATGACCCTCTTAAGGGCCTTCCTCGTTTATGGGATAAAGGAATTTTTTTTGAGTAAAAAATTAAGAAAAAGTTTTTTAGCACCTTATTTTGTATCTATTTGCAAAATTTGGTGGTAATCATTGTCGTCATTGGATATTACTCTTTGGGGGCTATTTAGGGAGTGAAAGAATTTTTTCTGAAGAAATTTTTTTTACAAAAATCATTTTAAAACCTTATTTGACATCTAGTTACAAAATTTGGCGCAGTTCCACCGTGATCTTACATAAATAATTAAAGGGGGCCTTTTGGAGGCTTATTACCCCGTTTTCAAGACATGTAGAGATACGCCAATTTAAGGTTTTACATTTTGGACCTCCAGTTCTAACATATTACAATGGCGGTCCTACCAGAAATTTTGTCGATGTCCCCTTATTATTTAGGACAGATTGATGTGCTAATTATCCAACACCTGACACCAAATAGTTGCAATAAAATAATATTACCTATAAATAGGTAAGAAAGGTTCTCGGTCACGGGGATATTTAGCAAGGTTCATGGTATATTTTGAGCAAAATATCTAAAATAATATAATGAATTTAGCACTAACTTACTATAGGGTAAATTTGAGAACATGCAAGCAAAATGAGATTTTGCTGTTAGATCATGCGATGCGTAAAGAAACAAAATAAGGGCATATGGATAATGAAAACTAAAGTCTTCGCGTTGAAAGCTCTTCCAACTATATTCCATGTAATGAAAGACTGAATTATTTAACGAAACTGTATACAGAATGTTCCGTAACATGGATTTTAGCAAAGCAATTAACTTCACTATAAAGTTTGTGTTGTGTTTTTTAGACTAATAATTTTTTTTTATATTTGCGTTTTATAATAAGCACATTATGAAACCCGAAATTTGGTTTTTTAAAATTGCTGAATTGGTTCATTATTAAACTCAAAACTTTATTTTATTATGTTGGTTTTCCAGATGCAAAATGATGAATTCTTTCCTTGCAAGCTACTTTTTATTTACAAATTTTACTAATAATAATATAATAATAATATCGTTTATTGTTTTCAAGATATACAATCTTATAACAAGAGTGTGAGTGTACTATTATAAACTATCGGGGGACATATAATATAATAGTTCTATAAGGGGGGGGGCGAATAACTAGAAGAATTGGAGAAACGATATCAACAGGTACATTTTCCCAAAAGTGCCCATTCATTCAGTATTAAGTGAGTAAAATATACAAATGTCTTTATTTAATGTCTGACCTAAATTTATGTTTTACTTCAAAATGTCGTTTTTGCCCATCCAATAAATATAAAATTTTAAGTTTTTTTTATTTTATTTTATTTATTTACTCCAAGAAATTAACAATTTACAGGAGTTTCTAAATACTAAGTTCTAAATATTGAATTGCATATAGAAAATAAAGAAAGATAAAAGACAGTATAAATTATTTACTATCTAAGTTAAGTTCTTAATTTAAATTAAAAATGATTTTTATATTTGCGTTCTGTAATAAGCACATTAGAAACTCCGAAATTTGGTTTTTTAAAGTTCCTAAATTGCTTCATTATTTAACCCGAATTTTTATTTTATTAGTTTGGTTCTCCAAATGCAAAAAGATAAATTCTTCCTTTGCAAGGTACTAAATAATAAAAAAATATCTTTATTGAGTTAAACTCAAAAGGCCATTGACCGAGGTCCTTCAGCCAAGCAAGGTACTATTTATTTGCAAATTTTACTATTACTACAGTCAATCTGTCCTAAATAAGGGGGGTACATCGACAAAATTCCTGGTAGGGCCGCCTTTTTTATATGATGTTACTGGATGTCCAAAGAGTAAAACCCCAAATTGGCGTATATCTACCTATTGCAGAAACGGAGTTATGGCCCCCCAAAGGGCCCCCTTTAATTCATCACCCTGGAACTGCACCAAATTTTGCAAATAGATGTCAAATAAGGTTTTAAAAAGATTTTTATAAAAAAAAAATCTCTAAAAAAATTCCTTCACCCCCTAAATAGCCCCCAAAGAGTAATAACCAATCACGTTGGATTTACACCAAATTTTGCAGATAGATGTAAAATGAGATGCTAAAAAATATTTGTTAATAACTTTTTCTCAAAAAATAATTCCTTCGCCCCATAAACGAAGGGGGCTTTTAAGGGGGCCTTAAATTTTTTTTTTCAAAAAAAGTTATTAACAAATATTTTTTAGCATCTCATTTTACATCTATCTGCAAAATTTGGTGTAAATCCAACGTGATTGGTTATTACCTTTTGGGGGCTATTTAGGGGGTGAAGGAATTTTTTTAGAGATTTTTTTTTCATAAATATCTTTTTAAAAGTTTATTTGACATCTATTTGCAAAATTTGGTGCAGTTTCACCGTGATGAATTAAAGGGGGCCCTTTGGGGGGCCATAACTTCGTTTCTGTAATAGGTAGATATACGCAAATTTGGGGTTTTACTCTTTGGACATCCAGTTACATCATATAAAAACGGCGGCCCTACCAGGAATTTTGTCGATGTCAACATACGGATTGACTGTACTATATTATAAATTATCGGGGGACATTGTTTTTTTGTAGAGGGAATAACTAGAAGAATTGGAAAAACGATATCAACGGTTACATTTTCTAAAAAACGCTATTTATTCAGTAAAAGTGAGTAAAGTTTACAAATGTCATTTTTCAATATGTCTGACCTTAATTTACTTTTTACTTCAAAATGCCAATGTTGCCAATCCAATACAAATAAAATTTTAAGTTTAGTTTCCAATTTAAATTAAAAATGCTTTTTAATAAATTAAATGCAGCAAATATAAAAAATAGTATTAAAAAACTCGTTTTATAAAGCGCTTTTTATCACTTGTTCATTGGACGTGTGCTAATATTACGTTCCTTATAAAACTCTATGTTTTAATATACTATTTTTACATCTTTGTTAATAACTGACATTTTAAGGTCCTTTTGCGTTTTTGAAAAATCAATTTAATTAGAGTTTGAACAAGAAAAATGTGTACCTGTAAATCACTGCTTCTAAATTAAAAAAAAAAAAAACAGACAAAATGGTTTGCCTTCATTAATTAGTCTTTGTGCTGTCGTTCATTGAAATTTCCAAATTACGCCCTCATTTTACTGGCCCAGGTTGAGTATGGCACTTTGATTAATGCGTAATTAAAGAACATTTTTTGGCTGAAAAAACCCTTTGACGAACGAATTTAATCAAAACACTTGGGGTCATATCTCACCGGCATGTTTTAAACTTTTTTTGTTGTCATAAAAGATGGTTTTTCTTAAATGTTAATATGCAAAGTTTAATTAAAGAAAATTAAATTAAATAAAGACTATAATTATATACCTAATATTCTTGCGAAAGAGCTTCATTTGCATTTGAATAATACATAATTTTAAAACAAAGACTTTTCATCTTTTAATTTTTTGATAAGGATGCTTTTGTGCTGGCATTTAATTAACATTTTTCCTCGTAATTTTTTATCTTTATGCTTATAGATTTAAAAAAGCTTTTACCTACTAATTTTTTATTCGTTGCTTGCTCTGAATTTAAATGTTTTAAATAAAATAGTATTGCTATTTAACGGGGAATGTCAAGAAGCATAAAAACTGTGGCTATGTAATGTTGGTTGCCTAAAATCAACAATAAACAACATTATCTGGTCATTGCTCAGTGGGTTTATAAGAGTTAATTTTAATTAAAAATTATGCTTACCAGCAATATAAATAAACAAAGCACAAAGTGACATATTCCAAAGGTCCATCAATAAGCGTTTAAATACAGAATTTTGGCAATTTAGAAACACTATTTTTTCCATTTTAAATTGTCAAAATTCTGTATTTAAACGCTTATTGATGGATCTATGGAATGTGTCAACTTGTGCTTTGTTTAATTATGTTGCTGGTAAGCACAATTTTTATTTAAAATTAACTCTTATAAACTCACTGAGCAATGACCAGAAAGTGCTGATTTTTTAGTATAGGCAACCAACATTACATAACCACAGTTTCTATGCTTCGCGACATTTTCCTTTAACACAAAAGCAATAATGTAAGCTTCAAAGTGTAGGTAGTCAATAATATCTTTTCCAAGTAATTTAGCTCATTTTTAAGTTGGTCTTAATACAAATAGGGTTTGTAAGTCACTCTTAAACGAAAGTAAAAGTTATTTCGTGGTTTTATAACATTTTAATGAGGGCAAATGAGCAAACTACAAAAGGTGTAATATATCGTTTTAGAGCCGGTTTACCTGATAGCAAACCCTTTTGAATTTTTTATGTAACACACAAGATTTCGCATATAAAATTTATATTTTAATTAGCGCTACTTTATTGCTCTTTTTTCATTTTCTGGCACTTGGCACAAATAAAAAACATTTCTTCGTTAGTTGTTTTCAAAGCCAACGTTAAAAAAATCAGTACTTAGCAGCAAAAAAATGTTTCTTCTTAGTGATTTTTAAATTAAACTATTTTAATGTGTTAGTTCATTTTGTAAATAATCCCGAGGCAAGCATAAAACTTTTTTTGAGTAAATAATGAAATATAATCTATGTAAAACAAGCCTTTGTCAAAATAAACAGTAAGCCAGAGTTTTATACGACCAAAAGCAAAAATTTAAATAATCTCAACATAAAATTTTCTCCTTTTCATATAAATTGGATAATTTTGCGTGTACCGTATCTGCAAAAGACAGATGCTCTCCAACGTTATTTAAGTTGACTTAGTAGTAGTGCGTCTTCGCACGAATATAATTTTTTTTTTATAAAATGTTAAAATTAAGAAATCTCAAAAAAATTCTTATTTTAGAGGATCCTTTGCCCTTTGGGGAGCAGTATTCATTTTTGTGGAATTTTCTGAGATTTTATGTTTTTCGCAAGTTTTGTAAAGCGAGTAACAAAGAAATGTCAAACGAAGATGCTTTCAGTATTCACTCATTTATACAACAATAGAATCTAATATTGCACGTATATGGATCTTTTAAAAAGGCACTATCAATTCATGAAGCTATGCCTGGAAATGATTTTTATGTCGTTATTATAATGGTCACAATTTTTTTGCAGTTGAATTCAATTTTGACCTTTTTTAGACTATCCTGAAAGCTGTTGAAATGTTAGAAAGGCAATTTTGTTTCATTTTTGTGATCATGATCTTTGGTGAAAGTTTTCTGTACTGTAGCACAATCAAGGCCGATTTATAGAACGTTACTTTCACTTTACTTCCGCTTTACTTCGGCGTAACTTTACAGAAAATTAAATAAAATACATGGGAATGTATTAGCAAATTTATACTTCACTTTAGCGCTACTTTGCTGATTCATTTAGCTGTAAGTAGTACTGAAAAGCCGAGCTTGGTCGATCATGCGCAAAATTTGTAAAAATGAGATATTCACCCTTATTGTCAAGGGTGGTGATTACGGAATATAGCTTCGTACGAAACCTGCTGGTCTTCTTATGTAGGTTTCGTACAAAGCGATATTCCGTAATTACCGCACAGGTGTAAATAGTCAGAACTCGCGAGTTTAGACACATGCGCATATCTGTTCCCAATTTCACGTAACTTTACAATCTATAAATTAAGCAAATTTGTTAAATTACGCGGAAGTGAAGTTACGCCGAAGTAAAGTGAAAGTAACGTTCTATAAATCGCCCTTCAATTTTGTAACGTTTTTACTCGCAAAACGCAATTGCAATGTAGTGGATAATACGTAAAACCCAAAACTATAAAATTAGCGACTCTAACTAATTCCCAAATTCGCTATACTAATTGAAACAATAAAGTTACCAATTATTTGCTAATAATTGTATGAATAATTTGGTCTCTATCATTATGGATTTAGGTTTAGTTAGTTATAAATTCAATTAAATGTTATAGTCATTATGTGTTTTCAGTTTTGTGAATTACTTTGTTCCGAATTTTCAGGTAAACTATGCTTTTTAAACAGGAAGAAAAATAGCCTCACTGCCACATTAAAAATGTCCTTCTGTTGCCTGAAAAAGGATTTAAAAAGTTAACGCATGAAGGTTTTAGTAATTATTTTGGAGAACAATTAATTATTAATAAATTTATTATTTTATTTGCTAACATTTTATTAAAAGCATTAATTTTCAATTTAAAATTTATTGACCACAATAAAGGTTTGATTTTAATCACTTTTTTAGTTATTAAATGTGGAGATTTGCAAAATTAATAATAAAATGTAAAAAATCTGAATTTATCATAATTCAGGT
Source organism: Cartodere bifasciata (assembly GCA_963920755.1). Classification (NCBI taxonomy): domain Eukaryota; kingdom Metazoa; phylum Arthropoda; class Insecta; order Coleoptera; family Latridiidae; genus Cartodere; species Cartodere bifasciata. The sequence continues at coordinate 3,475,360 of OY987196.1, read as the reverse complement.
GAAAGATAATATATTGAGATATAATTTTAATCTCTACAATTTTTCAAAAAGGATTTTCTAAAAACGTATTAAAACAAAACAGCTTCTTCAAGCGACATTTTGGTTTTATGAGCATTACAAAATGACATCGAAAAACTTAGGTTAGCTAATAAAAACAAATAAAAAAAATTATGTAAGGGTGAAAATATAAATTGTGAAGATGTAATAAAAATTTAAATATCATACGCAATCTCATGTTTTTACGCATTTGAATTTTTAGGACAATAAAAAATAAAATGGTATCCGAAAACCATAAAAAATAGAAATTAATATTTGCTTTTTAAATGCGCTTTAAATAACAGCATTTCACAAATACAAGTTTCTTTCGACTTATGGCTAGAGATTCAAATTCGCTGTTCTTCTAGAAGCTTCCGTCAATTCTACTAAATAGCACATCTACATGAGGGCCCCATCGTATATTAAAACTAAATGCAGTTTTAAAAACTAGAAAAATAGGGCTACAAACGTATTATGGTTTCATTTAAATCGGTTATTTCTTTGTGTTGAAAATCTGACTTCAAAAATCATTACAATATATATTTTTGATTTTCGACACAAAGAAATATGCGATTTTAATGAAACCATAATAAGTTTGTAGCCCTATTTTTCTAGTTTTTAAAACTTAATTTAGTTTTAATATGCGATGGGGCCCTTATGTAGATGTGCATTTAGTAGAATTGACGGAAGCTCAACGGAGATGGCTTATATACGAGCTACTAGGAGCACAGATTAGAAGATAAATTTGAATCTCTAGTCCTAAAAAACCTACCTCAGTTCCTTGGACTTTAAGTTTCATATGGTCTTCCCTGGTAGTTTTACCATCTTTCCTTTTTTTCCAGCAATATCCATCACGACGATAACGGACTTTTTTCCTACTGTAGAGCAGCATCGATCCAGATTTTGGCCTAAACAAACATATATTAAGGTGGATAGTCCAAATTAACTCAATTTTCATCAAAATTATGTTTACTCTAGCTGCCCAGTTCTAAAAATGTTTGTCTTGCACAAGGATTCTTGTTTTTTTTGGAATCGTTTTATACCTTTGGTAGACGAATTCATTTAAGTGGTTATAATTTTTGATCAAGCAAACCTTGCAGTTTAAAAGTTGTCGGGGCGCTGCGATTCGAGGGAATGCTTTCTAATTTTAATTGCAGTCGTGATTTGTATAATTGCAATTCGCAAGCTCTACAACTTCTGCTTCTAGCTTCTATCTCAATTCTTTATGATTAACACGAATTAATTGCACAAAATTCTTGTAATGAACACCTCTGATAAAATCGATTTGTTAAACTTTAAAAAAGGCGGAAAAGCGGAAAGTTTTAGCGCGCTTAGAGAACTTAAAAAAAAACGCTACTAAATAAATAAATTGTTAAATATAAAATGTCTAGCGCGGCATTTTAATATTTATTTAAAAACCTTAAATTCACTTAAAAAAAGTTTGCCAACTTTTTAACTTAAAATCAAATTAGTTAAAGTGGATTTATAACGAGGCTTAATTTTCAGTTTGTTTACCTCCAAAATTGATAAATATCTTCACCCAAGAAGCTGTTTGTAAAAGAACATTTGCTATTAAAGATAAATAACACGAAAACTTTAAAACAAAATTCGGTTCTTTATCTAAAATGTTTAAAAAGCCTTGAAGAAAGTTTTATCATTTTTAACCGCGGTATATTTAATTGTAATAAATAGGTAGATTTGTTAAAGAAATAAATACAAACCTTATTTTGACCTCTTTACTCTGCCATTCTGCGTGACGATCGAAACTGATAAGGGTAGCTGCGATTTCCTAAAAATAAATTAACACCGAATTACTTATTTATTTATTATAAAGGTAAATAGTCTAAACGAAATGTTTTTTTATTAATAAAACAGGGGTGAATTTTTTAGGGTTGTTTATGGGAATATTATGTAGGGTACATTACGGGGCAAATTACGGTCACTTTTTGTCATAATCGTTATTAAAAGGTGACATTTTTATAACCCATAATGCTAAATATTCCATTCTGTAGGTATTATAATTCATTTTGATCTCTTAAGTATAGTTCTATACTATGCTGCCCTCTTACGTTTTGCACTAAAAGCACTGTTAATTTGACGTGCTTCCAAAAGAGGGCGGTAGCGTTTTTACTTGCCTTAACGTATCTTTTTAGTTTGCTATACATTCGAGATAATTCATTTTGCAAAAACCGTAGAAACATTTGGTTTCATTTGTAAAAAATGTTAAAAACCTTGGTAAAATCAACATGTTTGTTTTACTTTCACATAATGTGCGTGTAAAGTTACACAACACTTTTTAATCCCTGTAATCATAAATTTTGCGAAAGTGCGTGTCAAATTCTAGGTGTGTAATCAAACGTAAACAAAACATATTATTATTTTGAAAAAGTATATTTATGATTTTGTTTGCTTTGTAATTAGTTACAATTCACAAATGAAACAATTTTAAGACATCTCTGATTTTTAAATTAAATTTGTGCTGCTCACTCAAGGCAATAAAAATTATTATTAAAAATTAGGAATGTTAACAGACGCATTGTATAAAAGAAAACACAATAAAAAGCTGGAAACTTCTCTAGAAAATAAAAAGATATGAAACAATTTTGATGTCAGAAAATACTCCTAAATCTCCAGTCATTTGTACCATAAAATCTCTTAAAGGAGAACAAACATTTAAGATGTTATAATTTAAATTAAAGTTAACAAAGTATTTTCCTTAAACCAAGTAAATGGTTCGTGGCAAAACATACAAACAACCCTCAACAAACTATTAGCACAAGGCATCGGGCTAAATTGAAATGAACAATTAAGAACTAACATCTCAGAAGGCAAGGCCACGCAATACAGAAATTAATTAATGACGCGCACATTAAAAAAAATCCTTAACTTAAGCACCAGCCATTAAATTCACTAACGCTGCTCTTAGCTAAAAAATTAACAAAATAACATGCCTAAAACATTGCCTAAAATTAAGGCGTTAATTCAGACCTGTTGCATGTGTCCCATGCGGCCCGAGGGCAAAAAAAACATCACCAGCCTTCTTGAATGGGTATATTAGTTTGCGCTTCAGGCTTTTGCAAAATTGCAATTGTATCCAACTCATTTACCTCAATGAAAGCCAGTTGTAATAATATATAATGACTTTATTTAAACTTTTGAGTAAGAGCAAATAGGTTAGGTACCTATTAACTTTTTTAGGTTAGTTTTGAACTCGGTTTTGAATAGACTTTTGTGCGCTTAGTAAAACGTAATGTAGCGTGGAATTTTATGTGGAAATGGAATAAGCTAGATTTTTCTAAGGAAATTGTACAATTTATTCGGCGGAAATAACTATACCTTTTGTATAGCGATGTTTTTGTATTTGTACGAAACTTTCTCCAATAAAAGTAGGTCATATAAACGTCAATTTTTACTCAAGACATGGGTTTCAAATTTAAAGATTTTCGAATCTGTGCTCCTAGAAGCTCGATAAGTCATCTTGGTTGAGCTCCCAAATTCTACTAAGTAGCACATCTACATGAGGGCCCCATCGTATATTAAAACTAAATATGGTTTGAAAACTACAAGAATATGGCTACAAACGTATTATCGTTTCATTCAAATCGGTTATTTCTTTGTGTCGAAAATCTGACTTCAAAAATCATTATAGTATTCTTGTTTTTTCTCTTCGACTACAAATACATTTTTTGGTTTGTATACATTACGTGGTCTATGCCAAACCACAATACGTTAATTTACCATGGTTACTTAAGCTTGTAAATGATTAAAATTGCAACTTACGTTTTTCCCTAATATATGTGCGTTTAAAGATTTCAATGTAGAAAGAAAAACACCAAAAGAACTATTTTACTATATTTTTATTATTTCTTACACTCAGTACCACTTCTATGTATCACAAACATTATCCTAAATATTTTTAATCATAGTTATTGATGTATTACTCAATATTTTTACATATTTTGTTGAAATTTCGAAAATAACTGACATTCAGGGAGATGACTTTTACGAACTTTTGATTGCACAGAACATCCCATTTATGAATTTGAAACCCAAGTCTTAAAAGTTTAAAAAATGTGCAGTAGCCACTTTCTTATAATAAATAACAGCGGCGCGCGATAGTAATTAAAGACTTTGGTCAGGTCGTAAATTCAAAGAAATTTAGAGTCGACTTGGACGTTACAGCGTTTGTTTTTCCATTTTGCTCTTTTGCTGCTAATTTCTAAGCTTGAAATAACGAGGGAACAGCACACTTTTAGGTAAAGGAGAAAGCAAAACAACTGATTAATAAATAATCCGGCGGGATCGTTTGGGATCTTTTGTTCTCAGTGTCACAATCAAGATCAGATTTCCACAGGGAGAACGCACCGGATTTCGTACATTTTTTTACGTTGAAAAACGTTTACAGTTCTTAAAAATGTTTGTTTTTGGCTGAGAAATCAATGTTTTAGATAATTAAGACTTGTAGAAAATGGCGAATGCGCCGGGCAAGCTTCAATGCTTTATAAAATGGCGAAAGCGCGCGTCCTGCGATTTTTACTTGTCTAAAATAAAACGTTTCTTATGAATCAAAGAGTTCTACCCCTCTGTTAACTCACTGGTGTTCTTTAAAAATTACCATATTGAATAAAATATCGCTATTTTACATCAAATCTTTGTAAAAACAATATAATTTATGTTGAGAATGGTCATAAAATTTTTTGCAGTAAACCTATGCCTACTACATATTAATATTTATAACTTTACTTTCGCTTAGATGTACGGAAAGATATCGAATCATAAACGCAAATGTACAATTTACGCAGTAATGTACATAGATTTTAATATTAAACAAATATAGTCATAAAGATTCAGGTTAAAAATGCTTGTAAAGTTTTCATAAAACGCTTTGGCAATAATGGTATTTTTAATAATAGATATCTTGACCCGCCCATATCAGTATGTTAAAAAATTTTTTTTTCTAAAATAGATGGCTGGATATTCAAATGCACAGAATCGTAGATCTGTGCTCCTAGAAGCTCGTATAAGTAATCTCCGTTGAGCTCCCGTTAATTCTATTAAATAGCACATCTTCATGAGGGCCACATCGTGTAATAAAACTATATGTAGTTTTAAAAACAAGAGAAATAGAGCTACAAACATATTATGGTTTCATTTCAATAGAATATTTCTATGTGTCGAAAATCTGACTTCAAAAATCATTGTAATATTTTGTTTTTTGAAGTCAGATTGTCGGAAGCTCAACGGAGATAACTTATACGAGCTTCTAGGAGCACAGATTAGAAGATCTGTGAATTTGAATCTTTAGCCTTAAGTGGCACAATATAAACAATATCTTGTAGGTGTAGCTTTACTACTGTTTTACGGTCAAAATTAAGTAATACATTACAACTAAAAACGTATAAAATTGTAATAAAACCCCGGGTTGACCATAATCGATAAAAATTTAACACGCCATAAAAAAACCTTTTTTTCTTGAAGGATACAGTTTTTGAACAAATATTCTTTGCAAATAAAAATTTAAACTTCTTTTGCAGATTTCAAAAAAAGTAGGTAATGTAAGATTTTGAAAGTAAAAACTGTTTTTCCTTTTAGGTCGCCAGAACAATTAAAAAAGGTAATTCCTATTTAAAAGCTTTGCAAATAGCTTTTTCATTTATTTATAAAAACAAATTTGTGCCACTTTCTACATGTTTAACAATAAAAACCGATATTCATACATCAAGAATCTAATCGGATAATTCACTGGAACATGTATGAATCACCCTTTGCAACTCAATTAATTGTTTGGAAAAACGAGCATAGAAAAACCATTGTTATTTAAATTAAATTGTAATTTTGGCCTATAATATTGCATTTCGTTCCAGTTTTATTGTTTAATTAATTTGAAATTACTATGCCTTGATTAAAAATAAACTGGAGTACATCTGGTTGCTATAATTTAGCAATTTTGTATTAATGAAGTGCCATATTTTGTTTATAGTAAAGGGACATAATTTAATTATTTTTTCAAGAGTTTTGTTGTGTAAAGTTAGTTTTAAAATTTTTTTTTTTGTATTTGTCCTAAAGGCTACATTAAACTCACTTTAATTTAAGTGTACTTTATAAGCAAATAGACACGGTCAAGCCTTACGTCACTGTTCACAGAAGTGCATTAAAATACTTTCTGTGACTTTTTATAGGCAACCAACATTCCGGACTAAAGAAAATGGTCATTTTTTTCTTGTTCTGTGTTTCCAACATTGGTCTTTTTAAAACATTATTTAAAGAAAAATAAGACAGGTTTTTAGGTCCCATTTGTGGAAAAATGTTCCTTTATATCTCATTTACGATATTTTAATTTAAAATTACCCGAAAATCTACCGCAAGAATTAAAAAATTCCTTATTAATCTGATGATGATGATCACCCACCAAGATGTTAGCTTTAAACGCGAAGATAGCAACCATATCAACGGGTATATGGTTTGTTCTAGGTAATAGAAAAAAATGGTTATTTTCCAATGGTAATTACCAGACCTCTTAATATGGTTGCTTTCTCAAGCAATTTGCGTTTAAAATTCACATCTTGGAGGGTGCACAACATTAACAGATAAACTGTATATTATAGACTTTTACAATGAACTAAACTTGAAATATCGAATTTAAGACATTATAACAGATTTTTATACTAAGGGTTCCCTAAGAAAGCCTTTTATTTTCACAAAATATAGTTCTAAAAAAAGTGGCTTAATCTGACAGAATCAAAATTCTGCTTCACAGACAGTTATTTAATGAGGATCTGTGACGTAGGAGTTGACGATGTGTTTTAATAAATATTAGTTTCGAGTTGCATGGAGGCCGTTAATATTTAATTTTAGATCCGCAACCCATGCTTTAGTTTACGATCCTACCTAAGTATGTGTGTACGTTAGATAATAACTTATGGGATTACATCGGCTTTTTATGATAATAAAAAACGTATTTTACTGAAAATGCTCGACGTTCTGAGCCCTGTTTCCTTGCCTTTTACAAAATAAATCTGCTGATTTATGAGCTCCAAGAGCAATATCCTCAAAAACTATTAAATTTTTTGTTATTAAATATAGTTTTTAATGCGCTGACTTCGGCATAGCCTCTTAAGGATTTATTTTACGAGAAGGTACGCGTCAAATTGAGTTGCACTTAAGACTCTTTTATTTGAAAAAATAAAACATGCAAAAGTTTGAAAATACCATGAAAAAGTTTTCCTACAAAAATTAAAAATCTTCGAATTCGGAAAGGACCTGTTAAATTGGCGTAACAGTAACTTAAATAGCACATAAATATTTATGTGGGCTATCTAAAGGGCGATTTATAGAACGTTACTTTCACTTTACTTCGGCGTAACTTCACTTCCGCGTAACTTAACAAATTTGCTTAATTTATAGATTGTAAAGTTACGTGGAATTGGGAACAGGTATGCGCATGTGTCTGAACTCGCGACTTCTGACTATTTACACCTGGGCGGTAATAACGGAATATTGCGTCGTACGAAACCTACATAAGAAGACCAGCAGGTTTCGTACGAAGCGATATTCCGTAATCACCACCCTTGAAAATAAGGGTGAATATCTCATTTTGACAAATTTTGCGCATAATCGGCCAAGCTCGGCTTTTGACAGTACTACTTACAGCTAAATGAATCAGCAAAGTAGCGCTAAAGTGAAGTATAAATTTGCTAATACATTCCCATGTATTTTATTTAATTTTCTGTAAAGTTACGCCGAAGTAAAGCGGAAGTAAAGTGAAAGTAACGTTCTATAAATCGGCCTTAAATGTTAAAAACTTGATTCAGTTTGCTAAGTGGACGGTACTTGACCTTTCACTTATAAAGCAAGTACCTAAGCCGGTTTTAATTTTGATTACTAACCATATCGAAGGCACACCTTTTATACAACTATTAAAATTAAAAAGTGGACCATTTTTAATCATACATTTTTTTGTTTAATGTCTTAAATCAACGGGGGCGTAGCTCAGATTGGGAGAGCGCTCGCTTAGCATGCGAGAGGTACCGGGATCGATACCCGGCGCCTCCAGTTCTTTTTTATTTATTTTTAATTAAGTAAAATTATTAAAAAAATAAAAAATTTCAAAAAATGTGATTCAATATATTTTAATAGGTCAAAAACAGCACTGGAAAAATCAAGTTAAATGCTTTCAATTTTAAAATCTATTAATGGACTTTTAGAATATGACAATCAGTGCTTTGTGTATTTATGTTGCTGGTAAGCACAATTTTTAATTAAAATTAGCTCTTATAAACCCACTAAGCAATGACCACAAGTGTTATTTTAGGCAACCAACATTACATAACCACATTTTCTATGCTTCGCATCATTTGCCGTTAATGCTTTTGGGTGGCATTTAAGACTTGTAATAAATGTGCAAACTCAAATATTTTATCGCCCTGATTAAATTTGAAAAGTTTGCAATAGTTTCCATTTTTGGTGAAACAAACAATTTTTATTTTGTCGGATTGACGATTGTTTGTAGATATAAATATGTATGAATGTTAGTCCACTAGAGCAGTTTCCTTATTTATTAAAAATTCTTTATGCCGCTTGCCAATTTTACAATGTCGTTTACGAAATACAAGCAATATTTATTATTAAATGAGAAGTCGTGTATGCGGGTGGCCTGCACTCTTGCTATTCTTATTTAATTTACTGGATAAATCTTGCTACACAAAATAGACTTAATTCAAAATCTAAACATTAAAAAAGAATATTTAATTAAAAAGTACATTAACGAAGAATGTCGCGAAGCATAGAATCTGTTGTTATGTAATGTTGGTTGCCTTAAATCAACCAAAAACAGCACTCTCTGGTCATTGCTCAGTGGGTTTATAAGAGTTAATTTCATTTAAAAATTGTGCTTACCAGCAACATAAATAAGCAAAGCACAAGTTGACATGGTCGTTTTTTGCATTTTAAATTGCCAAAATTCTGTATTTAAACGCTTATTGATGGACCTTTAGAATATGTCGACTTGTGCTTTGTTTATTTATGTTGCTGGTAAGCACAATTTTTAATTAAAATTAATTCTTATAAACCCACTGAGCAATGACCAGAAAGTGTTGTTTTTTGTTGATTTTAGGCAACCAACATTGCATAACCAAGGTATTACAACATTACATAACCACAGTTTCTATGCGTCGCGAAATTCCCCTTTAAATCTCTTACCCATAAACTATACTGGATGTTATTTTACATCATACATTTTTTTTTAAGTTTTGTTTTTGAGGTATGTGATATTTTGCTACTAATGAAGTGTGACCTCGTTTCAGAGCTTAAACAAATTGCAGTTTACATACAGTTAAATCGTTAAAAGAGCGGTTAGCCACCTAAGGCACCTTGCTAGTTAAATACCCATACTAACTTTCAAGCAGCTAAGTTAAAATGAAGTTATTTTCAATTACCTTCACGGTGGCATTTGAAAGTAAAGCTAGCTACTAGGTAACGAGTAAACTAACTAAACTAAGTAAACCCTGTTTGTGTAAAACTTAAAGGTAAAGTATCCTTTACATACAAGTTTGCTATTTAAAATTATTTACAAAAAGAATAATTGTTGGGTTTAATATTTTATGTGGCATTTTACCTTATTTTAAATTACGAAATCGACTTGTGAAAAAGGATGTAAGTTGATACATTCTTTATTTACTGATGTTAAAATACATTATGCATTTTGAGTGCAGTTTTCCTAATGTCACTTCTGGGTAACTAGAGTAACTTGTAACTTTTTATACTCTTCGCAAAAAAGTATATTGCGATTACTCGGACCTTCTCTGAAATCGTTAATATTAATCCTAGAGCAAAGATTTGCAGATTCGTTCGTTTCATGACTTTTTAAGACTTTTTTTTGTCCGTCTGTCTGTAGCGAAATTTGTGACCACCTTAACTCAAAAACGTTTTATAGGATCGACTTGAGATTTAACACAAAAATCAATCCCATTTAGAGGAAGAGCCCTATTGTTTTTGAAAAAAATCAAGTAATAAGTAGAGGGTTAAAAACATCCCCAAAGAAGAAAAAAATTCATATTTTCGTTAATGTCAACAAAAAAAATATTTTTAATAAAATTAAAGATTGTATTTTTTCCTATAAAAAAGCATTTTGTAATTTTTTTGTGTTCCCACCCGTTTACAAAAAAAATAAGTTTTTTTCAATAAAATAAAAAATGCACCTTTTTAATTACTACTGCGAAGACACAATGTGTAACAATTATATAACAATAAAATAATAGTCATAAAACAAAACCAATCTGATCATTCTGATCTAAAAAGTGTAACTTTTTAAATGATCTAAACAATAAAAACTACCTAACGCGTATAAATGAGCTTCTATCGCATAGTCTTCGTGGCTCAGTTGGATAGGCGTCTGACTCTGGCTAAAGACACTAAAATAACTCGGGCCGGAACGCCCGAGTTTGATTCCCAATAGCGGAGTAACTTTTTTTATTTTTTTTTAACTGTTCTTTTTAAAATTATTACTGCGAAGAGTATTTAATAAAATGTACATACATTTTATATAAAAAAACACCCTTGATATTCAAAAAATCTACGAAGAGTAACTTCTAACCCGTTCACTAATCTAAACCATTTCTTGTTTATAGAATGAATAATGCCATTGTCAATCTTTTGTTTGCTTTTGTAAAGAAATGATGAAATTCACATTAGGCGCTCCGACTCAGTTACCAAAAATAAACCAAAGATAGCTTGACGTTACCGAAACCAAACCATTGATGTCCATTCGGACCATATCATTAAGAAACCTACATAAACTAGAGAAACGATTGTAATTAATGAACCCTTAATAAAACTTCAATAAAATAAACCAGATAAAGTACTAAACGCCGGGCATTGTTTTAAGACAAAAGCGATGCAATAATCTTTTGTATTTATCGCTTTAAATGTAAGTAAAGACTAAAGGAGATACGGCCGTTAGAATGATTTGTGATACAAGCAAGGAACCTAGTTGTTGGGAGGATAGCGACTCGAGCTGCGAGTTAGCGAATGCAGAAAGCCTCGAGAGGGACACCCGTTTAAGCCATCCGCTATTATCCCAAAGCTGGTAGCCTAGAACCTTGTTTCACTTTAATTGAAATTATTTTAATTACGCTTAATGAAAGGAGCTAGGAGAAAAGCTTTTTAACCGCGCTATATCAGTATTTATGTTGCTGGACTTATTCTATAAAGAACAGTCCGGATTTTAATCCTTTTTTGCAGCAACTGCTAAGAAATTGATATATTACCCTGGTTTTATATTTATTTCTTACCAAGTTTAGTAGGACACTTTAGTTAAAACGTACTTTATTACTATCGTCTCTTTACAGATGCGCAGTCTTTTAATTTTATCTTAGTGGCGTATTTAGGATCTAGTAGAGATTTGTATCGCTTTCGCCATTATCTGTAAAGGATTTACCAAGTTTGTTTTGGTCAAACTCCCTTGTTAACTGTTTATTTTACCTGTTGAAACGAAACTGATTGTATTTGCCACAACTCCAGGCTCTACTTGCTACCTTCAAGTTTAAAACAACTTTGTTTATCTTTCTTACGCTTTTCCAGATCCCTGCTGTAACATGCTTGTTGTTTAACTAACATATTTACACTTGTTCAAAGCAAAATAATATTCACATTCCCATTCTGCAATACAGGCAGCAGCCAGATAAAAATATTCCTACAGCAAAGCGAAAATATTTCAGGCATAAAATTGCGAATCCCACAAAGATTTGTTTTGTTTTGAAAGATGATGATAACCTCCTGAAGGAAAATTCGTAGCAAATGTATCGCTGTTGTTGGAATACAGATAAGTAATTCGGCAAAGTCAGGCGCCTAGGGCCTTATCTTCGAGTTAAATTAGATGGAAGTGGCTAAAGTACCGTGCAGCATTCCTTCGAAACTCAAACAGACGAGACGGGACGCCGCCGTCTCCCGCCGCCACCGTCGAATTGGGAATTAATGTCGCACGTAACGGTTTTATGAAATAAACGCTCCCCAGTCACGGCCTCTTGACTGACACCTTGTCTCTGGGATTCCCAAAGCTTATTGGGCTTAACAAAACTCCTTTCAGTTTAAACAAACTAGAAAATCCTTGTGGATGTCGGATAAGTTATTTCTATCGATTCTTCTACGGCTGATACCCAAGAAAAACAAAACTTTTAAAGAAGATCTATATAGGTCGTTTTTTAAATCTGGTTCTGACTACTTGTTAAAGGACTCGCTCGAGGACTCGTTAATAAACGGTGTTGTTAATAAAGGACATTTAATAATCCAAGCATTACCCAGCAAGAAATTCATACTGATGTCCTAGAAAATGCAATTTCCGTATGTTGTAAAATTTTGCACCACATTCTGCATCCCGATCTAGGCATTCCACGTCTTGAATAGCAGCTAAAACGTTTCCTTTGAAAACTAGCAACACACTAAAACTTCCCTTGCATCCTTCTTTAGGTATAACATCTTTGTGAGCGTATAAGGTTTGTAGCTGAAAGTAGAACGACGGAAATCGGAAATATGCGTGCCTATGACAAATATCCGTCACAAAGTCGAAGGTGGCTGGGTGGAACACAGAATTGCACATTCTGGATTTATTTGTTTGGCATTTTCGCCTTTTCTTATCCAACATTATATTAAACTTTTCGGAAGGGAGAAGCAAGCGCGAAAACAATTCGCTGCAATCGATTCCACAAATAGGTTATGCCACACATTTTATTTTCTCTGTAATGGGGTAGTTGAATGGGTCAAAAAAAGCTAATTTTTGGTTAATTATTTTATAAAGTAGGTTTTAGAAGCAACAAGCAAGCAAAAATCATTTTTAGAGCACACTGTTTTTTTGTAAACAAATATTTAACATCTAATAATCATTTAAAAGTTTCTATAAAGAGCGGACTGTGACGCCGAATAGGTTTTTAATGTTGGCATGCACAAAGTCATTTTGCGGAGTAAAATGATAGAAAGTGTAGGCAACCAACTTTACAGTAGTGTAATGAGCGAGTTTCATGAAAAATTTTTATTTGCTTAAACGATTCCTCTTATTAAACTATGTTGTTTTGCAAATTTTTAGAATACACAAATCTCTACTTTTCGAGAAAAAAAATAAATAAAATTTAAAAATTGCGTTTAATTGGACCACCTTCTTGAATCTATACTTTTACTTCATTGTCAAAGTGACATTTTCTATTTTTTTACTTAATTTATTGTTTTACTTACATTTTCAGTATTTTTTATCAACACCACGATAAATAAATTAAAAAAAAGATAAAAATACTTCATATTTTAGCTAATCTGTCACTAAGCGTTGACTTAAGAAACATAGAAAAGAATACATTTTTATGTTGCTAAGCAATGTAATATACCTTAAGATAGTGGAAGGGATAGGGGAAGTGCCCCAAAATCGAGGGGAAGTGCCCCAAAAATTTAAACTTTGGAGCGCTAGAACACCTAAACCAGCCACTGGATAAACACGAGATTATTAGTGAAAGCTCATGCCTAAGTCTACTTTTTATTTTTAACCAAAAATTTTAAATTTGTTACTTGTGAAACATGCCCATTATGCGGCTTATTCTTATGCGATCTTTAAAGGCAACGGACGGATTGAATTTTAACACCAAGTATTCAGGTTAAAAAAATTTGACAGGCTATCACGCTTTTAGTTTCTGATGTAAAAGATGTTTAGGGTACAAAGTAAATAGTTTTTGTGATTATATTATGATAGGGTAAGTGCATTTTATTCTTAACTAACAATATAATCATCAGTTTTAAGAGATACGGAAAGCGAAACTTGGTTATGTTATTGCCCTGCAAGATGAGTTGTCAAATATTTCCATAATCCTCTCTGACGTCACATGCCTAAAATTTTTAGATGTTCTTTCCCAAAATCCTAACATTTTTTTTTTGATACATGGATTTTTTCTTGAATTTGTTCACCGATGTATAACATTATTTTTTATTTACTATAAGCCTGTATTTTTTCCAGATAAGGAGTTAATTCTATAAATCTATGAAACAGTTCGACTGTTTTCAAGGTTGCATTTCTAGGTTTGTGTGTCCTTTTTGCCTTGAATTTGGAAAGATTAGTAAAATTCATGAATATGTCTGTCCTACAACGAAGGTACGGATGGGCCGTTTCAGATCCGGCATGGCAATTCGTGCTACGCTATCTTTGAGATTTAATGTTTACCAGAGACTTCTGGAAACTATAAACCTTTAAAATGGGAATAAAATGTTAAAATTCTGCATTTGCATTACATAACTAATTGCGCGGATTTTATTACGTCTTATTGTACTATTTTAAAACTTTTGTTATAACTTTCAAAAATTCAGCGTTTGATCTGTAAAAAAAATATCAGGCGCTCTTAAAATATCTAATACACGTAGGTAGATATTGTTTTAAAGATTTGAAGGCGTTTGTAATAAGATTGTTTGGCTCAGTTTGACGGTACAAGATGGATTTATTATCCCTGCGTAGTAAACAAAGAGAATAAAATATTCATTATTTTAGGCGTGTTAAATTAGTTCAGAGAAAAGTAGTTGTTTACAGGCGAGTCCGCACGAGGCGCTCTTGTAAACACTGCTCTGAATTTATGGAAGTGTTTGCTAGCGAGAGTGAGCTCCCATAAGCTCGCTTATCAGCTAAATTATTCAGATTTTGTGTATTATTCCAGTCGGAAATAAACTTTTTTGTGCGTTGCCCAAATTTACCCTGAGTATCAGCACCAATAAATGCTAATGAAATGGAACGACACGAAAAAATGTAACACCTTGTTCATGTTTACAACAACACACATTGAAAGTAAGAGTTAAATCGATGCCCTCTAAACATACATTTAAGAATTATGCCACACAACTAAGGCTCTAAAACTACATCAGGTAGGGACACATCTATCCGCAAAAAACAATTGAATCTCCATCAAGTAGTCTTTGAAACTGTCAGATTTGATATTAAACATATTTTTAGGTTATGTGATAAAAACGTCAAAATGTTGAATTTATGTGTTAACAAGATACATTTTGTTTTTTTTAACCAAAATCTGGTACAGAACTACAATTAAACTGTTTAATTATAAAATTTAACTATGTCAGCACCTTTTAATTGCAAAATCAAGAAGATGCCTAAGGTTCCTAATAAGCCGTTTGTTTTTTTTATCTACTTTTTAGGTAGGTATTTACATATTTAACAAATTAACACTCATTTCAATTAAAAAAGAATATAAAACGTTTATTAATCTTATTGTACATCACATAAATCAAAAACTATACTCTAAGTAAGTATCTCATTTTATCGATGTGCGCGCCACCTACGTGACTATCGATAGTTCCGCATCGCACACTTGACTACGCGTTGACGTAAGGTTGTCAAAACTAAAATTTCAAACTTTTAAATTGAAAAATGTCTGATAACATAAATGTTACAATAAGAAGCCATTTTCAGAGTGTGAATGTTCCCAAGGATTTCCATTTTTACTAAAAATAACTACAGTAGTGCGTCGAAGTAAATAAGAATTTTGTAATTAACATAAAGAAAAACATATCATATAAGTACTTACAGTGTTCGTCCCACGCCGATCTTTTTCCTAGGGCATTTTTGGAAAGTGGTAAAATGCAATATTTTTACCACAGCCCCGAGATTTGCAATCTGGAACGCAACAATTGTGACCACATTTTCTTATTTGCGGCATATATTTAAATTTTAAATAAATGACATTTGAACGACAGAAGTTTATCTTAAAATCATAGAACCAGTTTCGTCACTATCTATGAACTTGACTATCGATAGTTCGTTTTTGGGGGCGCCACTAGAGATACTTATTTAGCGTATGCACTTCGTAAACATTTGGGAAACATTGTTTTGATGAGGAACCAATTATATTTAAGTCTTCCTTGGAAATTTGCAGATATGTAGTAATAGAAGTTTGTAATTAAACGGTTTTATATTATTTTTGTAATTATTTACGCTTTAAAAATCGAAAACTACATTTTTAATACACATAATTATTAATTTTAATTTAAGTTATTTGACATCTGTTCTATATGACAAGTGACAATTTCACCAAATTGCATAGCCACCTTGGACAAAAATTTAAGTTGTCTTCACGTTCTTTACAGCGCGTTACACACAACCAAAGAGAATGAATTTGTCTATGACACAACTATGTAGCTTTAAAACATGGAAGACTAGAATGAAAACAGGAAGATCCCTCATTCGGTACATAAAATGGTAGAATCTAATCTATTCATGACGATCCAAAGCGGAACTGTCAAGCCATAAAAGAATATCTGTTCTTATTTCTGAAGACTTACGCACCTACCAAACCAGAAGTAATTGACAGCTGTATCACTCTGTTGGGGTTCGTCAATAGTCGATGCATAACCGTATAAGAAACTTAGACACTTGTATATTTCAACAAGCACCAAAGAAAGGTCATGTGCTACTACTGCCATCTGCCGGGACAGAAGTGACACATACGCAGTTTTCGTTCACATATTAGCTGAGCGCTTAACAGCGCGCTTTGTATAGTTTGAGACCTTGTTTGTTTTGTAAGATGTCGCATTGTCAAAGAGTTCACGCTGATTTGGCAAAAAATACTGTTATTTACAAACAAAACGTTAATTAGCCGAATTTAAACCAGTCCGCTTTTTCACCCTCTTTTGTTTAAACAAAACACAAAACACACCCTCGTTTCCTTTGTTCAACTTCATCTATAAAAGGCTTGTTTGCCCTAAAAACATGATTTTAGTTCATTTCTCTAAAGGAAATGTACTATTGTAATTGCAATTTCTGAAAATCGATGTTTTTTTGAAACTGTGCCTAAACGAAGCAAGATACGTAAATGTTAAGGGTGTTGGAAAGATGCTACAAAAAATTACCGATCTTTTGATACTAGAATCATATCGATCGGACCATCCACTGGGTTGTTATTAAAAAATATCACTTTGGTGTATGTTAGGATGGATGGATGGATGGATGGATGGATGTACGGAGCAAAAAATTTCTTTAACCGTAATTTACTCAATTATGGTACTAGGTAGAAGGTTCAAACTTGGCATAAGTAAATACCAAAGTCTTGTGGTCAAGATGACCACAAGGTCATACTGACCACTGGTCAAGGTTAGTAGATATTGCATGCAAAAAAAAATCTAGCCCAAAATATTGTGATTTTTTTTTGCTTAAACATATTCTTTCGGAGGACCCTTTGTGTTAAAAATTTTTAAAAAAAATTCTATGTCTAGGAAAAGAGTTATGACGTTTTCAAATGTCAATGTTTGCATTGACATAGCTTCAATACTACAATAGTTAGAGGACTCAAACTTGGAGGATGGATACACAAGAGACAGGGGTTCAAGGTCATGTCAAGGTCATATCTTTTTGAAGGTCAATAGCATTTTTATTATTAAAAATGTATGTTAAGGTAAATGCAAGGTAAATGTTGGACATGTTTTTGAAAACACAAAAGCTTGTTCTTGTGTTTCGAACTTAGTAAGCCATCTTCAGGGAATTATTTATAGTTTGACTTTAATTATCTCATACACCATAATAGTTAAAGGTCTCAAACTTGGAGGATGGATAACCAAAAGATAAGAGTTCAAGGTCATGTAAAGGTCATATTGATTGAAAGGTCAATAGCATTTTTGTTATTAAAAAGCTATGTTGAGGAAAATGTAAGGTAAATGTTGGACATATTTTTGAAAACACAAGAAGTTGCTCTTGTGTTTCGGACTGGGTAAGCCATCTTCAGGAAACGATTTATAGTTTGACTTCAATTATCTCATACACCTTAATAGTTAGAGGTCTTAAACTTGGAGGATGGATAACCAAAAGACAAGAGTTCAAGGTCATGTCAAGGTCATATTGATTGAAAGGTCAATAACATTTTTATTATTGAAAACCTATGTTAAGGTAAATGCAAGGTAAATGTTGGACATATTTTTGAAAACACAAGAAGTTGTTCTTGTGTTTCGGACTTAGTAAGCCATCTTCAGGAAACGATTTATAGTTTGACTTCAATTATCTCATACGCCACAATAGTTAGAGGTCTCCAACTTGAAGGATGGATACACAAAAGACAGGGGTTCAAGGTCATGTCAAGGTTATATTTTTTTAAAGGTCAACAGCATTCTTATTATTAAAAAACTATGTCACGTTAAATACAAGGTACATTTTGGACATGTTTTTGAAAACACAAAAGGTTGTTCTTATGTTTCTGACTTAGTGGGCCATCTTCAGGAAACGATTTATAGTTTGACTTCAATTATCCCATGCACCACAATAGTTAAAGGTCTCAAACTTAGAGGATGGATAACCAACAGACAAGAGTTCAAGGTCATGTCAAGGTCATATGGTTTAAAAGGTCAATAGCATTTTTATTATTAAAAACCTATGTTAAGGTAAATGCAAGGTAAATGTAAGACATGCTTTTGAAAACACAAAAGGTTGTTTTTGTGTTTCGGACTTAGTAAGCCATCTTCAGGGAACGATTTATAGTTTGACTTCAATTATCCCATGCACCACAATAGTTAAAGGTCTAAAACTTAGAGGATGGATAACCAACAGACAAGAGTTCAAGGTCATGTCAAGGTCATATTGTTTAAAAGGTCAATAGCATTTTTATTATTAAAAACCTATGTTAAGGTAAATGCAAGGTAAATGTTGGACATGTTTTTAAAGACACAAAAGGTTGTTCTTGTGTTTCGGACTTAGTAAGTCATCTTCAGGGAACGATTTATAGTTTGACTTCAATTATCTCATACACCACAATAGTTAAAGGTCTTAAACTTGGAGGATGGATAACCAAAGGACAGTAGTTCAAGGTCATGTCAAGGTAATATTGTTTGAAAGGTCAATAGGATTTTTATTATTAAAAAACTACCTTAAGTTAAATGCAAGGTAAATGTTGGATATGTTTTCAAAAACATAAAAGGTTGTTCTTATGTTTCGGACCTAGTAGGTCATCTTCAGGAGACGATTTATAATTTGACGTCAAGTCAAACTTAAAGAATGGATAATTAAAATACAAGGGTTCAGGGTCATGTAAAGGTTTTATGGTTTAAAAGTTCAGTATAATTTTCATTATTCCAAAACTATTTTTTGTTAAATGCAATGTAAATATTGGACATGTCTTTAAAAACATAAAAGGTTGTTTTTATGTTTTGGACTGGACATCATCAAAAAACGCTATAATTCTAACAAAAAAATGAATTTGTACGTAAGAAATGAACTCAAGAGTCGGATCTACCGGCCTCGACTCAGCTAGTTTAATTCGACCTACAATTTCTGACAAAAAAGGGTGAAATAAAAAATGTCATGTCATGGGTATTTCAGGGACTGAAACAGGTACAACATAATTGAAAAACAGAACAAGCGCGACGGTATTGCATTTAGAAATGATTTAAAGTCCTTTCTGTTATTACATTTTGTGTCGGATATAACTGATTAACACGTGTACGTGGTGTATGCCCTTTTTTGGAGCCCTAGACAACTTGACTTTCTAACGACTCCAGAATTGCAGATGTGAATGGACAAATTGGTCCTTTTAGGTGCATTTTTAAGTTAATTTGAGATTGGTGGTCTTTTGTTTTTAATCTGTTTAGATCCTTAAAACAGGCGTTCGTAAGAAGCCGATGTATCAAAGTAATTTCAGGTTAACAATGTACAAAAGATTTAGTTATGTTCCTCATGGCTTTGATTCAATTTTTCAGCTTTTATAATTTTCCTGATTTCTGTGCAAACACCTCATTTATACCCGTCAAACTTTTATTGCCAACTTATAAAAGAAACTTATACTTAAATAGTTAATGTTAATGGGATGCTAGAAGGAAGTTAAGCTTGGAATAATATATTAATAGAATATTAAGTCAAAGTTTGAAAGTTGAGAAAAGCACTTATGAAAGTTTTGAAAAATATGACATGTTCGTGGCCTAATAAATAACATCTAAAGGTTCCTCCAGTGATTTGGAAAGTCTGCTGTGAGTTTAAGAAGCTAAAGTGCCGCAGATTTTTCTTCCACTTTGCTGTGGGCTGCACGCTTCTCAAATTATCATAACGGTAATTTTGGGATTCACCGAAACTTTTACGCTAAAACTCTTTTCCATAAATATTCATTATTCTGGATTTTTTTAATAATAAATGCGCGATCTTTTTCTTTATTTAAAACAGCCACATGATTTATAAAAGGTAGAGATAGGTCAAAACATCTTTAAAAAAGTAAATAAGTAGTAACTTTACCTATATGTCGCGTCACCATATTTTCATAGGGAAAAGGCTAGGTTTCTTGTCACGGTAAAAAATAAGAATTGTATTTAAGAAAGGAATGAAAACTAAGGATCAATTTCTCCATTGGTATCACTATCACAAAGCAAAGGCTTCGTATTTTCTAAAGCTTAAGCCCTAAAGGGTCCTTTTACTTTTACACACAAAGCATTGACAAATATTTGCAATATTCCAACTCCTGCTTTCATTTATCAATTTTATTACCCTCGAGCGAGCTAAATTAAGAACAAAAGGGCCTACTTTAATTGAGGACTTTTACCTTATGCTTCAACTCTGATACGGTAATTAATTTCTCGTCTCAGGTGTTTTTTATCATTACATTCTGAAGTCTATGCCGACGGCACGTTTGCTGTGATTTTATATTGACAATAACGAAGGTAAGAGTTCTTTGCAGAAAATTTTACAAATTTCTATGTTATAACTCTGTCTGTCATACATGTTTTTGTACTTTCTGTACTTATTTCTGGCTTGTACCGATTTAAAAGGTTACCATTCGGACCTTACTTAGTACCCTTAATATAAATATATGACTCCATAGACCACAACGTAACACCTAGTACAACAAGGAAGCCTCAAATAAGCCGATTACGTCAATAAAGTGACAAGCTTACCAAGTCCACTAGTCCAATGTATGATGTAATAGAATGCACCAAGGGACATTGTAGTAAACAGAACAGGATCTAATGCTTCATGTTTGGAATTATTGGCTAACGCAACACGACTGTCCTGAGAGTAGTGGCTTACCACCAAACACTAGCCTACTTGAATTAGTTATTCTGCTCGCGTTGAACGGACATTTACTTAATGAAAAACTGATAGATATTAGCTTGGCGACGAGACAATTTAGAATTGCCATTATTAATTTGTTGAGAATTAACAGCTTTTAGAAGTTGGTTAACTTAAACCTTAAAGGGGAACGTCGCGAAGCATAAAAGCTGTGGTTATGTAATGTTGGCTGCCTAAAATCAAAATAAGACAGTACTTTCTGGTCATTGCTCAGTGGGTTTATAAGAGTTAATTTTAATTAAAAATTGTGCTTACCAGCAACATAAATAAACAAAGCACAAGTTGACATTCTAAAGGTCCATTATAAGCTTTTAAATACACAATTTTGGAAACTGAGAAGCACTATTTTTTTGCATTTTAAATTGCCAAAATTCTGTACTTAAACGCTTATTGATGGACCTTTAGAATATGTCAACTTGTGCTTTGTTTACTTATGTTGCAGGTAAGCACAATTTTTAATCAAAATTAACTCTAATAAACCCACTGAGCAATGACCGGAAAGTGCTGTTTTTGTTGATTTTAGGCAACCAACCATTACGTAACCACAGTTTCTATGCTTCGCGACATTCCCCATTAAACCTAAAATAATGACATTAAATTTTAAGTACACTTATGTTTGATGCTTATTGTAGGAACCTAGAACGTAATTTTATTCGTTAAAAAAATGCCATTAATCTAAATATGCCAAACCTTGGGTTTCTTTGGCATCAATTTTAATATAGAGCAAAAAATATGCTCACTTTTAAAAGGATAGATGGTACGTAAGCGAGGAGCAAATATAGTAAAAAAGTAGCTTTGGCATGAAGCTTTTAAAGGTTCAACCGCTTTCATTGACCCAATATTTGTAAGGCAAACTTATGGAAGCATCCCGGCTGCTGGCGACCGACCGCCTGGCAAATATTAACGACGGATATTCCAGTTTACAGCAACTTAAGGGATGTTCATTTTTAGACTTTACGGACGCTTTTAAGTTGATCCATCATATCACAATTTTATCGACACTTTTAGACCTCAAAATAAATAATTTATTGTTAAAAGCTGTTGTAAAACCAAACCATTTCTAGATCAAGCTAAACAGTAAAATTTCTTTCAACATGTTTTTTGAGTCCTAAAACCTCAAACAAAATGGTTTGTTAGATCGCGACATCACCCATAAACTTTCGATCGCAAAGACCGGAAGCTCTGACTTTTGACTAATAATAAATTTAGTTTAGCATGTAATTTGGTGTGAGCGGGTTTCACCACTTATTGAACGGTATAAATTACGTGATTTACTTCGGACTTTCCAACAAATTTCCACACAAGAGTCATGCATTCAGAAGCTCTGAGATAAAAGTAGCGGGAAATAGCGCTCTCTGTTTTGTGTTCAACTATAAAAATGTTTGTAAACGCTCTAGGGCAGAGGTAACAAAGGTGCTGACCCTGATGCATGGGTCAGGATCACCACTCACATCACAACGATCAATATCATACCCGTTCTTTATTACCTTCCACTTTTGAAAGGACTGGCATCATTACTGACTTAAAACAAAAGCGGGTTAGATCAGTGAGAGGGATAGATCATTTAAAAAGTTAAACTTCGCAGGTTTTTTTATTTTTATATAGTTGTTACAAATTCTTTATGATACTCTTCGCAGTAGATGATTAAAAAGGTGCATTTTATATTTTATTGACAGAAACGTAAAACTTATTTTTTTTTTGAAACGGGTGGCGATACAAAAAAATTACCACATGCTTTTTTATAGGGAAAAATACAATCTTTAATTTTATTAAGAATATTTTTTTTCGTAAATTTGATATTAACGAAAATATGAATTTTTTTCTACTTTGGGGGTGTCTCTATTTATTACTTGATTTTTTCCAAAAACAATAGGGCTCTTCCTCTAAATGGGATTGATTTTTGTGTTAAATCTCAAGTCGATCTGATAAACCGTTCTTGAGTTATGGTGGTCACAAATTTCGTAACAGACAGACGGACAAAAAATAAAAGTTTTAAAAAGTCATGAAACCAACAAATCTGCAAAAAATTTTGCTCTAGGATGAATATTAACGTTTTTATAAAAGGTCCGAGTAATCGCAATACACTCTTTTGCGAAGAGTATAATAATGGACAAAGCTTAACGGGGAATATCGCGAAGCATAGAAACTGTGGTTACTGGTTATGTAATGTTGGTTGCCTAAAATCAACAAAAAACAGCACTTTCTGGTCATTGCTTAGTGGGTTTACAAGAGGTAATTTTAATTAAAAATTGTGCTTACCAGCAACATAAGTAAACAAAGCACAAGTTGACATATTCTAAAGCTCCATCAATAAGCGTTTAAATACAGAATTTAGGCAATTTGGAAGAGTTATTTATTTGCATTTTAAATTGCCAAAAACTTAAGTTTCGTTTACTAAAGGATCAAATAAATGGAAAGTTATTAACCCCATTTTGAAATGTAAACTGACACATATGGTCTCCAATGGCCTAATTTTCCATCTCGTTCTACTGCATGTGAAGTATCCTGCGCTCATGGTTAAAAATTTGTAGTTCTTTTAGGTATGAGAGTCTTCCTATATTGGTCCTTTTTTAATTAAATATGGATGCTTTAAAACTAAAATTAAATGGCAGAGTACAAAAATTTAACTACCAAAAACTATATTAAATATTCCATAGGTACTAAATAATGGTTTAAACTACCAAGGCATAAATTTATATATAAACCAACAATAAAAACACTATACTTAAAGTATACCTCAGTGAAGCGGAATATTATCTTTTTATTGGATATTAAAATAACTCGACAGTGCAAGTAAGGTCGCGCCATGAGGTCCGTAGGGTGTTCCAAAAAAACATAACAAATTTGTTTTGTTTGGATTTCACACCGCCAAAACAATTTTCGATGATTTGTCTAGGGAAAAAACAGCGGTGGCTGAGTATTAAATATGGTCGACTTATTTTTACCAAGCAAATACATTGGTGTTAAAAAAATAGAGAACGTCGACCAAAAAGAAACTGGATAGAATGTTTAAATTAGAGAATAATTAGATGTTTTACGCCAAAGAAATAAAATGACCAGAAATAAATTGCTTATAATCATAACATTACCAGTGTGTGGGTCCAAGATCTATAATGCTAGCATAGTTCGTCGGTTCCATTGAAAACGTTTGTTTATTTACGTCCACTTACTCATTAGTCCATATTAAGGTCTGGTCTAGCAATCTAGGGACACTAGTCCATATAACTTACATTGGGTAAACAAAAAGATCTTGGCCCCAAACAATGAATTTGTATAACTTCTCTACTGTAAATATATAATTTCTTTATTTTCCGCAGTCGAAAAAAATCGCATATAAAAACTAAGCGTAGTTTTGAAAACTACAAAAATGGGGCTACAACGTATTATGGTTTCATTTAAATCGGTTATTTCTTTGTATCGAAAATCTGACTTCAAAAATCATTATACTATTTTTGATTTTTTTTTCGATTACGGATACATTTTTTAGTTTATATACATTACGTGGTCTATGCCAAACTATAATAGGTTTATTTACCATGATTTTTTTAAGCTTGTAAATGACTAAAATTGCAACTTACGTTTTTCCCTAATATAGATGTGCTCGTTCAAAGTGTTAAATGTACAAAGAAAAACACTAAAAGTACTATTTTACCATATTTTTATTATTTCTTGCATCAGTACCATTTCTATGTATTACAAACATTATCCTACATATTTTTAATCATAGTTATTGATGTATTACTCCGTATTTTTACATATTTTGTTAAAATTTTGAAAATAACTGACATTCAGTAAGATTACTTTTTACGAACTTTTGAGAGCACAGAACATCATCTATGAATTTGAAACGCCCGTCTTAACAACTCTTTTGTACTATTAAATGTTCATATTTGTCACATACTAATACATATAGCTATTTTTATTAATGATGAGCAGTTTTTATATTTCAATTTTGTACAGTTTTTCCAGAAGAAGTTACTCTCGCTCGGGCGCTTTTAACGTGCCACACGGTATATGAATTTGTTCTAATGTGCCACTAAAATAAAACGGCCAATGTTCAAGTGCATTATCTCTCCTCTAAACGATCATATCAGGCCAATTTGCGGAATTTCTTCAGGCAAACCAAGTACTCTATATTATTGTTATAGGTCCATTTCATGTATTCTAAAACGTATTGTGCAGAAATTTTACTACAAATAACATAAAATTTTATATGCTCGTATTAGTAATAGAAAAATGCCAACTCTGGAGAAAATTTTTATTAGATATGCTCAATTTTACTACCAAAAATATAAATATTTTAGTACACTAGGTTTTTAGTAATGTGATGCTGTTTTTATGGCGTTTTTTTGCAGTTTAGTAAATTAATTTCCTCCTATGACAGGCAAGAAAACATAATAAAAAGTTAAATACAATCTCAAAAAATTGGTTGGAATACAGGTCCCGCTAAAATTGTAAACTTTACACTTTACATAAAAAAAAAATGACAACTGACGTTATGGCAGTTGTCATCTTGCACAACGGGTGGTATGACCCGTATCCTTAGATACCCCAACCATTTTTTGTCTTAACAGAGAATGTCGCGAAGCATAGAAACTGTGGTTATGTAATGTTGGTTTGGTAGCCTAAAATCAACAAAAAACAGCACTTTCTGGTCATTGCTCAGTGGGTTTCTAAGAGTAAATTTTAATTAAAAATTGTGCTTACCAGCAACATAAATAAACAAAGCACAAGTTGACATATTCTAAAGGTACATCAATAAAGGCCGATTTATACAACGTAACTTTTACTTTACTTCGGCGTAACTTCACTTACACTTAACTTTACAAATTTACCTAATTTACAGATTGCAAAGTTACGTGAAATTGGGATCAGTAAAGCGCATGTGTCTGAACTCACGACTTCTAACAATTTACACCTGAACGGTAATTACGAAATATCGCTTCGTACAAAACCTACATAAGAAGATCTAAAAGGTATCGTTCGAAGCGATATTCCGTAATCACTACCCTTGACAATAAGGGTGAATATCCCATTTTTGCAAATTTTGCGCATGATTGGCCAAGCTCGGGTCTTGAGTTAGTACGACTTTATACGACTTAAAGCTAAATGAATCAGCAAAGTACCGCTAAAGTGAAGTATAAATTTGCCAATACATTCCCATGTATTTTATTTAATTTTCGGTTAAGTTACGCCGAAGTAAAGCGGAAGTAAAGTGAAAGTTACGTTCTATAAATCGGCCTTAAGCGTTTAAATACAGAAGAAGCAGAATTTTCTTGCATTTTAAATTGCCAAAATTCTGTATTTATACACTTATTAATGGAACTTTAGAATGTGTCAACTTGTTCTTTTTTTTATTTATGTTGCTGGTAAGCACAATTTTTAATTAAAATTACCTCTTATAAACCTACTGAGCAATGACCAGAAAGTGCTGTTTTTTTTTGATTTTAGACAACCTACATTACATAACGACAGTTTCTATGCTTCGCGATATTCCCTTTAAATGTGGTCCATTGTCCAATAATATAATTTACGGTAAGCCAGAATTTGACAACCCTTAAAATTGAGCCACCCTGTTTGTACAAACCCCACACAAAACTCAATAGTGGCATTAACTTTTTATGTGATTATTCTGTAATTCATTGCACTTTAATAGTTCTTTGTTCTGTATCTTTCCTAAAAAGGTAACGGGCGCGGGAAGAGCTAAAACATAAATAGGAAACCATTCCAGATCATTATGGGGCCCCGTTGCCGGACATTTAATGTAATAGCTTTGTTTAGGGTCATGATGCCTTCGCATTATCCAGTGTGCCATGCAAACCCATGCCCAGCCTACTATAATAACAGTATAGCGTGCCATAATCATCTCTATTTAAACGAAGTAGGCGGGATGGCCCAGAATTCAAGCCTACTCCAAAGTTATTTTGATGATAGAAATGTCTATTTAATGGGAAACACGAAATTTGGGCAAATATCAAGGTGGTTTTAATTTTTTCGGCGCACATTGGTGGCAGTTGTTTGTATCCTTATAGCTTCGCATTTAAACTAAACTGAAACGAAACTTTGTAAATTCTGTAGGAAATTCAAATAACAAGTTCTCCAGTGTAGTTTAAAACTATTCCAAAACGCTTTGTTTAAAAAATGGCGCATTTATTAAAAACGTTTAGTGTTTACTAGAATCATTTAATAGATGGCGCTGGGGATACAAGTCTCTTAACTCTCGCTATTCAGTTTTTCATAAGTTTGAACACTATTATGCAATTTTTAATACTTTTTGTAGTTGGATTTCTGTCATAAAAAGGATCAAACAAAAAAATACTGGCAGGGTGAACATCCTGAAATTCTTGATGTTTTGTTTGTGACGATTTTATTTCACAGGGAAATACAGCCACCTGTCTCAATATTCAACAGATAAACAGCAATGTTTTTCTTGCTTCTTTCACAATGTTATAAAATAATATTTGGATGTATTTTTACCGGTAAAATTACTGAATCGTTATAACTTGGATGGAAAAAATTTATTGCCAATTTGCATGCAATTTTCTTGTTCAAAAACAGTAAAAAAAGCCACAAGGTATCGGCTAATGTTACATAAAACATGAAAATTATACGTTTTTCATTATCTGAATAGGTCCGTCGATAAGGGAATTTGTTCTGGATACTACAACTGGCCTTACAAGGTACGTGGAGTTGCATTTCAAAATTAAGATTTATATCCTTGACCCAAATAATAATTTTTACGATATTTGCATTAAAGGATCATTTTTGGCTTTTGATTAAAAGGCGTTAACGTAAGTTATATGTTATTGATGTGTTACGTCGCAGATCACAGATCCACATTAAAAAACTGTCTGTGAAATTAGAATTTTAATTCTGTCAGATAAACCACTTTATCAAGACAATATTTTATAAAAATAAAAGGCTTTATTAGGAAACCCTTGGTAAAAAAATGTGCTACAATATCTTAAATTCGATATTTCAAGTTTAGATAATTGTAAAACTCTATAATATACAGTTTATGTGCTAATGTTGTGCACCCTCCAAAATGTGAATTTTAAACGCAAATTGCTTAATAAAGCAACCATATCAAGAGGTCTGGTAAGTACCATTGTAAAATTATTATTTTTTTCTATTTCCTGGAACAAACTCTTGATATGGTTGCTTTCTCAAGCAATTCGCGTTTAAAGCTGACATCTTGGTGGGTGATCATCATCATCAGATTAATAAGCGATTTTTTAATTCTTGCAGTAGAGTATCGGGTAATTTTAAGTTAAATTATCGTAAATAAGATATAAAGGAGCATTTTTACACCAATGGGATCTAAAAAACTCTTTTATTTTTCTTTAAATAATGTTTTAAAAAGACCAATGGAAACACAGAATAAAAAAAAATGGTCATTTTCTTTGGTCCGTAATGTTGGTTGTCTAAAAAAAATTCACAGACAGTATTTTAATGCACTTCTGTGAACTGTGACGTAGGACTTCACAGTGTTTATAGTAGCTTGTTAACCTGGCAGACCTTAGTTTAAAATCTTGACTTTTATGCTGCTAAGATCGTAAATTGCACAATTGCATAAAAACATGCTATGAAAAACCGGAAGCACTTACACAAAACAAGCTTTGATAAGCGATAAATTTAACATTATATTATTTTTAAATTTAAAAGAAATTTATTTTCGCAGGTCGCACTTTTTATCTACATTGTATCCGCGTTTAGAGACTTCTTTTAAGTCAGATTTTTGTTAGGTGGGGGTAATGTAACCCTACATAATATTATTAATTAAAAGAATCTTTGTTTTGGTTTAAAAAAAATGTAAGCTTACCTCATTTGTGTTCCAGCGATGTCGTTGAATCGGAAAATGGTCAGCTCTAGGCAAGCTTTCCAAATTTTCTGGAAGTTTAATTGGCTCTCCATCTGAAACAAATTAATTTCCTAATTAGAACCATCCCATAATCTAAGTGAAAAGCAAACAAAATTGAAACCATTCTAAATCTAAGAACATGAGTTCTCAAGATTGGAGAATATTTGTTCATCTCTTAATCTAATAGATAGAGTTATAGATCTGCTCTATATTCTGTTATAACTTAAAGCTATTCTCGATGTGAAATTTCCTATCAAATATTTGCATAGGTTTGCTGTTCTGATATCCTCGCCCGCTTTCATCTCGTCGTTGCATCTTGGCAACTGCTACGAACTGCAAAAACTTAAAAGCTTTTAATTTTTGAAATATTTTTTGATGGAATTTCTTAAATTACCTTAAAAACTTTATCCTACATCTACGTAAGCATATACTTATGTCGGTAAACTAATAGGTCCTTTATAGGTCCTAAAGATGTTAAATTAAAGGTCGAACCATAATTTTAGCAACATTTAACGAACATAACCGAAAATTCAGTTTAGATTACAGTTTTTTATTTAATTTGGAAGCACTCTGTAAAGTCTTCATATGGCCTAATTTTATCGAGATTTTTAAGCTACCAAATAAATAATTTCATTGTGAAACTTTTGTGGAACCAAAGCATTACTACCTGATGGCTCAAGATACATAGTTATTTGTTAAAATGTAATGCAATGTTGGTTGCCTAAAATCAATAAAAAGCAGCTCTTTCTTGTCATTACTCAGTGGGTTTATAGGAGTTAATTTTAATTAAAAATTGTGTTTACCAGCTACATAAATAAACAAAGCACAAGTTGACATATTCTAAAGGTCCATCAATAAGCATTTAAATATAAATTTTGGCAATTTAGAATGCAAAAAAATAGTGTTTCCAAATTGCCAAAATTCTGTATTTAAACGCTTATTGATGGATCTTTAGAATATGTCAACTTGTGTTTTGTTTATTTATGTTGCTGGTAAGCACAATTTTTAATTAAAATTACCTCTTAAAAACCCACTGAGCAATGACCAGAAAGTGCTGATTTTTGTTGATTTTAGGCAACCAACATTACATAATCACAGTTTCTGTGCTTCCCGAGATTCCCCTTTAAAACAAATTTTAATATTGTTTTAAGGTATAGGTATACTTGTTTTAAAATTCTTGTGTTTAGGTTCTAATCCTTCATACTAAAAAGGAACTCTTCTTTGGTAATTTAAAACTAAAAAGAAAATGCACCTCTCCATTTCTAATTAAGTTTCCGTAAGAACTTTTCTTATGTAGTTTAATAGCCAAAGTGCTTTAAGGAATTTTTTAACGCAAAATGATATCCTTGTAAAAAGGGATACAGTTTATATGTAAAAACTGTAAGATAGGATCATTTTGCTCTGGTGTTTAGCCCAATCATTTTAATAATACCCCCAGAAAAAAATCCCAACCAAGATCTGCTTATGCAGGTTTGTAGCCACTACCCCCAGGAACATAAAAGTTAAAAATTCCCACAAAATTTCCGTGACGTTTAGCCCTCATCTTGCATAGAAGTGAGGAGTTAGTTTTTTGTTAATACCTAAACTATTTGGCACTTTTGAAAAAAGTTTTAAAAATGTTTAGGAACATTATTTTAATAAGAATACAATCATTTTTAAAAAAATAATAAATCACCAATTTGAACGATTTTATAGCACTTTGAAAATGTGCTAATTTGGTCCTACAGAGAACGCAATGCAATCTACGCTTCAGGACTCTATGACTAAGATAGACGATTATGATAAAATAAGGTGATTTTTAAAGAGCTATAGAATCGTTAATATTGTTGATTTATTATTTTTTTAATGATTGTATTCTTATTAAAATAATGTTCCTAAAAATTTTTAAAACTTTTTTCAAAAGTGCCGAATAGTTTAGGTTTTAACAAAAAACTAACTCCTCACTTCTATGCAAGATGGGGGCTAAACGTCACGGAAATTTTGTGGGAATTTTTTACTTTTTTATTCCTGGGGGTAGTGCCTTCAATCCTGCATAAGCAGATCTTGGTTGGGATATTTTTCTAAGGAACCTACAAATTTTAATTAGAATAATTGGGCTATTAACAAAAATTGAATTTCTTTTTTTGCAACGAAAATGTTGCCACAAAATACTTCAACAGATCCTTATTTTGCAGGAAATTTAATGCATTTTCAGAATAGTAACCAAAGTAACAGTTTTAAACTTAATTTGCCTAGTAATTTTGCGTAAAACAAAGCAAGGGAAAAAGAAAGACAACAGGTAAAAGTAAAATATAATGACAAATATGCTAAAATTGCCAGGAGCGCTGTGCATTCCGGTAATATCTCTCAAGATTTCATGCTAAAGAGATAACCTTTTGCAAGTATTTAAGTAGTTAATTTTCTAAAGAATCTTGTGAAGTAAAATATGCCACGCACGGTGCTACGTACTTCTTGAGTTTCAATTAGGCAGTGGCGCTCTATAAAAAAATATTTACCATAATTTCCAAAACCTATATTTAATAATCATAATAATTATGGTACACAAATACGTTATTTAATTTTATCTGACGTGTTGTTTTAATAAAACACGGTAATAAATAAAAGCTGTTTGGCGTGTTATAAATTAATAGCTTTTAAATACACAGGGCTTTGGGATTAATTTAGTTAATGCTTCATTAATTTTTGGAAAAAATCTGCACAACAATGTTTGGTGGCGGTGTGTGGGGTTAAAGGACTTTTATTATTAAATATCAAAATCCAAAATATATAAAAGTAGCAATTTCCAAATAATAGGAAAGCGCAGTTCTTTACTAGAGTCATTTAAGGCTAGAGATTTAAATTCACAGTTTCGATGGTGCTCCTAGAAGCTCGTAAGTCAGCTCCCGTCAATTCTACAAAATAGCACATCTACATGAGGGCCCCATCGTATATTAAAACGAAATGTAGTTTTGAAAACTACAAAAATAGGGCTACAAACGTATTATGGTTTCATTAAAATCTTTGTGTCGAAAATCCGACTTCAAAAATCATTATACTACTTTTGTTCTTTTTTCAACTATGGATACAGTTTTTGGTTTATATACATTACGTGGTCTCTGCCAAATCATAATATGTTAATTTACCATGGTTTTTTTAAGCTTTTAAATGATTAAAATTGCAACTTACGTTTTTCCCTAATATAGATGTGCTCGTTCAAAGATTTCAATGCAGAAAGAAAAACACGAAAAGTACTATTTTACCATATTTCTATTATTTCTTGCACTCAGTACCACTTCTATGTATCACAAACATTACCCTAAATATTTTGAATCATAGTTATTGA
Organism: Cartodere bifasciata; assembly: GCA_963920755.1. NCBI lineage: Eukaryota > Metazoa > Arthropoda > Insecta > Coleoptera > Latridiidae > Cartodere > Cartodere bifasciata. The sequence goes on along the minus strand of OY987196.1, from coordinate 3,443,077 downwards.
TGTAGTTCTGCGTATTTTTACATATTTTGTTGAAATTTCAAAAATAACTGACATTCAGGAAGACTTTTACGTACTTTTGAGTGCACAGAACATCCCATTTATGATTTTGAATCTATAGCATTAAAACCAGAACATAATTATTATAAACGAATTCAGAATGATTTTTTATAATTTTTTACCAGACACGACGTTTGGTGTAGTAGAGTGTTGGATAATGTCCTTTTTTAAATTTTATGTTCAAAATGGTGGATTTTTGCAAATATTTATTATAAAAAAAGTATTTTTAAGCTTATTACAAGAAAAATTGTTAGCAAGTGCGCTCCTGCAAACATAATATTTTCACTTATGTCATAAATTGCTCGTGCCCTGTCGCATTTTATGCAAACGAGCTCATATGAATTCAAATATGCGTTCGTGACTTACGCACCGTGTGGTTTCATTTCAGCCTAGATTGTGGATTTGATTTCGTTTTAGGGCAATTTTCACCACACTTTCCACTACTAATTTATTTAAAATCCAAATCGTGTTCCATTTTCTCACGCGGAGCGGTATTTCCACAGGAAACCTTTTCATCCTTTGCGAACCCATGTGGAATCCTTATGTATTTATTTAGATGAGTATTTTAAGGGGCTGCCACGTTATTACACCTTTTGGTACCCTGGATGCATTCAAATATGTTTTTAAATCGAGGCACTGCATACGGATTTGCAAAATTACTTTTTTGCGAAATAAAGTTATAAATTCTACTACGTTTGGGGTTAAACATATTTCTATGTACTGCACCGAAGTTTTCTGTTTTAAGGCTATAGATTAAAATTCATAAATGGGATGTTCTGTGCACTCAAAAGTTCGTAAAAGTCATCTCCCTAAATGTCAGTTATTTTCAAAATTTCAACAAAATATGTAAAAATACGCAGTCCTACATCAATAACTATGATTAAAAATATTTAAAGTAATGTTTGTGATACATAGAAGTGGTACTGAGTGCAAGAAATAAAAAAAAGATGGTAAAATAGTACTTTTGGTGTTTTTCTTTCTACATTGAAATCTTTAAACAAGCACATCAATTTTAAATTTTAAATGTTATGTAGTATGTAGTTTTAAGATAATTTGACCTGAGCTATGTCATCATTTTTATATGTTATTCTCCAATAAAGCAATATTCTATTCTATTCTATTCATCTATATTAGGGACAAACGTAAGTTGCAATTTTAATCATTAACAAGTTTAAAAAAACCATGTATTATGGTTTGGCATAGACCACGTAATGTATATAAACCAAAAAATGTATCCATAGTCGAAAAAAAAAAAAACAAAAATAGTATAATGATTTAAAAGAAACCATAATAAGTTTGTAGCCCTATTTTTGTAGTTTTCAAAACTACATTTAGTATTAATATACAATGGGGCCCTCATGTAGATGTGCTATTTAGTAGAATTGGCGGGAGCTCAACGGAGATGACTTAAACGAGCTTCTAGGAGCACAGATTAGAAAATTTGGTAATTTAAAACCCTAGTCTTAATTCTATTTTTGCTCAAAAACTAACATTTTCAAATTTCGTCCTGCGTAGCACTTAGAGTAAACTAACATTTATCAAAATGTTATCCCTTTCTCAAGCATCACAAAAGATTTGGTATTGGAAAAGACATTTCAAAAGGGCTGTCAATCTTACTTACGCGAGCACAATGACCAAAGTAAGTTATCCTTTGGGCAAGAATCATTAGCCGAGAAATTTTATTTATTAGATTGAAAATTACAGGTGTCCATTGACTCTAAAAGAATTAACGATTGTTACGTTGAAAGAACAAGGACCAAACATTCAGGTACAGGAAGAAGGTCTTAAAAAGACTTATTTTTCTCATTAAATTGTGACATCAATAGAATCTTAAGATATAAAACCTTATTTCATCACATCTAGCGACCAATAAACCAGAATAGACTTTTTTTACCATTCAAGACTTTTATTTGATTGAACGTCTTGTTAGGAAGCCTTTGTTGGCGGATATCTAAAATCTAAAAAAGCATGAGGTTTATCAATTTAAGTACAGTGTCAATGGTGTTGAGTCGTAAGAAGTCTCTTTAAAGCTATGTTGTAGAATTTCTATCAACTGTCGCCTTTCATTTGGGATTAACTCGCTTTATCCTGGGATTTTCACATTGACCTCTTTTGCTTTGAAAGGAGCACTGTTAGAATGTCACGTGCACTCTGATTGGCTTATGATTTTTTTACACAGAAAGAGTGCCACAATTATTTTACGGAATTCAACCACCAAACTGATTTTCAAAATCATTTTGCTAAGATTCAAAAATAGGGCAATATAGGACAGGACTGCATTATATTAAGCTATCGCTCGATTTAAACAATCTGAAACGAACATAACCTCAAAATCTGATAAAATCGACCATTCTGCATGCTTTGTTTACATCTTTAGTTCTAAAAATGTGATTCTTGTAATTTGATAATCTTAAAAACTGTTTGGTGTTGCGAATTAATTATTGGATATTGTAAATGGGTATACATTAAGGTAATTCCATCTTAATAGTATTTGAGGTATGTTTTTCATTGGATATTAAAGCACTTTGTAAAGCCTTTATGTGGCCCAATTTCATGAACAATTTTAAGCTACAAAATAAATACTTTCAGTGTCAAACTATCGTAGAGAATCACCATTACTACTTGCTAGTTTGTGCTAAACAGTTCCTTGTAAAAATTAAAACATAAATTCGTTCATTAAAGGGCTCATGGAATGGGTGATTTGCACTTAAAAATTGGCAACCGATAACATCTTTCCAATCGTGGTCGATTCTTAAAAGAAGTCGAATAAGGCAATAATTTTTACAAAAAAGTTAGGACTGTGAAGAAGGCCGCTTCCAAAAAGAAGTAAAATTGTAAAAACTATTTACCATGAACTTAGGGCGATTTATAGAACGTTACTTTCACTTTACTTCGGCGTAACTTGACTTCCGCGTAACTTAACAAATTTGCTTAATTTATAGATTGTAAAGTTACGTGAAATTGGGAACAGTTATGCGCATGTGTCTGAATTCGTGACTTCTGACTATTTACACCTGGGCAGTAATTACGGAATATCGCTTCGTACGAAACCTACATAAGAAGACCAACAGGTTTTGTACGAAGCGATATTCCGTAATCACCACCCTTGACAATAAGGGTGAATATCTCATTTTTGAAAATTATGCGCATGATCGGCCAAGCTCGGCATTCGACTTAGTACGACTAGCTAAATGAATCAGCAAAGTAGCGCTAAAGTGAAGTATAAATTTGGTAATGCATTCCCATGTATTTTATTTAATTTTCTGTAAAGTTACGCCGAAGTAAAGCGGAAGTAAAGTGAAAGTAATGTTCTATAAATCCTCCTTTTTACAAGTAATAATGCTTTGGTTTTACAACAGTTTGATAAAATGTCTATGGGACTGGCTTAAATGGTTTAAAAGGTTTGACCTATGTGGCCAAAAGAAACTGTCAACCTATGTGGCGAGTACAATAACCCCACATAAAAGAAGTTGTTGATCCTTCTTTCTGATCATTAGTCAACTTCACACACCTGCTCTGCCAGTTTCTGTTTTATGTTTTGGCCAGCAACAAACAGTAAACTTTAGATGATGTAACAAGTAAGATGTTCTGTATTTTTGCTGATGTAATCGACCCCCGCCGTCCCAGATGAACGACCCAAGGGCCAAGGATGTCCTTATTTATCGGCGATTGTCGTTCTTCCCATCCTTTTACTGATTTATGAGGTAACCTCACTTTTTGTACAGGATATTATATGGATCAGTGTAAATACTACAGTTCTTATATGGAAGGTACTTTTGGAGGTTTATCTCTTGTAATTTCTGCTACATAGATTTAATGATAGTTTTATTGTGTCACAATATAATGCTTGGTGAATTTATGGCATTTTTGCTCGCGGTAATGCAAGTCTTCGACAAAAGTTAAAGAAATGGAAAAATGTGGGGAATAAAAGAATTGTTATCTGACTTGCGTTCGTGGAATTGAAATACGAGGCAAAATTGATTAACAAATAATGTTTGATTCTATCATAAGATTATCATAGATATGGAAATTTATAGATGTGTTTGTAATGGTAAAAAGGTAAACACACAAAAAGTATTATTAAATCCACCGTAAACATTATCACCACATTTAGGACCACTTTTGCGGTTCACAAAGCTTCCATTCAGCCCATTTTGTTTAATATGGAATGTCGCGAAGCATAGAAAATGTGGTTATGTAATGTTGGTTGCCTAAAATCAACAAAAAAACAGCACTTTATGGTCATAGCTCAGTGGGTTTATAACAGTTAATTTTAATTAAAAAATGTGCTTACCAGCAACATAAATAACCAAAGCACAAGTTGACATATTCTAAAAGTCCATCAATAAGGGATTAAGTACAGAATTTTGGCAATATAAAATGCAAAAAAATAGTGCTTCTAAATTGCCAAAATTCTGTATTTAAACGCTTATTGATGGACCTTTAAAATATGTCAACTTGTGCTTTGTTAATTAATGTTGCTGGTAAGCACAATTTTTTATTAAAATTAACTCTCATACACCAACTAAGCAATGACCAAAAAGTGCTGTTTTTTGTTAATTTTAGGCAATCAACATTACATAACCACAGTTTTTATGCTTCGCGACATTCCCTTTTAACATGCTTACTATGTAATTTTCATTTGTTTTAAAATAAACTGATCTCATAGACCATGGAGTCAGGAGTGAAAAAAGTCACTGATCTTTTGTATTCGTAAGCCTGAATCTTCGGTTTTAAAATCTGCTTTGAATTAAATTGCAATAACTACATGTAAATGGCGGTTTTCAGCTTCTCTTGTCTAAAAATCCAGCTGGAATCGATTTTGTCTGCTAAAAGCGATAAAAAAAGAATCGCGCGGTTAGTTTTCCAACTAAGTGTATATCAATAAATCGGGAATCGTTTAGGATGAACCATAGCGTCCCGTACGCGCAATAAATAACACTGGAAATATCGAAGGAAATGGCATTTTGTTGGAGCAGTTCGGTAGTGGAGAGATACACAAATCATACTCCACGGATGGTGGTTACAACGCACCCACTTCTCCACTTTTATTAATACGGCGGCTGAGCCAATAAATGGCTCACGCATGACGAAGTTACTGTCAAACGTGACAATAAACCATGCAGAACACCATCGGCATGACCAAATATGGTCCGACTGCGAGCTTTGCCACATTTGAACGTGTTTTCACTTTAGTGTTTCAATTCGAAATTCAATTTAACTTGGCGGCAGTTGGTTGCCTTTATTTTAAAAATATGCCCTTGAATAGTGACTAGCTTTCTATGGTTATACAACACGTAGTCGAATTTTAATGATGCTACATACTTAAACAACCTTTAACATAACCTAAAATTTAGTTTTTGACTTGGTTTATATTTTATGCATAAATAGTTGGGGAAATATCGCGCTATTTAAGACAAAATAACGTCTAAACAGAACATTAAATCAATGCAAAACTATTTTTGTCCTTGTCCAATTTTACTGGGTAAATTTAAGTTAGCAAAGTTAAAAAGTTTGGTAAGTTTTTGCAAATCATTTAAGATGTAAGAGGATGCATGGATAAAAGTTTGTACATTCAATTTGTAGCAATGAAATGGAAACAAAACTAGAAAATTCAATTGTAACCCACAAATAGACAACTTCGTTGTTACTTAAAGTAAATAAAAACAATTTAATTCGGAAGAATGAATTAACATTTTGGAGTCAGAGTTAGGTCACATAACGTATCATTTAAAACAAGAACATAATTTTTATGTTATGTTAAGTATACGTAAAAAAACACTGCACTTGTACACTTTAAAGGGGAATGTCGCGAAGCATAGAACCTGTGGTTATGTAATGTTGGTTGCCTAAAATCAGCAAAAAACAGCACTTGCTGGTCAATGCAGAGTGGGTTTATAAGAATTAATTTTAATTAAAAATTTTGCTTACCAGCAACATAAATAAACAAAGGACAAGTTGACATATTCTAAAGGTCTATCAATAAGCGTTTAAATACAGAATATTAGCAATTTAGAAGCACTATTTTTTTGCATTTTAAATTGCCAAAATTCTGTATTTAAACGCTTATTGATGGACCTTTAGAATATATCAACTTGTGCTTTGTTTATTTACGTTGCCGGTAAACACAATTAACTCTTATAAACCCACTGAGCAATGCCCAGAAAGTGCTGGTTTTTGTCGATTTAAGGCAACCAAAATTACATAACCACTGTTTCTATGCTTCGCGACATTCTCCATAAAAATATTTTTGCTAGACATGAGATTTCGTTTAGAGATTTTTCAATTGCATTAAATAAACTTTGTTGCCTGATCCTTGAAGATAAAAAAGGGTTGACCAAAGACGTTTTATATTTACAATAGGGAAGGTATACAAATTCATTGTTTGGGACCAAGACCTATTTGTTTACCCAATGTAAGTTATATGGACTAATGAGTAAGTGGACGTAAATAAACAAACGTTTTCAATGAAACTTCCCTATGCTAGCCTTTTAGATCTTGGACCCACACACTGGCAAATGTTATGATTATAAGCAATTCATTTATAGTCATTATATTTCTATGGTAGCCCAATCATTCTAATAATGCCCCCAGAAAAAAATCCCAACCAAGATTTGCTTATGCAGGTTTGTGGCCACTACCCCCAGGAACATAAAAGTGAAAAACTCCCACAAAATTTCCGGGACGTTTAACCCCCATCTTGCATAGAAGTGAGGAGTTAGTTTTTTGTTAATACCTAATCTATTTGGCACTTTTGAAAAAAGTTTAAAAATTTTTTAGGAACATTATTTTAATAAGAATACTATCATTTTTAGAAAAATAATAAATCTTTAATATGAACGATTTTATAGCACCTTGAAAATGTGCTAATTTGGTCCTACAGAGAACGTTGCAATCTATGCTTCAGGACTCTATGACTAAGAATTGCACAGATCGTCGTTTCGATCGGTCGTACGATCGAACTGTATGCTGTATGTCTAGGGCAGGCATAAGATAGACGATTATGATGAAATAAGGTGATTTTCAAAGAGCTACAGAATCGTTAATATTGGTGATTTATTATTTTTTTAAAAGTGATTGTATTCTTATTGAAATAATGTTCCTAAAATTTTTTTTCAAAAGTGCCGAATAGTTTAGGTATTAACAAAAAACTAACTCCTCACTTCTATGCAAGATAGGGCCTAAACGTCAGGGAAATTTTGTGGAAATTTTTCACTTTTATATTCCTGGGAGTAGTGCCTACAATCCTGCATAATCAGATCTTGGTTGGGATTTTTTTCTAAGGAACCCACATATTTTAATTTGAATAATTGGGCTATGGGCCTGACCCCTAAAGATAAAAAAAGGGTTGACTGAACATCTGTAATATGGAAGTGATTATGCTAGATGTAAATAAGACTTTAGCCATCGGAAGGGAGTAGCAAAAAGGAAACAGAAAGAAGTACACCGTCATGACAATAGAGTTCAAAGTTAGAATAAACAATACAGGCATATAAAGTTGGTTTGCCGACGCCGACACCGACGGCCGCCGCCAAAGCATGCTTGCTCTTATTCTAGTTATCAGAAAGTAGACCGGCCGGCGTGTTGATAAAAACTCGTGATTTATGACAGTTTTGTTCTTTTTCCTTGTTCAAATTAACGCCTTTTTAATGGTCTCTTTATTTTTAGAATGTTTGGCCTTTGTTTTGGATTGCAATCACGGTTTTCTCAGCTGTTTCCGAATGTGGTTTGTTGAAAAAACAAAACATGGAAGTTGCCTTCGTTAAAACTGATTCTTTCTTTTGCAAAGACGTTAATGTAAAGTCGTCTTACATACTATCGTGGACATGGAATTTAAAACGATCAGTTTTTGCATTGTAAATGTGGTCTAAATAGATTAAACATCTCAAGTTTTATGCGAAGTGGACATTAACAAGAAACATTTCTCTGATGTTTTACCAGGATTAGAGCCTTATTGTTATCCTAATGGCTGCCCTTCACGAAGCTTCTTGCTAGCTTCTAGAAGCTAGCAAGAAGATGCATGAAAGGCAGCCATAAAAGTCATCAAACAAAATTATTTAAAAAAGAAAATATTTTCTTACTATTTTTCTCGCCGGCAGCACATTTTACATAATTTATTTTAATAAAATACATTTGACGCATTTGTTCTCAAAATAACATTCGAAAATTGACATAAAAAAACCCATTCACAATAGAGTAACATTCAATGAATCAAAGGAGATAACTAGGCCTGAAACGTTTATAATGACAAATATAAAACATGCGTCGACCTGAAATCAAGTATGCTATGAAACAAAGTTATCCCTACTGTCTGTCAAAAAAAGTAACGTTTGTCCTATTGGGGAAGTCAATTGCATATTGCAACATGTAACTTAATTTCTACTTTTAGAATGTTTTTTTCTAACCTAAATTTTCTTCAAGTCAACATTTTTTTCTTTTAAAAAGTCCGATATTGTTTGATTTTGAGATCGTAGAAAAAGTATTGTTCGTGTACACTCGTTTATAAAGACTCGTTTAAAACACTTGTACACCAATCAAATAAAACATCAACCTCGGAATTTTTTGGAGCTGGCGGGACTTTCGTGATAAACCTTTGTTTTGATGTTATTAATGTTGTCTCAAAAGTCACCATCGATATCGTGTGAGCGTAACTTTTTACGCGAGGTCAAAGGTCATGGAAAACCGTTTTTGGCCCATAATGACTTTTGAAGTTATTACATAAAATATAGATCGAGAAATTCTCTAGATATTTGATCTTGGGTGGACATTTTTTAATCAACCCTTACCCACTTAGGGGCTGTAGACTGAAGTGCGTACCCCATATTTCAAACACCGCTAAAATGGTGGCATGTAATGATTAAGAGATGTCCATTCTTAAATTTATTCCTTAGGTTCCATTAAACAATTTGAGAAGCACAACTTCTCAAATAATCCCCTGGGGGCTAAAATTCACCCCCATGCAACTTTTTTTTAAATCATCCCTCCTGGATAAAATATTAGCCCAATGAGGCTGTTTTTGTTAAAAATGGGTTTAAATACAGGGTGTGCAAAAAGTTCGGAATATCGCTCCTAATTTCGTAAATACTTTTCTTAGAAGGTTGATTTTTTTAAGGTCGATTTCTATTTTTTCAATGCGCATCTTTTCAACTTATATTCAAATATACAGGGTGTCCAAGTTTCTCAGAAGACTGAACAACTTTCTTATTTTAAATGGAACACCCTATTTTTTATTTTTTTTTATAAATCTAGATGTCATTAGCAGTTTAACGATATGTCGCTTGCTACCCTTAAGTTACTAAATGTTACCCTTTTTAATAGAATTTGTTTCTGTGTTAAAAAGTTTGAAATATCGCCTGTAAAATCGTAAATACTTTTCGTAGAAGGTTAATTTCTTTGAGGTCCATTTTTATTCTTTTAATACGCATCTAACAAGCATACACTCAACTATACAGGGTGTTTCCCTTTTTTAGGAGGCTAGTCAACTTTCTTATTTTAAATGGAACATCCTATATTTTTTTTTTTTATGAATCTAGATGTCATAAGCTGTTTAACGATATGTCGCTTGCTACCCTTAAGTTACTAAATGTTACCCCTTTTAACAGAATTTGTTTCTGTGTTAAAAAATTTGGAATATCGCCTGTAAAATCGTAAATACTTTTCGCAGAAAGTTAATCTTTTTGAGGTTCATTTTTATTTTTTAAATACGCATCTAACAAGCATACATTTAACTATACAGAATGTTCCCGTTTTTTTTAGGAGACTAGACAACTTTCTTATTTTAAATAGAAGATCCTGATTTTTATTTTTTTTAATCTAGATGACTAGATTCATAAAAAAAAAATAAAAATAGGGTGTTACATTTAAAACAAGAAAGTTGTCTAGTCTCCTAAAAAAGGGGAACACCCTGTATAGTTGAGTGTATGCTTGTTAGATGCGTATTTAAAAAATAGAGATGGACCTCGAAAAAATTAACTTTCTACGAAAAGTATTTACGATTTTACAGGCGATATTCCAAACTTTTTAACACAGAATCAAATTCTGTTAAAAGGGGTAACATTTAGTAACTTAAGGGTAGCAAGCGACATATTGTTGAACTGCTAATTTCATCTAGATTAATAAAAAAAAATAAAAAATAGGGTGTTCCATTTAAAATAAGAAAGTTGTCTAGTCTCCTAAAAAAGGGGAACAGCCTGTATAGTTGAGTGTATGCTCGTTAGATGCGTATTAAAAAAATAGAAATGGACTTCGAAAAAATTACCCTTCTACGAAAAGTATTTACGATTTTACAGGCGATATTCCAAACTTTTTAACACAGAAACAAATTCTGTTAAAAGGGGTAACATTAAGTAACTTAAGGGTAGCAAGCGACATATTGTTGAACTGCTAATGACATCTAGATTTATAAAAAAAAATAAAAACAGGGTGTTCCATTTAAAATAAGAAAGTTGTCCAGTCTACTGAGAAACTGGGACACCCTGTATATTTAAATGTCGACCTCAAAAAAATCAACCTTCTAGGAAAAGTATTTACGAAATTAGGAGCGATATTCCAAACTTTTTGCACACCCTGTATAATCAATTAATAGGAAACGACACTTTTTTTAATCATGTAGCTGAAAACCGTTTCATAAAAAAATGTTTAATTTTTGGAAAGATGGGGGTGGATTTTAGCCCCCAGGGGATAATTTGAGAAGTTGTCCTTCTCAAATTGTTTAATGGAATCTAAGGAATAAATTTACGAATGGACATCTCTTAATCATTAAATTCCACCATTTTAGCGGTGTTTGGAATATGGAGTACGCACTTCAGTCTACAGCCCCTAGGTGGGTAAGGGTTGATTAAAAAATGTCCACCCAAGTTCAAATATGTAGAAAATTTTTCGATCTATATTTTATGTAATAACTCCAAAAGTCATTCGAAGCATATTAAAGCCATTATGGGCCAAAAACGGTTTTCCATGACCTTTGACCCCGCGTAAAAAGTTACGCTCACACGATATCGATGGTGACTTTTGAGACAACATTTATAACATCAAAACAAAGGTTTATCACGAAAGTCCCGCCAGCTCCAAAAAATTCCGAGGTTGACGCTTTATTTTGTATATCTTTCCTGGTTTATTGAAAAATACTATTTTAGCTATCCTTTCTTTATACTATCTGCTTTTGCAACATTGATTACTCTTCTTTGAGGGCACTTTTCCTGTTAATGTAGTATATCCTTTGGTAGTTCTGGCTGTGGGTTTATTACTCTGTGGCTCGTTTCACAGGCCACATCCAGAAATAAAACACAATAATTAAATTCCGCTAGCAGCCTAATGAGCCAGGAAACCCGTGTAAAAGTCAATAGTTTAGAACAAAAGAGTATTTTTTTGTGTACCGCGAGTGTTGTTAATCTGACTGTACTATTATTACCATTTTTTCGTAATGCGTTAAATTATAAAATATTTTAAGCACAAAGCTAGGGATTTCCGCTTTTCGGATTTGTAAATTTTAAATTAAAAATGTTTGGACTCACAAAAAAGTTTGCAAATACTGTATTAGATAATTAAAGTTAATAACTAAGGGTTGCATTTTGTAGCTCGCGTTAAATTGTTTATTTTATTCCATGCGAAAATACTAATTTAAATTTACATAATTTCAAAAAATGACATGGTCTAAAAAAGAATGAGGATTTTACTGATGCGTGAAAAAATGCATGAAATAAAGAATAAAAAATGTGTTGTCTATTTTTGTTGTCGTATAATGAGAGTTGCAAAGTATGGTACAGTCACACAATAATCAATAATAAAATTAAACAGGTGTTATCTATTTTTAAAAGCACAAAGATTAAGATGCATTTTAATGTCCTGTCTCATCTTATTTTGAAGACTCAAATTTTTACGCCCACTATTTTATGGTTAACACTTAAAAGTTACGCCAAGAAAGTTTTATTATTATGTATACAGGCTGTCCAAAAAATGGCGCATAATCGCGATGGTACATGTCTAGGAAGCCCCAGAAAATTGTTAAAATAAATCTCAAATACCCTTGATTTGAGATTGATATGAGGCTCCAAAATGCGAAACTTTAAACGCTTATATCTTGAAGATAACAGCACATATTAAAGAAAGAAATGACTAAATAGAAAGGCACAATCTATATAAAACTATTTTACCATTTGTTTATCCCTTAAATGGTCAAATTACAGTTTTATACAACACATGGATTTTTTTGAGAATTTTCTAGGGATCCCTGAGAATGCCCCAAGAGCGTACCATCGCGTATATAAGCCATTTTTTGGACACCCTGTATACAGAATTGCTTCTAAAAATCAGAAGTCTAGGGACTTTCGATATTTTTTGACTAAGTTTATAAGCCATTTTTTGGGCACCCTGTATACAGAATTGCTTCTAAAATATCAGAAGTCTAGGGACTTAGATATTTTTTGGCTAAGTTTAAAGGGGAATGTCGCGAAGCATAGAAACTGTGGTTACGTAATGTTGATTGCCCAAAATCAATCAAAAACAGCACTTTCTAATCATAACTCAATGGGTTTATAGAGTTAATTTTAATTAAAAATTGTGCTTACCAGCAACATAAATAAACAAAACACAAGTTGACATATTCTAAAGGTCCATCAACAAGCGTTTAAATACAAAATTATGGCAATTTTAAATGGAAAAAATATTGCTTCTAAATTGCCAAAATTCTGTATTTAAACGCTTACTGATGGACCTTTAGATTATGTCAACTTGTGCTTTGTTTATTTATGTTGCTGGTATGCACAATTTTAAATTAAAATTAACTCTTATAACCTACTGAGCAATGACCAGAAAGTTCTGTTTTTTGTTGATTTTAGGCAACCAACATTACATAACCACAGTTTCTATGCTTCGCGACATTGCCCGTTGAATAGAAGACATAAAGAATTTTAATTGCACCAAAAAAGGTTTTAACTTCAAAGGACAATATGGAATGTAAAACCGAGTGCCAACTTGGCAAGGGCAATAAAATAAAGAATTTATATCCCCAATTTAAAAAAATTTGTAATAATTTCACACGCTCCGAAATCTTGTGAAAAGAAATAAATATGCCAACCTAGTGGAGCAGATGTAATAAGCGAAATAAAATATAATACGTAAATTGCAATCTCTTATGGATGGCACATCCACTGGTTTTATTTTTAAATTATATTTAGTTATTTTCTTGCATCTTGGACGTGAATTATTATCCTTCTTTTATGAAGAAATTTATGTAGTACCTACAACTCTCTAGAGGGTTTTTTAGCAAAAAGTTCCTCTCCGACGTTTGCTTTTTGCTTTGGCTCGTTTAATTAAACGTAATATTTAGGGCACTTTTGCATTTTTAGTTTGTGTTAGTCTCTCATAATTTTATCACAACTTTACTTATTTAAGCTATTTTGTGCTTCTCTTAAACTTTCAGAGACACTTTTTGCCTCCTTATATTTTTAATTATTTACAAACTAGAGGTATTTTAAGATTTTTTGCATCTTTTAAGCTCCAACTTTTAAATTTGCACATTCTTGATTCTGAAGTTTCATCAAATATTTTGTATTTTATAAATTTATTAAACTTTACTTTTCTCCGAACAATAATAAAGAAGCTTGCATATTTGAATGCCCAAGAAATTAAATTTTAATCGAAGCAAAAACTGTAATTTAACTTTAAAGATTTTAGCAGGAAAACCAACAACGGTTTATGGTCCAGATAAATATTTGATTTCAAAGCTATAACTTGATTCAAGTTTTGGATAATTAATTTTGGTAACCTCAGCTCAAAAAACTTAATTTCGTATTTATCTTTTTGTATCTGCATTCTATAATAAAAACATTATGAAACCCAACATTTTATTTTATTAGTTTAATTTTCAAGATGCAAAAAAATGAATTCTTGCCTGGTAGTTTTTATTTACAAATTTTAGTATTTTAAATTACCGGGGGACAATTTTGTTTTTATGGCAAGAATCGAGGTGACATTTTGTGGACTAATACGAAACTGATTTTTGTATGTGAATTATCAATTTTTCGTGGCATTTTCTGGCAGGGTCAGGTGCGAGATGATTTGTAAAATGCATCGTTTTGCCCGATAACTTGCCAAGTAAGTTCTTCTCAAATATTTTATTAAGCACCAGATGGATGCACCAGCGAAACGTTTGAATATTTTACAAGTGTCATATGCATGCAAAAGACTCGAAAACAGGAGGTAGCAGATGGTGGCTTCTTGCGGGCGTCGGTAGCATCGGCGTCGCCATCATGTCGTCTCTTCACTTTTTAAACACAACGCACTTTGCTCAAATAAGTATTTATGAAAGGAAGCGAGAGCCGAATACCAAATCAAATCACTCTGAGAGCAGATACACTCTGAAATATTTGCTGGAAATTCTCATCAATTTTTATTTTTCCTTTACCACATCGTAAATTTCTTACAGAGACATTACTTTCAGTCAATATTTTTCGTTTTTTACATGCTTTATCTATTAATGCATCTGCGGTCCTAAATATTCTTTAAATTTATGAAGCATATTTGCAATAAACCAGAAATAGGTTGGAAGTAATATTTTTAATTTATTGGCAAAATAGTATTAAAACATAGAGTTTTATAAGGAACATTTTTTAGCTTGCGTCCAGGGTTGGAAAATAAACCGCGCAGCGGCGAATTTTTCAATGGACAAGTGATAAATAACGCCTTATACAGGGTGTCCCAGAATTGGCGCACCACCTGTATGGTACGTTGTTGAGGCATGCCCAGGGATCCCCAGAAAATTGTCAAAAAAAATCCATCTCATACACCCTCGAAGATATGAGGCCCCAAACTGCAAAACTTTAAACGCATATACCTTAAAAACAACAGCACGTTGTAACGAAAAATATGGTTTAATACAAAGCTGCAGTCTATCTTAAACCATTTCACCAATTTTTCTTCTTTAAAATGGTAAAATAACATTTTTATAATCAATTTAATTTTACAAAATTTTCTTGAAATAAGCTGACAACAATGTCAATAAAAATCTAGTGCAAAAGTGTATAATCAAGACTCATGGATGGGATTTTTAGATTTATTTTCCTAGACTGTGTTGCCGAATTTAAGCAACTTTGTTCGCATTTTCCCCAATGAATATAACAGATGGATTTTTTTTAACAATTTTCCTGGAATCCCCAGGCATGCCCTAACAGCGCACCACAGGTGGTGCGCCAATTCTGGGACACCCTGTATAACGAGTTTTTTATACTATTTTTTATATTTGCTTTATTTAAATCTATTAAAAAGCATTTTCAATTTAAATTAAAACTTAACGTAAAATTTTAGGTTTATTATTGGAATGCCAAAACATTTTGAAGTAAAAAGTAAATTAAGGACAGACATATTGAATAATGACATTTCTAAACTTTACTAGCTAAATACTGAAGGAATAGGCATTTTTGAGAAAAAGTAACCGTTAATATCGTTTCTCCAATTCATTTAGTTATTCTCTCTACAAAAAGACGATAGTTTATAATAGTAAAATTTGTAAATAAAAAGTAAATACTTGCAAGGAAAGAATTTATCTTTTTGCATCTGGAAAACCAACCTGATAAAAAAAATTTGGGTTTAATAATGAAGCAATTCAACAACGTTAAAAAACGAAATTTCGGGCTTCGAAACACCAGACGCCTTACACAGGCGTATTATACAGGTGGTGCGCCAATTCTGAGACACCCTGTATAATTTAGAGTGCAAACATCAAAATCCATGAAGTAATTATTGTGTACAATTTTCTCTATGCACCTGATCTTGGCAGAAAGTGCGCGACGCCACCAAAAATTGATAATCCAAACGAACGAGGCACCAATTAAGTTAAGTTCCCAGCTTAAAAGTTAAAAGGGCACCGCTTCAAGTGCACAATATAATCCGTTTAAAATCTTCGATAAAGATAATTAGAAGTTCTACATACTTAATAATTTACACGAGATAAAGTCAGATAATCTTGGTAAGTCTGCCAGCTTTCTGACACTTTAAATACTCCTTTTGTTATAAATAAAGTTGTGCAGCACATACAACAGCAGTGCTAGTTGAGTAGGTAGGCTTATGGATTATACTTGAATTTAACTACTTATTTTCATTAAATTTGTTTGTCTGGAAATTGCCATAGAATAGATAAAGACAATTTAGCAAAGAATATTTACAAAGCGAAAAAAACTAAATGTGTCCTTGCTAAAAAACAACTGTTCTTGTCAGCAAATTGATTGTTTACCAAAAACGAAATTGGTCCCTGTTAAAAACAATTTAGTCTCGTGTTAAAAAAGGCTTCAAGTAATAAAAATATTGTAAAAAATAAAGGTACCTATATCTATCATTTCTAGCTCTATTAGTATCACGATTTCTATTTATAGCGAATTCTTTCGTGTGTTAAGAAACACACGCTGGAAATAAATAACTTCACCTTTTAGAATAGCGACACAAAACAAACCATCTTGACGAAGGACATAAAACATACTTAAAAAAATTAAATCCTAAAAACAATCTTTCTACCAGTTTTTATATTCAGCGAGCGAAAGCACTGCATGATTTTTAATTGATTCGTAATCCTAGCTTGTTTTTTTTGTATATGAAAAATAGCTGGAAAAAATCCAAGACATTCTGTAAAAACAGTTTTTTGGAAATAATGCCCTTTTAGCAGGTAGACTAAAAACACGTAATCGTAAATATTTACCAAATGATTTGTCTAACCATCATGAAATTTGTACTATTAATAAAGGTAATAAAAACGGTCATTTTAAACCCATTTTGAAATTTGGGGCCCCTTTTAAAGTGGGTGGTGTTGATAAAAACTGCATGTAATTTCTTTACCTTTACGAATTTTGAAATTTTGTTTACTTTTCTTAATACCCCAATTCAAGTGCAAATTTTTTGAATACTTAAAATTTCTGAGAAACTGTACCGTTTTTTGAATAAGCTTCCAAAAACTCTCTTAATGTACCTCAAATTTTGCATTTATCTTGACAAAAAACTTACTTCAATTTAGTGATAGTGGTCAGTGACATAAAAATTTCAAAAGAAAGTTTAGTCTTATGCAAAAAAAAGATGGGGTACATTAAGAGTGTTTTTTGCAGTTTATTTGTAAACGGTACAGTTTCTTAGAAATTTTAAGTGGTAAAAAAGTTTTAATTTGAATTGGGGTATTAAAAAAAAACAATATTACAAATTTCCTAATGGTAAAGAATTTACATGCAGTTTTTATTAACACTACCAGTGTTAAACCCATTTTAAAAGGGACCCCAAATTTCAAAATGGATTTAAAATGACTGCTTTTAATACCTTTATTTATTGTACATATTTCAGGATGGTTAGACAAAACATTTTGTAAATATTTACGATTACGTGTTTTTAGTCTACATGCTTAAAGGCCATTACTTTCAAAGGGGGGCACTTTTTCAAAAACTGTTTTTACTGAATGTCTTGGATTTTTCCCAGCTATTTGCCATGTAGTCGCGTCGAAGTAGCATTTCACCTCTAACTTTGGGGAAACTCAATGGATTAATTTAATTTTTTTTGCAAAACGTTCAGAAATAAATTTGAATCATTAATAAAAACTAAAATTGCGCCGCTAGTCCTTCCTGAATTTTTTATACTCTTCGCAAACTGTATCTCGCTTATTATTTAATCTACAGAAAAAATCATTCTTATAAAAATTAAAGAGAATAAAATTTTAATTTTGTAATAAAAAAAAATATTACCTCCCCCCCGAGCTCTGTCCCCTTATAGCCCCCCAAATTTTAAATATTTTCTTTCATGCTTATTTTTTAAGGAACAAAAAAACATTTATTATTTACCGAATTAAAAAAAAAAATGGTTCCCCACTACGCCCCCCAAACTTGAAAAAATGTATATCTCGCTTATTATTTAATTTACAGAAAAAATTATTACTATGAAAATTAAAGGGAATAACATATTGAATTTAAAAATTAAAAATAAGCATAAAAAAAATTACTTAAAATTTGGAGGTCTATAAGGGGGCAGAGCTCGGTGAGGGCGGGCAATATTTTTTTTATTACAAAATTTTATTCTCTTTAATTTTTATAAGAATAATTTTTTCTGTAGATTTAATAATAAGCGAGATATAGTTTGCGAAGAGTTTAAAAAATTCAGGAAGGACTAGCGGCGCCATTTTAGTTTTTATTAGTGATTTAAATTTAATTCTGAACGTTTTACAAAAAAATGTCAATCCATTGAGTTTCCCCAAAGTTAGAGATTTTAAGGTTTTTCATGCTAGTTTGACGCCACTAATGTCAAAAAAAGCAAACTATACGCGGACACCCTGTATGGTATTTTAATTTAACCTAAAAATTGATACTTTTGGTCATTTTAACAGGTTAATTAAATTTTAAAAGTAACTTACTCGCATTAAGTGGTATAGCCGAAAGTGGCATAGTAGAAATGTGGTGATGGACATTCGATAACTGCCGACCCTGGTACCCCATTCCAGGCCCATGGTAGAGGACATGGTTGCCATGATGGGCCCCCCCATGGTGCTGCCTATACCCCGCCACTGTGCTCGACCTACGTCACTGTTTATTGCGATATACACTCATTTATTTGTTCAAAATAGCTTGACAATTGTTTCTTGTGGACGGACGAATTTGATTTGTTTTTTTGATTTGATTATTAGCACTCATTTTGGACGACTGTTGAAGATTTGGGGGGCTAATTTAGGCAATAGAGAATTGGTTACAATAAAGAGAAAAATAAAATGGTAAATTTACAGAAGAAAATTAAGACTTGCGTTTCAAATTCATAAATGGGATGTTCTGTGCACTCCAAAGTTCGTAAACATCATCTCCCTAAATGTCAGTTACTTTCAAAATCTCAAATATGTTAACAAAGTAATACATCAATAACTATGATAAAAAATATATAGGGTAATGTTTGTAATACATAGAAATGATACTGAGTGCAAAAAATAATAAAAATATGCTAAAATAGTACTTTTGCTGTTTTTTCTTTCTGCATTAAAATCTTTGAACGAGCATATCTATATTAGGGAAAAACGTAAGTTGCAATTGTAATCATTTACAAGCTTAAAAAAACCATGGCAAATTAACGTATTATGGTTTGGCATAGGCCACGTAATGTACATAAACCAAAAAATGTATCCGTAGTCGAAAAAAAAAACAAAAATAGTGTAATGGTTTTTAAAGTCAGATTTTCGACACAAATAACCGATTTAAATGAAACCATAATACGTTTGTAGCCCTATTTTTGTAATTTTCAAAACTACATTTAGTTTTAATATACGATGTGCTCATGTAGATGTGCTACTTAGTAGAATTTGCGGGAGCTCAACGGAGATCTGTGAATTTGAAACCAAAGTCTTAAAATTTATATTTTCTATAGTTATTGTTTTTTTGTTGTGGGTTATGGCTCATTTTATAGGTAATTTTATTTTAAATTCTCACCTTTTTATTGGTCATAAATAAACTATTAAGTGTTCGCAGCAACCCTAAATTATACCATACAAAAACGTCAAATAAAATTTATGATTTTTAAATGGATGTTAGTAATTTTTTTTGTTATTTTAGGTGTGTAAATTTGGCAAGTAATTAAAAAATATGGACAACCTAAAAAAGACAATTTAAATTTGTTTTCAAATTTAATTGAAAAATTTGTGCTGTAAGCTCTAAATTAGTTTATTATACCTATCTGAACTTGTTAAAATTAATAATCTCTTTTGATCTGCCTTTTAAAAAGTTGAAAGTAAACATTAGGTAGTTTTTTATGCTGCTCTCTCAGTAATTTAAAATGTTTTATTTAAAATTTAAAAACGTTTAAATGTCAATTTATTTTATAAAATTAAAAGACAATTGCCATTTCTTTCGTAGAACCAATAAAAATTAAAATAAATGAAAAAATTAGAGAAATAAATATTTTAACAATTATTTTTTTATGAGTTTTTTTTTTAATTTGTTGGTTGTTTAAAATATCAGGTTTTAATTTTGCTGCAGAAGCCAAAAAAGTTTATTGCAAAGCTAAAACAAAAGTGTTGGTGATAAAAAAACTTCCTGTTTTAAACAATCGTAAAACAAAGTATCTTATTACGTTTTGAATACATTTTAAATTTCTATGCAACATAAAAAATACTTCCGCCGCAAATTCTTTCGTTCCAAACTATAAAAAACTAACCCAGTTATGGCTCAATTACCTTAAATCGCAATTAAACCAATTCTCTACTCCTAAAAATAGATAAAAAATGCACTACAACCGCAGATACCTAACCGCGAAGTGTGCTATGAGTTCGCGTGTTTATACTCGAATCACATGTGCTTTGGAATCATAGACGCATGGATCTGGAGCACAATCGAAGCGGGCGGCGATAAAGCGTCGACTGGCGTCGTTGTGAGACATGGTTAGCGTTGGGACGCGTGCCTCTGATATGCGCGCGCAACTTACTTCCGCCGGGAAATGCTTGCTTTGGCCGTTTGGTCGCCAAATAAACTTGCAGCCGAAAATCGCCACTAGCCATCGTGATCTAACTTAATGACCACATTTTTATGCAATATGATTTGGAAAAGCGGGACCACATCCAATTAGATTTGAGGTAAAATAGTGGACAATCTGATGCCAAAAATGCGTCCATCTGTCTGTCATATCTTGTCTAAACATTTCAAAGAATAAAAATTTTAATGAAGTTTAAATGTTAGGAAAAATTGTTGTCGGCTAAAAGAGAGTGGGACAAGATACATTTTGAGCTGGACAAATTTCCTATAAACCTAGATTTGCAGAGGTTGCCTCCCAACTGGTTAAAATCAAGAAAGCCCTTATGACAAAATAAATTTGTACACCCACTCTTTTTAGTATACGATGTGTGAAAACTTAATTACCAAAATGTTGATGTGTCCAATAAGGAATTAATCCAAGATCCCACTCAAGAGGTTTCAGGTTTTGATCAGCCGAGGAAGATTTGGAGTACTGTTAATCGTCTTAAAACGGACGTTGCAATGATATGTTATATAAGTGGAATGCACTATACCTAGTCCATTATGTAGAGGACTGTCCGAATATCAAATTTAAAGGCGTTTTTTTGTGAAATGCATAATGTGACTCTTAATGCATTAAATTGGATATCAATCCTGAAATCTCTGTTGTTTTGGCAATTTATTGTGCCTTTTAATAAAACTGATTGTGACCCTGTATGCTGGAGTTATTTTTTCTATGGTTTTTTCTCTGGCCTTGAAGCAGATGCTTTATCAGTATTTACCCTTTCCATTCGTACCGAAGTCGCCGGTCGACACATCTTAGATACGTCCAAATATGTCAGAAATAAATGAGTCAATCTGACGGCTTCTGAGATGTGTCGACCTGCGACTTCGGTACAAATGGAAAGGGTGAATATAAACATTGTCCACGGGCATTCCAAAAAGAACATAACTTGTACTTCTTTGAAATTTCTATTAATAACTTTTTTCTATTATTAAATGTTCATATTTGTCACATACCAAAACTCTACTCTCTTTACAATTTTTCTCCAAAATGAACGCCTAACTGTTTTAAAGGGAAATGTCGCGAAGCATAGAAACTGTGGTTATGTTGGTTGTCTAAAATCAACAAAAAACACTGCACTTCTTGGTCATTGCTCAGTGGGTTTATAAGAGTTAATTATTATTTGTGCTTACCAGCAACATAAATAAACAAATCACAAGTTGACATTCTAAAGGTCCATCAACAATCGTTTAAATACAGAATTTAGAAGCACTATTTTTTTGCATTTTAAATTCCCAAAATTCTGTATTTAAACGCTTATTAGTGAACCTTTAGGGTATGTCAACTTGTGCTTTGTTAATTTATATTGCCGGTATAAGCACAATTTTCAATTAAAATTAACCCACTGAGCAATAACCAGAAAGTGGTGTTTTTTGTTGATTTTAGGCAACCAACACTACATAACCACAGTGCTTTGCGACTTTCCCTGTTAAGCTGTCACAATTTTATTTTCCCTACTTGTTTACTAATTCGTTAATCTACCAACTGTCTACTGTCCAACTGTCCAACTTAGTTTTTAAAATGCAAATATGTTTGGGTGATTTGGGTCAACCAGAAAAGTTTGACTTCATTTATGTAAAATCTTAAGTGTGAAAGTTTTTAGCGAAAATTTTTAATAAAATAAAAAAAACAATCCATTTGTTTAACAAGGTCGCGATAAAGAAAATAGTTAACCGACATGCCTTAAAGGTATATTGCATTTAAAAGTTTCGTGGTTTATTCAAAACAAGGTATAAAATTCCGGGCTCTGTTAAGCAACTTAAAACATAATTTTAGATAATTCTAAGTTAAGTGCAAATTACCTTTTCCTTACTCTTTCTTTAACCTTAAAAAGTTTTTATCTACCTCTGGTCATGATTTTGTAGACTGCATTTTTCGTGCCCGGTACGCGAGTTCTAAACTTTTAGATCCTTTTTAACAAGGCAAAATTATTTGGCACAATTCACGAGTATTTATTGCTAGATTATATTAATAGTTAACAACCACACTTTACTTTTTTTATTTACTTTCTTTTTTATTGCTTAGGTATTAAATTGCCACTTTGAAAACAAGCTGCCTTTATTTTAAAACCATGATAATTAAATTTCTTAACCCATTCACTTAGTCAGATTTTTAGGCCAAAATTTTCTGTTTCGAAATTCTCTAATTCTCAAAAACATATTTTTTTAAAAAATCTAAATGCAAATTTTTAATCTACAGCAAAAGTTCTTTAAGAGATAAGTTTCCTTAAAATCAGAACCAAAATTTTTTTTCGATAAGCATTTTTGAAAATTTCCAAAATTTGCCCAATTTTGAAAAGCTCTAGCAAAAAAACGAAAGCACTTGGAAAAAATCCGATTACAGTTTTATTTTCTACTTCTTTTAATGAGTCTAAAAACAAAGTTTTAGGCAATTTCATTTTCTTAAAATTTTCCTGATTTTTTAGTAAGGGGTAAGGGTCCAAATATTTTCAGTTTTTTAATTGTCACGACCACAAATAATTTTTGCCACAAACACAAACCATTAATGCTTAAGTAAAACGAGCTGCTGAATCCGAATCTGACACGTAAATATTTGCAGAGCTTTTTGTTTAAATGCTTTGAGCATTTGAAGGCAACTTCAAGGGCGCAACCCGATTTTTTTCAATGTGCTCTAATTTTTGAAAAACTGTTTTTAGAAAAAATCTAAATGCAAATTGTTATTCTACAGCAAAAAAGCAATCTACAAAATAAGTTTCATTAAAATCAGAGCCAAATTTTTTTTTCGTTAAGCATTTTTGAAAATTTCCAAAATTTGACCAACTTTGAAAAGCTCTAGCAAAAAAACAAAAGCACATAAAAAAAATCCAATTGCAGTTTTGTTTTCTACTTCTTTTAATATGCTTAAAAACAAAGTTTAAGACATTTTAATTTTCTTGAAATTTTCCCGATTTTTTAGTAAGGGGTAAGGGGTCCAAATAATCTCAGTTTTTAAATTGTTACGGCCACAAATAATTTTTTCCACAAACGAGTTTTATTAATGCTTATGCAAAACATGCTGCTGAATCCGAATCTGGCACTTTAATATTTGCAGAGCTTTTAGTTTTAATGCTATGAGCTTTTGAAGGCAACTTCAAAGACGCAACCCGATATATTTTAAAGTGCTCTAATTTATTAATAAATATTTTTAGAAAAAATCTAAATGCAGATTATAATTCTACAGCAAAAAAGCAATCTACAAAATAAGTTTCGTTAAAATCAGAAACAAAAAATTTTTTTGCAAAGCATTTTTGGAAATTTTCCAAATTTTGCTAACTTTAAAAAGCTCTAGCAAAAAAACGAAAACACATGAAAAAAATTCGATTGCAGTTTTGTTTTCTACTACTCTTAATGAGCTTAAAAACAAAGTTAAAGACAATTTAAATTTTCCTGATTTTTTAGTAAGGGGTAAGGGTCCAAATATTCTCAGTTTTTTAATTGTCACGACCACAAATAATTTTTGTCACAAACTAGTTCTATCAATGCTTATGTAAAACAAGCTTATGAATCCAAATCTGACACTTAAATATTTGCAGAGCTTTTTGTTTCCATGCTATGAGCTTTTGAAGGCAACTTCAAAGGCGCAACCCAATTTTTTTCAATGTTCTCTAATTCTTCAAAAAATATTTTTAGAAAAAATCTAAATGCAGATTATTATTCTACAGCAAAAAATCAATCTACGAAATAAGTTTAATTAAAATCATAGCCAAAAATTTTTTTCGCCAAGCATTTTTGCAAAAATCCAAAATTTGGCTAACTTTGAAAAACTCTAGCAAAAAAACGAAAGCACCTAAAAAAATCAGATTGCAGTTTTGTTTTCTACTTCTTTTAATGAGCTAAAAAACAAAGTTTAAGACAATTTAATTTTCTTGAAATTTTCCTGGTTATTTAGTAAGGGGTAAGGGTCCAAATATTCTCAGTTTTTTAATTGTCACAGCCACAAATAATTTTTGCCACAAACAAGTTCCATCAATGCTTACGTATACCAAGCTGCTAAATCCGAATCTGGCACTTAAATATTTGCAGAGCTTTTTGTTATATTGCTATGAGCTCATGAAGGCAAATTCAAAGGCGCAACCCGATTTTTTTCAAGTGCTCTAATTTTTAAAAAATTATTTTTAGAAAAAATCTAAATGCAGATTATTATTCTACAGCAAAAGAGCAATTTACAAAATAAGTAATATTTTTTGCAAAGCATTTTTGAAAATTTTCCAAATTTTGCCAACTTTGAAAAGCTCTTGCCTAAAAACGAAAGCACTTGGAAAAAATCCGATTGCAGTTTTGATTTCTACTTCCATTAATGAGCCTAAAAACAAAGTTTAGGACAATTTAATTTTCTTGAAATTTTACCGATTTTTTAGTAAGGGGTAAGGGTCCAAATATTGCCAGTTTTTTAATTGTCACGGCCACAAATAATTTTTTCCACAAACGAGTTTTATTAATGCTTATGCAAAACAAGCTGCTAAATCCGAATCTGGCACTTTAATATTTGCAGAGCTTTTAGTTTTAATGCTATGAGCTTTTGAAGGCAACTTCAAAGACGCAACCCGATATTTTTCAAAGTGCTCTAATTTATTAATAAATATTTTTAGAAAAAACGAAAGCCCTTGGAAAAAACCAATTGCAGTTTTGATTTCTACTTCTATTATTGAGCTTAAAAACAAAGTTTAAAACAATTTAATTTTCATGAAATTTTCCTGATTTTTTAGCAAGGGGTAAGGGTCCAAATATTCTCAGTTTTTTAATTGTCATTGCCACAAATAATTTTTGCCGCAAACAAATTCCATCAATGCTTATGTAGAACGAGTTGCCTAATCCGAATCTGGCACTTAAATATTTGCAGAGCTTTTTGTTTTAATGCTATGAGCTTTTGAAGGCAACTTTAAACGAGCAACCCGATTTTTCTCAATATGTTCTAATTTTTACAAAACTATTTTTAGAAAGAAACCAAATGCAGATTTGTAGTCTACAACAAAAAAGTAATAATCAAATTAAGTTTTATTAAAATTAAAGAAATTTTTATTTTTTTTTTCAATGAGCATTTTTGACTTTGCACACTTATCTCCGAGCTTTCTTCTTCTTTCTGATATTTCAGTTTAGATTTAGTTTTCTGATTAACGGGCCAATTCAGGCCAGTATCTTATGGCCTAAGGGATGAATAAAGTTTTGTTCAATTCTCAAGCCAATTTTAAAGGATATTTTACGAATATTTTTGCTTATTATATTTCTGAAAGATGATAATAAATGAGCTTCTTGATCCAATTTGCCAATATCAAGTATAAATTCAATTTGTTTTATGACTTTAGAATTGAAAATCAATAACTCGGCACTCAACTTGGGAGTTAATATTAGAAATAGTTCAATCTTTTTGGAGGTAGACAAAATGGTTCGCTGAAAAATTAATGATAATAAATGTACAATTTTAAGGGTAGGGTTTCACTTTCAATAAAAGTAAGAATAAAAGTTATTTAACCAGTAAGTGTGTTAATAAGTGAGTTTATTAATCGCCATTTAACATACGAAATGGTTACAATGCTTTTTCGCACATCGTAGATCATTATTAAATAAATTATAAAATAAAACAGTTATTTCACCAACTAACAGAAACAATGCGTCGGCCATTCAAATTTATTAAAGTTGAAGAAGAAGAAGAGCTGTCACCGAACTTTTCTTAATTGTGAATAAAAAATGAATTTTATTTCCTTAAATGTGAAATATAAAACATTCGCCACAGAAATCATCAAATATCCACTCCTTAAATGTGGTAAAAGGCTGCCTCATTCTTACCAACGGTAAATATTGATAGTCGCGTCAAACTAGCATTTCACCTCTAACTTTGGGGAAACTCAATGGATTGACTTCATTTTTTTTGCAAAACATTCAGAAATAAATTTAAATCACTAATAAAAACTAATATTGCGCCGCTAGTCCTTCATGAATTTTTTATACTCTTCGCAAACTGTAACTTGCTTATTATTAAATCTACAGAAAAAATCATTCTTATGAAAATTAAAGAGAATAAAATTTTGTAATAAAAAAAATATTGTCCGCCCCCCTCCGAGCTCCGCTCCCTTATAGTCCCCCAAATTTTAAATATTTTTTTTTCATGCTTATTTTTTAAGAAACAGAAAAAGCGTTCATTAATTACTAAATTAAAAAAAAATGCTCCCCCACTATGCCCCCCCAACTTGGAAAAATTTGTATCTCGCTTATTATTAAACATTTATATCAATTTTTTTTTTTAATTTGGTAAATAATGAATGTTGATTTTGTTCCTTAAAAAATAAGCATACAAAAAATTACTTAAAATTTGGGGGTTATAAGGGGGCGGAGCTCGGAGGGGGGCGGGCAATATTTTTTTTATTGCAAAATTTTGTTCTCTTTAATTTTTATAAGAATGATTTTTTCTGTGGACTTAATAATAAGCGAGATATAGTTTGCGAAGAGTATAAAAAATTCAGGAAGGGCTAGCGGCGCCATTTTAGTTTTTATTAGTGATTTATATTTAATTCTAAACGTTTTACAAAAAAAATGAAGTCAATCCATTGAGTTTCCCCAAAGTTAGAGATTTTAAGGTTTTTCATGCTAGTTTGACGCCACTTTTGGTTTTTCGTTGCTTGAACCGTAATTAAAGCTACTTTAACATTTGTAATGTAGGAACATAGATAGAATTTTAAACATAGAAGAGCGTTGCTATCTATGCATTAAAAGGGGTGATTTATCAACGATTTGGAGTGCGTTAATGAATGTCTTTAATAAATGATGTGCGAAACAAGACTTTTAATATTCTGATTAGACATAAATTTTATCAGAAAAGATACTCATGTCAATTCATTATCTTAATGTTTTCATGTAAAAAAACTGAAAATTGCAATTTTATGCATTTTTTTGATGGGTAAATTATATGCTTTTATGAAAAATATGTTTATTTTATTATTCATGTTCAGGTAATATAAAATGCATATTGTTTAAGATAAAGTTGTTAATGCTATCCCAACGATCGTTTTGACTAAATATTTAATTTGAATATGGAAATAGTGCAGCTCATTATTAAGCGAAAATGTGTACAATAGTGCAAAACTATATTTAACAAAGCAATTTTAAAACGAAATATTGCGCTAATTAAAAAATTAATGGTCCAATAAACTTGGGCCAATTCCATATTAATAAATTCAAACGTGGTCTACATTAACTTAACTGCCCAACTTTAATGAATATTAAATGCATGAGTCTACTAAAAATTAAACGGTTTGCATAAAATTTATTTGATGTGCGAAGAAAAAAACAGCAACTTCATCATTCCCTGGAAATACAAAAGTCGACAAAAATGGCCTTGATTTCTCTATTCAGGCATCCTATACAAAGTGCTATCGCTTCATGATACAATTTACAAGGAAAAAGCTTAGTTGGATGACATTTTATAGCTGTCGTAAATCAGATACAAAGTATACCTAGTTGGGAAAACTGCATCTCATTACGCTACATTACTCTAGAAGACAAGACAAGACCCACTCATGTTTTCAAAATTTACATCACTACGTCAATGAACCTCTTTACACGCTTTTTTTTTCTTATTTTTAACACCTCAAAGAGTCGGAATTTCCACTACCCAACTTTTTCAAAAGTGCTCCTATTTTTCTTAAATATTTTTTTGCAGAAAATGCATGATCTTTATTAAATCTAATCGCAAATTTGTATTCTACAGCAAAAAACCAATCCACAAAATAAGTTTTATTAAAAACAGAGACAAAAAATTTGCTTGCTAAACATTTTTGGAAATTTTCAAAATTTTGCCAACTTTAGAAAGCTCTAGCAAAAAAACGAAAGCACTTGGAAAAAATCCGTTTGCAGTTTTGTTTTCTGCCTCTTTTAATAAGCCTAAAAACAAAGTTTAAGGCATATTATTTTTTTTGAAATTTTCGTAATTTTTTAGTAAGGGTCCAAATATTCACAGTTTTTTAATTGTCACGGTCACAAATAATTTGTGCCACAAACAAATTCCATCAATGCTTATGTAAAACGAGCTGCTGAATCCGAATCTGGCACTTAAATATTTGCAGAGCTTTTTGTTTTAATGCTATGAGCTCTTGAAGGCAACTTTAAACGCGCAACTCAATTTTCTATAAAGTGCTCTAATTAAAAAAAAAATATTTTTAGAAAAAATCTAAATGCAGATTAGTATGCTACAGCAAAATATTAATCTACAAAATAAGTTTTATTAAGATCGGAGACCTAAACATTTTTTGCTAAGCATTTTTGAAATTTTTTTAAATTTGGTCAACTTTGAAACGCTCTAGCAAAAAAAACGAAAGCACTTTGAAAAAATTCGATTGCAGTTTTGTTTTCTACATACTGGGTGTCCGCGATCAATGTGCTTTTTTTTTAATGGGAGATAGCTGGGAAAAATCCAAGACCTTTGGTAAAAACAGTTTTTTGAAAAAGTGCCCCCCTTCGAAAATAATGGCCTGTAAACAGGTAGACTAAAAACACTTAATCGTAAATATTTACCAAACGATTTTTCCAACCATCATGAAAATTGTACTATCAATACAGGTAATAAAAACGGTCGTTTTAAACCCATTTTGAAATTTGGGGGCCCCTTTAAAATGGGTTAAACACTGGTAGTGGGTTTAAAATGAACCTTTTTATTACCTGTATTGATAGTACAATTTTCATGATGGTTGGAAAAATCGTTTGGTAAATATTTTAAAATGCATAATGCTCCGTATTCTGCTTTGACGTTACCAAAATTAAAACTGTTCTAACCACAGTGTTTAGAGTGAATAATAGTATCGCGGTTAAGAAAGAATTTGAAGAGTCGCAATAGTAAGCATTAAAACGGATAGGATAAAATTATGCGGTGCAATTAATATGGCAAAAGGGTCGAATTGCGTGCACCAAAGTAGCGGAAACGTGCCGAAAAAAGGACGAAAACAAAGTGACATCGCGTACCAGGCGAGCCGAGCGAAAAAAATCAACACAGCAGCAGCTACTGAAATATGGTCCGTTTTCACGGGAAGGAGCTTCACGATAACCAACTAAATAAACTTTAATTGGGCTTCTTTGCCTGTTAATCACAGCCTTTTATATACAATTTAGCTATTCGAGACTGCCGTGTAATTAGAACAACGATGGTACGGTAGATATCTTAGAGAATAGGAAAGCAACCTTCTTGGGAATAGGAAACACGCCTTGTCGACGACGGTCGTCCCGTCCGTCGTCGCCGCCCCCCGGCCTTAACCATCCGCCTACAGAACATTGAATTTATTAACAGAAGCTACCAGCCTCGCTAAATTGCACGACAATACCACTGAACTTATCTAATTAACTTTTACTAAACTTTATTCAACTTTATTATGTCCACACGCAATTCTGCCCTGCTAATTTCTTTAAAAAACTGCCCTTAAAATAGACACAGCTAATTTCTAAACTGGAGCAAACATACTCATATTTTTTATGTCCTGAATAAGATGAAAATAAAGCATCGAAACGTTGACTAATCTAAAGACGTTTAACTGTCCTGTAAATACTAGAATGCCTTAATTTTGACAGATATTGTCGCTTTATAGAGTGGCGCCATGCATCATTTCATCTCTGTCATACAGATTCTGTCATTAATTGTAATTGTTGTCAGAGATGGAATGATGCATGGCACCACTCTATAAAGCGACAATATTTGTAAAAATCATCGAGGCCCCTTTAGTGAATGCTAACCCTAACTTTAAGATATCAAGGATATTTTAACTATGGTCCGAATGGCCTGGTTTTTAAGGTTGAAGATTGACGCCACAAAGAAGTTGAACATAGTTTAATTTCTTTGAGCTTCTTCTGCTTTAACAATGCGCGCACATAATGTCTTTACTGCAGATCCTTTTTCATTTTATTTTTATTTTGTGACTTGTATTTGCTGGACTCGGCGTGTATTGCGTATTCAAAGTATTTATTTAACAAAATGCACATGAACAGATAATACTCTTTTATAGGTTATATTTTTAGGTTAGAAGCAGCTTCTTTCTGTCGTGCGTATGATGGTAGCCTTTCACGTAGCTTCTTGCTAGCTTCTAGAAGCTAGCTTTTCCGCTGCTATTGAAGGAAATCAAGCACGGTTTGATTTCTTTTAGCTTCCTGTGCGCGCGCATACCTAAAACATTTAAATCCTCCAGTAGCAGCCAAGAAGCTAGCTTCTAGAAGCTAGCAAGAAGTTGCGTGTAAAGCTAGCATGAACCTGCAATTTAATATGACAGATGTCAGTCTTGTTTCTTGGACCTAAAACATTTGAATCCAGCAATAACAGCGAAGAAGCTAGCAAGAAGTTGCGCGAAGGGCAGGAATAATGGCTGCTGTACACGCAGCTTTTTGCTAGCGCGCAGAAGAAGTTAAAATAAATCAAGCACGGTTTGATTTCTTTTAGCTTCCTGTGCGCGCGCATACCTAAAACATTTGAATCCTCCAGTAGCAGCGAAGAAGCTAGCTTCTAGAAGCTAGCAAGAAGCTGCGTGTAGGGCAGTCATTAGGCTACCATAAGAATTTCAAATTTATAAAATGAATAAAGCCACTGTCAATTTTTTGTTTGTTTTTGTATGGTAAGAACGTTACATATTAGGCGCTCAAACTGGTCCAAAGCAACACATTGGTTGCGAATTTGCGATTCTGATCATACTCTTAGCATGGGAAGAGAACTTGAAAAGATGTAGTAACACTTTAAGTTCCTTTTTATTTTAACTCTTTAATTAAATTAATTAAATCGTAGACAAGTCATCGCTTGAAATTCTGGAATAGTGACAAATTTATAGTTCGCTCACCGAACCGACAAATGCATTAGCTTAGCAGACAAATAGTTAACCCATAAACAATGATGGTTCTGCAACTAGTATCTCGTATCGTATCTATCCATATCCTGTTAACTGGCGGGATAAATTGGTTGTTCCGCAGATAGAGCAGCTCTACCGGTGTGAAGCTAGCTCCTCCGTAAGATTACATGTCGAGTAGATGGTGATATAATAGCCTGGTAATCGGGCACGTGTTTTTCTACCAAGTTAGCTTGGAATTCTTTTCTTTGCTAGTTACCTGCAGCGACCGGCAGCGGATGATGATAATCACCTTGCTAACAATCGACAATGTTTAATGAAAACTTATCTTTATTTGAATTTGTAGTTAAGATAATCAAGAGGTCCAAAAGTTGACGCATAAACGCAACGGTACGTTATTGTGGCATGTCTAGGGATCTCTAGAAAAATGTTTAAAAAAATGCATTGTTTGCATATTGTTTGATATCCGTCAGACTTCAATAAAGCATTTTGAAAAACGTCAAAAAAGCCCCGGAGGTAGATGCAGATGCAAAATGCGTCGGCCTGTTATTACGTTGGTCAGGGATGTATCCATTCACATTAAAAAAAAACCATAGTGGGCGAGCCTTAGGGTGACAGATTTTATCCTGTATATTGTCAATAATGTCACTTTTGTTTGCTGATTATGTAAGATAAGTCAAAAAAATTAAAAAATGCATTTAAAAACATGTTCAAGGCATCTGACTCAAAAATAATGGTCTCAACATATACAGAAGTATTTATCTTTTTATTAAATTACTTTATAATGCACTAATCATTAAGCTATTTAGAAGTGTTCACAAAATAGGATTATTTATGTAAGTACTCACTGTTAAGAAGCCCTTTTGGGTATCATAGGATGTACTATCGTGGACATGGAATTTAAAACGATCAATTTTTGCATTGTACATATGGTCAAAATAGTGGCTTAAACATCTCAAGTTTTATGCGAAGTGGACATTAACAAGAAACATATCTCTGATGTTTTACGATGATTAGAGCCTTATTGTTATCCTAAAACAAAATTATTTAAAAAAGAAAATATATTCTTACTATTTTTCTCGCCGGCAGCACATTTTACATAATTTATTTTAATAAAATACATTTGACGCATTTGTTGTCAAAATAACATTCGAAAACTGACATAAAAATACCCCATTCACAATAGAGTAAAATTCAAAAAATCCAAGGTGGCTGATAATAAATCATTTTAAATTCCATGTCCACGATAGTATCGGGTGAGCAAATAAAAACGGCCCCTAAGTAGGCTATGAACAATGTAAAATCTGTCAATTAACAATATTTTGATAATCCCCATGGCCTACTTATGGGCCGTTTTTATTTGCTCACTCGATATTAGCACTTTTACAAAAATCTACAGTTTTCTTTATAAATTCTTACATCTCGAACAAAAACTGCTTCGTTTTTCCAATTTTTACGCCTGTTTAATGTAACTGTCATATTATTTTTGGCATTTTTAAATGTTTAATGACAGTAAATTTGAAATTTAATGCCAACTTTGTGAAAAATTCAACTTTGACGCTGGGTTTTTTAAAATGTGAATGAATAGTATTTTCCAAGACTGTGTTGCAGAATTTTTGCAACTTTGTTTGCATTTTTCTTAACGAATACAACAGATGGATTTTTTTTAACAAATTTTTAGGATTCCCTAGGCATGTCCCAATAACGTACCACCGCGTTTATGCTCCAATCTGTATAAAGATAGATACATTTTTTTTTGCTTTGTGAGTTACACTAATTTTCTATGATAAATGTTTGATGCTAAATTCAAAAGTAAATTATACCTTTTTGAATACAAATTTCGGACAATAACTTACCTACCGCATTTTGCCTAAAAATAATTGCCTGCAGTGGTTCACCCTCTAAAAGTGACACTAAAATTGTTTCCGTGTGTAATTTGGGCCCTATATAAGGAGATGCTAAATAAAACAATTTACAAGATAATAAGATGGTAATGGTAATAACAACACGGAAACTATCAAATTATTAAAAAGCCATATAGCAAAAAACAATTTGGTAGTCTCATGTTTAACAAGGACTAAATAAATCCTTAAAATATTTCCTGAGGGACGTTGTTTATTACACATTTTAAATGTATAATGTTTTCTAATGCAGCCTATGTCGTGCACTCGTTTTTAAACAATTATTTTTGTGGAAAATGTTAATTGTTGTGTTTTGAACACATGCAACGGAAACCGTTAATTATTTTGAAGAAATGGATCCAAATTCATGAAATGTGAGCCTAAACAAAGCGTGGGCCATTTTTATTTTTGAATTGCTAGAAAAACTTGGATAGATTTATATAAACATTAATTTTTAAACGCCAAAAGTCCTCGATTGGTTTTCTTAGTAAAAATAGCTGGGAGAGTTTAAAAGGACATTGAATTTAAGCGCCATCTGTCGAAGTCTTGCCCAAACAAAACGTTAAAATTTGTTTTTTAAAATAGCAGCACATCATTCTTTATTTTGAGGCAATGGAATGTATTCAAAAATTGGTTGGGGTTACCTAGGAGATTTGTCATACTACCCGTCGTTCCAGAGGCTAACTGACATTACATCTGAATTTTATATTTTTATTAAATATAGCGCTAATATACCAAAAATCAACAATCTGCCGGTTTAAAACATTCTACGTACCAACTAAATGGTTTGTATAACATTTACGGAGTGCATCACAACGTCAATTTTTTATAATTAGGTAAAGAAGGGCATAATGACTCATTTACAAAGGTACTTTTAATGCAAAATCCGTGCATCCAAAAATATGCGGATTATTTTAAACATTCACGGAAATTATTTTGTAAATTATCATTATTTTCTTTTTTTCCTAATTATAAAAAATTAAAGATGTAAAGCACTCTTTTAATGTTATGCAAACCTTTTAGACGGTACAAGAATGATTTAAACCGGCAGTTTGTTGTTTTTTGGTATATTAGCGTTATATTTTATAAAAATAGATATACCGACCCCCAGAAAACTGTAAAAAAATCTTTCTCATATAACCTTGCAGATATTAGGCCCCGAAATTCGAAACTTTAAAGGTTATGTTTGTATTTTCCTTCATGAAAATAACAGATGAATTTTTTTTACATTTTCTTAAAGATTCTTAAGAATGCCCCAACAACGTATCATAGCGATTATGCGCCAATTTCTGGACACTCTGTATTGGATTTTTGTTAGAAAAATCGTAAAAATAATCTTACTTATAATCTTTGAAATAAATCGTATGTACATATAGGTAGTAAAATAAGTAAAACATCACTTAACAGAGTTAACACACTAGCCTTCTTGTTAACATTCTGTTTTTTATGGATACTTTTGCATAGCAGTTGTTTTATTTTTGTGTTAATACTTATTAGAAAGATTATTGTGAGAGATTGGATTTAAACTAACTTGTAATAAATCAGTCAAATCATTAAGTTCCTATTATAAGTAGATATTTGTTATCTTCGCAGCAATAATCTAAAGTGAATATACGTTGAATTCAAATAATAAAATGTGAAAAAGTAATACATCAGAGTAAGCCATACCTGATGTGTTTTAAAGCATTGTTATTGGTTGAATTTCATACAATTTCAGAAAATATATTTCCTTGTCCTTGCCATTAAATAAAGGCAATGAGGTCTATTTGCGGAAATTTATTGAATTGTTCAGGATAATAATGATCGTATTATGCACCGAAAGGATATTTTCTACTTTTGCTTGGGACAGACGGCGACTGTGGCTTTATCTAGGATGCTGTGTCAACGTCGATTTTATGCCAATTTATAAATTCACTTAAATATAACCTTGGACAATAGAGCTTGCAGGATAATGTCTTTAAGGCTAGAGATTCAAATTCACAGATTCGAAGAACTGTGCTCCTAGAAGCTTGTTGAGCTCCCGTCAATTCTACTAAATAGCACATCTACATAAGGGCCCCAT
The DNA here is from genome assembly GCA_963920755.1 of Cartodere bifasciata. NCBI lineage: Eukaryota > Metazoa > Arthropoda > Insecta > Coleoptera > Latridiidae > Cartodere > Cartodere bifasciata. Next base: position 3,407,742 of record OY987196.1, on the reverse strand, counting down.
CGTATATTAAAACTAAATGTAGTTTTGAAAACTAGAAAAATAGGGCAACGAATTTTTAAGAGTTTCAATTAAATTGGTTATTTCTTTGTGTCGAAAATTTGACTTCAAAAATAAAAATACTTTAATGATTTTTGACGATTCCCAAACCAAACTATCGGTTGCGATTTGAACCATACTCTAAGGCAAAAATATTCATTTTTATATTTGCGTTCTATAATAAGCACATTATGAAACCCGAAATTTGGTTTTTTAAGGTTGCTGAATTTATTATTAAACCCAAAAAATTTTTTTATTAGGTTGGTTTTCCATATGCAAAATGATGAATTCTTTCCTTGCAAGGTACTTTTTATTTATAAATTTTACTATTATAAATTATCGGGGGACATAGTTTTTTTGTAGAGGGAATAACTAGAAGAATTGGAGAAACGATATCAACGGTTACATTTTCTCAAAAACACCTATTCATTCAGTATTAAGTGAGTAAAGTTTACTAATGTCATACTTCAATATGTCTGACCTAAATTTACTTGAAAATGTCAATGTTGCCAATACAATAAAAATAAAATTTTAAGTAAAGTTTTTAATTTAAGTTAGAAATGCTTTAAATTAAATGAAGCAAATATAAAAAATAGTATAAAAAACTCGTTTTTAAAGGCGTTTTTTAACACTTGTAAAAAACTTTTCTTATAAAATTTTAATAAACTATTCAACTATTGGTAAAATATTTTTAATTTTTCTCTATAAACAAAATTTAATGATTCTAAAATATAAACGAAAATTTTATTCATACTGTAGGCCTTGTCAAAAACTGTTATAAGACATCAAAATGAAAAATCTACTTGTCTCTTATAAAGCAGCACGATTTAAAAACCTACTTTTCATTCCAACTTTTCACAACAAGATATGATTTTAAGGATAAAAAGATGAATCCACTTTTCTACCTTAGCCATCATCTCGTTGCTTTATTTCAAAAGATATTAAAACTAAGTAGAAGAGTTGGGTGTAAAGTCATTATTTAAAAATGTCTGGCATATTCCAGGCTAACGAAGACGGATGATTCCCGTCTTATAAGAATCAACTTAACTTTTAGGTACATTGTAGTAGATAAAGTATTAAAGAATATTTTGTATAAGAAGATTGAAGATACTAAGAAAGGTTTTTTTTATTCTTCATGTTGTATTTTTTAATAGCTTACTCTCAAAACTTGTTGACCAGCCTGTATCTCGAACTTATTCAACGTAAGTGCCGCTTTCAAGGCATAAAATTACCTCAAACGAGCAAAAAGCGTTTATTGCCAAATCGGTCTTTTTATTAAATCTTCGCCGGCATGGCAGAGTTACCTATACGGCAGGATCATATCCTGGGAGGATTTAACTGGGAAAAAGTGTCTATCGAGTATATTCTTGCATCAGATAAGTGCATTGTAGGCATCCTTGCCTTCATTGTGGAACTTATATTCACTTCCGTTCTATCTCTGTCTTGAGCTGCCAATTGTTTTTCTATTTCCGTGCCATATGTTCCTTATAGAATTATCCTCGATCGGCATTGATCAGCATATTGTATCATGTACTGAAGAGTTTGGAAGTAAAGGAAGCGACATCATACACAGTTTCAAAAATCTTCCGACTTTAAACCTGTTTTGAAAAGACACACGTATTTTAAGAAAGAAAGACGAAGAAAATGTTTTGCCATGCCGTAAATGTTTTGACTTGAAATAAATTAATACCTGGAATGCATCATTTAAACTAGTAAACAGCGATTGTACTAATTATTGATACTAAATTTTATTACAACAAATAACGTGTTTTTTATAAAAATAATTTTTTGTAAAGACATGCTTATGCATATCGATAAAATTAAGGTTGAGTATAAATATACTGCATACCTAAACTAAATTTTAATATGTGTTTTGCAATGAAGCTACATTTTTTCCTAACTATGTGGTTGGTTGCCGAATTTATTGGGCAATCCTCAGAGCAATCAAATCAGAAAAACTCAGTAAGTGCAAGAAACTAACAGACTCTTCGTGAGTTATTTACGTTTGTTTACTTATCATTATGTTAAATGCTGTATTCGGAAATATTAATTTTCTTTTATTTTTAATAAACGTTATTATTTTTATTATTATTAACGCTATTGTCACAATTTGGGCTATTTAGAAAATAAAAAAGTTAAGGCATCTTTTAATTTTGAAGTTCACACCTGTTTGTGAAACTTAGGGTATAGTCCGCAAGTCATTTTGGTAAACCAAAGTGACAGAAAACGACTTGTTACACAATTCGTTGTCATAGAAAATAATTGTTACAACTGTCACTTTGGTTTACCAAAATGACTTACGGACTATACCCTTAATGGTCGCGTTCAGTTAGTGAGCCGGTTTCCGCTCTTTGCTCGATTTTTTGACACATTCCTTTATTACTACAATCAAAGATGGCATTTTATTGACAAGCGCGAACTGAACGCGACTAATATTTCTCTAATGTCTCTAAAAAAAAATATGTAATCATCATCTTCGATAGAACCTTAAAATGTTTATTCTGGTTTCAGCTATGTAAACTGTGCTGCAAACCTCTTAACGCAGATGGTAAAAGACCTAAAATGTGTAATATATGTTACACCTGGTATGTATGTCCTGCGCCACCAGGACCACCAGCACTATCAGAACCAGAATTAGCAAAAGCAATAGCCGCAGCAATAAAAGAAGCATTGACATCAACACCAGCTCCAGCTCCAGCACCACCTTCCGCTCCAGCTTCAGCTTCAGCTCCAGCTCCAGCTTCAGCTCACTGATATTATAATATTTCTAGTTTATTTTGTCCAGGAATTGAAGGTCCATCCCTTTCTAGAGGCCTCGTAAAATGCCTAAAATATTCGATGATAGAAATACCGGCACAACATTTTTTTGTGCCGAAGATTTCTTCAGGCCAATTTTCTACCAAGTTATTTAATAAATAATATATAAATAGTTTATTATTAAATATTAATTAGCAATGTTAAATGCTAAATATAAAATAAAGAAAATTAAAAAAAAATTGTACCATACTTGGGGTTATTTAAATGGTCTCAACAATTTTTAAACTACCCATGTACCGATTTCCCCTAAGGTCTTTTCTAAAAATTTTAAGTAATAGCAAAAGCCGGCAAATTTGTTAAAAACAGATGTTACTTGATTCTGAAAGATTTATGTATGTACAACCAGTGAATACCGACTCATTGGTACAACTATGTATACCTGATAAGAAAAGGTCATTTTACAACATCGAAAGTGCCTATTTTTAGTTGTCTAACAAAGAAATGGTTTTTAAGCATTTATTTTATTTAGACCCTACTTTGCTAAAAGAAATGAGTTTCCTAATGCGCTTCGAGTTCGATTCATAACTGGCATATGTTAAAAATTTTAGTTTTTATGTAATTAAAAATGTATGGGATCATTTCAATACATATACAAATAAAGCTTTTATGAAAGAGAAATTTAATCAACTTTATAAAAAATAATACTTTTTACGATTAACTCTACAAACCAAAAGGGTAGGATAATTTTCTGTTGTTTTGAATTAATCTTAATAAATGCTACTTTTTATGCCTTTGTGCAATGGTACGATAAAAGCTAAAATAAAAATCCTCTTTCTTGAAAGCATTTCATATGTATTGAAATGATCCCATATATTTTTAATTACATAAAAAAAATATTTTAATATAATTTTACTCTAAATTGCTACCTAAATTATGAGTTATAATTTAACTTTACTCTTTTTTTTATGTATAATTTAAACAATTAATTATTCTGAGAAAAAACAAACCAAATTTTTTGCTATGACATTTGAAGGGGAAGTATTTCTTTTGTTTTGACTGTGATCGTCTAAATTTTTGAGAAACCTTACTTGATTTATGACCATCAACTCACCGCACTTGTGAGTATTGTAATTCTGTTCTTTTATTACTACATAGATAATGTGTTTATTACTTTGGGATAGCAAGTTCATTGCTGAGGTAAATGAAAGATTATTATTATTATTTTAACATTTGGTGTCCACATTGTACAAAGCAAGTATTTTAAAACTGTTTCGTTCAACAAAATATAGATAACAATAGAGAGCGCATCATAAAATGTTAGTGACATCTTTTCTTTTATGGTACAAATTTATCAGGCGATGATTTTGGCGGGCAAATTTCGGGACAAATTGGTAACTCTATTCAATTACGTTACGTTTAAAAACAGAAAATACCCTGTACCATTGAGTAATATATGTACATTCACTGCCTGTACAAAATATTGCACTTCATATCTTTTAAGAAGAAAACACAGTTTTATAAAAATCATAAAAAATGATATTCCGGTAATACCTATTACAATATTGTAGAAAGCCCCGCGTGTGAGTAGACGTACTTTTAATTTATCTATAAATTTGTAATCCCCTACTGCTTTTAATTTTTATTATCCTTATTGCAAATTTCAGAGTTAATGAACACGCAATTTTAGTGATCCAGTAAAATGACGCCGTAAAAATAAAGGTTCTCATAAAATAAAACCTTCCATTGTTCCTAAAGTCACACTTTCAAATATAACCTTCTTGCCCACAGGTATTCCCCGTTAAGTTGATTTAGGCTACCTCAAGATAAGTTATCGAAAAAAAAAATATAATATTGTACTTTTTTTTGTAAACCTGTATATTTAAAGAAGATCGATATTTTTTTAAATAAAATGGAAAAAGGAAATTTGTAGTGTGAGTTTAAAAGAAAAATGGCTATAAAAGTCTATTTAGTGTCATGTCAATTAAAATTTATGGTCACACTTATGTAAGTAACAGGAAGGGTGCCTTTTAGTTTAAGCATTATTGAATAGATTTTGTTCTGCTCTTAGGTATATTTCAAAATGTCATTCAGATTTGCAGAAAACTGTAAAACAACCCCCAAATTGTAAAGGTTTAGTTAAAGCGACATCTTTATTTTAACAGCAGAACACTTAGTCTTTTCTTCTGGGCCGGCCACTGTACCGGCTTACAGGCTAGCTCTTCGGCCAGCTCCTGGCTTCTCAGCCGGACGAAAGAGTCGACCCCTATAACTCAGCCGAATTTGGAGTCGCAAATATTCCTATTTCAGTACATTTCTTTATGAGTCTATATTCACTGGTAATAGCTATTACACGCATCAGTTTTATATGACCTTTTACGGTCAAAATTGTGAGTTTAGGATCAGCTAGGATTTTAATGTTTACATTTTTTTAATCCTTAATAGATGTACCTGATAGGATATGCAATTAGTTTTTGGCGACATTTTTGTCAAACTTTTGGCCCTGTTCAGGATTACCGTGAAAAAGAAGTGGAATTTTACCAAGACGACTATGAACATGGACATGGAATTTAAAACGATTTCTTATTAGCCACCTTTGATTATTTGAATTTTACTCTATTCTGAATAGGGTTTTTTATGTCAGTTTTTGAATGTTATTCTGACAACAAATGCGTCAAATGTATTTTATTAAAATAAATTATGTAAAATGTGCTGCCGGCGAGAAAAGTAGTAAGAAGATATTTCCTTTTTTAAATAATTTTGTTTTAGAATAACAATAAGGCTCTAATCTTCGTAAAACATCAGAAAAATGTTTCTTTTTAATGTCCACTTTGCATAAAACTTGAGATGTCCAGCCACTATTTTGACCATATTTACAATGCAAAAATTGATCGTTTTAAATTCCATGTCCACGATAGTACTTCAGTCAAAATATACAATACAGGGTGTTGCCAAATAACTAGGAAAAAATTCAGGGGGTAGTTCCTAAACCCATTTTAAGAAAAAAAGTTCATATAAACATGTGCCCGAAAATCCTTTGTTTCTGAGATACAGGGTGTCAAAGTTTCTCAAAAAAAATTTTAATCTTAAGATTACTAAAAATATAAACCAGATATTTATTTGAAATAATAATAAAAAAAAGAAATTAATTAACCCTTCATTGTTAACTATGTTTTATTTTCATTAACATAAAAAAGCCAAACTTAAAAAAGAAATTTTGTTGCCCTTGGGCAATAAATTTTTTTCTCGAAAACGGTTAGTTTTATGAAAAAAGAACAAGACACTAATTTTAAAGATCATATTCTAGGGCTTCTAATTATTTTATGAAAATACCAAAAAAGTAACACACAAAAAAGTTGTGTGCCCCTTCCAATTATAATTTTTATTTTTTTTCTACCGCACTTTATGCCTTATGATAAGAAAATTACCCGTGCTAAGTTTTAAAGAATTATCTGGTTTAGTTTCTTGGTAATCTTAAAAAAAAAGTTTTTTTTAGAAACTTTGGCACCCTGTATCTCAGAAAAGAAGGATTATCGGACACATGTTTATATGAACTTTTTTACTTAAAATGTGTCCAGGAATGACCCCCTGAATTTTTTCCTAGTTATTTGGTAACACCCTGTATGCACGCTTAACATTAAAATAATGAAATTTATCTTTTTTATACAAAATTGACTCATAAGTTCATTTCTTACGAATAAATTTGATGTCTTTCTTATGTTAACTGTTTAATAAAGCAATTTAAAACATTAAAGGAGGTTTCTTTTTTACGATACTCTTAACTCAAAATACTCCGTTCTTTCAAAATATTTGTACAAATAATTAATCTCTTATTGCCAAATCGGTCTTTTTATTAAATCTCCGCCGGCACGGCAGGATTATATCCTGGCAGGATTTGACAGGGGAAGAGTGTCTATCGAGTATACTCTTGCATCAGATAAGTGCATTGTAGGCATCCTTGCCTTCTTTGTGGAACTTATATTCACTTCCGTTCTATCTCTGTCTTGGGCTGCAATTGTTTTTCTATTTCCGTGTCATATGATCCTTATAGAATTATCCTCGATCGGCATTGATCAGCATATTGTATCATCTACTGAAGAATTTAGAAGTAAAGGAAGCGGCACCATACACAGTTCCAAAAATCTACCGACTTTAAACCTGTTTTGAAAAGACACACGTATTTTAAGAAAGAAAGACGAAGAAAATGTTTTGCTATGCCGTAAATGGTTCGACTTGAAATAAATAAATACCTGGAATGCATCATTTAAACTAGTAAACAGCCATTGTACTATTTATTGATACTAAATTATATTACAAAAAATAACGTGTTTTTTAGAAAAATAATTTTTAGTAAAGACATGCTTATGCATATCGATAAAATTAAGGTTGAGTATAAATATACTGCATACCTAAACAAAATTTTAATATGTGTTTTTGCAATGAAGCTACATTTTTTCCTAACTATGTGGTTGGTTGCCCAATTTATTGGGCAATCCTCAGAGCAATCGAATCAGAAAAACTCAGTAAGTGCAAGAAAGTATAACAGACTCTTCGTGAATTATTTCATTTGTTCACTTGTTATTATGTTTTATGCTGTATTCAGAAATATGTATTTTCTTTTATTTTCAATAAACGTTACTATTATTATTAACGCTATTGTCACAATTTGGAATATTTAGAAAATAAAAAAGTTAAGGCATCTTTTAATTTTGAAGGTCACATCTGTTTGTGAAACTTAATATTTCTTTTATGTTTCTAAGAAAAATCATGTAATCATCATTTTTGCTAGTACCTAAAAATGTTTATTCTGGTTTCAGCTGTGTAAACTGTGCTGCAAACCTCCTAACGCAGATGGTAAAAGACCTAAAATGTGTAACATATGTGACACCTGGTATGTATGTCCTGCGCCACCAGGACCACCAGCACCTACAGCATCAGAATTAACTAAAGCAATAGCCGCAGCAATAAAAGAAGCATTGGCATCAACACCAGCTCCAGCTTCAGCACCAGATTCCGCTCCAGCTCCAACTCAAGCTCAAGCTTCAGCTCCAGCTCAAGCTTCAGCTTCAGCTCCAACTCCAACTCCAACTCCAACTCCAACTCCAACTCCAACTCCAACTCCAACTCCAACTCCAACTCAAGCTCAGGCTCAAGCTTCAGCTCCAGCTCCAGCTCAAGCTTCAGCTCCAGCTTCAGCTTCAGCTTCAGCTCCAGCTCAAGCTTCAGCTCCAGCTCCAGCTCAAGCTTCAGCTTCAGCTCCAGCTCAAGCTTCAGCTCCAACTCAAACTCCAGCTCCAGCTCAAGCTCAAGCTTCAGCTCCAGCTCCAGCTCAAGCTTCAGCTTCAGCTCCAGCTCCAGCTCAAGCTTCAGCTTCAGCTCCAGCTCAAGCTTCAGCTCCAGCTCAAGCTTTAGCTCCAGCTCAAGCTTCAGCTTCAGCTCCAGCTCAAGCTTTAGCTCCAGCTCAAGCTTCAGCTCCAGCTCCAGCTCAAGCTTCAGCTTCAGCTTCAGCTCCAGCTCAAGCTTCAGCTCCAGCTCAAGCTTTAGCTCCAGCTCAAGCTCCAGCTCAAGCTTCAGCTCAAGCTTCAGCTTCAGCTCCAGCTCAAGCTTCAGCTCCAGCTCCAGCACCATAACCAAAATAGTCCTAAAATATCTAACATGTCGACGCAGTTAAGAAACAACGACTTCTGAAAACATATACCGTGTGTCCCGCAAAAAGCACACGAGCTCATAAACGATCTACATCTACTACAGATTTGAAATTTTAGGATTTGTCTAAGGAGACTTTTAGCCTCCTTTTACATGTATTTACAAAAATGTATGACTTCCGGTTTAAGCGGAAATAACATTAAGTTTGTATTTTTAAATGGAAAACCTTATATATTTTGACATTTTTAGGAACATTTTTTTAATAAGTATACAATTGTCTTGAAAGAAATAATAAATCAATAATATTCAAGATTCTATAACTCTATGAAAACCATCTAATTTCATTTTAATACACCATATTAGTGTGTCGCCATGCAGCCAACAAAGACAAAATCGTATGTGGGGGCGCCGCCCCCACTAAAAAAAATCGATTTATGAAACAAAAAATTGATTGAAAAAAATTATTTTTTCACGACCGGGCGCAATAGTGCACTTTTTGGCCTGCCTTTGTGTACGTAAAGTTAGGTTTTTTCGACCATGGGCGTCATTTAAGCCCGCCGGGCGCAAAAGATATTTTTGCGCCCGCAAAACAAAATGTCAAGATGATAGATCAATTAAAAAATTCAAATTTTTATAATTTTTTTCACGACCAAGCGCAATAGTGCACTTTTTGGCCCGCCTTTGTCATTGTGTACGTAAAGTAAGGTTTTAAATCTTTATTTTTTTCTAACTTATATTGTAAGACTATAACAAGAATATTAAAAAATATTGGGTCGTGAAAAAAATAGTGTATATATCACGGGCGTAATTGTTTTACGTCCGCTGAGTTATAGTTATATATACTTTACGCCCTTGATATATAAATAACTATTTTTTTTAAATAGCGAGAAAGATTATTATAATATTTCTAGTTTATTTTGTCCAGAAATTGAAGGTCCATCCCTTTCTAGGCCTCGTAAAATGACTAAAATATTCGATGATGAGGGATACCGACACAACATTTTCTTGTGCCGAAAATTTCTTCAGGACAAGTTATTTAATAAATAATATATAAATAGTTATTATTAAATATTAATTAACAATATTCTAAATATAAAATAAAGAAAATTAAAAAAATGTGTACCATACTTGGGGTTATTGCAATTAGTTTTTACTTTGAATTGGATATCAACCCTGAAACAGCTGTAACTTTTTCGCTGTGATTTATTGTACCAACACAATTTTGACAACACTGGTATGCCTGAGTTCTTTCCATGGTTTTCCTCGGCCGCGAAGTAAATGCTTTACCAGAAGAATAAAAATCGGCCATGGACGTGAAAAAATGAACATCACTTAAACCTTTTGGAATTTAACCATCTTCCATTTTATAATGTTCATTTGTACTTATTTTTGACATGTATTTATAATATCATACGAATATATATATACTTTTTGGCGACATTTTTGTCAAACTTTTGGCCCTGTTCAGGATCTCCGTAAAAAAGAAGTGGAAGTTCTTATCGAATTTTACCAAGACGACTATGAACATGGACATGCAATTTAAAACGATTTTTTATTAGCCACCTTTGATTTTTTGAATTTTACTCTATTCTGAATGGGGTTTTTTTATGTCAGTTTTCGAATGTAATTCTGACAACAAATGCGTCAAATGTATTTTATTAAAATAAATTATGTAAAATGTGCTGCCGGCGAGAAAAATAGTAAGAAGATATTTTCTTTTTTAAATAATTTTGTTTTAGGATAACAATAAGGCTCTAATCTTCGTAAAACATCAGAAAAATGTTTCTTGTTAATGTCCATTTTGCATAAAACTTGAGATGTCCAGCCACTATTTTGACCATATTTACAATGCAAAAATTGATCGTTTTAAATTCCATGTCCACGATAGTACTTCAGTCAAAATATACAATATGCACGCTTAACATTAAAATAATAAAATTTACCCTTTTTATACAAAATTGACTCATAAGTTCATTTCTTACGAATAAATTTGATGTCTTTCTTATGTTAACTGTTTAATAAAGCAATTTAAAACATTAAAGGAGGTTTTTTGTTTACAATATTCTTGACTCAAAATACTCCGTTCTTTTCAAATATTCGTACAAATAATTAATCTCTGCTATTTGTGGTTAATCTATACTAGGGAATAGGGATGCAACGGAACTCCGGCCGACCTACTAACTCCGGTCACTTGGCCGAAGTTACTGCCTCCGGCCCTTTTATTATTAGGGTAAAAGTGCAAACATAATGGAAAACTTGACTCTGTCAAAAGTTACTGCCTTCGGCGAATTCAAGAGGCCGAAATTACTGCCTCCGGCCAAAGGCCGGATTCTCAATTCGCTGCATCCCTAATCTATATTTTCTCATAGATTTATATTTTTAACAATTTTCCTTGATTCCCTAAGCATGTCCCAACAACGTACCATCGCGTTTATGCGCCAATTTTTGAGCAACCTGTATAAAGGTTTTTATTCTTCATGTTGTATTTTTTAATAGGTTACTCTCAAAACTTGTTGACCAGCCTGTATCTCGAACTTATTCAACGTAAGTGCCGCTTGCAAGACATAGAATTACCTCAAACGAGCAAAAAGCGTTTATTGCCAAATCGGTCTTTTTATTAAATCTCCGCCGGCATGGCAGAGTTACCAATACGGCAGGATCATATCCTGCCAGGATTTAACAGGGAAAAAGTGTCTATCGAGTATATTCTTGCATCAGATAAGTGCATTGTAGGCATCCTTGCCTTCTTTGTGGAACTTATATTCACTTCCGTTCTATCTCTGTCTTGGGCTGCAATTGTTTTTCTATTTCCATGCCATATGTTCCTTATAGAATTATCCTCCATCGGCTTTGATCAGCATATTGTATCATGTACTAAAGAGTTTAGAAGTAAAGGAAGCGGCACCATACACAGTTTCAAAAATCTACCGACTTTAAACTGTTTTGAAAAGACACATCGTATTTTAAAAAAGAAAGACGAAGAAATTTTTTTGCGTTGCCGTAAATGTTTCAACTTGAAATAAATAAATACTTGAAATGCATCATTTAAACTAGTAAACGGCCATTGTACTAGTTATTGATACTAAATTTTATTACAACAAATAACGTGTTTTTTAGAAAAATAATTTTTAGTAAAGACATGCTTATGCATATCGATAAAATTAAGGTTGAGTATAAATATACTGCATACCTAAACAAAATTTGAATATGTGTTTTTGCAATGAAACTACTTTTTTTCCTAACTATGTGGTTGGTTGCCGAATTTATTGGGCAATCCTCAGAGCAATCAAATCAGAAAAACTCAGTAAGTGCAAGAAACTAACAGACTCTTCGTGAGTTATTTACGTTTGTTTACTTATCATTATGTTTAATGCTGTATTCAGAAATATTTATTTTCTTTGATTTAAACGTTATTATTATTATTAACGCTATTGTCACAATTTAGGATATTTAGAAAATAAAAAAGTTAAGGCATCTTTTAATTTTGAAGTTCACACCTGTTTGTAAAACTTAATATTTCTCTAATGTCTCTAAAAAAAAATGTGTAATCATCGTCTTCGTTGGTACCTTAAAATGTTTATTCTGGTTTCAGTTATGTAAACTGTGCTGCAAACCTCCTAACGCAGATGGTAAAAGACCTAAAATGTGTAACATATGTGACGTGTGGTATGTATGTCCTGCGCCACCAGGACCACCAGCACTATCAGAACCAGAATTAGCAAAAGTAATAGCCGCAGCAATAAAAGAAGCATTGGCATCAAGACCAACTCCACCGCCACCTGAAGCTCCAGCTCCAGGTTCAACTTCTGAAGCTCCAGCTACAACTTCTGAAGCTCCAACTACAACTTCTGAAGCTCCAACTACAACTTCTGAAGCTTCAACTACAACTTCAGAAGCTCCAACTACAACCTCTGAAGGTACAACTACAACTTCTGAAGCTACAACTACAACTTCTGAAGCTACAACTACAACTTCTGAAGCTACAACTACAACTTCTGAAGCTCCAACTACAACTTCTGAAGGTACAACTACAACTTCTGAAGGTACAACTACAACTTCTGAAGGTACAACTACAACTTCTGAAGGTACAACTACAACTTCTGAAGCTCCAACTACAACTTCTGAAGGTACAACTACAACTTCTGAAGGTACAACTACAACTTCTGAAGGTACAACTACAACTTCTGAAGGTACAACTACAACTTCTGAAGCTCCAACTACAACTTCTGAAGGTACAACTACAACTTCTGAAGGTACAACTACAACTTCTGAAGGTACAACTACAACTTCTGAAGGTACAACTACAATTTCTGAAGGTACAACTACAACTTCTGAAGGTACAACTACAACTTCTAAAGGTACAACTACAACTTCTGAAGCTACAACTACAACTTCTGAAGGTACAACTACAACTTCTGAAGGTACAACTACAACTACAACTTCTGAAGCTCCAACTACAACTTCTGAAGGTACAACTACAACTTCTGAAGGTACAACTACAACTTCTGAAGGTACAACTACAACTACAACTTCTGAAGCTCCAACTACAACTTCTGAAGGTACAACTACAACTTCTGAAGGTACAACTACAACTTCTGAAGGTACAACTACAACTACAACTTCTGAAGCTCCAACTACAACTTCTGAAGGTACAACTACAACTTCTGAAGGTACAACTACAACTTCTGAAGGTGCAACTACAACTTCTGAAGGTACAACTACAACTTCTGAAGGTACAACTACAACTTCTGAAGCTACAACTACAACTTAAGAAGCTCCAACTACAACTTCTGAAGCTACAACTACAACTTAAGAAGCTCCAACTACAACTTCTGAAGCTACAGCTTCATCTTCTTAAAATGTTAATTGTTATTTAAGCTATGTAAAGCTACAAGTCCAACTGGTAAAAATCCCAAAATGTGTAACATTGTCAACGCATTTAAGAAACTACGACTTCTGAAAATATATATATCGGGTGAGCAAATAAAAACGGCCCCTAAGTATGCTATGAACAATGAAAAATTTGTCAATTAACAATATTTTGACAATCCCCATGGCCTACTTATGGGCCGTTTTAGTTCATTTCTCTAAAGGAAATGTACTATTGTAATTGCAATTTCTGAAAATCGATGTTTTTTTGAAACTGTGCCTAAACGAAGCAAGATACGTAAATGTTAGGGGTGTTGGAAAGATGCTACAAAAAATTACCGATCTTTTGATACTAGAATCATCCATATGGATGGATGGATGGATGGATGGATGGATGGATGGATGGATGGATGGATGGATGGATGGATGGATGGATGGATGGATGGATGGATGGATGGATGGATGGATGGATGGATGGATGGATGGATGGATGGATGGATGGATGGATGGATGGATGGATGGATGGATGGATGGATGGATGGATGGATGGATGGATGGATGGATGGATGGATGGATGGATGGATGGATGGATGGATGGATGGATGGATGGATGGATGGATGGATGGATGGATGGATGGATGGATGGATGGATGGATGGATGGATGGATGGATGGATGGATGGATGGATGGATGGATGGATGGATGGATGGATGGATGGATGGATGGATGGATGGATGGATGGATGGATGGATGGATGGATGGATGGATGGATGGATGGATGGATGGATGGATGGATGGATGGATGGATGGATGGATGGATGGATGGATGGATGGATGGATGGATGGATGGATGGATGGATGGATGGATGGATGGATGGATGTACGGAGCAAAAAATTTCTTTAACCGTAATTTACTCAATTATGGTACTAGGTAGACGGTTCAAACTTGGCATAAGTAAATACCAAAGTCTTGTGGTCAAGATGACCACAAGGTCATACTGACCACTGGTCAAGGTTAGTAGATATTGCATGAAAAAAAAAATCTAGCCCAAAATATTGTGATTTTTTTTTGCTTAAACATATTCTTTCGGAGGGCCCTTTGTGTTAAAAATTTTAAAAAAAAATTCTATGTCTAGGAAAAGAGCTATGACGTTTTCAAATGTCAATGTTTGCATTGACATAGCTCCAATACTTCAATAGTTAGAGGACTCAAACTTGGAGGATGGATACACAAGAGACAGGGGTTCAAGGTCATGTCAAGGTCATATCTTTTTGAAGGTCAATAGCATTTTTATTATTAAAAATATATGTTAAGGTAAATGCAAGGTAAATGTTGGACATGTTTTTGAAAACACTAAAGCTTGTTCTTGTGTTTCGTCTTAGTAAGCCATCTTCAGGGAATTATTTATAGTTTGACTTTAATTATCTCATACACCATAATAGTTAATGGTCTCAAACTTGGAGGATGGATAACCAAAAGATAAGAGTTCAAGGTCATGTAAAGGTCATATTGATTGAAAGGTCAATAGCATTTTTATTATTAAAAAGCTACGTTGAGGAAAATGTAAGGTAAATGTTGGACATATTTTTGAAAACACAAAAGGTTGTTCTTGTGTTTCGGACTTGGTAAACCATCTTCAGGAAACGATTTATAGTTTGACTTCAATTATCTCATACACCTTAATAGTTAGAGGTCTCAAACTTGGAGGATGGATACACAAAAGACAGGGGTTCAAGGTCATGTTAAGGTCATATCTTTTTAAAAGTCAATAGCATTCTTATTATTAAAAAACTATGTCACGTTAAATACAAGGTACATTTTGGACATGCTTTTGAAAACACAAAAGGTTGTTCTTGTGTTTCGGACTAAGTAAGCCATCTTCAGGGAACGATTTATAGTTTGACTTCAATTATCTCATACACCACAATAGTTAAAGGTCTTAAACTTGGAAGATGGATAACCAAAGAACAGTAGTTCAAGGTCATGTCAAGGTCATATTGTTTGAAAGGTCAATAGGATTTTTATTAAAAAACTATCTTAAGTTAAATGCAAGGTAAATGTTGGACATGTTTTCAAAAACATAAAAGGTTGTATTTATGTTTCGGACCTAGTAGGTCATCTTCAGGAGACGATTTATAATTTGACGATTAGTAAAGTCAAACTTAAATAATGGATAATTAAAAGACAAGGGTTCAGGGTCATGTAAAGGTTTTATGGTTTAAAAGTTTAGTATAATTTTCATTATTCCAAAACTATTTTTTGTTAAATGCAATGTAAATATTGGACATGTCTTTAAAAACATAAAAGGTTTTTTTTATGTATTGGACCTACTGGACTATCATCAAAAAACGCTATAATTCTAACAAAAAAATGAATTTGTACGTAAGAAATGAACTCAAGAGTCGGATCTACCGGCCTCGACTCAGCTAGTTTATTTGCTCACTCGATACTTATGCCTTAATTGCTACGAAATCACTTTTTTAGTACAATCAATCCGTATTACAAATACGGACAATCGACAAAATTCCGGGTATACGAGTAGGGCCGCCATTATAATATGTTATAACTGGAGGTCCAAAATGTAAAACCCCAAATTGGCGTATATCTACCTTTCTTGGAAACGGAGTTATGGGCACCTTCAATTCGTTATTCTCTGAAAAAAAATTTGACCCGATTTTTAGGCCAGGTTGAAAATAGAGATACGCCAATTTAAGGTTTTACATTTTGGACCTCCAGTTATAACATATTATAATGGCGGCCCGGAATTTTGTCGATGTACCCTCAATATTTAGGACAGATTGACTGTACTATTTGTTTACCCAAAAATTTGAATTTTTTCTTGTTGGAATTGTGTTAATTGTATTAAGTTATCTAAAACAGTTTGTTTTAGGTTGCATGCATACCTAAGTCAAAATATACAATATGCACGCTTAACATTAAAATAATGAAATTTACCTTTTTAATACAAAATTTACATAAGTTTATTTCTTACGAATAAATTTAATGTCTTGTAAACTGTGTAATAAGGCAAATTGAAAACATACTCCGTTCTTTCTAAATATTCGTACAAATAATTAATCTCTGGCTATTTGTGGTTAATCTATACTAGGGATGCAACGGAGCACCGGCCGACCTACAAACTCCGGCCAATCCGGCCACTTGGCCGGAGTTACAATTTTTCAGGATTCCCTAGGCATTATATTGTAATGTCTTTAGTTAAAACTAGCACAACCTGTACATTTAAATTTAGTTTCATCAAATGCACAAGAAAAAGTTAGAAATCGATCTGAAAAAAATTAAGACTCTAGGAAAAGTATTTACGCCGTTAGAAGCGATATGGATTACTTTTTACTCACCCTGTATACTAAAATATAAAGCATTGCCCATACTAACTTGACCAATCTTCTTTCTCTTAAAGTAAGCAATGTCCCAATGGTAAAAAATATCGACACACCGCTTTGATTCAAAGTTCTACTCGTAGAAATAGGTGTATAAATACCACGAATGTACCCATTGTCTGATTGGCCTGAAGTTTCCTCAGAGTAATATCGAGAAGGGACAATTCATGCAGTTTTATGGTGATTTACTCGTAAATTACGAGCGTGGCAACTCAAGCATTACAATGGACCAAAGTCCGTGCAAGTGAAATTGCCTGAAAGGCCGGCTTTCAACCATTACATTTAATTAACTGTGCTGGCAAACTTTATGACTGTCTACCTTACCTTATCCCAAAGACATTATCAATTTTTCAAAAATAATTCGTTTGAAAATATTGCTCTTTGAGCCCTCCTGTACCGTGTCCTCTTATTTGCGGACACCCAATTTGCGAACATACCAAATTTGCAGACGATGGTCAAAAATGGAAAGGTTAGAAGTAGTGAGTTTTTTTACCTGGGTAAAGTCCAATATGTATATTTTTTTTGAATTTCAGGGTTTTAGACTGACTTTTATGAAAGCACTGGGGGGCATTTTTCCACTGGGAGACATTAGGTTAGGTAGGTTAGGTTAAGTTTTGCTGCTAAAATGAAAATATAAACTCTAGTTATGTCTGTGCCTAGCAGTTCGTCCAAAATTGTGTGCATTACACTAAAGGATATATTACTAGGTGTTGTTCTCGGTGTTGTTATGTTAAAAATGTATTAACACATTATCAGAAAGCATTGTAGTTTAAAATTATTTGATCTTGTTACTTAATAAAAGCATAAAATATTATTACTGACTTCTGCACATAAACATCTCAAATTAAAGGAAAATCCTTTTCTTACTGCAGGTAAACGGATTAACTCTTACTTAATGACTATGTCTGCAAATTGGAGAGTATTTTGGAATGTCCGCATATTGGATGTCCGCAAATAAGAGGGCTTCTCCTATCACTTCTTACATAATACAGGGTGTTACCAAATAACTACGAACAAATTCAGAGGGTAATTCCTGGACACATTTTAAGTAAAAAAGTTCATATAAACATGTGTCCGAAAATCCTTCCTTTCTGAGATACAGGGTGCCAAAGTTTCTAAAAAAAAACTTTTTTTTAAGATTACCTAGAAACTAAGCCAGATATTTATTTAAAACTTAGCACGGGTAATTTTCTTACCATTAGGCATAAAGTGCGGTAGAAAAAAAATAAAAATTATAATTGGAAGGGACACATTTGGGGGTACCATGGGGGTTGTTCACCCCCAACTTTTTTGTGTGTTACTTTTTTGGTATGTGAATTTTTTCCTAGTTATTTGGTTACACCCTGTATTCCTCTTTATGGCACTGGTAAAAACTCTTTGTGTATCTTTTATGGGTTAAATTATAGAACTTTAAACAAAGAAAAGTTATGGATAAGACACTGAAACTCAGCAAATTTGAACAAGATCTAATCATATTATCCTCAAACAATTGCCTAATTGTTTCGGAGTCAGAAGAAGTTAATCAATTTTCACTGTGGCGAGCCGTATTAGTATTCCAAAAGTGCGACAATTTGATTTGGTTAACTATTCAAAAGGTCAATTATCATTCCTTGGAGATTTATCCGATGAAAAGTATATTTGCAAGTCTCTTGCAATAATTAAATATTTTAATTTACTCTGGTATTATTTAAGAAGCAGTCGAGAATTTTGCCTGTTTTTTTTTAAGCGAATGCAATGACAAGAATAATAAGATAACTTTTTAAAGTCTTAATTTGTGTTTAATTTTTTCAGCTTTGTAATGAATGTGAATTAGTCTCTGAATTAATTTGAATTTTAAAGTCATAATTAAAACTACGACGCCTTAAACTAATAAAAGCAGACTTACCTGAGCCAAGAGGTGTCGCGTGCTTGACGCTAGATGTCTCTCTCTCTTGAAATCCCTCCATTACCGCGTCACTAGAAGTACCACAGCTCTCCCCACCATCACTACGCTTTCGCGCCTGCGTGTGGTCACGTGACGAGGTAGTCTGTATCAAGAAATGTCCACCACCGCCGTTATCCCCTCCAGAAAGGAGGAAAATAGGCGCGCCACCACCGCCGAACCGTTTAACCGTTTGTAGCAGCACGCCATCAGTTAAGTCACCGTTTTGTAATAACAGCTGATGACCGCTTGTGCCTGCAACGGCGGCCACGCGTTTGGTGTCGTTGTTGATTGTTTTGACAGCGTCAGAGCGCAAAACAAGATGGCCGTTTTCCGTTTTGGCGCCGCGGATGAATATGATGTTACGATTGAGTTCTGAACCGTTTGAGGTACGGGATTCGTTGAGATTGCTGATAGATCGGACGAGTTTGACATTTTGAGGGTGCATTTGAGGGGTGGATGGGGTTTCTTGTTGGGTTTTTGAGTCTGAAACAATTTTAAATATGTGAAACTAGCAACGTAGAATTTGTACTATAACGAAATGTTCTCATTTATGTGTTGAACTTTATGGTAACTAAATAGAATAGAAACTGCACAGTTTTGGATATTATGTTCACATCCAAAATTTATACGGCTAATTTCCATTTTGTGTCACTATGTCTTATACTCATAGATTTAGTTATTATTCTAGAGCAACGTGCATAATTCTTGCCAAAAACTAGTTGTAAACAGTTAGGAATTTATGGTGTTAGCAAACAAGTCTTGCAACTGGGATAATTTTTAAAGGACGAAAAGTTCATTTACGAAAATAAACATTGTAATAAAAGATAAGGTCCACTTTTGTTATGACAGATTTTACTTCCCATCATTTCTGTTTTATAACTTTTGATAATCTTATCTTTATTATCTTTAGAGAAAATTTAATGCTACTCGACGAGAATAAGTTTTTGTGAAATTATACGTTTCTGTTTCTTGTTTTAAGTTTCCTTTTTGCTTTTAATTTTATGTCATTAAATAGGTAACTCAAAACTAGTCACAAAAATGGTTTTTTGATTAATCTAGCACCAACTTTCTTCAAATTACCATGTCTTCTACGAAGTAAAACATGTTTATGTCTGCTAACACCTGACACCATACAGGACTTTTAAAGAATTATTTCTCTGCTGCTTTTGTCGTAAATACTGTTAAAGGAGAATGTCGCGAAGCATAGAAACTGTGGTTATGTAATATTGGTTGCCTAAAATCAACAAAAAACAGCACTTTCTGGTCATTGCTCAGTGGGTTTATAAGAGTTAATTCTAATTAAAAATTGTGATTACCAACAACATAAATAAACAAAGCACAAGTTGACATGTTCTAAAGGCCGATTTATAGAATGTTACTTTTACTTTACTTCGGCGTAACAGAAAACTAAATAAAATACATGGGAATGTATTAGCAAATTTATACTTCACTTTAGCGCTACTTTGCTGATTCATTTAGCTGTAAGTAGTACTGTCAAAAGCCGAGCTTGGCCGATCATGCGCAAAATTTTCAAAAATAAGATATTCACCCTTATTGTCAAGGGTGGTGATTACGGAATATCGCTTCGTACGAAACCTGCTGGTTTTCTTATGTAGGTTTCGTACGAAGCGATATTCCGTAATTAGCACCCAGGTGTAAATAGTCAGAAGTCGCGAGTTCAGACACATGCGCATACCTGTTCCCAATTTCACGTAACTTTACAATCTATAAATTAAGCAAATTTGTTAAGTTACGCGGAAGTGAAGTAACGCCGAAGTAAAGTGAAAGTAACGTTCTATAAATCGCCCTTTTAAACATGTTTATGTTTGCTAACACCTGACACCATACAGCACTTTTAATGAATTATTTCTTCGCTGCTTTTGTCGTAAATACTGTTAACGGGGAATTTCGCGACGCAAAGAAACTGTGGTTATGTAATGTTAGTTGTTTAAAATCAACAAAAAAACAGCACTCTCTGGTCATTGCTCAGTGGGTTTATGAGAGTTAATTTTACTTAAAGATTGTGATTACCAGCAACATAAATAAATAAATCACAAGTTGACATATTCTAAATCAATAAGCATTTAAAAACAGAATTTTAGCAATTTAGAAGCACTATTTTTTTGCATTTTAAATTGCCAAAATTCTGTATCTAAACGCTTATTGATGGACCTTTAGAATATGTCAACTTTCGCTTTGTTAATTTATGTTGCTGGTAAGTACAATTTTTTATAAAAATTACCTCTTATAAACCCACTGAGCAATGACCAAAAAGTGCTGCTTTTTGTTGATTTTAGGCAACCAACATTACATAATCACTGTTTTAATGCTTCGCGACATTTCTTTTTGCTTTGTGCTTTTGTGTGTTTCGGACTAAGCTAACGTTAACTGCCTTTAAAAATAAATGTAGATAAAAAATCTGTTTTTGACGATCCCGTAAATTCCAAAGGTATCCCTAAGGGACGTTAAAACAGCAAGGAATTTGTAAGCAACCCCGGTGCAGAATAAAGAAAATGCCCGTGCTGTTGCTAATAGGCTACAAAAACGCTAGATCAGACGTCCATTCAGCATATCTGGAGAGGTAGGTAGCTAAGGGATGCATTAGAGACAACCTGGGACCGCCAGGGATGGACCAGGGGGTGGAAACCACCCTTATTCCTTCTTGTTGCTTTAGGTACAGAAGACTGGATAGAACGGCCGTGTTACGAATTTAAAGAGTTTTGTTTTCCCATCGATATTACCGGAGGTTTATTTTAAGGGTTGCTTTTAGATGGTAAATGGGGCTAAATAATGAAAAAAAATGCTTGGGCATCAAAACTAAAACATAAACAGGGGGCGTGAAAAGAAACTATTTTCTTCAAACCCAATACACAAGGTCAACTCCTACGTCACAGATCCACATTAAAAAACTGTCTGTGAAGTAGAATTTTGATTCTGTCAGATTTAGCCACTTTTTAGAACAATATTTAGTGAAAATAAAAGACTAACTTAGGGAACGCTTCCTATAAAAATGTGCTATAATGTCTTTAATTCGATGTTTTAACTTCAGTTCATTGCAAAACTTCATAATATACAGTTTATGTGTTAATGTTGTGCCCCTCCAAGATGTGAATTTTAAACGCAAGTTGCTTGAAAAAACCATATCAAGAGGTCTGGTAAGTACCATTGTAAAATTAACATTTTTTTCTATTACCAAGAACAAACCATACCCCTTGAAATGGTTGTTTTCTCAAGCAATTCGCTTTAAAAGCAGACATCTTGGTGGGTGATCATCATCATCAGATTAATAAGGGATTTTTTACTTCTTGCGGTAGATACTCGGGTAACTTTAAATTAAAATATCTTAAATAAGATATTGAGGAACATTTTTGCACCAATGGGACCTAAAAAACTCTTTTATTTTTCTTTAAATAATGTTTTAAAAAGACATATGTTGGAAACACAGAAAAAGAAAAAAATGACCATTTTCTTTGGCCCGTAATGTTGGTTGCCTAAAAAATGTTCACAGATAGTATTTTAATGCACTTCTGTGAACTGTGACGTAGAGCTTGACCGTATCTATTAACTGGTAAACTCCTGAATATGACATCCAGTAGGTAGGAGGTATAACCTTAAAATACTGATTATTACTAATCTTTGTGGATTACCTAGATAACCTCAAGGGTTATTGTTTTTGCTTATATCATTTCCGCTAATGCCTTCTCTGGTCCACTGAGAGTCTCGTACAAAAATAGAGATTAAAACTGGTAGAGTGGGAAAAGCGCAATCAAACAAAAATAGATAAAGTATTGGATTTTCATTAGTTTGCTATTAAAAACAAGTCACACTTTAACTGACCAGAAAAAAAGAAATAAACTTACGAGTGCTCGAAGCAAACCTAACAGCGCAATTTTTGCTTCTACGTGCAAGAAATGCTAAATTATATCCGTCGGAAACGTACGTTCGTGTGTCCTTAGGGATAATCTACCTTCATGCTCCTTTTTAGATAGACCTCAGATCTACTAGACTTACTTATTCTTTATGTTGGGTCGGTCTCCGCTCTCTACTTATACAATTTCATTATTGTTTTCAACAATTTGGTTTTCTCTCTGGTCTTAGATAGGGTAAGATTGCATAAATTAAACCACTTCCTTTCAAATTGGACCGCACGGTGCTTATGAAACATAAATAGCGCCATCTGATAATTCATACGTCATCTATGCTCCATGCCCATTGTGTATTACCAGCAAGTGTGATACCTCCAGCGTGTGCTTAATAATTATAGACAAATTTATAAAAATCACGTCAAAGATCCAATATTTTTATAACTTACAGTAACCCTACATAACCGGAACGCAGGGTTTAAGTTATCCTAGTTAAATTTACAGTTTTATAGCTTTCTTTGTAACACTTGAAACCATAACTTCAAATATTTTATCTTATATTTTTCTTATGGATTTAAACAGATTCGCCTAAATTGGACTAACACTGAACACGAATATCGTAAATTGCATCGTTCTAAATTGATGAAAGACTTTCAACATTTTGCAAAGAGTTGCATATATGCCAAATGTGCTAATGTTACTTTTTCGCACATCGTTTATTAAAGACATTCATTATCGCACTCCAAATCGTTGATTAATGACCCCTATTAATGCATAGTTACGAGCCCATAGCAACGCTCTTCTATTATAATTATATAATTAAAATTACTATCTATGTTTCTACATTACAAAATATGTTAAATTAGCTTTAATTACGGTTCAAGCAACAAAAACCAAAAGAAATTAAATATTTACTGTTGGAAAAAATGAGAAGCAGATCCGTTTACCACATTTTAAGGAAATAACATTTATATTCTATTCACAACACAGATGTAAAATAAAAGATCTCTAATTCTTGTTTCTAAAGGCGTGTCAAATTGAACTCCGCGCAGATTGAAATACGCATGAGTATAAACCCGTTCGTTTAAAAACAACCAATAAGAAATGATCACCGTCGTAGAAGATCGTCATTACTCGGAGAAACCACCAATGAACGCAAATCTTTTTGATTGCACTGCCAATGCGCATGTGCATGAACCCGTTCGTGTCATCTTCAATTTGGCACGTTTTGCTTTCGCGCATCCTATAGCATTAATATTCTATACAGGGTGTTTCCGAAAGTCGTTTCAATAATTTAACCCGAGATTCCTTACCCAAAAATAGTTTGATTAAGCCCCATTTACCTGTATCCAAAAGTGCACCGTTTTCGAGATACAGGCTGTTTTTCAAAACCAAAATTTGTATGTTTTTTTTTATTACTGTTAAATGAAACAACATAAAAAAACAAAATTTGGTATAATTGTATGATCGACACAATGGTCTTAAAGAGAAACCCATAGATTTATTCCATAACCTCAAAATGGGACACCTGCGCCCCCTTTTGGGGCATAACTTTTTTTGTATTTGAATTTTCAAAAAATAAATTATTTTATCGGTAAGATACCGTTAATACGAAGAAAAAATTATACCACATTTTTTTTGGAAAAACTAACCCTTTTTCAAAATTATTCACATTTCATAATTTCATGTTGCATTCTACTTTTTGAAATATTTTTGCAATTTTTTTTTCTGGAAAACATAAAACTATTATAAACTAGCGTAAACAAAAAAAACTAGAATTGGCTCCACAATAGGACACTGGGCCCCCTTTTTGGGGCTTTTTGAAATATTATTGCAATTTTTTTTCTTGAAAACTTAAAACTATTATAAACTAGCGTAAACAAAAAAAAAATTTTAATTTGCCCCACAATAGGACACTAGGCCCCCTTTTGGGGCACCGGACTTTAAATGACGACAATGATGTACTTTTTCTGTAATAAAATCTTGAAACGCCTAGTATTCTTTTCTTTACAAAATAAAAAGATATGTGAGCCCCAAAAAGGGGTCAGGTGCCCCAAAATGGGGGCCCATTGTCCTATTGTGGGGCCAATTCTAGTTTTTTTTTGTTTACACTAGTTTATAAGAGTCTTAAATTTTCAAGAAAAAAAAATTGCAAAAAGATTTCAAAAAGTAGAATGCAACATGAAATTATGAAATGTGAATAATTTTGAAGAAGGGTCAGTTTTTTCAAAAAAAATGTGGTATAATTTTTTCTTCGTATTAAACGTACCTTACCGATAAAATAATTTATTTTCTGAAAATTCAAATACAAAAAAAGTTATGCCCCAAGAGGTGTTCCATTTTGAGGTTATGGAATAAATCTATAAGTTTCTCTTTGCGACCATTGTGTCGATCATAAAAAGTAAGACAATTATACCAACTTTTGTTTTTATATGTTGTTTCATTTAATAGTAATGAAAAAAAACATAAAAATTTTGGTTTTGGAAAACAGCCTGTATCTCGAAAAGGGTGCACTTTTGGATACAGGTAAATGGGGCTTAATCGAACTATTTTTGGGTCAGGAATCTCGGGTTAAATTATTGAAACGACTTTCGGAAACACCCTGTATATTTCTATGATTCACAATTAAAAAGTTCGGTGACAAGCTCTTCTTCCTCTTCAACTTTAATAAACTTGATGGCCGACGCATTGTTTCTGTTAGTTGGTGAAATAACTGTTTTATTTTACAATTTATAAATAATTCATTTGTTTCTTATACTGTTTCAGATTTTTAAAAGAATTCCTTATTGGTTAGATAAATTTAAACACAAAAAGTGTTCCAAGTAAGGCAATCTTACCCTACCTCAATTTGGAATTACCTTTTTATTCTGTACTTAGGTATTTACATTTCAACAAAAGAAAAAAACTATGCATGATGGCTTCTTGAAGTAAAAGAAAACATTTTACTTTATTTAAATCATAAAGGAATAACTTAAGTTACTTTGTAACTTTGTTACAAAAATTTATTGTTTATCGGATTTTTTAATGTTGTATTTAAAAAACCTAACATGACTCTTATAATTTAAAAAACAGTTTCGTAGATGAAAACTTTTATCAATTATTATCAAACGTCTTATCCGCAAATTGTACAGTATAACTAGGGACACTAGATTCTATGGAACCTTAGTATTCGGTCCATTTTAGTGCCGAATAATAAATGTGGTAAGGACCTGCACCGGGATGGTTGTTTCACTTGGCACTTTCCCAATGTCCTACCAACTTGACAAACGTACATGATATTTAGGAATTTCATTACCACATGCTATACGTCATGTCTGTACCTAGTTAGCTGACAGTGTTGCATTTTTTAGTAGGTTGGTAT
Organism: Cartodere bifasciata; assembly: GCA_963920755.1. Lineage (NCBI taxonomy): Eukaryota > Metazoa > Arthropoda > Insecta > Coleoptera > Latridiidae > Cartodere > Cartodere bifasciata. The sequence goes on along the minus strand of OY987196.1, from coordinate 3,381,890 downwards.
TTGCCTAAATTTTAAACGGTTGAAACTGCGTTAATTTTTGGTCATTTAATTTTTTTAATCGTCCTTGGATGGACTTATAAAGTATGTAGATTAAGTAAATTTTTGTTAATATTTGAATTCTATACAAACAAAGAAATGTATAAAATAAATATCATTAGAATCCGAGACAAAAATTATTTTTGTTGAGCTTTTTTAAAAATTATCAAAATTGGCAAACTTTGATATGCTCTAGCAAAATGACGAAAGCACTTTCAAGAAATCTGATTCCTGATTTGTTTTCTACGGCTTATAATTAGCTTAAAAACATAGTTTAAGGCAAATCTATTTTTTCAAAATTTACCTCATTTTTAACCAAGGGGTAAGGGTCCAAATTTTCTCAGTTTTTCAATTATCACGGTCACAAGTAATTTTTGTCAGCAATTAATGCCATTAATGCTTAAGTAAAACGAGCTACTAAATCCGAATCTAACACTTAAAAAGTTCCAATACTTTTCGTTTAATTGCTATAAGCAGTGGAAGGCAACTTCAATCGCGATACCCGATTTTTTTCAAAATGCTCTAATTTCCGAAATATTTTTCTTTCAATAAATTTAAATGCAGATTCGTATTCTAAAACAAAAAAGCAATTTACAAAATAAGTTTCATTAAAATCCGAAACAAAAAATATTTTTGCAGAGCTTTTTTGAAAATTTTCAAAATTAGGCCACCTTTGAAAAGCTCTAACAAAAAAACGAAAGCACGTGGAAAAAATCGGATTACTGATTTGTTTTCTACGGCTTAAAATTAGCTTAAAAACATAGTTTGGAGCAAATCTATTTTTTCAAAATTTACCTCATTTCTAACCAAGGGGTAAGGGTCCAAATTTTCCCAGTTTTTTAATTATCACGGTCACATGTAATTTTTGCCAACATTAAATGCCATCATTGCTTATGTAAAACGAGCTGCTAAATCCGAATCTAGCACTTAAAAGATTCCAATACTCTTGGTTTAATTGCTATGAGCAGTCGAAGGCAACTTCAAACGCGACACCTAATATTTTTCAAGATGCTCTTATTTCCGAAATATTTTTTATACAAAAAATTTGAATGCAGATCCTGATTTTACAACAAAAAAACAATTTATAAAATAAATTTCATTAAAATCCGAAACAAAAAATATTTTTTCAGAGCTTTTTTGAACATTTTTAAAATTTGGCCAACTTTGAAAAGCTCTAACAAAAAAACGAAAGCACTTGAAAAAAATCGGATTGCTGATTTGTTTTCTAGGGATTATAATAAGCTTAAAAACATAGTTTGGAGCAAATCTATTTTTTAAAAATTTACCTTATTTCTAACCAAGGGGTAAGGGTCCAAAGTTTCTCAGTTTTTCAATTATCACGGCCACAAGTAATTGTTGCCAGCAATGAATGCCATCAATGCTTATGTAAAACGAGCGGCTAAATCCGAATCTAGCACTTAAAAGATTCCAATACTCTTGGTTTAATTGCTATGAGCAGTCGAAGGCAACTTCAAATGCAAAACCCAATTTTTTTCAAAATGCTCTAATTTCCAAAATATTTTTCTTACAAAAAATTTAAATGCAGATACTTATTCTAAAATAAAAAAGGAACTTACAAAAAAAGTTTTATTTAAATTGGAGACAAAAAATATTTTCGCTGAGCTTTTTTGAAATATTTCAAAATGTGGCCAATTTTGAAATGCTCTAACAAAAAAACAAAAGCACTTGGGAAAATTCTGATTGCAGATTTGTTTTAAACGCCTTTTAATTAGCATAAAAACGCAGTTTCAGGAAAATCTTTTTTTTTTATTTTGCTTGTTGTAAAAAAAATGATCTATTTTAAAAACACAAAAAAATATACAACAGTCAATAATTAATTAGAATTCTTTTGGTCAAGCAAGTGTAACTAAAGCATTTAATACGCAACAATGGTTTGGTTCTATTCCAAAGCAATTCGAGATATTAAATTTCAGCAGTCGCAAGGCGAAAAAAAAATAAAAAAAGGAATTTTTAACATCACGACGTAATTTATCGTTAAACTAACAGGGAATAAGCGCTCGCGTCGAGTTCATTAAAGGAAAAACAACAATGTGCACTGAGCAAAAATAAAATTTCATTAAATGCACTATATGAACATTTTAAATTTAAAAAACGTTTATTTGTTCGAATTCTACAAAGAGAATTAAAATTATTTCGAACTGTGACTTGAATAAAATAAAAACTTAACAAGTGAACATGGTTACCGACTTTGATAATTATTATCAAAGGTTACCGAACAACTCTTTATACAGTTAGAAAAACATTCAAAAAATACTCCAATAAAAACCCGCAATTGGGAGTTTGGAGTTTATAGATGTGAGCTTTTATACAAGGTGTCCAAAAAATGGTGCATAAACGAGATGACACGTTGTTGGGGCATTCAGTGATTCCAGGGAAATTAAAAAAAAAAAAATCAGCTATTATATTAATCGAGAAAATTTCGAACAAAGTTGCATAAGTTCGGCAACGCAATTTGTAACATACATTGCATTAGATCATATTGACATTGTTGCCAGCTTCTTTTCATGAAAATTTTCTGGAATTAAATTGATCATAAAAATATAATTAGAAATTTTTTGATCCCTAGACATACCCCAATAACTTACTGTCGCGTTTATGCGCCAATTTTTGACACCCTGTATTTGCGTTAATGATGTTTTCTTTACACCAAATTAGATAAGTCTAACAAAATGAAAATAAGACTCAAAGATGAAAAGGGTAATAATGTTTATATTAAATTTGATAACATTATATTACAATATAGGTATCAGCACAAAGACTTTAACGCATTGCTTTATTTCTACAAGCAGCTCATTATGAGTAATAAGGATTACAACAACGCTTTCTTGCTCCTGATTTGGCTTATATAAGAATTTATTACCTTCTAAAAACAGAATTTAGCTTCAATGAAAACATAATTAAGGACAATGACATAATTAAAAGAAAAACAAGAAACAATTTTTGCAAAATGTGTTGACATTTTTTAAAGGTCTTTCTTATATTTGCGTTCTATAATAAGCACATTATGAAAAATTATGAAATATGCTGAATTGCTTCATTTTTAAACCCCAGATTTTATTTTATTACCTTAATTTTTCAGATGCAAAAAAATAATTTTTTTCCTTGCAAGATACTTTTAATTTACAAATTTTACTATTATAAACTATTGGAGGACATAGTTTTTTGTAGAAGGAATAACTAGACGAAATGGAAAAACGATATCAACGGTTACATTTTCTCAAAAACGCCTATTCATTCAGTATTAACGGGACATTGCGCAAGCATAGAATCAGAAAAATATTTACCTGTTTCTGTGAATATGTAGTGTTGGTTGCCTAAATTTCAGGCGAAACAACACTTTCTATTCGACACAAATAAAGAAAACGAAACACATCTTTAATCAAAAAAGTCATTAAATAGCAAGAAAAAAGATTAGAGAACATTATAACAATTTTTCAAATACATTAGAATGCATTATCATATAAAATTTTAGCAAACAAAAAGCACTATTTTTTTGCATATTGAAGTTACTTTTCATTGCTTATATTTAGCAATTTAGAAATAAACTTACGTGAGCATATTTTGTTATATTATTATTCATTTAATTTAGAATAGTTATTGACTTTCAGAATTACATTTCTTCTTGAACTTTATTCAATTTGTGTCGAACCGTTTTTCGTGACACAAAATGAAAGAAAATTAAATAAAAAACGAAATTTGACAATTAAAAAAGGTATTCTGCATTACCCACATTTTTGAAAAACTGAATGTTTGGAAATGTCAGTGAATGTTGTCAACAACAAAATGGTGTTTTAAGAAATTTTCAAATTGTTTGCTGTTACTGCTAGCTGACTAATTAAAAAATTTAGTGACGACAGCTTGTGTATTGATTATACCTTGTATACATAAGTAAGTATAAAGTTTGCACAAAAACTTTACGTTATCTACATAATTTAAAAATTATGTTGCAGTAAGATTTCAAAATGGGGTAAAGATATCCTACTTATCATCATTCCATTTCCAATAATAGGAGTAGGAAAAGTGTGATTCAAAAATTTACTTGAAAGAACCGGCCACAAAGTAATTCTAATTACCTAAGCAGTAAGTACAATAGCTACCCAACAAAAAATGTATTCTTTTCGTTTGTAATCCATATCAAAACAGTTACCCAAGTGGACTATGCCTTGATTGTGAACCTTTTTATTTTAAAAAAATTCACAAATAAGACCAAAAAAAGTCTTTAGCGACTGGGTAAATAATGAGAGACTTATCGTAGTAATAAACTAAACAAATATGGAGTAGGTAAATTATAACTACTTTTTGTAGGTACAATGTCGTCAAGCGGACGTGGTGTAGTTGGATAACGCAAGCTGCTGCTAATCCAAAGGTCGCTGGTTCATGTCTTGCGGTCGGAAAAACTTTTTTATTTTTTTAGACACAAATCGTTACGTTTAATTGATCTGCCCTTTTATACCCCTACACGTTGAATGATTTTCTCCCTTATTTTGGTAGCAGTAAGGTTTCACATGGTATTACTTAAGGTTTAACGGTTACCCCTTTGCTGTTTCATTACTACGATAAGTCTCTCGTGAGACAGATTACTTCTACATAACTATAATAATAATTTCTAATTTTTACTATGTCTCTGGTCTCAAGAAATGTCTCGAGGAATGCTTTTTTTACATTTTGAGAGATTTCAGAAATAAACTAACGAGGCAATTTTAATATAATTAATTGAATCCTTAAATTGGAGATCATCCCTAAAGACTAGCTTTTATTACACAATTTTTTTTGTTCTAAAAAGATTTTGAATTTGATAGATCGACCGACGAAAGTACTATGTAGAATAATTGCAAAATGTTGTTTTGCCTCATGGAAAGAATGGCATTTTGAAATGACTCTAACGCCAAATAAAATGCGCCAAATGCGGCGTATGCTACATTATTTTTTTAGAATCTAGTAATGATTATACAGGGTGTTACCAAATAAGTAGGAAAAAATTCAGGGGGTAATTCCTGAACCCATTTTAAGAAAAAAAGTTCATATGAACATGTGTCCAAAAATCCTTCGTTTTTGAGATACAGCCCCCCCAAAAACCCCTAAAAAATCAGTTTTTTTGTCATAATTTCGAAAAGAATAATTTTTTCAAAAAAATTTATAGGACCTTTTTGATTTATCTAATTACTAAAAATATTTTCCCCTTTATAAAATTTAAAAAAACGTGTTAATAGTGGGGGCCCTTAGGGGGCTGTAAGAAAAAAAAAGTCAAAATCGGGCATATGTTTATAGGAACTTTTTTTCTTAAAATGGGTTCAGGAATTACCCCCTGAATTTTTTCCTACTTATTTGGTAACACCCTGTATATTAGTCTTGTCCGATGAATACTTATTCTGAGGTCTTGTCTTAAAGTATTAAATCTGTTTTTACATTTTATCTTTTCAATAGATTTGTTAACATTAAATTTAATTAATTATATTAATAATAAAAATAAATACTTACATTAAATAATGTGTATATTTTTTTACTCAATTTTTTATCTTTGCAATCTAAGCATATCTGCAATTTTATCTACAATCCACCACCTTGTAAAAATTTAAGCAATTCGTAGCTTAAAAAACTTAAAAATTAATAAAAACATCGTTAGAATTAGAGTGCCTTGATGTCATATTGACAGTTATTGTCGCCTTATAGAGTGACGACATGCATCATTCCTTCTCTGTCATACAGATAACGTCATCAACGTTATAGCCAAAGTGACAACAATTACAACTTACAATCACAATTAATGACGTTATCTGTATGACAGAGAAGGAATGATGCATGTCGTCACTCTATAAGGCGACAATAACTGTCAATATGACATCAAGGCACTCTAGTTAGAATAACTTTTGTGGTAGACCCTGTATTTGACCTACATAATTTAACATTTTTCTGTCAGAGACATAACCCCAAAACAAATAACTTCAATTTTTTCGTAAAATGTGCTGCCATCTTGTAAGAATAATCTAAGGTATTTTTTTTTAGTTCAATGAATAATCAATAGATGGCGAATTTTGTTCTGCGGGCCTTTAAGTGTGTAAAGTTTACAAATATAATTATTCAATATGTCTACGTTTCAATATGATATTGTATCAGTTTTATTTAATTCATCTTTTGTAAATCGAACATTTTACCCATTTTACTGTAACAAACAAGTAAGATTAGTTATTAGAATTTCTCCCTGAAAGTTCAAAGTAATGATTGCTCATAATCTTGGCTTACTAAGAGAAACTTTAATGTTTTGATTTCAACTGTTTTTGACAGTTTCCTCAAGCCTTAACAGAAACTTGATGCCATAATCGGTCTCCTTGAGGCTCGAATACGGTTCAGTCAAAACTTCGTTTTATTCCAGGTAAATAATAATAATATTTAGTTTCAAATACGCAACTTCATTAAAAAGAAGTGGTACGTTGTTGGGCCATGTCAAAGGAGCCCTAGAAAATTGTTAAAAAAATCTTAAATTTCCTTATAAGGCCCTAAAGTGCGGAACTTAAAACGCTTATAGCTTTAAGATAACAGCAACAGTGTAAAAGTGTATGATCAAGACTCATAGATGGTATTGATAAATGTATTTTCCTAGACAGTGTTAACAAACTTATGCAACTTTGTTCGCATTTTCCTTAATGAATATAACAGATGGATTTTTTTAACATTTTTTTAGAAATTCCTAGACATGCCCCAAAAAAGTACCATTACTGTGCCAATTTTTGGACACCTGTATACCCAATAATAATTTTTATTTGTATGTAAACGATAAACAGAACTCAAAGAACTTGCTGCATTTTTGTCTCACAAAATATTTAAATTCAACTTGTTTTTGAATAAAGTTCCTTCCATTATGTTATGATAGATCGTATTGATATTGTGGAGAAATGTATTAGTTTTCAAAATAGCATTCAGCAGGCCCCATATTTCAATTTCAGCAGTGAATATTTGATTTTATGTTGTGTATAAGAAGTTTATCGAAGAATGCATCCGTTCGCCTGAAAGAGTTCCTTCCATTTCCAAACTGAATGCTCCTTTCAGGACTTTAAACTATGTATGGGTATCCAAAATGGACTGCTTTTTGCTTTATAAGCTGTTTGTATACTTCTTTAACTAAGAATAAACACTACTGCTCTTTTTACTTTTGAGTTTTAATCCTATATCCGTTATTGAAAGAAGATGAAATGAACAAAAATGCATTCATATCATAGGGTAATATCGCAAAGATAGAATTTCCTAATTAATGCAAGTAAATCGCCCTGTGTGGCCACTTAAAATTTAATTTTAAGTGCAGCCCGAGCCGGAACAGACTCCAAGCTTATTTGTTTCATAGAGTTTACCAAAACTTTTAGGAAAAGTCGGCCTGGTCAACCTTACTATTTACCTAAATATTTACTACAAAAACAACTAATAGTTATTTAACCAGTAAGTGTGTTGGCGGTTTTAACAATCGAGCGATCAGCGAGCTTGTTAATAAGTGAGTTTATTAATCGCCATTTAACATACGAACTGGTTACAATGCTTCTTCGCACATATATGTGCGAAGAAATTCATCTACTATAGTAGATGAATTTTAAATAAATCATAAAATAAAACAGTTATTTCACCAACTAACAGAATCAATGCGTCGGCCATTAAAATTTATTAAAGTTAAAGAAGAAGAAGAGCTGTTACCGAAGTTTTATTGATTGTGGATAGAAAATAAATGTTATTTCCCTAAAATGTGGTATAAGGATATGTTTCTCATTCTTTCCAACGGTAAAATATTAAATTTCTTTTGGGTTTTGTTGCTTGAACCGTAATTAAAGCTACTCAAGCGCGGATTTATGGGGGGGTACTGGGGGTAATTACCCCCCCCAAGACTTCTAAATTTCCGCTAAAAATAGTATATATTGGGCTTTATTGCAAAAAAAAATCGCCTGCGGCGCTCATCCGGGGGAGGACTCCAGCTTATTACCCCCCCCGACAAAATTACCTAAATCCGCGCTTGAAGCTACTTTAACATTTGTAATGTAGAAACATAGATAGTAATTTTAAACATAGAAGAGCGTTACTATGGGTTGTATCCATGCATTAATAGGGGTCATTAATCAACGATTTGGAGTGCGTTAATAAATGTCTTTAATAAATTGATCGATGCTATATCTTGCATAAAACATGGGTTGCGCCATCTGTTAATTCATACATCATTCATTTAAATGCCTATTTTGTATTAACAGCCAGTGTAGTACCTCCAGCGCACGGTTAGTAATTTTTGGCAAATTTATAAAAATCGTTTTATTGATCTAATATTTACCCAACTTACCATGACCCTACATAACCCTACATACATATAACGATGTAAAACACTCCGTTAATGTTACATAAACCCTTTAGTTCGTACACTAAATTTTCTAAAATAGATCTCGTGGGTGAATGGTCGAAGAAAAAGTGCTATGTCATGCGGTAAAAATCGTTGTTCGTCCTTTTTACACTTTCCTAGCTTTTGTCCTTCTGTTTGTGCAGCACTCCTACGATTTCTATGCACCACATAATTTAGTTCTGTGTTCTGAAGCAAACCCGCCGGATATTAATTTTTGGCAAAGTTGTTGGCTCTCAAGTTCCAACGACAAATTTCATAAATCACTGTGAACTAACGGGGTGAAACGACTTCAGTTGAACTTGTTGTTTTTTTTTTATTTTAATTATTTATTTTGGGAACCTTATTTTTACCTTCTGAAGACAAGAGTGTATAATTTGTTACATCAGAAAATTTTTCGGGAGTTGTTTAAAGTTTAACAAGGAACACCAAAAGTAACCTATTTATTTTAAGGGTGCAAATATCTCGAGAATGACATGTATTTAGGTTAGAATCTTAAAATTACTTCTTGTTTGAACCCTTTAGAAAGGTCAATGTTTGTCTTTTGTTTTGTATACCCACCTCTAGTTAACTTTAAGTTATTTACTGGCAAAGTTTGGTTTACTAACCTCCCTTTTGACACGTTTAAATTTACAAGATTTAATCTTGGACAAAAATAAATTAAAAAGTATCTAAGCTGGACCGATTCAATTTAGGATATTTGATTCGTGTTCAGTTAGTCCAATTTAGACGAATCTCCCTAAAATTAATCTTAGAAGCCATTCCGTGTATGAATAATACCATTTAAAGATTTATGGTTTAAACGTGTTACAGAAAGCAGTTAAACTATAAATTATATTTTCGCACATCGTTCATTAACGCACTCCAAATCGATGATTAATGACCCCTATTAATGCATGGATACCATGTCCATAGAAACGCTCTTCTATGTTTAAAATTACTATCTATGTATCTACATTACAGATGTTAAAGTAGCTTTAATTACGGTTCAAGCAACAAAAACCAAAAGAAATTAAATATTTACCGTTGGAAAGAATGAGAAGCAGATCCTTTTACCACATTTTAAGGAAATAACATTCATTTTCTATTTAAAATTAATAAAACTTCGTTGACAGCCCATCTTTTTCTTCTTCAACTTTAATAAATTTGAATGGCCGACGCATTGTTTCTGTTAGTTGGGAAAATAACTGTTTTATTTTATAATTTATTAAATAATGATCTTCGATCTGCGAAAAAGCATTGTAACCAGTTCGTATGTTAAATGGCGATTAATAAACTCACTTATTAACAAGCTCACTGATCGCTTGCTTGTTAAAACCGCTCGATTAATAATCGCCTTTATTAACACAAATACTGGTTAAATAACTATTGGGATAAGTCAAACGTTGACGATTGCGAAGGTGGTCGTTAACGGGAAAGTTGTATATTTGATAAAAGTATATGAAATTAATGTAGTTATGTCAGTTAGCATCTTCAACGACGGGTGGTATGACACCTATTTTTGGAAACCCCAACCAATTTTTATTCGAATAGGTCCATCTTTGTTGGGATTATTTAAATCTGTTTGAAAAGAGTATTTTCGATCGGACCTTTGTTTGTCGTAGATTACGAGAAGCTTTGAAATCTCTATCATTAAATAAATGTTCTAACCCCTTTATCCGATAGGGCAGCAAGTTAAAACCTTTCAAGTTTTAAAGTTTGAAATCCTTTTCTATCGCCATGAGAGCTAGAACCTTACACAATCTCATTCAGGCTTCACTTTTAGGTCTTTCAGTACACCCGAGATTCTGTCGAACGTCTTTTAAAAGTTAAATTTCTCAATAACCTTGTCTGATCTTATTTCCTTTTTACTTCTTCTAGGAATTTAATTTTGCAAATTTTATTTTGTCGAACGGCGTTTAAGTGACGACGACGTGAATACCCGGGTTTTAAACAGGAAGAGGATACAATTTAAAAACGATTTGATAGAAATAAAACTGTAATTGCCTCAAAATAAATTATTTACAAAGTAACAAAGTAAAAAAATCAAAAATTCCAAAAAATGAACTTTTTAAAAACGAAAAACACAAAGTGTGTTTCTAAATGGCCTTTAACAACCATTAAAAACTAAAAAGCGTCCCTTCCAACTTTTTAAACGATTCAATATAATATGCATTTGTTTTTAAAAGCCATGTGTTGCCAATCATTTTACTCCGGAATCCGGAACTTGAAATCGGAAAACAAACGTTAAAAAAATAATCCTTAGGCAAATGTGATATTTATCCCAGTTTTGAATATCATACGCACATGTTACCATTGGCAACAGGTTGGCCAATCGCATTTTAAATTTACAAAATCGAAATAACTACAAAAGAATTAGTTCTTTAAAAAAACTAATGCCTACTTGTCCCGACAAAAATATAAGTATCACATGTTAAGTGATACTAAAGCATAGAAAAAGTTTACTTATGGCCGATTGCTACCAAAATGTTTAAGTGACATTTAAGTCTAAGTGACGTTTGAACATAAAATGCATGGACGTTTGCTTCTTTGTCAAAAATTGTATTTTTTAAAGTAAAGTGTTCCTTAAACCTCAAGTGACACTTAAAAGCTGTGGTACATGTGGCCCTAAATGTTTCTAAAGCGATACTAAAAATTACCTAAGAAAATGTATTCCATTTGTAACGCAAAAGGAAAAGGAATTATGGTCAATTGCACTCACAATTTTAAGTGTTACTTAAAATTTAAGTGACACTTGACTGTAAAATATACATTTTTTTTAGCCAAAAAGCATCGCCACTTAGACTTAAGTAGCACTCAAATATTTTGGTGCAATTTGCCATAAGCTTTTTGTATGCATAAGTTTCACATAAATTTAAAGTAACACTTAAAATGTGGGTGCAACTGACCATTAAACTAGCATTAAATGAGAAATCAGTGTTTAACACTGAACCCTTATCTCTCGCCTTATCTGGAGATATAAATGTCAAAACATTCAAAACCAATAAATGGTTAATTAAACCGAACAAATCCAATCAACAGTAAATTTGGTTTAGTTTCCAAAACTATTCATACTAATCCAAAGTTTATTCTCTCCACTGAGTCTCCTGTCTATTTGGATTGCACTTGTACAAGTTCCAAAACCCTCAAAACTAACAATTAAGTTAGTATTCTAGTTAATAACTTCATAAAATTAGCTTATACACCTAGATTTTAGTTCAAATTATTTTAAAAGTGGAAAAATAAATAAAAAAGTCTGGGCTCGTCCGGGATTTGAACCCGGGACCTCCCGCACCCTAAGCGGAAATCATACCCCTAGACCAACGAGCCAATGTCTCTCGCGAATAAAAGTCGCGCTGGATGCTTAAAAATTAGATGGCTATGAAACAAGTGAAAGTCAAGGTCAACCACGGCTAACTACGATAGTTTTAACTTAATTTAACAAATTTAAATTTAACAACGATTTGTTTAGCTAAACGCGCCTAATTTTTAAAACAATTGCTAGGTTTTTATGCTTTGTGGCATTTGTTTTATTTTTTAGTATCAAGAAAAAAATAAAAAAGTCAGGGCTCGTCCGGGATTTGAACCCGGGACCTCCCGCACCCTAAGCGGAAATCATACCCCTAGACCAACGAGCCGATGCATTTTTATGCACTTCCTAAAATCGCGATTTTTTTTATTTTTAATAATTAACCTACTTACATTGCAATTAAAAATAAAATAAATGTAATATCAATATTTTATTTATGTTTTAAAAAATTTTAATTATTTAAAATAAAAAAAAAGTCATAGGCCGTTCGGGACTCGAACCAGGATCTCTCTGCTCCAAATAGCTAAAATGGACCATTTTTTTAAACAATTCAAAAATCTTGTTTTTGTCTTATTAAATAATTTCTTTCTAACTAAACAAATGTGTTAATTTATTATTTATGCATTTTAATATTAAAAAGCATCTAAAAAAAAAATAAAAAAGTCAGGGCTCGTCCGGGATTTGAACCCGGGACCTCCCGCACCCTAAGCGGAAATCATACCCCTAGACTAAAGACACTAGAATAAAAGACTAGCCAGTTTGATCTTATTCTATGGTATCATAAAAATTCATAGAACTGCCGCCCATTCCATAGGAGGATCCAAAAGACTTTTTAAATTTTTATTTGTGGTCAAACATAGATTTTATTTATTTAGCATTTAGCAAGTAAGCATGCTTTAATTTTTGTATACTTTTTTTTAATAATAAAATGAGAAAATAAATTAACCGTTTCGTTAAAACATTAAATTAATTTTTAGATTTGAAGCAGGCTTCAATAAATACACAAAAAATTAATAGTAGGAAAAGGAAAAGCACAAATAAATACTGCTATCAGGAAATTATCGTTCGGTTTGCCTTTGATTTTAATTTCATAAATTCTCTAATTAATAGTTTTATTAATTTCTGTTACGCCTGGCTCCTAAAAATTATAGATACTTTACCTTTATGATAAATAAAAGTTAAAAAAACTACTTTTTAATTTTTAAATCTTTTACATTTTTCTTTTTGCCTGTTTAAATTTAGTTTTTTGCCTGTTTTTTTCATTCACAAGTTTCTTTCTGAATAATTCTTTGGAATGAAGAACATTTTAAAATCCTTTGCCGCCGGGTTCTTCCATTTAGCACTTCCGCAACCAAACATTTCAAAAATGATATTAATTTGTAAAAATCCAATAGACTAATAATTATAATATTAATTTGTACAATTGGAAGCCTGAAATTGTATTGTATAATGAAGAAAAATCACAATACTTACGCTTTAAAATATTTTTGCCAGTAAAATTATATTTTTAATTTTTTTGACAAATTCATTGACAAATTCAAAAAATTATGTCATTATAATGTGAAAGTATCTAGCCGCCTCAGAAATGGGCGACCAATCAAAAGCGGTAGCGTATTGTCCAGTCTTTCTTTCTAGTGTCTTTACCCTAGACCAACGAGCCGATGCATTTTTATGCACTTAAAAAAATCGAAATTTTTTTTTACTCCATTAAGTATTTTGCAACAAAATATGTAAAACAAAAAACAACAACGTCAACATTTTTTTAACAACAACTGCAGCATTTTTCAATGTTATTTTTGCAATATTGTACAAACTAAACACAAGTTAATGCAAACGCAAGCAATTGTACTTTTATTATTTTTACAAACAAGAAAAAAATAAAAAAGTTTTGGGCTCGTCCGGGATTTGAACCCGGGACCTCCCGCACCCTAAGCGGAAATCATACCCCTAGACCAACGAGCCAGCTGGTAGACTCGCCTGCTACGTTCACCAGTTGCTAGAGCGTTACTCATTTGCCTTAGTACAGCGTGATTTTGCACGTTTTGCAATATTATCGAATAAAATGTTGTATAACGATGCATTTATCGATTGTTTGTGCATTATATAATATTAAAATAAACTATAATACTAAAATAAACAAACATGATAAAGTAATAAATAATAAAAATGTGTTTTAAAAGCTAAAGTTTGGTTTACACAGCACTAAAAACTGGCGTGTATTAATGGTTGCATACTCACTATATTTGAGATTTACGCGAAAAATCGCTGGCGATGCCATATTTCATTGGTTTTTCATTGTGGAAGCGCTTCTGGAACAATAAAAATGATTATTAAGCAGGGAAAACATAAAATTAAGCACTCGTAAGATGAGTAAGTAGATATAGGAATTTAAATTGTTCACATTTGGAAGCTAGAGCCAAGTGCAAACAAGCATGAATTTAAAGTTGCTTTTACTGCCTGAATTCATTAGTTAAATGCTTCGTTCTACCAAATTTACCCTTGCGAATAATCTTTATTCCTGAGGGTTTATAAGTTAATAACTTCATATGTTATACAGCCCGTGTACTATTTGTCTCTGCTGGGACCTCTCAGCCACTGTTTACGTGATGCCACTGGTGTTCGACAAAACTAATTTAAATTATTTTATTAGCAATGGGGCCTCTAAACATATCTCTTGTATAATTAGCCTTGACTTTACTTAGTTTTGCCCTGAATTTTAAGGTTATTTAATTTTTGGCGCCCAACGTACGTCACCCTTTGGAAGCATGGACATAGCAAGGGGTAAGGGTCCAAATTTTCTCAGTTTTTTATTTATCACGGTCACAAGTAATTGGTGTCAGCAATGGATGCCATTAATGTTTATATAAAACGAGCTGCTTAATCCGAATCTAGTACTTAAAAAGTAAAGTTCCAGCACTTTTCGTTTAATTGCTATGACCAGTCGAAGGCAACTTCAAACGCAACATCCGATTTTTTTCAAAATGCTCTTTTTTCCGAAATATTTTTCATTTGAAAAATTTAACTGCAGATTCTTTTTCTACAACAAAAAAGCTATTAACAAAATAAGTTTCATTAAAATCGGAGACAAAAAATATTTTTGCAGAGCTTTTTTGGAAATTTTCAAAATTTCGCCAACTTTGAAAAGCTCAAAAAAAAAAACGAAAACACTTGAAAAAAATCGGATTGCTGATTTGTTTTCTAGGGCTTATAATAAGCTTAAAAACATAGTTTGGGGCAAATTCATTTTTTCCAAATTTACCTCATTTTTAACCAAGGGGTAAGGGTCCAAATTTTCTCAGTTTTTTAATTATCACGGTCACAAGTAACTTTTGTCAGCAATGAATGCCATCAATGCTTTTGTAAAACGAGCTGCTAAATCCGAATTTAGTACTTAAAAAGTTCCAATACTTTTGGTTTAATTGCTATGAGCTGTCGAAGGCAACTTCAAACGCGACACTTGATTTTTTTCAAAATGCTCTAATTTCCGAAATACTTTTCATTAAAAAAATTTAAATGCAGATTCTTTTTCTACAACAAAAAAGCTATTTACAAAATAAGTTTCATTAAAATCGGAGACACAAAATATTTTTGCAGAGCTTTTTTGGAAATTTTTAAAATTTGGCCAACTTTGAAAAGCTCTAACAAAAAAACGAAAGCGCTTGGAAAAAATCGGATTGCTGATTTGTTTTCTAGGGCTTATAATAAGCTTAAAAACATAGTTTGGTGCAAATCTATTTTTTCAAAATTTACCTCATTTTTAACCAAGGGGTAAGGGTCCAAATTTTCTCAGTTTTTTAATTATCACGGTCACAAGTAACTTTTGTCAGCAATGAATGCTATCAATGCTTATGTAAAACGAGCTGCTAAATCCGAATTTAGTACTTAAAAAGTTCCAATACTTTTGGCTTAATTGCTATGAGCTGTCGAAGGCAACTTCAAACGCGACACTTGATTTTTTTCAAAATGCTCTAATTTCCGAAATACTTTTCATTTAAAAAATTTAAATGCAGATTCTTTTTCTACAACAAAAAAGCTATTTACAAAATAAGTTTCATTAAAATCGGAGACACAAAATATTTTTGCAGAGCTTTTTTGGAAATTTTTAAAATTTGGCCAACTTTGAAAAGCTCTAACAAAAAAACGAAAGCGCTTGGAAAAAATCGGATTGCTGATTTGTTTTCTAGGGCTTATAATAAGCTTAAAAACATTGTTTGGTGCAAATCTATTTTTTCAAAATTTACCTCATTTTTAACCAAGGGGTAAGGGTCCAAATTTTCTCAGTTTTTTAATTATCACGGTCACAAGTAACTTTTGTCAGCATTGAATACCATCAATGCTTATGTAAAACGAGCTGCTTAATCCGAATCTAGTACTTAAAAAGTTCCAATACTTTTGGTTTAATTGCTATGACCAGTCGAAGGCAACTTCAAACGCAACATCCGATTTTTTTCAAAATGCTCTTTTTTCCGAAATATTTTTCATTTGAAAAATTTAAATGCAGATTCTTTTTCTACAACAAAAAAGCTATTAACAAAATAAATTTCATTAAAATCGGAGACAAAAAATATTTTTGCAGAGTATTTTTGGAAATTTCGCCAACTTTGAAAAGCTCTAACAAAAAAACGAAAACACTTGAAAAAAATCGGATTGCTGATTTGTTTTCTAGGGCTTATAATAAGCTTAAAAACATAGTTTGGGGCAAATTCATTTTTTCCAAATTTACCTCATTTTTAACCAAGGGGTAAGGGTCCAAATTTTCTCAGTTTTTTAATTATCACGGTCACAAGTAACTTTTGTCAGCAATGAATGCCATCAATGCTTATGTAAAACGAGCTGCTAAATCCGAATTTAGTACTTAAAAAGTTCCAATACTTTTGGTTTAATTGCTATGAGCTGTCGAAGGCAACTTCAAACGCGACACTTGATTTTTTTCAAAATGCTCTAATTTCCGAAATACTTTTCATTTAAAAAATTTAAATGCAGATTCTTTTTCTACAACAAAAAAGCTATTTACAAAATAAGTTTCATTAAAATCGGAGACACAAAATATTTTTGCAGAGCTTTTTTGGAAATTTTTAAAATTTGGCCAACTTTAAAAAGCTCTAACAAAAAAACGAAAGCACTTGGAAAAAATCGAATTGCTGATTTGTTTTCTAGGGCTTATGATAAGCTTAAAAACATAGTTTGGGGCAAATTCATTTTTTCAAAATTTACTTCATTTTTAACCAAGGTGTAAGGGTCCAAATTTTCTCAGTTTTTTAATTATCACGGTCACAAGTAACTTTTGTCAGCATTGAATACCATCAATGCTTATGTAAAACGAGCTGCTTAATCCGAATCTAGTACTTAAAAAGTTCCAATACTTTTGGTTTAATTGCTATGACCAGTCGAAGGCAACTTCAAACGCAACATCCGATTTTTTTCAAAATGCTCTTTTTTCCGAAATATTTTTCATTTGAAAAATTTAAATGCAGATTCTTTTTCTACAACAAAAAAGCTATTAACAAAATAAGTTTCATTGAAATCGGAGACAAAAAATATTTTTGCAGAGCTTTTTTGGAAATTTTCAAAATTTCGCCAACTTTGAAAAGCTCTAACAAAAAAACGAAAACACTTGAAAAAAATCGGATTGCTGATTTGTTTTCTAGGGTTTATAATACGCTTAAAAACATAGTTTGGGGCAAATTCATTTTTTCAAAATTTACCTCATTTTTAACCAAGGGGTAAGGGTCCAAATTTTCTCAGTTTTTTAATTCTCACGGTCACAAGTAATTTTTGTCAGCAATGAATGCCATCAATGCGTATGTAAAACGTGCTGCTAAATCCGAATCTAGTACTTAAAAAGTTCTAATATGTTTAGTTTAATTGCTATGAGCAGTCGAAGGCATCTTCAAACGCGACACCCGATTTTTTTTAAAATGCTCTAATTTCATAAATATCTTTCATTTGAAAAATTTAAATGCAGATTCTTATTTGAAAACAAAAAAGCAATTTACAAAATAAGTTTCATTAAAATCGGAAACAAAAAATATTTTTGCAGAGCTTTTTTAAAAATTTTCAAAATTTGGCCAACATTAAAAAGCTCTAACAAAAAAACGAAAGCATTTGGAAAAAATCAGATTGGTGATTTGTTTTCTAGGGACTACAATAAGCTTAAAAACATAGTTTGGGGCAAATTCAGTTTTTCAAAATTTACCTCATTTTTAACCAAGGGGTAAGGGTCCTAATTTTCTTAGTTTTTTAATTATCACGGTCACAAGTAATTTTTTACTGCAATGAATGCCATTAACGCTTATGTAAAACGAGCTGCTTAATCCGAATCTGGCACTTAAAAAGGTCCAACACTTTTGGTTTAATTGCTATAAGCAGTTGAAGGCAACTTCAAACGCGACACCCGATTTGTTTCAAAAAGCACTAATTTCCGAAATATTTGTCATTAGAAAAATTTAAATGCAGATTCTTATTCTACAACACAAAAGCTATTTTCAAAATAGGTTTCATTAAAATCGGAGACAAAAAATATTTTTGCAGAGCTTTTTTGAAAATTTTTAAAATTTGGCCAACTTTGAAAAGCTCTAACAAAAAAACGAAAGCATTTGGAAAAAATCGAATTGCTGATTTGTTTTCTAGGGCTTATAATTAGCTTAAAAACATAGTTTGGGGCAAATTAATTTTTTCAAAATTTACCTCATTTTTAACCAAGGGGTTAGGGTCCAAATTTTCTCAGTTTTTTAATTATCACGGTCACAAGTAACATTTGTCAGCAATAAATGCCATCAATGCTTATGTAAAACGAGCTGCTAAATCCGAATCTAGCACTTAAAAAGTTCCAATACTCTTCGTTTAATTGCTACGAGCAGTTAAAGGCAACTTCAAACGCGACACACGATTTTTTTCAAAATGCTCTAATTTCCAAAATATTTTTCTTAGAAAAAATTTAAATGCAGTTTCTTATTCTACAACAAAAAAGCAATTCACAAAATAAGTTTCATTAAAATCGGAGACAAAAAATATTTTTACAGAGCTTTTTTGGAAATTTTTAAAATTTTGCCAACTTTAAAAAGCTTTAACAAAAAAACGAAAGCACTTGGATAAAATCGGATTGCTGATTTGTTTACTAAGGCTTATAATAAGCTTAAAAACATAGTTTGGGGCAAATTCATTTTTTCAAAATTTACCTTATTTTTAACCAAGGGGTAAAGGTCCAAATTTTCTCAATTTTTTAATTATCACGGTCACAAGTAATTTTTGTCAGCAACGAATGCCATCGATGCTTATGTAAAACGAGCTGCTTAATCCGAATCAAGCACTTAAAAAGTTCCAATGCTTTTGGTTTAATTGCTATGAGCTCTCGAAGACAACTTCAAACGCAACACCCGATTTTTTTTAAAATGCTCTAATTTCCGAAATATTTTTCAGTTGAAAAATTTAAATGCAGATTCTTATTTTACAACAAAAAAGCTATTTACAAAATAAGCTTCATTAAAATCGGAGACAAAAAATATTTTTGCAGAGCTTTTTTGGAAATTTCTAAAATTTGGCCAACTTTAAAAAGCTCTAACAAAAAAACGAAAGCACTTGGAAAAAATCGGATTGCTGATTTGTTTTCTAGGGCTTACAGTAAGCTTAAAAATACAGTTTGGGGCAAATTCATTTTTTCAAAATTTACCTCATTTTTAACCAAGGGGTAAGGGTCCAAATTTTCTCAGTTTTTTAATTATCACGGCCACAAGTAACTTTTGTCAGCAATGAATGCCATCAATGCATATGTAAAACGAGCTGCTAAATCCGAATCTAGCACTTAAAAAGTTCCAATACTTTTGGTTTAATTGCTATGAGCAGTTGAAGGCAACATCAAACGCGACACCCGATTTTTTTCAAAATGCACTAATTTTCGAAATATTTGTCATTAGAAAAATTTAAATGCAGATTCATATTCTACAACAAAAAAGCAATTTACAAAATAAGTTTCATTAAAATCGGAGACAAAAAATATTTTTGCTAAACTTTTTTGAGGTCTTATTGTACTTTTTTTTGCAAAATAGGCAAACAATCTCTCTTCTTAGACGAAATAAGTTCAAAGGTAGTCTTTCTGAACTCTGAATTGTTAATATTGTTTATAATACCTTGTACACCAACTCTAGTAGCTTTCGAAACGTACATACAAATACTTGTTAAGATGATCCACTGAATCCTATCATAATACAGTCTACATTGAAGGATCACGTGAGATTTCCCTTGTCTGTAATACTCTAATCCTGGGTGTAATGTATTCTAATTATGTCTATGTGCCTTTTGATCATCATTTAAGATAACTTGACCTGATGTATTAAATCATTTAATGCGACTTTAATGATAGAAACTTGCATATAATTACCTCATAAATTTATCGATAATTTATTGCACTACTTTAATCTAATTAGATTGCAGATCATTTTTTAATTGGTAACATCAGAGAGTAGAATTAAAATGAAAATATATCAAGTTGTAAGAAGTGTTCTGCATCATAAAAAAAAACTGTTTCTCAACGAGTAATGTCGCGAAGCATAGAAACTGAGGTTATGTAACGTTGGTTGTATAATATCAACAAAAAACAGCACGTTCTGGTCATTGCTCAGTGGGTTTATAAGATTTAATTTTAATTAAAAATTGTGCTTACCAGCAACATAAATAAACAAAGCACAAGTTGACATATTCTAAAGGTCCATCAATAAGCGTTTAAATACAAAATTTTGGAAATTTAAAATGCAGAAAATGGTATTTCTAAATTTAAAAAAATCCATATTTAATCGTTTATTGATGGGCCTTTAGAATATGTCAACTTGTGCTTTGTTTATTCATGTTGCTGGTAAGCACAATTTTTAATTAAAATTAACTCTTATAAACCCACTGAGCAATGACCAGAAAGTGCTGTTTTTTTGTTGATTTTAGGCAACCAACATTACATAACCACAGTTTCTATGTTTCGCACCATTCCCCTTTGTGTCCACTTTTTAAAAAATTCAAGGTCAAGTCAAGGTTCGTTAAGAGAAGCGTTGAAGGTCACATTACTTTTGCGTTAATGTTAAAAATGATGAAAAGATGTTTTATTGGTTGCCAAGTTTAAAGTGCAAATTACCCATTCAATGAATTGCGTAATTAACAAATTTAGGCTATAATTTTTACAAATAACTGTTTAGCACGACTCAACAGGTAGTAATGGTAATGGTGACAACAGTTTGACACTGAAATTATTTATTTTGTAGCTTAAAATTGTTGATGAAATTAGGCCATATGAAGGTTTTACAAAGTGCTTTAAAATCAAATGAAAAACCGTAACATACCTAAAATACTATTATGAAGGAATTACCTTAAAGTATGCCAATTTACAATATCCAAATTAATTCGCAACACCACACAGTTTTTAGGATTTCCTAAGCATTAGAATCATCTTTTTAGAACTAAAAATGTAAACAAACCATGAAAATGCTGGATTTTAGCAGGTTTTGAGGTTATGTTTGTTTCAGATTGTTTGAATCGAGCTACATCCTTAAACTATCTTTTTATGGATCCTAATATAAAGTGTGATTTTTTTAAAAATGTGTGTGACCTTGGCACGATTTCTTAGTTTTCTTCTTGTTATGGCATGGGAAAACGCATTGATGATGTGTATCCTATTCTATTTAACAAGAGTTGTTGGATATACTTAATCTACGCTTTTTTTTCCTATCGCAACAAGAAGAAAACTGGGAAATTATGCCGAAGTCACACACATTTTTTAAAAAATCAGACTTTACACGAATTTTCAATCTGTAACTGCAGTTTAGTGAGATATTTAATTTTTTATAAAATAAATGAATGATAAAAAAAGTTGATCCAGTTTTCGATTGAACGATTTGGCATGCGACTAGTCATGATTTGCCATCGCATCGGCTTGAATAGTCAGAAATCAACACAGCGGAACCTAATTATATCAGTATTTCTATCTGAAATATAAATTTATCACGCTCCATTGCTATAGAGCTTCGGCTATTCGCTGCTTCGGATAATGAAAAATGTCGATATAAATCACTGATAGATGGAACCGTTTTACAATACCATTATTTCATTTTATTTTTTACTAAGTTGTTAATATCACTGACAGATTTTTAGTTCAACGAACCCCTATATTTACATTTCGACCCTTTTTTGACTTCTGAGATCTTACAGGGTTTCCGCGTTTAGTTTGCTTTTTTTTGATAATATGGCAAATAGCTGGGAAAAATCCAAGACATTCGGTAAAAACAGTTTTTTGAAAAAGTGCCCCCCTTCGGAAATAATGACCTTTAAGCAGGTAGAATAAAAACACGTGATCGTAAATATTTACCAAATGATTTGTCTAACCATCATAAAATTTGTACAATCAATAAAGGTAATAAAAACGGTCATTTAAAACCCATTTTGGAATTTGGGCCCCTTTTAAAATGGGTTAAACTCTGGTAGTGCAACTGCATGTAATTTCTTTACCTTTAAGATTTTTGTAATTTTGTTTATTTTTTTGAATACCACAATTCAAGTGAAAACTTTATTTATACTTAAAATTTTTGAGAAACTGTTCCGTTTTTGAATAAATTTTCAAAAACTCTCATAATGTTTCTCCTAATTTTCGTCTGTGTAGGTTAGAATGTTCGTTGTTGTTTAATCGTTCTAAAATGTAAATAATCGGTTCTATTACTTTTAAGTCAGTAGGTTTTCATTTTTGCTTAATTTTTCACTTTTAATATGGCGTATTAGGACATCTTGTTCCAGTCTAAGCTTTTATTTAATTTCCCCAAATCATTTTTGCAAGCAGTGAGTGTAATATCGCAAAGAAATAAGGAATAAAGCCTGCACCCGAAAAGCCATTACAAGTTAATAAATCGAGAAATGTAAACGTGTTATTTAGCACTGATCAAATGGGCGATTTCTATCTGTGGACGTGTCGAATTCCAGCAGGGAAAGGAGATTACGAATACAGCTAGAACACTGAGCGCCAGATGCTCAATTTGTGCACTAACTTTGTCCCATTATGCGACCGAATTTTACCAAGGAGCTATTACAAACATGAGGTTAATGTTTGGTTTATTTGCATTTGGAAACTCTGCATTTTGCTGAATGCATGCTTGGTGACCTCCGATATACTCCTTCGACTTGATAATTCCAATCGATATGAATGGAATTAGGGACTATTTATGTGCTTAAGTTTGATAGAGATTTCAGGAAGCTTGCTTTAAACTTGCCACTAAATTTATTTTCATTCAAGATCAACAGATTTTACCTAAACGCTAATTCGTTTTGCATTTGCAATCAGGTCAACTACCAAATCTCTTAAGCCGTTTAGGATGTGATTTTACAATTTTTAGTGCACATGCACAAAACATAAAAGGGGACATTTCTGTTCTATGATTAATTTTTGCATCTGGATACCAAAATTTTAACGGTAAAAATAAACTTTTTTTATAGTTTGAATAATAAATAAGGCACAAATAGGGCCCCAAGCTAACTGCTGAAAAGTTCGGTTAGTTTACGAATGCTTTTAACTTTAATAGTGCACTTATTAAATTTATTTTGCCGCTCAAAGGCTCAAAGCTCAAAAGTGCAGCAATTATCTCAGTTTTAACGAGGAATGTCGCGAAGTATAGAAACTGTAGTAATGTAATCTTGCTTGTCTAAAATCAACAAAAAACAGCACTTTCTGGTCATTGCTCAGTGGGTTTATAAGAGTTAATTTTAATTAAAAATTGTTCTTGCCAGCAACATAAATAAACAAAGCACAAGTTGAAATATTCTAAAGGTCTATCAATAAGCGTTTAAATACAGAATTTTGGAAATATAAGATGCAAAGAAATAGTGCTTCTAAATTACATAACTACGGTTTCCATGCTTCGCGACATTTTCCTTTAAGTACTAACTATACCATTTGCAAAGATCATATTAATTAATCTGACAAAAATAGAACAAACTGTTTCGAGGTTGTTTTTCTTTTCAGTAAAGCATTTTTTTTTTAATTAAACATCCTGTATTTAAACATCCAAAATTATCAATGATTCATTTATAACGATTTTTTGTTGCATTATTTCTTCCTGATGACTTGCGGATTGTAAAGCGCTCTTACGGATTTCTTTTGGTTTAGAAAGGTATATTCGAGTAGCGAGCATTTTCACCCGTAAGTAAAGTATAAAAAGCTTCGTTAAAAGAAAAGTAATTAAAACTTTTTCTCGACAAAGAATCGATTTTTTCCACAACTGTGAATTGCAACTGAAAGAGAACAGGATGGAAAACGTTATTAATTTAAATAAACAAGAAATGCTTCTGTGATGAATACAAATTTCTACAAATTTATTTCATCATTTCACATTCTAAGCCTCTACTTGAATTTGAATATAAAGAGGTATTTTAGGGCGTATTTCACGTCATCTACAAAGAAGTCAAAACAGTTGGATTTTTGTACGACTTTTAACGTTACAATGTGAACAAACGTGTCTTTTGATTGAACCATTTACAAAAGTACAATAATCTATTTGTAATAGATCTAAAATAAAACAAAATTATACCTTTTATAAAGTATAAATAGGCAAAAAGAATGATTTAAAAGATGTTAAGCGTTTGCCCGGCGCATTCGCCATATTACAAGAATACATTTCTCTTAATTCTAGAATTTAGAAGAATTATGAAGCTTATTTGTTTAGCACAAAATTTGTTAAGAATTATCTAAATTGCCTAGCAAAGCCCCTCCCATAAAACACATTTAAAAAATTATTACAACGGGGTACGTCATTTATTACGAGAATATTATAATTTTATCTGTAAAACTAGCAATTTTTGCATTATTACCAGACTGAATTACGAAAATTCGAATTTAAAAACTTAAATAATATGAAGAAAACATTACTAATATTACAAGAATCTCATAATTGCAACAATTCAGCGTGAATTTTTTTTTTACAAATGATATTATTACAAAAATCCATTACCCTTTCTATTTTGCAACTCAAAATATTACAACCGTCTATTGGAAACAATCTTACAAAAATGTAACTTGTTAAAAAAGTCTTATTACAAGAATCCATTTCCTATCTTATAAGAAGCAGTTTTTTTAATTTTTTGCAGTTTTTAAATATTACAAGAATCATTTACAAGACATAATATTACAAGAATATTCTTATCCATTGGAAGCCCGTGTTTGTATTACAAGAACTTAAGTGCTCTTTGACATTCTTACCAAAGCAATTCATTTCCAATCTTACAAAAAGCACTTTTAAACTTTTTTGCATTTTCAGAATATTACAAGAATCTCTTACGTCTTGTAAGAGATAATCTTACAAGAATTTTCTTATCCATTTGATTCCTTTGTTTTTATTACCAAAGCATTCATCGTAATTAATAAATTCGTTTTGTTTATTACAAGAACAAATATTCTCGATGGTTTAACGAACCGATAATTAGCAGTAACATAAAATCAGCCCACCCACATATTTCTGAAACAATCGCGTTTGTGCCAAATACCAAAACGTTTGCATGATGTGCTATTCTTTGTAATAGATATAATTTTCCAATAATAAATCCATTAAACCTCGGCAAAGCGATGAAACATTCAATAATACAAACAGGAGCGGATGAAGAGTGTGGGGATATCTACTGACGCCGATTAATTCATGGTTTGTAAACAAAGCAGGATTGTATACGTATGAGTGTGCATAATGAATTTTCATTTTGTACACACACAGGTTTGTAAATGCATATACAACCAATAAAGGTGAATAAAACCAACTGAAATATTTGCCATATGACTTATTGATACACAAGGGCTTATAACATAACGTTCTATCAGACCTGTAAGCTTTGTGCTACATTATGGGACACAATGAATATTGACGGGTCACGTTATTTACTGACCATGTGCTTATATCGACTATCTATGTGTTTACAATGATAGCTGATATTTATTATGTTATAAATATAATGCTTTTTGATGTAGGTACACTATTTTAAAACATGAAAGCAATTACCACCAAAATATAAGAGTGTTCTTGAAAAATTGTAAAATACTGTTAAGTTTTGGGGAGGAGGCGTGTTTAAAAAATAGGCTCTTAATGCATTAAAATTTAAGAGGATAAAACTACTGCTTCTTGTAAGATTGCAAACAGATTCTTGTAATATTGACAGTTCTGCGTAAAATTATGGCAAAGACAAGTCAAAATAAGCCCTTGTAATACATTAAATTTAAGAAGCTAAAAGAACTGCTTTTTGTAAGATTGCAAACAGATTCTTGTAATATTAAAATTTGTGGCAATGACACGTATCTAAAAAAATACTCTATATTTGAGATTTAAGAAAAAAAGCTTTTTGTAAGACGAAAAACAGATTCTTGTAATAATAAAAGCCGTGATTAAAATTGGGGTAATAATACGAGTTTACAAAATAGGCTTTTGTAATACATTACACTTAAGATGTAAAAGAAGGTGTTTCTTGTAAGATTAAAAATAGATTCTTGTAATATTAAAAGTTGTAAGTAAAATGCCGACATTTGTTAAAAAATAGGCTCTTGTAGAAAGTAACAAAATACCCTAAAAGAAATTCTTCTTGTAAGATTGGAAAAAAATTCCTGTAATGTCAAAAGTTGAGTAGTGAAAACATTATACAGGCTGTCCAAAAAATTCTTGGGGAATTCTCAGGGATCCCTAAAAAATTGTCAAAAAAAAATCCATCTGTTATATTCATCGAGAAAAACACATTTAAAAATCCCATCTATGAGTCTTGATCATACACTTTTGCATTAGATTTTATGGACGTTGTTGTCAGCTTCATTTCATGAAAATATTGTAAAATTAAATTAATTATAAAAAATGTAATTTGACCATTTAATAAATAAACAAATGGTTGAATAGTTTAAGATATACTGTAGCTTTGTATTAAACCATTTGTTTCGTTAATATCTGCTGTTATATTCAAGATATAAGCATTTAATGTTTCGCACTTTGGGGCAACATATCTCCGGGGGTATATAAGATAGATTTTTTTTAACAATTTTCTCGGGCTCTCTAGACATGCCCCAACAACGTACCATCGCGTTTATGCGCCATTTTTTGGACACCCTGTACATATTGGCATTTTTATTGATCTTTAGAAAACGCTTGTCAATACAATTCTAACAATACGACTTTTTAGCTTGAACGCTGTTGTAAAAAATTATTGAGGTCAAACAAAAAAGGACATAACCTCCACAATGTGCTCTGAAAACAAAAATACAATTAAGTACACGAATTTATGTTTGTTGAGTACCTAAATTCGTTTAATTGTCCTTCTGGCGGTAAGTAATGCCCTAAAGAGCTCGCTAAGGAGCTGACATCAGAAAAACAACCCAGAAAAGAAAACCGTTCGATAAATTCATCGCCACCAAAAAGAAAACGCTTATCAAGCTAAATCTTTTTACTCTAATCTGTCACAACTTGTTGAAGTTGATGAGACCCAATTTTTTACGTTTAATTTTTCAAATGTAATTGCTTTTAAAAAGGTATAATGTTTTTTTTACAGGTTCAACACAAGTTTCTGTTATTTATAACGAGCCGACATGTGACACGCATAGTAATTTGTATACATAGATAAATTATAAACATAAAATCAATGTTTAAGTAATTACTGGCTTTTTTCATGCCATTTTTTATCGACAAACAACATTAATTAATCAATTTAAACATTCGGTATTCTAAAATGCTTTTGAATAAATAAATCGGGATGTACTTAGTTTTTAGATCGTCTATAAATTTTATGGGAAATGTCGATCAAGCATTGGAGAACTGGAAGGTATTATAACCTATTTGGCCGCATGCCAAACACAGTGACACACGGACTAATCATCGGTGACACGTTGTAAATGACTCTGATGGACGTACAGATCACAATATTTACTTTGAGCGACTTTCCTTGACCTTAAACTAATGCTCCACATTTAATAGAACTAGGTAAACTTTTGTTCTAAATTGTTCTTTACGAGCAGCAAGAAAATTTGATTTAAAAAAAAATAGGTAGCGACTAATATGTAAATCATTCAGAGCCTAACAAAAGACATAGTGCGTTAGCGCCCTCTTCCGGAGATCGAAAGAAAGGACTAGTTAGACTTATGGAACAGCATCAAGAATTTATCCGAGTTGTCCAACTAGATGCACTGTTTTTTTGCGAAAAGTTTACCAAGTTTTGAATGCCTACCCCTTTAGGAATATCGTCTTTAAACTGCTGCTTTTTGCCAAGGTTAGAATTGAAGTGTTTTTAGTGACAATTTGGAAATTGCACAAAAACATTTAGATCCACTTATCATAGTCGGTTTGATCAGATGGAGACAGCAGGACCGTTAGACCGTCGCTGGTGCTCCTTGCTAAATCCATGGAGGTTATTTAAACTAGAGAGATAATCCACATGAGGATTCGACCAAATTTTTAGTCTGCTATTTTAATTCTACCTTAAAATACGAGGGCTGTCTTTTATATTTTGCATATAGACAAATAGGGGGCGCCACCAGCTGCACCACAAGTGCAAAACAGAACCTTCAAGTTTATTAGGACTATGCCGAAAGTTTTGTTAAGATACGACAAGTCGTTTCGCCACAGTAAATTTTTTAGTTAACCTCACGAGCTGCAAGGAAACGTATACCTCTTTTTGGCTTATTCTTTACATGAAACCCCCTAGAAGCATACTGAAGGTTATTTTTAAATTGTTTATGTAAATTTATGATTGGTCATCATTCGCGGTTTTGTATGCAATTTATAAAATTCCACTGCCGAGCAAACTCAAAATTCTAGATCACTAATTAAAGCCAGTCTACTTTTTTGCTTCCCTAAAAAATTGGGCTGTCCAACAAAAAATAATTTTTTCACATTCTACTAAAAGATTCTTATTGGAATTAAATAATTGCCTTTTAATGTCTTAACCTTGCGGTGTGTCACTTGTGCATTTTTGGGTTTTAACTGGCGTAAAGCATCCATGTATTTCGGGGACACTCCTGTATTTGGTAGATCTGGCTTAGGATGGACGCTAAGACTGGTGGGTCCATGTTTAAATTTTAAGAAACAGCAGGAAATAGTCTATTGATGTAGTGCATTAAGAAGTCAAAAATGAAATGAAAATTTTCTCGGCATAGTGCCACTTTTTCAAAAACTCTCCTACTTAAAAAAATTATTGTGGCTTTAATACTTGTCGTATACTAACAAAACTTTCGGTATAGACCTAATAAACTTGAAGGATTTGTTTGGCACTTATGGTGACGTTGGGGACGCTCCTTATTTGTCCATATGCAAAAAATAAAAGAGAACCCTCGTACTTTTAGCGAACAAAGACAAAAAGTGCTTTATTAGTGACAAAGATAATACAGAATAGACTGAAATTTTTGTATTATAACCTAAGGTGCCTGGAAGAATTGACAGTTATTGTCGCCTTATAGAGTGGCGCCATGCATCTTTCCATCTCTTATAGATTCTGTCATCAATTGGGATTGTAAGTTGTAATTGTTGTCACTTTGGCTATTACGTTGATGACTGAATCTGTATGACAGAGATGGAAAGATGCATGGCGCCATTCTATAAGGCGACAATAACTGTCAATTCTTCCAGGCACTCTATCATAACTTGCTAGCTTCTTTATCATTTGTTTCTCTCTATTTACTGCAATCTCTTTGGTTTAGCTAGGGGTCGTCGTGCGGGTCGAGAACTTGGAAATAGAGTTTACTGGGTTTAGGAAATGCCCGTCGTATATCACAAAGCATAACTTACAAGGCCGGCAATTGACCTTTCAGGATATTCCTTGTTATTGTTCTTGGATAGTTAAGGGTTGGTTACTCCCATCTCTAACAAACACCCCTATTTTCAGTACAAAGCAAAGGTTTTTTTTGTCCTCCAAGCAAATATTTTGATTTGGTAAAACAATGCTTGAAACGGGCAAGATTAAATTATATTTCTTTAGACAAAATCAGAGGTTTTAAAGTCTAACAGAGGGAAAATATTAAATATATTACATTTTTATTAAAAATGGGAATTTGTTTGTTTGCGGAGTGTCCCAGCAATTTCCAGACGTTTCTCGCAAAGGTTCACATTAGGTTATGAAATTTTATTTACATAAGTCACTTTGCTCTTTGCATTTCACCGAAAGGTACACAAAACTTTTATATTTTAAATGGCGCACCGCACCTCATTTTTTACAAATATTCGTCCAAATCTTGACGTACATTTTGCAAATTCAATTCATGGGTTAGAATATTGGCTATCGGCATCGGATTTATTTTTGGATGCAAAGAATGTGCATAAGCCATTAATGAATCAACACTAATTAAAATTTAGAACAGGTATTTAATACTGGCACATAAATAAATCTATAATTTCAAAGAATTGGCTTCAAATTGATTGCAATAAAATGGAAGTAAGAAATTACAGCTTCTTAATGAATCTAAATTAAATGCGCTAAATATATTCCAAAAATGTATTCCTTGATTTAAGACCGCAGATTCGAAGTCAGAGAATAATCAAAAGATATGTGTTTCTACCATATTTTAAAAATTTAAAAAATTAATAGACCAAGATGGTGAAAGAAACATAAGTCGCAATTCTTATAAAAAAAATATAACAACCAGATTTTTTATATGTTTTATTAGAACATTTATTTAGGAAGCCAAATCCACAAAAATGCACTCAAATAGAGTTTAGGGTTTGCGTTGTGCCCCCAAGCCCCCTTCAATTTGCAACATTAGATCACGATAGACCTACACTAAATTTTACAAAATGGGGTTAAATAAGAATTTAAAAAGATTTTTGGAAAAATTGTTCCTCTAAAAAAGTGTATTTACCCTTTTAATGGCCCCCGAAGAGTAATATTCAATCATGTTAAATTTAAACCAAACTCATAAACAGATGCAAAGTAAGATGCAAAATAAGATTGTAAATATTTATATTCATACCCTAGTCCTTTTTTTCTAATTTCGTTATCTCATTTAACGAGAAATGTCGCGAAGCATATAAACTGTGGTTATGTAATGTTGGTTGCCAAATATCAACAAAAAACAGCACTTTCTGATCATAGCTCAGTGGGTTTATAAAAGTTAATTTTAATTAAAAATTGTGCTTACCAGCAACATTAATAAACAAAGCACAAGTTGACATATTCTAAAGGTCCATCAATAAGCGTTTAAATACAGAATTTTGACAATTTAGAAGCACTTTTTTTTTGCACTTAAAATTGCCAAAAGTCTGTATTTAAACGCTTGTTGATGGACATTTAGAATATGTCAACTTGTGCCTTGTTTATTTATGTTGCTGGTAAGCACAATTTTTAATTAAAATGATCTCTCATAAACCCACTAAGCAATGACCAGAAAGTGCTGTTTTTTGTTGATTTTAGGCAACCAACATTACATAACCACAGTTACTATGCTTCGCGACTTTCCTCTTTAACGGTAAAACCACATCAATTAGTTGTTTTCATTACCTAAGTGCTTTTTTGGCCAAGGTCCTTAAAACTATACAATACCCAAATACGAAAATGATTAGTTTTGATAACATCTTATTAAGGGTGTGTTCCGTAATGAGAAAATAACTACCTGTCAACCTACAAAGCGGCCGTAACACACAAAAATAGGTTACTTTACATTAATGACTGTATTAATATTCTTAAGTGATGGAAAACGATTTTGGTGCTGGTAACGCTTTTTTGTGTTAATTGTATTTTCGTTACTGTTAGGAAAAGACAATAATATTGTGAGGCTTTGAAATTTCGAGTTGGTTACATTACAATTGAAGTTCAACAGCTGAAATGTATAATGTTTTTATTTTGGAGCTTTTAGCATATTAAATTTACTCTGTTCTGTTGTTGTTTGGAGAAAGGGGTTTCATTTTGATTATGTTAGCTACAGGGACCTAAATTAGACTAATTTTCACTTCACATTAAAGGGTAGGTTGGAAAATTTTCCACCCTTAGTTACAGGGTGCATTACTTTAGAAAAGATTTCATTATGCACCTTATAAAGTGTTATTAGTAAAGGTTTAAAATCATAAATGTTTTCGGAAAGTGAAAAATATTGAACTTAAAAAAAGGCTTTTTTTGGTGAAAGTTCAAAGAAAAATATTTTAAGAAATAATAATTTGCAAGAAATTATTTTGGTTGTAAATTCATTATGCATTTTATAAAGTCTTTTTAGAAAAAGTTTAAAAGCATAAATGTTGTCGGAAAGTAAAGAATATTGAACTTAAAAAAAGGGCTTTTTTGGTGAAAGTTCACAGAAAAATATTTTGAGAAATAATAATTTGTAGGCAATTATTTTGGTTTAACATTTATTATGCACCTTATGAAGTGATTTTAGTTAAATTTAAAAGCATAAATGTTGTTCGAAAATTGAAAAATATTGAACTTAAAAAAAGGGCTTTTTTAGTGAAAGTTCAAAGTAAAATATTCTGAGATATAATAATTTGCAAAAAATTATTTTGGTTATACATTCATTATGCACCTTAGTAAATGTTACTAGTAAAGGTTTAAAAGCATAAATGTTGTCGGAAAGTCAAAAATATTGAGCTTAAAAAAAGCCTTTTTTGGTAAAAGTTGAAGGTAAAATATTTTAAGGAATAATAATTATTTTTGTTGTACATACATTATGCACCTTATAAAGTGTTTCTAGTAAAAGTTTAAAAGCATAAATGTTGTCAAAAAGTAAAATATATTAAACTTAAAAATAGGGTTTTTTTGGTAAAAAGTCAAAGAAAAATATTTTGAGAAATAATAATTTGCAAGAAATTATTTTGGTTATAAATTCATCATGCACCTTATAAAGTGATTTTAATTAAAGTTTATAAGCATTAATGTTGTCGGAAAGTAAAAAAAATTGAACTTAAAAAAATGGGTTTTTTTGGTAAAAGTTTAAGGGAAAATATGATAATAATGATTTGCAAGAAATTATTTTGGTTATACATTTATTATGCATCTTATAAAGTGTTTTTAGTAACAGTGTAAAAGCATGAATGTTGGCGGAAAGTAAAAACTATTGAACTTAAAAAAAAAGGGTTTTTTTGGTAAAAGTTTAAAGGAAAATATTTTGAGAAATAATGATTTGCAAGAAATTATTTTGGTTAAACATTCATCATGCATCTTAAAAAGTGTTTTTAGTAAAAGTTTAAAAACAAAAATGTTGTCGGAAAATGAAAAATATTGAACTTAAAAAAAAGGTTTTTGTGGTAAAAGTTCCAAAAAAAATATTTTAAGAAATAATGATTTGCAAGGAATTATTTCTGTTGTACATTCATTATGCACCTTAGAAAGTGTTTTTAGTAAAAGTTTAAAAGAATAAATGTTGTCGGAAAGTAAAAAATATTGAACGTAAAAAAAGGGTTTCTTTGGTGAAAGTTCAAAGAAAAATATTTTGAAAAATAATAATTTGCAAGAAATTATTTTGGTTATACATTCATTATGCACCTTATAAAATGTTATAAGTAAAGTAAAGTTTAAATGTTGTCGGAAAGTAAAAAATATTGAACATAAAAAAAGGGCTTTTTTAGTCAAAGTTAATAGGAAAATATTTTGAAAAATAATAATTTGCAAGAAATTATTTTGGTTATACATTCATTGTGCACCTTATGAAATGTTACTAGTAAAGGTTTAAAAGCATAAATGTTGTCGGAAAGTATAAAATATCGAACTTAAAAAAAGGGTTTTCTTGGTAAAATTTCAAAGGAAAATATTTTAAGAAATGATAATTTGCAACAAATTATTTTGGTTATACATTCATAATAGGCCTTATAAAGTAATTTTATAAAAGTTTAAAAGCATAAATGTTTTCGGAAAGCAAAAAATATTGAACTTAAAAAATAGGGTTTTTCTGGTAAAAGTTCAAAGGAAAATATTTTGAGAAATAATAATTTGCAAGAAATTATTTTGGGTATACATTTATTATGCACCTTATAAAATGTTATTAGTAAAGGTTTAAAAGCATAAATGTTGTCGGAAGGTGAAAAATATTGAACCTAAAAAAACGGCTTTTTTTTGTCAAAGTTCAAAGGAAAATATCTTGAGAAATCATAATTTGCAAGAAATTATTTTGCTTATGCATTCATTATGCACCTTATGAAGTGCTTTTAGTAAAAGCCTAAAACCAAAAATGTTGTCGGAAAGTAAAAAATATTGAATTTAAAAAAAAGGGTTTTCATGGTAAAAGTTCAAAGGACAATATTTTGAGAAATAATAATTTGCAAGAAATTATTTTGGTTATACATTCATTACAGGCCTTATTAAGTGATTTTAGTAATAGTTTAAAAGTACAAATGTTGTCAGAAAGTGAAAAATATTGAACTTAAAAAAAGGGTTTTTATGGTAAAAGTTCAAAGAAACATATTTTGAGAAATAATAATTTGCAAGAAATTATTTTGGTTATACATTCATTATGCACCTTATGAAGTGATTTCAGTAAAAGTTTAAAAGCACAAATGTTGTCGGAAAGTAAAAAATACTGAACTTAAAAAAAAGGGTTTTTTTTGTAAAAGGAAGATATTCTGTATTTGTATGTGTTTTGACTTTTTTTCGAACTAAGTAATAAAAAAATAGAATTTTTTTTTAACTTGAATGAATATAGCTGAACCTTATGAACTCTAAAAGATGTTTTGTTTAGATATATTCTATTTTATTGTTCCTTTTAATAGCAAAGAAAGTTTTTGGGTTAAAAGATAAATTTTAGCTGGCATAGTAGTAAAAGCAAACATAAACATTATACGAAAGGGAGAAAACATACAAAAGTTTTAAGTAAAATTAACTCTCTTGCAAAAGTCCTTTTTCAGAAAACGTTGTTAGTGGCATGTGAAGTGAACAATAAGGGAAATGTGTACTACATTGTTGCCAATTTTACTTTTTGCTTTGTCCCAACATGCATGTTACCAGTTTTATAAGAAAGAACAATCTTAAAATTTTGTTAAGCACTTTTTTACAACGACAATATTAACTAATAAAAAAGTTTC
This sequence comes from Cartodere bifasciata, assembly GCA_963920755.1. NCBI lineage: Eukaryota > Metazoa > Arthropoda > Insecta > Coleoptera > Latridiidae > Cartodere > Cartodere bifasciata. Next base: position 3,347,212 of record OY987196.1, on the reverse strand, counting down.
CACACGAGAATTGAGAATAATTAGGGTTAATTTTGTAAACTTTGGCAACACACTACGTTGCTTTTCCACAGTACCAAAAAGGGCTTTAGTGTCTATGTGGTTTTGCTAAAAGCATAATTAAAACATGAAAGTGTTGGATAACATCCTAGCATAAGTTGAACACGACGCTTCATTTAACTAGAATGGATTTGAAGTCGTAACAAAAGTTTCTTTCGCAAAGCACTACGACAAAACATTTTTTAGGTATATTCGTATGATATTATAAATACATGTCAAAAATAGGTACAAATGAACATTATAAAATGTAAGATGTTTAATTTCCAAAAGGTATTAGTGATGTTCATTTTTTCACGTCCATGGCCGACTTTTATTCTTCTGGTAAAGCATTTATTTCGCGGCCGAAAAAAACCATGGAAAGAACTCAGGCATACCAGTGTTGACAAAATTGTGGTGGTACAATAAATCACAGCGAAGAAGTTACAGCTGTTTCAGGGTTGATATCCAATTAAAAGTTTCTGGAGTTAATTGGTGTATTTCTTGAAAACTACCCTCAAAATTAGTGTTTGGACATTCTTCTACAATATGTTTAATCGTTTCTGGCAATGCACCACATTCACAAAGCGGGCTAGGTAATGCATTCCATTTATAAAGCATATCATTACAACGTCCGTGACACGTTCTAAGGCAATTAACCATACTCCAAACTTTTCTGGGCTGATCAAACCCTGGAACTACCTTCGTTGGATCTTAAATCAATTCTTTGTTGGTTACATCATCAATTTCTTGCCACTTATTTTTCCATATATCAGTAACGGAAAAGGGCTGATGAATAAACTCCTCTTGCCATATGAGCTTCCTTGATTTAAGTCTGTTAGGTGGAAAGCATCTGCAAGTCAATATGTAAGAGACATTCCATATAAAATCAACCATTCATGCTATAATTTGATTTGTTTTATATTTGGTGAGTACAATCCTGCAAGCGTTTAAAGTTTCGCACTTTGGGGCCTTATATCTTCAAGGGTATATGAGATGTTTTTTTAACAATTTACTGGGGGCTCTAAAAACGTACCATCGCGTTTATACCACATTTTTTGGACACCCTCACCCTGTATTTGGATCTTGATTCTGATTTGGGATTCTCAAGCATAATTTCACTTAAGAGAAATATTCTTTTTGTAAACTTTGAACTTAAATCTCGCTTTTATAATGGAACAAGAATCCTTTAGCAAGCACTAACGTCTCTAATTAATCATTTAACCTTATTCCATGTAACTCCAGTTATATTAGTGAATAGTGTCGATCTAGCTTGCTTTGTGTAACTCTATTAATCAAGCCCCATGATTATCTCTTGTTAGTGCGACAACTTTGCTCTATGACTATGTTTCTATGGTAGAATGATGGCTCTATGAAGCTTGAAGAAGATACATTACATTAGAATGTGTTGTAAACATATTATGAGAAATGAAATATGTTCAAAGTTGACTGTTTTGTTTTTGCTAGTTTAAAGATGTCAAGAAACTATTTGGAACTTATTTCGACCTGCAACAACTTTACAAAATGTGCTTAAAATAAAAGAGTTTTGTTGTTTTAGGCCGATTTATAGAACGTTACTTTCACTTTACTTCGGCGTAACTTCACTTCTGCGTAACTCAACAAATTTGCTTAATTTATAGATTGTAAAGTTACTTGAAATTGGGAACAGGTATGCGCATGTGTCTGAACTCGCGACTTCTGACTATTTACACCTGGGCGGTAATTACGGAATATCGCTTCGTACGAAACTTTCATAAGAAGACCTAACAGGTTTCGTACGAAGCAATATTCCGTAATCACCAGCCTTGACAATAAGGGTGAATATCTCATTTTTGCAAATATTGCGCATGATCGCCCAAGCTCGGCTTTTGACTTAGTACGAGTTACAGCTAAATGAATCAGCTAAGTAGCGCTAAAGTGAAGTATAAATTTGCTAATACATTTCCATGTATTTTATTTCATTTTATGTAAAGTTACGTCGAAGTAAAGCGGAAGCAAAGTGAAAGTAACGTTCTATAAATCGTCCTTAAATGAGATTTCAACTCCCGCATAATTAACTTTTTTCTATGTGGCGTTATTTTACCTAATGAAGTCTGATTTGACTTTATTCTACCCCTTTTACTTCTAATTTCTACCGTTTACCCTTTGCGCTTTTGTAAAAACCACGGTATTTGCGAATGGTTTCAAACTTCTATTTTCGTATTTTAGATAATTTAATTTGTCAGACTCTCCCGTATAATTCTAAAATGTTTTAGTTTTCCATTTGCATGCCATAATGCTATTTAATATATTTAGGATTGTGCCAACAACCGAGTATTGCCTAAATTCAAACTCCAACTCCTTTTATTAACGGAAATTAATCAAACTGATATTACCTATTTATATGGAAATGAATGCGAAAACAATTCCATTCTTTCCAAACTAGATTTTGCTACCTTTATATTGCTAGTCGAACAGCGCCAATTGAATTAAATTGGAGCTTTTATTTACAAAGAAAATTAACCCACTTATTATGTTGGTGTAGTAGGAAACTAAAATTCAATTACGGTGCCAAAACGATACTTTTATTCTTAACTGCAATTTTCTGGCGAAAATTAAAAGTACTGCATTATTTATTTTGCATATTTACGTCACTAACCAATTTTCTACACGTTTTACTGCTTCTTATTATACAGGATGTCCAAAAATTGGCGCATAAACGCGATGGTACGCTGTTGGGGCATGTCTAGGGATTCCTAGAAAAATGTTACAAAAAAATCTCATATACACTTGGAGATAATATGAGGTCCCTAAGTTCAAAATTTCGAATATACCTTAAAAACTAGAATGGGTAGAAGTCGGAATGGGTAGAAGTCGAAAAGCGTAGAAGTTACTCTTCGCAAATAAGTAGCTCAAGTAGAATTCGGAATCGGTAGAAGTGTAGTATTATATTTTGTAAATCAAAGCTAAATCAATTTTTTATATAATTGCTACACATTCTATGGTATACTCTTCGCAAGAAAACTATTATAGGATAATTAATACTTTCTTATAAAAAAAAAATTATGTAAATAAAATCTGCGAAGAGTGCAAACTATTAACAGAAAACACGAAGAATTTAGTTAACGAAGAGGATAAACGTCAGTTCTGACGTTTAAGATATTTGAGGTTATTTGTTCTGACAGCTAGCTTTGTTTCTTTGTTTGAAATATTTTTGGCATGACCTTCTTGACCGACGCGTGACGCGTTTTGGACTTGGAAGTTTTTTGCTACTGAAATCTTTTAGTTTTTGTTTTTTTAACCTTACTGGCAAATTTTACAAAAAACGAAGTAACATTTTTAATAGAAAATTAAATTTTTATTAATTTTGTAAAAAATATTTTTTTTTGTAGATTGAATAATAACGGAGATAGGAGGTTTTTTTGTGCTGGGGGGTAATTGGGGGGTCGGACAAAAAAACTAAAGAATACTTTTTGGTGAAGAATTAAATTGTCTATATTTTATGTCGAATAATTTTTTTTGTAAATTCAATAATAGTCGAGCTACGATTTTTTTTTCATTTGGGGGGCTGAAAAGGGGGCGTTGCAGTTCTCGGATTCTCGTCAAAAACAATAGGGTTCTTCCTCTTATAGGGATTGATTTTTCCTTAAAATTTGAATTGGATTGGAGTTTTGGTTCTTAAGATAGCGTGTTTACAAGAAACGTGACATACATACAGACCGACCGACCGACCGACCGACCGACGGACGGATTTTTTCAAAGTTGTTTAAAATTCGATGAAAAACACGAATCTGCAAGAATTTTTGCTCTAGGATGAAAATTGACGATTTTAGGATTTTCATATCGATTGCAATATACTCTTCGGACCTAGTCTTGCGAAGAGTATAATAACAGCACATATTAACGAAACATTATTTTATACAAAGCTACAGTGTATCCTAAACCATTTCTCCATTTGCTTATTTTTTAAATGGTCGAATTACATTTTTATAATCAATTTAATTTTGCAAAATTTTCATGAAATGAAGCTGACAACAATTTTAATAAAATCTAATGCAAAAGTGTATGATCAAGACTCATAGATGGGATTTTTAAATGTATTTTCCTAGACTGTGTTACCGAATTTGTGCAACTTTGTTCGCATTTTCCTCAATGAATACAGATTACAGGGTGTCAAAAAAATGGCGCATAAACGCAATGGTACGCTCTTGGGGCATTCTCAGGGATCCCTAGAAAATTGTAAAAAAAAGTCCATCTGTTATATTCATCGAGAAAAATGCGAACAAAGTTGCATAAGTACGACAACACAGTTTGTAAAATACATCCTAAAAGCTCATCTAGCTTCTTGAGCATACATTTTTGCATTTAGATCATATTGACATTGTTGTTAGCTTTATTTCATAAAATTTTTGTAAAATTAAATTGGTTAAAAAAAGTTAATTTAACCATTTAGAAGATAAACAAATGGTAAAATAATTTTAGATAGATTGTGCCTTTGTATTTAGCAATTTCTTTCTCTAATATGTGCTGTTATATTTAAGAAATAAGCGTTTAAAGTTCCGTACTTTTGAGCCTCATATCTGCAAGGGTATATGAGATAGATTTTTTTTTACAATTTTTCTGGGGGTCCCTAGTCATGCCCTAACAACGTACCATTGCGGTTATGCACCAATTTTTGGACATCCTGTACTCCTAGCAGTCAAAATTAATAAAATTGAAAATATGATATTTCGGAAGTGTTATTCTTTTTGCGGATATCTGTGAAGAGAATAAACAAAAATCGTTTAAATTTTCGATCAAAAAAAGCAGTTTTATTTTGTATTATCGAAGGCACCTATTTGCTCTTTTGTTCAGACTTGGAAGTCAACTAGTTTCTTTTGTGAAAAATTTACATGAGGCGAAATCTACAGGGAATCAAATGCATAGAGGCATATTGATTGTAAAGTAAAACGCCCCTTGTTTACGAATAGTCCAACAAAAGTTTAAACTTCTCAAACCCAAGCCACTTTCCATATTGTATGGCTACAAAATTACCTCAAATAGTGCCAGTTTACTTGATGTTTTCCAACTTTATAGAAGTTCAACACTCAAGCCATGATGTTTGAATTATTGCATTTGAAAACAATTTTCAATAAAATGAAAATTTTATTTGCCAATATAGTTTGTTGAATTATTAAAGCAAATAAAAACTTTTTAAATTGCCTTAGACTCTTTAATTTATTGGAGTATAAAACTTGACATTTTTACCTTTTGTTGGTTGAAACTTTTTGGACAAATTGCATTGCCGTTATTCAAAAAGATAAAAACCTTCTTTAGCCTTGCTATGAGCAGTCGAAGGCAACTTCAAACGAGACACATGATTTTTTTCAAAATGCTCTTATTTTCGAAATATTTTTCATTAGAAAAATTTCAATGCAGATTCTTATTCCACAACAAAATAGCAAATACCAAAATAAGTTTCATTAAAATCGGAGACAAAAAATATTTTTGCAGAGCTTTTTTGAAAATTTTCAAAATTTGGCGAACTTTAAAAAGCTCTAACAAAAAAACGAAAGCACTTGAAAAACATCTGATTACTGATTTGTTTTCTAGGGCTTATAATAAGCTTAAAAACATAGTTTGGGGCAAATCTATTTTTTCAAAATTTACCTTATTTTTAACCAAGGGGTAAGGGTCCAAATTTTCTCAGTTTTTTAATTATCACGGTCACAAGTAACTTTTGTCAGCAATAAATGCCATTAAAGCTTATGTAAAACGTGCTGCTAAATCCGAATCTAGTACTTAAAAAGTTCCAATACTTTTGGTTTAATTGCTATGAGTAGTCAAAGACAACTTCAAGCGCGACACCCGATTTTTTTCAAAATGCTCTAATTTTCGAAATATTTTTCATTAAAAATATTTTAATGCAGATTCTTATTCTACAACAAAAGAGCAATTTACAAAATAAGTTTTATTTAAATCCGAGACAAAAAATATTTTTGCAGAGCTATTTTAAAAATTTTCAAAATTTGGCCTACTTTGAAAAGCTCTAACAAAAAATCGAAAGCACTCGGAAAAAATCTAATTGCTGATTTGTTTTCTAGGGCTTATAATAAGCTTAAAAACATAGTTTGGAACAAATCTTTTTTTTCAAAATTTACCTCATTTTTAACCAAGGGGTAAGGGTCCGAATTTTCTCAGTTTTTTAATTATCACGGTCACAAGTAACTTTTGTCAGCAATGAATGCCATCAATGCTTATGTAAAACGAGCTGCTAAATCCGAATCTAGTACTTAAAAAGTTCCAATACTTTTGGTTTAATTGTTATGAACTGTCGAAGGCAACTTTAAACGCGACACCCGATTTTTTTCAAAATGCTCTAATTTCCGAAATATTTTTTATGAATAAAAATTAAATGCTGAATCTTATTCTACAACAAAAAAGCATTTTAAAAAATAAGGTTCATTAAAATCGGAGATAAAACATATTTTTGCAGAGCTTTTTTGAAAATTTTCGAAATTTGGCCAACTTTGAAAAGCTCTAACAAAAAAACGAAAGCACTTGGAAAAAATCTGATTGCTGATTTGTTTTCTAGGGCTTATAATAAACTTAAAAACATAGTTTGGGTCAAATCTATTTTTTCAAAATTTACCTTAACTTTAACCAAGTGGTAAGGGTCCAAATTTTCTCAGTTTTTTAATTATCATGGTCACAAATAATTTTTGTCAGCAATGAATGCCATCAATGCTTTTGTAAAACGTGCTGCTAAATCCGAATCTGGCGCTTAAAATGTTACAACACTTTTGGTTTCATTGCTATGAGCAGTCGAAGGCAACTTCAAACGGGACACCCAATTTTTTTAAAAATGCTCTAATTTCCGAAATATTTTTTATAAAAAAAATTTAAATGAAGATTTTTATTTTACAACAAAAAAGCAATTTAAAAAATAAGTTTCATTAAAATCGGAGACAAAAAATATTTTTGCAGAGCTTTTTTGAAAATTTTTAAAATTTGGCCAACTTTGAAAAGCTCTTGCAAAAAAACGAAAGCACATGGAAACGTTCAGATTGCTGATTTGGTTTCTAGGGCGATTAATGAGTAAGACACCGTTTTTTGCTTCAAAAATAATTCAATATTATTAACCCAAATTCATTAGCAAAAAAAGTGCTAAAAAGACATAATATTTGGCAAGAAACCAAAAAAAAAGAAACAAGTCTTGAGAAAATAGACGTTCCAACTCATAAGGTGCTAAAATCGGTAAATTCTTAAGAAGCTGATGTGGCTTATTGTATAAAATGAAATAAGATTTCACATCAAAATGATTTGGAATTGGAATCTTGGTTAAATGAAAGCCAGTCTTTCTTATTGGTTCTGATCCTATGCCAAAGCACTCTAAGGTCTCTAAGAAAAGAATATTATGAGAAAGCACGGATAGGATATTCGGAATTTATTAGTTACTCTATCACGTATTTAATACACCGAAAAATTAGGTTTTTTTGTTCTATTTTTGTTGGCACGAAATGTTTACAGAAATTGGAACAAAAGATCTCAAGTGCAACATTTGTTCTAAATTAAAACTATGCTCAAAGACGCATCCAAAATTAATATTTAAAAAAAAATTGAAAGAAAATAGACTCGGTCAAGCTTACGTCATCAGTTCACAGAAGTGCATTAAAATAGTATTTGTGAAATTTTTTTAGGCAACCAACATTACGGACCAAAGAAAATGGTCATTTTTTTCTTATTCTGTGTTTCCAACATTGGTCTTTTTATAACATTATTTAAAGAAAAATAAGAGAGTTGTTTAGGTGTAAAAATGTTCCTTTATATTTTATTTACGATATTTTAATTTAAAATTACCCGAGACTCTACCGCAAGAATTAAAAAATCCCTTATTAATCTGATGATGATGATCACCCACGAAGATGTCAGCTTTAAACGCGAATTACTTGAGAACGCAACCACATCAAGGAGTATAGTATGTTCTAGTTAATAGAAAGAAATGTTAACTTGACAATGGCACTTACCAGACCTCTTGATATGGTTGCTTTCTCAAGCAATTTGCATTTAAAATTCACATATTGGAGGGTCGGCAACATTAACAAATAAAACGAATTTTTGGAGTTTTACAATGAACTAAACTTGAAATGTTGAATTTAAGACATTATAGCACATTTTTAAACCCAGGGTCCCCTAAGAAAGCCTTTTGTTTTGACAGAATATTGTTTTAAAAAAGTGATTAAATGTGAAAGAATCAAAATTTTACTTCACAGACAGTTTTTTAATGTGGATCTGTGACGTATCACTTGAGTGGGTCTATTAATTCAACAAATAATTTGTCGTCACAAAACATCGCTTTTCTAATGATATTCAAGTTTAAAATAGCAACGTTAATTTATTTTAGATCCAAAAAAACACGACAACAAACAGAGATAAATAAATAAAGATTGCTTATTGTCAACGAAACCGTAAATACACCTTAATGTTCAATAATTCAACGTAAAACCTCCATTAACAAGGTCTTAGGGGCAAAATTTATCGTAATTATAGAAACTCGTTCAAAGCAGTAATTACTGAAAGTAATCGTAATTGTCATTGCGAATATACGTAGTTTAAAGCAAATCGATGACTTCGATGCAACTATCCGAACACCTATACACTGCATATCTAACCAATGAAATTCAGTTTATGTTCTTCTGCTTCGGGCTGATAGTCATTTTATAAAATAGGTAAAATGGGACCCTGGTAGTGACCTCCGTTTATCGATTATTATACCCCTGGATGACAAATCAAAAACGATGAATTCTGAGAATGCGATAATCCAATTCTTTACTTTAATTTAAAAACGAGAGTTGTCCTTTATATTTTGCATACGGACAAATAGGGAGCGCCACCAAGGTGCCAAACAAACCCTTCAAGATTATTAGAACTATTTTGTTAGGATAAGTATTTTAGCCACAATAATTTTTTTAAGTTGGAGAGTTTTTATTTAAAAATGATGACTACTTTCAAAGATAATTTTCTCAACAACAATGTCTTGCCGAGTTGATTTTTACTTTTGGCGACGATGCCCCACATCAATAGACTATTTCCTGCTGATTCTTGAAATTCAAACATGGACCCACCAGTCTTAGCGTCCATCCTAAGACAGGTCTACCAAAAACAGGAGTGTCCCGGAAATACATGGATGCTTTGCGCCAGTTAAAATCCGAAAATGCACAAGTGACACACTGCAAGGTTAAGACATTCTAAGCCAATTAAATAACTTCAATTTAAAGAATCTTACATTAACAGTTGAATGTGAAAAAAATCATTTTCTGTTAGACAGTCCAATTTTTTAGGAAAGCACAAAAGTAGACTGGCTATATAATTAGTGAACCAGAATTTTAAGCCTATTTGGCAGTGCAATTTCATAAATCGCATAAAAAACCGCATGATGACTAGTCAAATCATGAATTGACATAAAAAAGTTTGAAAATACCCGACAATAAGCTTCAAGGGGGTTTCATGTAAAGAATAAGCCAAAAAGAGGTATACGTTTCCTTGCAGCTCGTGAGGTTAACTAAAAAATTTACTGTGGCGAAACCACTTGAGGTATCTTAACAAAACTTTTGGTGTAGTTTTAATAAACTTGAAGGTTTCGTTTGGCACTTGCGGTGCCGTTGGTGGCGCCCCTTATTTGTCTATATGCACAATATAAAAGACAACCCTCGTATAAAAAGTTAAATACAAGAAAAGATGGCCAGCAATTATTCCAAAATTTGCATCTGCGAAGAGTAATGTCTCATGCTTTAAAATTTATCCCCATCTCCATAATTTACTATCAAGAGTTGTAAAATATCGAACATTCAAGTGCCTGCCTATTTCGGTTTAATTTTTTTTAAATTCAATGTTTTAAACGAATTGAGTGTATGCGAGAAAGGGTCACAAAGGCACTTTTCAGCACACTGGCTATTCCAACCGCAAGAGGGCGTTCCAATCGACCATTAGTCACGAACGATTCTACTTAGCATATCACACCGACTCTCAATTTGCCTGTCGCCAACCTTCCAATTTTCAATTTCGATCTTTTTACTGCTCCATTTGAATCAGAGCATATTTGAGAGATGACAATTTTCAACCAAAAAAAAATAAAAAAAAGTGCAGGAATGCATCAGGTTTATAAAATAAACCAAAAGAAAAGTTTTTAAAATCATCACCAATTTTAGTTCATTTCTCTAAAGGAAATGTACTATTGTAATTGCAATTTCTAAAAATCGATGTTTTTTTGCAACTGTGCCTAAACGAAGCAAGATACGTGAATGTTAACGCTGTTGGAAAAATGCTACAAAAAATTACAGATCATTTAATACTAGAATCATATCGATCGGACCATCCACGGGTTGTTATTAAAAAAATATCACTTTGGTGTATGTTAGGATGGATGGATGTACGGGACAAAAAATTTCTTTAACTGTAATTTACTCAACTATGGTACTAGATAGAAGGTTTAAACTTGGCATAAGTAAATACCAAAGTCTTGTGGTCAAGGTGACCTGAAGGTCAAACTGACCACTGGTCAATGTTAGAAGATATTGCATGACAAAAAAAATCTAGCCCAAAATATTGTGTATTTTTTTGCTTAAAAATATTCTTTTACAGAGCCCTTTGTGTTAAAACTTTTTAAAAAAAATTCTATGTCTAGGAAAAAAGCTATGACGTTTTTAAATATCAATGTTTGCATGAACATAGCTTCAATACTACAATAGTTAGAGATCTAAAACTTAGAGGATGGATACACAAGAGACAGGGGTTCAAGGTCATGTCAAGGTCATACCTTTTTAATGGTCAATATGATTTTTATTATTTAAAAACTATGTTAAGTTAAATGCAAGGTAAATGTTGGACATGTTTTTGAATACCCACAAGGCTATTCTTATGTTTTGAACTTCAAGGTCATGTCAAGGTTATATTGTTTGTAAGGTCAATAGCATTTTTATTATCAAGAGTCGGATCTACCGGCCTGGACTCATCAGCTAGTTGTTTTTAGCCTGAACATGTATCCCGGCGCATTCGCCATTTTATTCAGCTAAAGGGCATCACAAATTGAGGATAATTCGAGGATCAAAAGCTTTTCTTTTAAGAACATAATTACCAAATATCAAGAAAAGCATCCCGGAGAAACATTTCCAACAAACAAGCCTCTTTGACAAAGCACGAACAAAGAATAAGGGTATAAATTTAAAAAGGCTATTGAATCTTGAGCATCCAATTTAGTAACTTTTGATCCGTTTTTTCTTCATGCGTGAAAAAAAACGTAACAACTTTTTGTGCGATGTTTCATTCAATTAGACTGTCTAAAAATAATTCAACTTTTAACAACAGAAAGATTTGTGTTGTTTTAAAATCTGCTACCGCCAGAGTTTGGTTTATTGGAGAGCAAAATATTTGGCTTTTAAAATTTATTTGCCAAACTACGCCATGAAAAATAAAACCACACTGACAACGCGATACAAAAGTGGACAAGTTGATGTACGGTAGTTTGTTTGAACAGGAAGCACAGAACTCGTAAAAAAGATGTATTGAAGTGCTAATTCCTCCCATCTGTTTTGCTAGTTCGACTTTTTGGACGAGACAAACACAAACTATATTTTCCTTTAATTCCTGCTAAACTTTTATCTATGCAAAAGTAAGCTTAACAAAAACAGCATTTCGAATATTTAATCCGAAAAAAAGTAATATCTTCTAAAATCCCAAAACACTAACTCATGTTGCTTGGACAGCAGTGAGAGAGTTACAGTTTTGGCGCCATCTATCGGATTCCAAGCAAACCCAACTGCTTCTAAGTGTCTTTAAAAGATGGCAGCACCGTATTTAAGTCCTAGCAGGCTTCTTAGGCAAAATGTATAGTATAAAACCAATTTTGGTTGCGCAAACAATGTTTTTAATACATCACGTACGAAAAATACATTCAAGGATTTAAGACGATTAATTAAATGTGCAAATTGGACAAAAAAGACACGTCTTCGTTTTTTACTAAAATTGAATCATTTTCTTACCTGCTTTACAAAATTTCCTTAGAAATCGTTCACACTTACTGTTGACGTAATGATTAAGTAGGATTTCAATAATTAGGTCTCTAATAGGATAATAAAAATGCATTACAACGGTAATGTCATTAATAACAAACTAAGCTGCAAAAATGTGCATTTAATATAATTCTAAAAAACTTTATTTTAATCTGGGACATTTTCTCGATTATCTAAACTGCGTTTTTGCTTGCATGAATTTCAGAAACCTCCCTTAAAATATTATTAAATATAAGTCACATTATTAAGGTTGATGTTTGTTGTAGATTATTGGAAAATTTAAAATTTATTCAAAATATTATCGGCCTTGACAGAAATCGTGCGTGTTTTATTTTCATAAGATGTGTATTTAGGAGGCCATGAGCATTTATTGCATTTTGCATGAATTTAGAATGTTTAAAAAAACACCCCCTTTAGGGAACCTTGGACTTAAAAAAACCCTTATTTTGTAAAATGCAAATTTTGTTAAGGGTAAAAAATCAAGATAAAAACTATGTGTCATATTAAATCTTTAATTTCAATTTCTTATAAATACAAAAATTTCTTTTGTTTAAGGGGTATATTTCGCAACCCTTAATAGGAGCGTAACTGAGTAAGGGTGCTTTGTCGCGAATTTGAGTTTATTAAATATTTGATAAAACCAATTTGCTCTGTTCCTTTGTTCATTATTTAGTAGAAATAGTGTTATTGGCCCAACAGAAAACACCCCTATGTTGTTTCTAGGTTAGGACCACATGACACCAAATTAAATATTGATTCTTGGATACATTTTTTTAAAAAAATGTGCTTTTTTAAGTTAAGAAGTCGTTTTTGCCTAAATTCAATACGACCCCCTACCTTATTATTTATTTGGCAGGGGGCAAAAATTACAACCCCCAAATATGTAAAATTGACGCTATAATAAATATCGGTTTCCTGCACCCCTATGGAAATTTGAATACATGTATACCTATACATGTATTCAAATTTTACCCGTATTTCAAGCTTACTGAATTTAAGCTTATATTAAACCTTCCTGCCTGAAACCTAACACTAAAAGCTAGATTTACACACACACATTCTCCAAGATAAAGAAGATTCCAACCGGGATACAAAAAAAAACACAGTTCGGTTACATGTTTACTTAAAAATTTTGCCTTAAACTATTGAACATTTAAACAAACAAAGAAAACTAGTTAGGTAGGTATCACATTTTGTTATTTTCGGGGGAGGGCGAATTATTTTTTATATTGTAGCAGCCCTCCCCTTTTTTTATTAAAATAAGATAAGAGTTCTTTGGTTTCCTGCGTTGAACCCCGAAAAAGGGTCGAATTTCTCCTAAATATTTTATTATTTAGCTTAAAGCGGCTTGTTTTATTTGCCCCCAAATGGAAAACTGCTTTTGCTGATGCCGCTTTCATTTTGGTGGAAATTTTAAGTCTAAAACAAAATTAAAAAAAAATGTTTTAAAGAGAAATTAAACAAAAACGACAATAGAAAATAATTGCCTTTTTAAATTAAACCAAAATGTCCAAAATCAAAATAAAGAGTGGCATGCAAAAACAATTCCATTCTAAATTATTTTTTTAATGTTTTTAAAAGTAGTGTTAAGACAATTATTTTCCATTTAATGAAGCTAACTAATTAACTAATGTTATTGGATTACAAGTGCACAAATGAGAAAATAACAACCAAAACATAAAACCAAAAAAAAAACGTGAGATAAAAAATGAAAACCAAAAAGGCGGTTTAGTGTTTACAACTTTTTAAAAACCATGAATGAAATTCTTATCTTTATGATGATTAAATAAGAAACATACTTACGGTACTCATAAAAACTAAATGCAATTAGATAAAAATAAATTGCACTAACCAGCAGCGTAATTGAATGTTTTATCAATTTTTTACCTCATAAACTACTATGTTTGGTTATTTAGGTTATTTAACTTATTTAATAGCCGCAACAAATAAAAAATACCAAATTGGCAACTGCAACTCGTTAATAAAACAGCACACAAAATCCTCCAAGTTTTAATAACTTCATTATAAATTAAAATACAGTTTATAAAAACTTACCCTTGTTTCAGTCAGGTGAAAAACAAGACCTACTGGCTTTAATCTACAAGGTCTCGAGGGGGTTATTTTCTATGTAGGACAGGATCACGGACTTGTTCTGACTAAACTGCTTTGGCAAACAATGCACCTATCACTTATGCACTTAATTTTGCAAAGTTTCTGTTCATTTTCTTGTTAATTTTCGATTTATCGCGAATATTACAGGGCTAAACAATAGATACTGTCAAAGCAGAATCCATTACACTTCAGAACTAACCGGAAGTGCGCATGCGCGTCGCTGTCAGTTGTCAGAAATAGGTGGCGACAGCGCGCGTTTTCACAGTGCACTTTGATAATTTTATCAATTTTATTTTCAGCGGTTTCGGAGAAAGAAAAGCTCGTTTGTGATTCAAAAACTTTATTTAAACTCTTAAAACAGTGATCAATACATCTACGACAGTGTTTAGTGCTACTTTCGCTTGGTTTTTTGCCACAAACATAGAAATCCAAGCAGATAGAAAGTCACGCAAAGGACCAACATGTTTATGAGATTTCTGAGTAAGTTATTTTCTGAAAAATTGTATTTATCCAACACTTCTTGTCCGCTCCTTAAACACGGAACGTCCAGCGGAACTTCACAAGCTAGAAAACATTTAAAATTAGCAACAATTTTCATAATCTTGCACAATAGAAATAGATTATTAAATGAGTAAAAAACTTACTAATATTGTTGATTCCTGACCACTGAACGATGCTGATAGCTTCCGTAGAGTACATTAACCATGAAAGATACTTGGCGTACGCAAAAAGTTGCGGCAAAGTACTAAAAACATTAATTTACCAAAATGGTGCTCAAAATTGATGCAATATTTACCTTAATTTTATTAGTAAACCCGAAGTGACCATTAAAACATAATCAAACGGCACCAAATAAGCCATTGCCGAAGGCACAGAATCAAAAGCATTTGAAAAAAACACTCCTACAACAAAAATTAACAAAATCCTCCTGAAATTATCATTAGTTTGTGATGTTACCGCAAGATGTCGACACGTTCATCGTTAAAATCGAAGCCGTAACTGTAATTAAAAAGGCGTAAATAGTGGATCTAAGACCAGACAACCAATAAGCCACTACTACAAACGTAAACGGTTCGATTATAAGCCCAGGAAGCTAAAAAAGTTAATTTTAATTAGCCCTAGGATATAGAAATAACTGTAGATCATATAAGAAACATAAACACATCGCCTCCGTGGCGCAATTGGCTAGCGCGTTCGGCTGTTAACCGAAAGGTTGGTGGTTCGAGCCCACCCGGGGGCGTCCTTTTTTTTAATTTTTTTAATTCCAAAAATTATAAATTAAGCTTCTTTCTGTAAATTTGAACTTACCATTGATATAATACGCGAAATATAGTAAATTATAGGTGAGTAAAGACCAGATTTGAACTCACGCAAAAATAACGGATAGTTTTTTGGAAATTCGGCTAAAACTGAGTACATCGGGTTGAAGGTATTTTCAGTTACCATAAGAAAAACGGCTCCTTCTATAGATTGGACACCGTTTTGGGTGTCCATCTCAGTTCCAAAATAGCAGAAACCAACCATTAAAGCTATTGCCTAAAAAGTTAAAACTAAAAAAAACGATAACCCCAACAAACATTGTTCAGACGGCCGTTTAAGGGCCAAGAATGGCAGTTTAACAACCATTAAAAACATGACATACATTTTTCTTGTTTATTTTAAAACTAAAACTATTAGGATAAACACAAAATTTAAGAAGTATTTTGCCTTAAAAATACTATTGGATCTACACTCAAAACAATGCTTTATCACCCCACACGCTATGGGTGCCCCTAATTTATTGAATTCCTCGTTCGAAGTTATATTTGTAACATTATCCTTCGTGGTAACATGAAGCACAAGTGCCCTAAATAAAATGTTTTCCAAACTCCCCTTATAAATGTTTATCCTCGTGCTATCCATGTTCACTATAGCTTCCCCTAGTGGATTCGTCAGTATTCTTCCCAAAAATCCAATAGGAGGATCGTGTGTTTCTTGAAAAGCACTATCGATTTCTCCAACAGCCCCAACATGAGCAGCGTACTCTGCGTTAAAAACATGCCCAGCGGATTTACAATCAGGAGAAATTTGACCCAAATCATGGACACACAGATTAATAAAAGCTTCTTTGGGCAGATGGTGAACGTAGCCAAAAATACTTATGAATTTGTCATTTTGCTGAAAAAATATCGTCCCCCCAATGGGGTTCCGCATGTTCCTCAAGCGGGCTATCGCGTATTCTTCGGCGCAGACCAGAAATCGAAGCAGAAGCATTTTTGTTAACAGAAGCTTCAGGTTTAGAAACTTCATTTCATTTTGACACTAGGTGACGTCTTATAAAAAACGCAACAACACCAGGACTGACATGTAATGAAGCCCCAGAATGTCTAAAACAGTTTCCGAATTGCAGTCCAAGCACTCCTCGATAACAGCACAAGTGATGGGGCCTCCAGCATTCCCTTCTTCGTGCGTAGAGTTTGGACCATACTCGTCCATTTGCCCGTGTACGACAATAGCTCGGTTTACAACATAGTTTAAGTACTCCCGCCTTAAATTAATAAAAGGGGTTTTTATCTCCACTAGCGCGAAACCCTGATCATCTGTTACGATGTTCCCCAAGTCGCCTACATGCCGCTCAGCGGGGTGCGAAGGTCCGCCATGACTTGTGTTAAACGGATTAAAGTCTTTTCCTGTTGAGGTACAATCGGGAACGATTAAGCCCAGTGTGTGAATGTGGAGGGCTAGAATAGCGTCCTGGGGGAGGTTTTCTAATGCACCGGTTATAGTAACTTTTTCTCCATTTTGGTAAAAGCGAAGAGCACCGCTTATTTCGTTGCGCGCGTTCCTGAATCGCGCTATAGCGATTTGGGAGTGGACATTGTTGCAAAAAAGGTAAATTGTGAGAATACAAATTACGAAAAGTGACATTTTGATATATCTAGTGCCAAAATGACATTTGGCGACACCCAAAGCTCGTAGATGACATTTACTGTCAAGTCCAAAATGATTAAAAACACAATCCCAAAGTTATTTCTTCTCGCAATTCTAGTAAGAACAACCATATCTCAATATGCAAAAACAGAATTAAGACCAAAAGAAAAAAACCGCATCTCTGGTATCATCTTTTTCCGCCAGGAGCAAAAGCAAGTTTTCATTTACGGAAACATCGATGGTTTGCCCCCGAACACGACTTACAACCTTGTTATTCACGAGCTTGGACTGATCTACCCTACGTGCAAAAACTCTGGCAAACATTTTAATCCCAAAAAGAGCCAGAACGGAAAAGCCGCCGGTGATTTGGGAAAGTTTACAAGTTCAAAGGAAGGCGCAGTAGCTTTAGAGATTTGGAGCAACCAGATAAGTTTGAAGCCAGAAAAAGATAATAACGTTTTAAACAGAGCGCTGGTAGTTCATTTAGTTGGAAATGACTCAGGCAAGAATGGTAATGATTCGTCAAAAGTGGTTGAAGAGAATTCAGGTCCAACAGTAGCATGTGGTTTGATTAATGAATGTTTGGATTGCACTCAACCGGACCTTATGAGTGGGAACAATTCCCAAATCGTTTCTGATTTAGCAATAATTTTAATACTTACGATTTTTTGCACCACCCTCAAAATTTGAATAGAGGGGTTGCGTAAAATCTCAATAAACCATCGATAAGTTAACCAGTATAGTTTTTCCCACGAATAAATCTCCTTACTAAAAACCACAAACCATATTGCAAAAATGCAGGTACAGGAAGTCCAAGAAATGGCGCATAAACGCTCTTGGAGCATTCTCAGACATTCCTAAGAAATTGTCAAAAAAAATCTATCTGTTATACTCATCGAGACAAATGCGAACAAAGTTGCATAAGTTCGGCAACACAGTTTGTAAAATACATCTTAAAAACTCATCTAGATTCTTGAGCATACATTTTTGCATTAGATCATACTGACATTGTTGTCAGCTTCATTTCATAAAAATTTTGTAAAATTGAATTGATTATAAAAATGTTATTTGACCATTTCAAAGATAAACAAATGGTAAAATAATTTTAGATAGATTGTGCCCTTGTATTTAGCCATTTCTTTCGTTATTATGTGCTGTCATTTTCAAGATATAAGCGTTTAAAGTTTCGCACTTTGGGGCCTCATATCTCCGAGGGTATATGAGATAGATTTTTTTTTAACAATTTTCTGGGGCTCCCTAGACATGCCCCAACAACGTACCATGGCGTTTATGCAGCATTTTTTGGACACCCTGCATACAGTTTTATTTTGAGATTGCAGTCAAATCTACTTACAAATTGGTTCGTAACTCAAAATGTTGAATTGTACCAGCATTCCCCATGTGAAATTCATATTGAACAACAAGGTCTACTTCTTTTGCATAATCACTTACGACAAAATTATCGCAAATCCGTTTTATGGCCTGTTTACTGTTGTTTTCAAAACCTGGCGAGGATGCGAGTGTTTTTATGAAAAAATCGGCAGGATTATAAGACAACGGGCACGAATATCCCATTCTGAAACGTTTTTTGAGTTTTTCAATTCGATTTAGTATTGTAAACGTAGTTGTTTTGAGGGAAAAATGACTACGTTTACATAAGTTAATTTGTTTTACCCCTTAAAAAATTCAATAGCACCGCTTGAAGGCCCCATGTAAGCAATACGACCTTCTGCCATTAATATTATTTGACTGAACATTCGGAAAATTTCAGATGAAGGTTGGTGAATTGTACAAACAATTGTTTTTCCATTTGTGGCCATTAAATTCATCATTGTAACTATTTTTTGAGCAGAAAAAGAGTCTAACCCAGTAGTTGGTTCGTCACAAAATAAAATAGGCGGGTCCAAAATTAACTAAAAATTTATAAACTTATACTATCCATTCACATTTAAAAAAAAAACCCGAGCCTTAGGGTGATAGATTTTTCCTGTATTAATGTCACTTGTGTTTGCTGGTTATATAAGAAAAGTCAAAAAAATAAAAAAATGCATTTAAAAACATGTTCTGGGCATCTGAATCAAAAACAATGATTTTAACCAGGGTGTCTCAAAATGGGCGCCCACGGACCCCGAGGCGTGGTTGAGGAACACAAACGATATACAAAATCAGAGGGCCCCATTTCAAAAATATGGGGTTGCAAACTTAGCAAAGTTTGGCAACACTCTTAGTTTAAATCCGCTTAGTTTAAAAAAAATCAAGTTAGTAGGTGAGCAAACATGAAACTTCAACTTGACATTAGGAAATAGGTTAATGTTTATTTTTAATTTTAAAAATACAAAATAGTTTGTATAGCTGAATTTTATGCTTCTTTTTTTATAAAATGTAACAAATCAATAAAATCATATCGTAATTGGTAAAAACTAATGTATGTTCGAAATAACAACAAAACTGTTAAAAATTACGGCCATAACAAAGTAAGTTTAGACTTTTCTGGTAACACATCTATTATTGTTCTTAACGAGGTTCTTCATTTGGGAAATGATAGTAATTCTGCATTGGGGCTCACATTGGAACTTATTTCATTCAAATATTACAAATTTCTGATGCTGCTCCAAACTAAACACCTTTACCATTTGGATCAAATCGGCTCTATTCTCACAGGAACTTTATTGGGGCACAATGCTGTGGATTCGTATTACCATATTTGTTGTTAGTAAAAGCGAATCATTTAAAAAAACTTATATTAAAAATTGACGCAAACAATAAATTAATGACACTTATCACTGATAAATAAAATTTATGCTCAGTTTCCCTTAGTTACGAGCATGGCAACTTTAATCAAAATCAAAAGGTAAGACAATGTTGCCGCATAGATTTTGGGGTAATATTCTAACAATTAAAATTCATTTTTTATGGGAGATAATAATAATAATAATAATAACGTTTATTGACACAAAATAAAAATATACAATAGATAAACATCATTGGACCGAAATTTTGCAATAAATAATTAGTTATAGTTGCTGTCTTTCAATAATTAAGTAAATTATGTTTTATTATTACTTAAGAAAGTCGCTATAAGGGTGCAAAGTTTGTACCTTTGAAGCCCCATATCTTTGGAATGGGCCCGCACAAAAAATTTTCGTTACTGATTTTGTAAATCATTTGTGTTCCTCTACCACGCCTTGGGGTCCGTGGGCGCCCGTTTTGAGACACCCTGTATAAAGAAGTATTTATTTATTTTTTTATTAAATTACTTTATAATGCACTAATCATTAAACCATTTAAAAGTTCACACAAAACAGGAATTATTTGTAATCAAGTAATCACTGTTAAAAATTTCTTTTAGGTATCATAGGAAACATTAGCACTTTTACAAAAATGTCTACAATTTTCTATATAAATTCTTACATCTCAAGCAAAAATTGTTTCTTTTTTTCAATTTTTACGCCTGTTTTATGTAACTGTCATATTATTTTTGGCATTTTTCAATTTTTAATGACATTAAATTTAAAATGTAATGCCAACTTTGAGAAAAATTCAACTTTTCAATAAAAAAAAAATATTCTAGTTTTCATGGGTGACTCTGGTTTCTTTAAACGATGAATGGATAGTAAAAAATTTTAAGTGATTTATGTAAATTAAACCTTACTTCTGTAGCAAATGATAATCGGCGTTTTTCACCCCCACTCAAAGTTTTCCCGTGACCAATTTCCCCAAGCTTGGTCTGTAAACAATTTGACAGTCCCATCATGTTTAAAATTTCCAATATTTTCAGTTGGCGCTCGTTTTTGGACACCCTGCGATCTAATTTAAGCGCTGCCTAAAATTTAAGGTTAATTCG
Organism: Cartodere bifasciata; assembly: GCA_963920755.1. Taxonomy (NCBI): domain Eukaryota; kingdom Metazoa; phylum Arthropoda; class Insecta; order Coleoptera; family Latridiidae; genus Cartodere; species Cartodere bifasciata. The sequence continues at coordinate 3,326,287 of OY987196.1, read as the reverse complement.
GCATGAGACGTGTCGTATAAACGTTGTCATTTAATTTACTACGTTTACAAAGCTTCAAAACATATGTAAACGTAGTTAAATTAATGACGACGTTTACACCAACTAAGGGGAGTGATCCGGATTGGGTTTTTTTACCATAATGTTCATGTGTTCGAGTACGGTTAGAGAGCTGACGAAGATGTCGTCTTGGTGCAAATATCCGCTTATGTATTTGAGGTAATTTCCAATCGGTCGGCCGTTTATTAAAATGTCCCCTTCCACTACCGTTCCAGCTGAAAAAAAGGTAACATTTAAAAATTGTTGTTTTGTTTTTTTTTTCATATTTTTACCAGCATTTCGGTAGGCAAGGGCTCCCATTAAAGTCGATTTTCCTGCGCCACTAATAAAATAAAAATTGTTACCAAGTGTATTATTTTTTTTGCAAAAAAATTACCTGGCTCCACACATTGCGACTAAACTTCCGGCTTTCACTGCTCCACTTACTAAAAAAAAATAACATTATTTCTTTTTCTAAAAGGCTTGCTAAAAGGCAAAGTCAAATACAAATAAAAGGTTTGTCTCCGTTCTTTGAGTAAACATTTTGGAATAAAATAAGATTTTTTTACCGCAATTAATAATTCTCTTGTAATTCTGTGGGCCACTAATCGGCAATTTGGCATACACAGAAACATCATTCCATGCTAAAGTTACTCCCTGTTCCACTGGCGACCATTTGCTGTAAGACCTTTTGCTTCTTGTTACCGATTCTTCAATATTTGATGAGCTTCCTGAAGGACTCTAAAAAAACATTTTCTGAAAATCTCATTTTGCAAATATTTTCAAAATTGGAAAGTTTTTAAATTTATAAAACTAATTTTTAATTGAAAGTTTTAAAAAGATAGCTAATTAGATAATTTAAACCCTTACTTTTCGGTTATAAAGGGTTAAATGAAAAAGTCATACAAATATTCGATCTTTGTATAACTTTTTGTCAATAATTACTAACCACGCGCTGGAGGTACCACACTTGCTGTTAATACACAGGGGGCATGAAGCATAGATGATGTTTAAATTAACAGATAGCCTATGTTTCATACGCGAGATTTAACACCGATTCAAAGAGATTATATATCTCCAATAGAGAAGGTATGAAAATTCATTGTTTGGGTCCAAGATCTCTTTGTTTACCCAAGTTATATGGACTAATGAGTCAGTGGACGTAAATTAAAAAACGTTCTTAATAGAACCGACCTATGCTAGCCTCTTTGATCTTAGACACACACACTGAAATGTTATGATTATTAGCGATTCATTTTTAGTTATTCTATTTCTATGCATCGGTCAAATTAAGGAGGTGGTCCAATTTATACATCTTTACCTTACAATATTTTTATTTGTAAGTAACGGTACTTGTGTGGGAAATATTATTTATTATAAATCTGATATTAATACCATTTTTAATGTACTTTTGTTTTGAAATTGGATACTTTTAGATACGTATCAGTGAATTTTCAGTATTTTTTATTTAAATTTTAACTCTTAATTTTATGAAAAGACTGACAGGGCTAAATTCTTGTTTGTTAAAAATATGACGAATAAAATATGCAAAGCAAAAGTTTTCGTAAAAGTTTACCTATTTTAAAAAAAATAAAAATTTACTTACGCCATTTTCTGGACTACTATTTCCGCTCCATGTAGTCTTTAAAGGCAACAAAATTGTGCCCTTTTCTGAAGTTTGTTCATCCTCCATTTTTTGCACTTTACCCTATTTTATATATTTTTTTCTTTTTTTTTTAACTTTTTAGTATGGCACCAAAAATATTAAACACACTTTCTTAAGCACAATCTTTTACATTTAAAACATTGTTAAACAAAGCCAAGACACAAATAAACATTTAATTCTTTAATTGTTTAAAAATTATTACGCAATTTGACAAAGTTTAAGGGATTAACTTAAAATTTTATGATTTTACACTAGGTTACGTAAATAAGCTTAAAAACTTAATTTAGTTAAGAATTTTTTACTTAAATTACACGACAACATTTCTTACCATTTCTTCACAAGAAAGTTATGAACTAAAACCGTTTCTATTGATTTGCTTCAAAAATAATGTTATATAGTAATTTAATACCTCGTATAGTTATTCAATTTCTCGTCCCCTATTTTTAAAAATATCTAGTGTTACAAAATATTGATTTTTGTAAATAAAAAGCACAAAAAAGAGTACAAAGTTTTATTAATCTTACTACAAAATTATTCGGTACAACTTTTTGTTATAAATAAAAAAAAATATTTAAAACTGCGCTCGGTATGTTTTTCCCAATAACGCTAAATAGGCAACAATCCTGAAAAATGCGATTTGGCAACACAGGAAAATAATCGCCCACATAAAATGGCTCTGTAAAAAAATAACATTTTTACTATTTCTACGGTTTTATGCAAAAACGTCGCAAGCGACAAAAATGGAAATGAAAAATCAAACCCATTTATTGCATTTTTTAGATACAATGCAAAATTGTCTGATTTATTCATTGCATAAATAAGGGTTTTTTACCTCTTCAAAATTAAAAGTTTCCAAAATAACCCGTCCATCTCTTAAACATGAGGGTGTCGTAGGGCTACATTCGATATTTGTTACATTGGACCATTGGTTTATCATAAGACCTTCCATACCGTATTTGAACCATGAAAAGTAAGACAACCATTTTAGGTAAATTGGTATCGAACTAAAAAAACAATATTTGATTATTTTTTTTAAAAACAATATTAAATTTTTTCTGAGTGGTTAAAATGTTTTTTAAAAATGGGGCTTTATCCAAGGTGATTTATAATGTCGTGGAAAAAAATTAGGGGATAATTTCTGGACTCATTTTTAAGAAAAAAAGTTATGTATGTAAATTTGTGTAAAATTTTGACTTTTTTTTTAAATTACAGCCCCCAAGAATCACCACTATAAAAACCTTTTTTTTTAAATTTTACAAATGAAAAAATATTTCTAGTATTCAGGTGCATCAAAAAGGTCCTATAACATTATTTAAAAAAATTATTCGTTTCTACAATAAAGCGAAAAAAAGAATTTATTAGGGATTTTTCAGAGGGCTGTTACTAACTAAGGGGGCAAAATCGAACACATGTTTATATGAACTTTTGTTTATAAAATGGATTTAGGAATCGCCTCCAGAATTTTCACCACGACTTTAGAAAACGACCTGTATAAGCAAAGTTATTTAGGGCCTTTTTTAGATCAAAATGGGGTTAAAATACTTACCTAACATTTAGATAGAACCCCCCAAAAAGTAAAAATGGTACTATAACAGGGGGACCAACAGAGAGAGCCATTGAAACTGTGTTACTTGCACAAGAAATTAAATACCCTACAAATCAAAATATATTTTTGTACAAAAATTAAAAATTATTTTTTTCTGTTTAAATTTTTTTTTTAAACTGTTTTTTTTTTCTTACCAAAACTAACAGCAGCATTAGTAACCAAAATAACAATTCCAACCGTAATAGCAAATCTTATTGGATCCGGATTTAACCCAATCATAAAATACGAAATAGCAGTCGATCCAGCGGGAATAATCAAAAATATCGGAAGCTCCGCGATAGTTTTTGACAAAAAATAAACATCAGTACGATACATTCCGTTTTGATGTTCACGCAAAAATAGAGGTATTTCACTGCAAAAAACCTGCACAAGAAAAGATTACACTTTTTGCAGCAACGATCTTTTGTTAACTTACGGTCACTACTGCAAATACATTTTGAAACGTCATGTTAATAAGGTACAAAAATAATACTCCGTTTATGTTCATAACTCCTTCTTGGTTAAGCATTTGCCCAAAATAAATAAACCCAACTAGTAATGACACCATCTAATGCAAAAAATTTAAAAAAAAATCTTATTTTGGACTTTGGGTGTTAAAAAAAAACTTACAATGTTTTGGATTAATTTCACTCGAACCAGAAGCGGTTCTTTTTTAATTGTTAGCCAAGATCTCCAAAGTAAAGCGCTGAATTGTTTACACCAAGAAGCTTTGTAGGGGCATTTTTGGATTTGAGTTTTGGTCCAATAATCGTTGTACATTTGGTCCTCACTCTAAAAAAATAATGCAAAATTCTAATTTCAAATTATGTTCGTTTAAGGGGCCGAATGTCGCGAAGCATAGAAACTGCGGTTATGTAATGTTGGTTGCCTAAAATCAACAAAAAACAGCACTTTCTAGTCATTGCTCAGTGGTTTATAAGAGTTAATTGTAATTAAATTGTGCTTACCAGCAACATAAATAAACAAAGCACTAGTTGAGATATTCTAAAGTTCCTTCAGTAAGCGTTTAAATGCAGAATTTTGGCAATTTAGAAGCACTATTTTTTGCATTTTAAATTTCCAAAATTCTGTATTTAAACGCTTATTGGTGGAGCTTTAAAATATGTCAACTTGTGCTTGTTTATGTTGCTGGAGGGACAATTATTAATTAAAATTAACTCTTATAAACCCACTGAGCAATGACCAGAAAGTATTCTTTTTTGTTGATTCAGGCAACCAACATTATATAACCACAGTTTCTAAGCTTCGCGACATTCCCCTTTAAGGGATCATGGCAGCCTTAAATCAATCTTTGCAATGCTTAAAGTATTTTTACCGTTGATGCAGCTTCAATTTGCAGTTTTACGCCCAATTCTGATTTTTCAAATTTGTCACAAATTAATTCAGTTGCCTGTCTGCAAGAAGCTTCTTTACCGGGTACTATAGCCAAAAGTTGAATGTAATAATCAGCAGGGTTGTAGTTTTTCGGACAGGGAGCTTCCAATCTACGGAAATATTTCATAAAAACACTAAATTTCAAGCTAAAGTTGCTTAAAATGCGCCAAGTAAAAAAAAAGTGGTGGGGACTGAGTGTCGGCACCCAGAGGCGCTTCTAGGCCCCTCCCACTTTGACATAACCCTACTTATACTCTTATACCTTGTACCACATGGGTTTTAAAGTGTTTCTTATGAATGTTAGTCATGTGTAGTCTTTAAAAAAGCTAGAAAAGCTATGGTATATAAGGTAACCCCTGGGAAATAGGCGTGACCACTTAAGCCCCGCCCATTTTAACATAATCTCACTCTAAACCAACAAAAAATGGCCTTACTCCTTAAAAAATATGTCAGCTTCCTCAACATTCCCCATAAAAGCAACTCGTCCTTCTGCCATTAACAAAATCTTGTCAAACATTGCATACAACTCGGAAGAAGGTTGGTGCAGAGTGCATAGCACAGTTTTACCAGTTTGCGCCAATGATTTAAGTTCTTGGACCACGTTAAGAGCCATAAAGGAGTCCAAACCGGAAGTAGGTTCATCACAGAACAAGATAGAAGGGTTTGTTAGAATTTCCGCTGCGAATGAAAGTCGTTTGCGTTCGCCACCGGAAATGCCTTTAGTTCGACCTGGTGTGCCGATTCTTGTGTTTTGGCATTTTGTCAAAGATAGCTGTGGAAAAATTGGATACATATAGGTGCCAAAATTGGCGCACTATCTGTATGGTACGCTTTTGAGGCATGCCTAGGGAAAATTGTTGAAAAAACATATTTTCTCATCTCTGAGGAAAATACGGTTAAAGTTTGGTAAATTTGGCAACTCTGTGTTAAGGAGATTGCATTTAAAAACCCATCTACGATTCTTGATCATTTTTGCAGATTTTGTTGACATTCTTTCTAGATTTCATGCAAAATTTTGTAAAATTAAATTAATTTTAAAAATGTTATTTGATCAAAGATAAACAAAGAGTAGAATAGTTTCAGATAGACTATGTCTTTTAGTATAGGAGCTATCAACATGAAAATCCACATCATTAACGTTGTCATGATTTTTTAATATTACATATTATTTATTATTACTTTTCTTAATCCAACAAAATGACATGCCAAACAGGTAGCGTATTTTTTTTAAGGTAAAAACATCATAAGTCGGATAGTTTTCTTCGTACAACAAAATTGATTTTTGCACCTTCGAGCTATAACCCTGCCAACCCTTTATTTATGATGGGTTAATCGCTTTTCAAATGTGCTTTCCAAGGACAGAAAACCCTGTAATAAATATTTCTTATTTTACGCATAAAAGTCTACAAATTACACAAAATTAAAAATTTGTATTTTAAAAATGTCTGGCAGTGTTAAGGCTCATATTTTCACATATTTTTTTATTTCTTTAAAAAAATATCCCACTTATGATGTTTAAAAAAATACGCTACCTGTTAGCGCTGCCAGTGCATTGGACAAAAGTTAAGAAATATTAAGTATAATGTAATGCACAAAAAATCATGACAACGTTAGATGATGTGTGTTTTTGATTGCCCGCTCTCGTACTATTTGTATTAAGCCATTTTCTTCGTTAATATGTGCTGTTGTTTTTAAGGTATAAGCGTTTGAAGTTTCGCTAGGGTATATGATATTTTTTTTAACAATTTTTGGGGAATCCCTAGGCATGCCTCAACAACGTATTTACCTCGTTTAGGACTTCGTTTACTCGGTCCATACGTTCGTTGTAAGAAATGTTTCTGTCCATCCTAAGAAGAGCCTTAAAAACCAAAACAAATTTTTATTATATTTTATAATTTTTTCTATTCTTTTGCATTATTTACCTGAAAAATTAAATGTTCCTTAACTGTCAAATTCCCAATAAATAAATCATCCTGTTGGACATACGCAGATTGTGATTTTAAACAGGTGGAAGTTACAGCAATTCCGTTAACGCAAATTAATCCTGAGACGGTGATATTTTTGCTTTGTCGAAAATTAAGGGCGTTTAAAAGGGTGGTTTTACCGGCCCCACTGGAACCCATGATTACCAAAAGCTGGCCAGGGTGAGCCATTCCATTTACTACAAAAAAATGTCACAGTTATTTTTAAACATCAATCAAAAAACTTTAAAAAAATTACTGCGTCCAAAAATTAATGTACTCAAAAATTAATGTATTCATAATTTCGTACAATACCTTTACGCACCATTTTTAAGAATGTGTTTTCGCAAAAACGGATCCTTTCTCTTGGAAAAACAGTGATACCAATGCCTCCTTTGATCGTTATTTTTAGCAAAAACATCAAGATTGCTCCACGAATAAGTTATTCTCTTGTCATTCGGGACTATTTTTCCATGGCCATGCCCTGTTGATGTACCATAATACATTGGATTTTTCCAGGGGGTTTGCACTAGCGATGAATTTTCCGACTCATCGTCACTCTTTTGGAAAAAAAATATTAATAATTTTAGCAATAATGGACTTAAAGATGACATTTTCAGTGGTTTGAAAATTCAGTGGTTTTGCAAAAAAAATACTTACCCCACTGCTAGAAATTGCACCTAATTTTGCAGCTACAACGTTTTTTAAAAGCGACGTTTTTTCTTCGGCCATATTTTTAACTTTATTTCACTGGTAACTGATAATTTTACACATTAATAATCTGCAGACAAATGTTGTTAACCTTTTTTCTCGACTGGAGCTTAAGTTGTCTTATTGTTATTTGTTTTATTTCTTAATTTTAAGTTAATTAGGACAATATTGTCTGTTTGATTATAAACTTAATTAAATGAAGCAGTTTGTTTTGTTATGAATTAAGTTTCATGGGATTATTTTTATTTACTTACATGAATGCAAGGTATTTGTATTGATTATGGATTAAATTACTGTTTTCTATACTACGTAAAAATTATTTTTGCTTGAATGGTTTCTTATAGGTAGTGTTTTTTTTTCTGGTAGTAAATAGATATAATTGAAAACATGCAAATAGGAAGTATTTTTGCTTTTTATTTAACCTTTAAATATTAAGTAAACAAATGCCTTATCTTGTTCAAAGTATGATTTTTTAAGGAATATTATTGACCAAAAATTGCTTTCTCTTTGCATTTTTTTGATCACATTTTTGTATATTTTTCGTTTATTTTTTATTGAGATGGTACTTTTCAAAAAACCCTATAAATTAAATTAAAACTAAAATTGCATTTAACTTGCGTTTTCTTTATATAGAATAACCTAAAAATCTAAAATCATCCTAATATTTTTTATCCAGTCTTTTTTGCTTATTTTAATTATTTTATAAAAAAAAAACCTTAAATTTATTTGAACTTACACTATTTGAACTTAAAAATTAATAATATTGGCACATGATTCGCTAACTTAAAAACTAAAATACCTTATGAGTTATATCGTAAAAATTAAATCACATTTTTTTTTAGTATTTTTTTGCTTATGCTTTGTTATTTTTTGCTAAATTATGGGAAGCCCAATTAAGTGACGTTTTCCATGAATTTGATAAAGCTTCATTGAATTTACTTCTAAAATGTTGCAAGGCATCGTCTTCTGTTTTTAGTAAAACCTGCAAAATTTTTGAAATTTGAGCAATGTTGCCAAGTTTATAAAAAATCAGGAGAAGTCAGGAAAATTTTGCAACATAGCAACTTTTTAAAACAGGAAAGTTTTTTAAATTTAAGGCAATGTTGCCAAGTTTACAAAAATTCTGAAGATTCAAGGAAAATTAAGCAAAAATTTCGTTTTTTTTTAAGAATACTTACCAAAGTTTCTTTGATATAATTTAAATCATTTTCAGAAGTTAATTCTGGCAACCCTGTCGATATCATCATGGCACATAGAGATAAAATTAGGTTACCATGTTTTCTTAACGTTAAAAATGCCTAAAACATTTTTTTTCGAGATAAAAGCATAATAACAAAAAAATTAAATAAACTTACTTTTTCGCAATATTCTTGAAAGATCTTGAATTCAATACTAGTTTTCTGCCCTTTATTAATGACGTATACAAAATCGTGGGTCAAAACAAAAGGGACTCGTTCTCGTTTTATGCCAAATTTTTCTTTAAAATGGCCAAGAATATGTCCAAAATCAATGTGAAACAACTAAAAAACAAATTTTTATATTTGCGTTCTACAATAAGCACATTATGAAACCCGAAATTTGGTTTTTTAAGGTTGCTGAATTGCTTCATTATTAAACCCAAAATTTTATTTTACTAGGTTGGTTTTCCAGATACAAAAAAATTAATTATTCCCTTGCAAGGTACTTTTTATTTACAAATTTTACTATTTTCAACTATCGGGGGACATAGTTTTTTTGTAGGGAATAACTAGAAGAATTGGAGAAACGATATCAACAGTTACATTTTCTCAAAAGCGCCTATTCATTCAGTATTAAGTGGGTAAAATTTACAAATGTCATTATTGAATATGTCTGACCTAAATTTACTTTTTACTTCAAAATGTCAATGCTGCCAATCTAATACAAATAAAATTTTAAGTTAAGTTTTTAATTCAAATTGAAAATGCTTTTTAAAAAATTAAATGAAGCAAGTATAAAAAAGTAGTTTTATAAGGCGTTTTTAGCACCTTTCATTAGAAAACGTTTTTTATAAAACTCTATGTTTAAATTTCGGTTTTAATATACAATTTTGTAGCCAGTAGCCTTAGGAATTTAATTTACATTGTTTTATTTTAAAACAAAAACAATCTGCTTTTTGTGTTTTCACAAATAAAAGATTTAAAATGAAAAACAGAGGAGTCCCACAAGGCCCAGCCTTTGGGCCAGTATTGTTTAAAAATAATTCAATATAAATTTAAACTTCGGAGCCATTTTAAAATTATTTAGCACTGCATAATTTATGGATTTTTTGTAAGTTAAATAAGTTTCTTACCTGTCCACTTTTTTTAATCATAATATTATCCGAATGTCGGTCCCCAATCCCCAAAACATATGTTGCAACACAATATCCCGCACAAGATAAAGTAAATTCTTGAACCGCTTTGTTTAAAGCTGTTTCAGTTGTATTATAATCTTTTAACCATGCTAAAAAAATCAAAAAAATTAAAACCGTTTCTACAAAAACTTTATAATGCTGCAAACCTAAAATTGATCCTTTTCTAAAAGCGGAAGTGGCAGAAAACATCCCTTTCTCCTTTTGTATGTTAGCAATTGTTTCAGCGTTTAAAACAATCTCAATTAGGCCAACTTTATTTTCGGTAGAAATACAGTTGTACGGATTCATTCTTAAAAACCCAAATGTCATTTTGTTCTCACAAAAATTACTATGCATTCACATTTAAAAAAATACCAGAGAAGGCGAGTCTTAGAGTGACAGATTTTATCCTGTATATTGTCATTAATGTCACTTGTGTTTGCGCTTTATGTAAGAAAAGTAAAAAAAATTAAAAAATGCATTTAAAAACATGTTCAAGGCATCTGACTCAAAAATAATGGTCTCAACGTATACAGATCATACAGTATTTTATTTTTAATAAATTACTTTATAATGCACTAATCATTAAACTATTTAATAGTTTACAGTTTTATGTAAGTACCCACTGTTAAGCCCTTTTAGGTATCATAGGATAAATTAGCACTTTTACAAAAATGTCTACAATTTTCTTTATAAATTCTCACATCTCAAGCAAAAATGGCTTTGTTTTTTCTAATTTTTACGCCTGTTTTATGTAACTGTCATATTATTTTTGGCATTTTTCAATTTTTAATGACAGTAAATTTGAAATGAAATGCCAACTTTGTGGAAAATTCAACTTTTCAAAGAGAAAGGTTCTAGTTTTCCTAGGCGACTCTGGTTTTTTTAAACAGTGAATGGATAGTAAGTTATATTTACCTCAAATCTAAGCCTTCTTGCTTCCACAACTTGTCCATTATTTTCAACATTTGCAACGTTAACATGTCTTGCCGTAAATCGTCGCCATTTTTAAAAATAATGTAAATATCCTCTCCTAAACTGTCATAATTCTCGAAAACAATCCAAAGCGGTTTCATTTTACTGTCCATTACTCTACATTTCTCAGTCCTGAAAAAAAGAAGTGTCTTACGCTTCGTTTTAAAGTCTAGCGGATCTTTGACTTGGGTCCGTACAACGGAGCCGAAGCCACTCCTTATTGTAAAAATGTTAGATTTGAGCGTACCTAATGGTTCGACATCTGAAACTAGGGTCTAATGGATTGCGTATCGAGTTTAAGGCGTCAACTGTTATTTTTTGCTCTACAAATTCCTTCAACGTGGCTTTAGCCTTTTCTTTATCTTTTTTAGTACGAATGGCCTCGTTGCATTTCTTTAGTTTATCCAAGATATCGATCTGTTTCTGTAGAATCGGAATATGTTCTTGCGTTCCTCTGCAGTAGGCCTCCAAAATTAGACCAAATCTAACAGAGACCGAAGGAACTGACATTTCAGACCTAAAAAATAATATTTTGCATTTTCCTAAAAGTCAGTTTGTAAGAAAAAATGTTACCTTAAGTGCCAAAATAGGTAATGACCGATTTTCTGGTTCGAAAGAGCCCTTGTAAGCAAAAAGTTTACTAAATCGCATTCTAAAAATAACTCGTGTTTTAGCGCTTGAACAAGTTGTAGCAAATAAAGAAGCAAATCTTCGTCCCTGTAAAAAAAATTGTCAAAATCAGCTGTTTGGAACTGACAGCCGCCATTTTTAACGCTAAAACGTAAAAATCAGCTGGCTAAAACTGTCAGCCGCCATTTTAACGCCAAAAATTAAAAATCAGCTGACTTAAACTGGCAGCCGCCATTTTTAACACTAAAAACTAAAAATCAGCTGTCTAAAACTGTCAGGAGCCATTTTAAATACATTTTTTCATTATTATTACCAAAAATTAACATATGCAATGAAAAATCGTTCGGAAAAGTAGTCTTACCCGATATGTTGAAGGCACTTGACAGCGTAACTCCTTACTTCCGGTTCTGCGTACGCATAATCCAACAGCTCCAATGATTTTTCACATGAAAGCAACGGCCATTCTCTTAAAATAGCGACAACATCACTTATAACATCTTTACTATCCCAATCAATGCAGTAATAAAGAAGTTTTGGCAAAAGTTCTGGGAAAGTGGTTTTCCAATAATGTCGAAGCGTCCATGCCTTTTTACGATCCTATTCACAAAAATTGACAAATATTTGACAAATTATTTTTTAGAAGAGGGGACTTACTTGGTCGTGTATTTCTGTAGAATTATCAATTTCGGATATAACTTTTAAAACGTCGTGTTTTTCGTTAAAAACACTCGCCATGTCTTCTGGCTGTTTGCTGTTTTTGGACGAATATTCGACCATTGATTCGGGTGGGGGGTACAAAATGGTCTGATCTCTATCCTTGGTCTTATAACTAAGAAAAAATGGCATTAAAATCACAAAATACTAAAAGTAAAACTATTGATCTTGCTACCGGTTTCGGGTTTTTTTTTTAATTCCCTCTTTAAGCATAAACCTTTTTATACCAAAATCAGCACAAAAAATATTGAAAGAAAAATGTATTGTGCTTACCTTTCAAAAACAAGAGTCAATGAAGTTGCGTTTTTTACATCAGGATTACTAACTACTGTCCCTAAAGGGTTTAAAAAGTCATCTGATATATTATCCTCCGCATAGGTCCATAAATAAAGCGTCATTGCATCAGTTTTTAACTGGCTTTTAAAATCAAAAATTGTAGTATTTGCCCAACCTATTGGGTTATACACTGAATCCTTTAAAAAAACCACATTTATTAAGCACAAAATGCACATGTTAACATTTACAAAAACGTACCTTATTATAGTCTTTCGATTTTTTAAACTTAACACCTCGAGTAGCTTTTGTAACCTCGTATACAACAAAACACAATTTGACATTTCGAGGAATATTACAAACTTGTATATCAAATTCCAGCAGCGAGTTAAATTCGCACTGAAATTCATCACCACGAAAAACAACCTTTGTTTCGTCAGTGGATTTGGATTCACATAAAGGTTTTCCGCCGTGAAATAATCCGACTTGTACTCCAATATACATCTAAAAACAATTAATAAGCATTTTGACCAATTTTAACTGAAATTTAATTGTAAATAATTAATGGAGTAGTTAAATGGGTCAAAAAAAGGTTAATTATTTTATAAAGTAGGTTTTATAAACGACATCTTGGGTAAAAAAAACATCTTTAGAGCCCCCCGCTTAAAAATAAACAAACATTCAATATCAAATAATCATTTGAAAGTTTCCATAAAGAGCGGACTGTGACGTCGGATAGAATTTCAATGTTCGCATGCGCAAACACATTTTACGGAGTAAAATTACAGATATTAACCCGAAGTGCAGGCAAACAACTATACAGTAATGTATTTATGCGGCTTATTCTAAAGCGATCTTTAGAAGCAGCGGACCATAGATTGGATTTAAACACCAAGTATTAAGGTTAGAAAAATTTGACAAGCTACTCGCTTTTAGATTTTGATGTAAAAGATGTTTAGAGTACAAAGTAAATAGTTTTTGTGATTATGTTATGATTGGGTAGATGCATTTTATTTCTAACTAACAATAATCATCAGCTTTAACTTTTAAGAGATACGGAAAGCGAACTTTGATTATGTTATTACCTGGCCAAATGAGTTGTCAAATATCTCCGTAATCCTCTCTGACGTCACATACCTCAATAATTTAGACGTTCTTTCTCAAAATTCAAACTTTAAGATTTTTTTTTTTTTGATACATGAATGTTTTTGTATATTTTTATCGAAGACGTATAACTTTATTTTTTATTTACTATAACCCTGTATTTTTTCCCAGGTGGGCTCAACTACCCCATTTAAATTAAAAACAAAACTTACATCAGACGTTCTTTTGGTATCGCAATTAATCTTTCCAAGGGTCGAAAGCGTTATTTTAAAATTATCCGTAACATCCCATGACGATTTATATTTCCCTTTTCGCTTTAAAGTTAGTGTAGAGTAGCTTGTTTTAGGTGTTTTATCATGAAAATTGCTTAAGCATTCGTAATACTGCTCATTTGCGACTAAAAAACAACATATTTAGGACTTTAGAGCTAAAAAAGCGATAAACCACGCCCATTTCGCGTAAATTACAATAAGGGCGGGGCTTAGAAGCTAATAAGATACGCCCCCTGACATGTCAAACTAGACAAACGCGTCAAATTTAAAGTCTTTTGGTTTAGAAATGATTTAAAAAGCCTTTCAAACTGTTGTCTTTGTTTTGTATGCCTGTCAATAAGTAAAGGGGCGTGGTTTAAATATGTAGCCCCGCCCCTCCGAGTTGTTATCCCCAGAAAGGCGTGGCCTTGCCAAAAATCAACTATAATCGCGTTTATACTTACTGGGAACATGATCAACGTTAATAGTAATAAAAGTAGGGATAAGATCCTTTGATAAAGCGTCCTCTACATATTCATATTGTATGATAGGATGGTCTCCAATCAAAAATTCGTCTTTTCCGCATACTTTTAAGACATAATCGCTGGGACGTTCGTTTCTTGAATTTAGTATGTTTGCTCTTTTTTGTAAAATCATTTCGATGAGCTTTTGAGGCTTGATTTTTGCAGGGATATCAAAGGTTGACGAGTATGTTATTCCCTACAAGTAAAAAATTGCTTAAAATGATTTTTTGGTAAATATTAAAGGAATTTACTTCACTATTTTGCCACTTAGACGCAATTTTTATGTTTTGGCTCAAAATATCTTCTTTGAATAGCTTGGACAACTTGGGTGGGAACTGGTATTGAATTTTCTGCTGCCAAGTCATCTTTTTCCTGCTTTTAACAAATTCATCGCCAAGCTTTCGCATTTTGAAGCGAAAATTGTTAATTTCGGCGTTGTTTATCATATCAAACTCCTGCAAACGCTTCCCAATTAAATGACCAACTTGCGAATTGGATTCTTCATCTGCTTGGTTTTTGGCCGTTTCTTTAATGATCAGGCAACACCCCACAGGGCGGATGCTGTACAGAGTTCGAGTCTCATCCGCGATTTTAACGTGCTCAGCCATACTATTAATGAATACGAAGGAATACACAGACATATCGTGGAGTTTTCCGTAAAGCGGCTGTGTGGTTGCTTCCTCCCATAGTTCCTACAGCAAAATAAGTTAAAATAAGCCCCTAAAAGGGGCCACGGAAACTTACCTCTTTGATTTCCGCTAAAGTGACGTTGAAATTTTCCTGGAGCGTTATTAGAATGCCGTTGGGCATTATTACGCTTACAGTTACCACTTTATGGGACCCACGATCCATGGTGTCCCAGTAATCGTACTGCAGCTCGGGGAATGGGGCCATTTTTTGCGTTTTTTAGCTTTTTCTTAAGTTTGGTAGTGAATGTAAACACTGAACATTTCCGTGTTTTTTAAGCGTTTTACGGTATAATTGGCGTAATTAAAGCCATCTCTTATTGGACTACGCACTCTGCACTGTTGTTTTGTAGTTGTTTTTATATTTGTTGTTTATCTGTTTATTTATTATTCTTCTAAAATAATAATGTTGTCTAGTCGCTTGTTGTACACCCTAATAACATATGTTACCAACCACACAAATCAAAATGTTACTAGTGACGCCAAACAATCATGCCATTGAAAGGTAAAAAACGCTTGAATTTTGCTATAAACAGAAAAATGTATGCTTAAATTTTAAATTTACATTGATTTGTGGCACATTAATTACCTATTTGTGGCAAAAACAAGAATTTTCGAAATGTAAACAATGTAGAGTTTTTTGTTTTAAGTTGTCACCCTGAAAAACGTGACGTGTGGTGTTTATCAAATACTTGACCACAATTCAGCAAGTTTGAACATTCCGGCGATTTTTTAAGGTAATACAATGAATAGCGGCTTTAATCATTCAGAAAAAGTTCCCCCAATATACAAAGTAGCAACCAAAATAGCGAGAAACTTCAAAGAAGGCAAGGGTAGTCTCAAAAACTTGGTTTATCAAGAAAAACACTCCGTGAGTTAGGTTATGTTTACACGTTTTTCTATCAAAATTTACTTAAAAATGTTGTAGAACTTGAAAATATTGTACGCATTAGTTGTGCAAACATGTAAGCGAAACAAGGAACTAGAATATCTGTTTAAATGCACCAATATTTTGGAAAAAGAGCCTAGATTGGATCCTTGGTTAACCAAAATCTTGGTTGCCGAGTTACTATGGGGGCGCGGGCAGATCCAGGGGGCTAGCAAGCCGGTTCAGACTATTAAAAGCTATGAACAGCAGCTAAGAGCGCATATTTCGGATGCTAACTTTCCAACAAACCAAGAAGATATTAGTTGTATTGAAGGTATTTATAATTTTTCTTATTTCTAGACTTAAGACATGGAAACTGATCTGAGAGATAAGATTCAACCCAAAGATCCATTTGCGCACATTCAGCCCGTTCCTACTCATCCAGTCCACACCAAGCAGGCCGCAAAAGCCATTATTTTGCTGCTGTTTTTTAGTGTTTTAATGTTTTCATTGCCGTTTGCTGCATTTTTTGGGGTCAAACATGTTTTAAGGGAGCATTACAGTGTTGTGGGGTATGCGAACACTGTTTGGGGCGTGGGGGCAGCTGTTTTAACCGTTAATTTACTGATAGGCATTTATGTTTACATTGCTTATATTGAACAAGAGTATGATAGTGAAGGAAATCCTATTGTTGATAAAGAAATAGTTGAAAAACCCAAAGATGAATAATTTGTTAATAAAACTGTCTTTTATTCGTTTTATAAGTATTATTAGGTTTTAAATAAATGTATTTAGTAACAATAAGTGGTTTTATTGACTTATCTCTCAGATTGCTACTCCAAAATTAAAAAGTTTAAAAATTGTTGTTTTAGTTCAAAAACCCAGATATGTCCGCGTAAACACGCTTTTAACAACGGTTGACGAGGCAATAGACAATTTTCGGGATGAAGGCTGGATTTTGGTGCCTTTTTTCGAAAAAACGAATTACGCAGCTTTTCTGGAAAGACTTTCAAATTTAGAAGAAAGTGAATTCATGGTTGATATTCACGTACCTGATTTGTTAATATTCCCTCCTAAAACTGAATTTTATCGGCACCCAGCGTATAAAAAGAAAAAAATAATACTTCAGGACAAGGTAAATAAAATTTAAGGCAAACAAAGGGAACTTCTAACGCGACACCCAATTTTTATCAAAATGCTCTAATTTCCAAAGCATATTTCTTAGAAAAAATATAAATGCAGATTCTTATTCTACAGCAAAAATAAGTTTTATTAAAATCGGAGATAAAGAATATTTCTGCAGAGCTTTTTTGAAAATTTTCAAAATTTGAAAAGCTCTAACAAAAAAACGAAAGCACTTGTAAAAAATCTGATTGTTGATTTGTTTTCTACGACATTTAATAAGCTTAAAAACATAGTTTGGGGCAAATCTATTTTTTCAAAATTTACCTCATTTTTAACCAAGGGGTAAGGGTCCAAATTTTCTCAGTTTTTTAATTATCACGGTCACAAGAAATTTTTGTCAGCAATAAATGCCATCAATGCTTATGTAAAACAAGCTGCTTAATCCGAATCTTAAACTTAAAAAGTTTCAATACAAATGGTTTAATTGCTATGAGCAGTAGAAGGCAACTTCAAACGCGACACCCGATTTTTTTCGAAATGCTCTAATTTCCAAAATATTTTTCTTACAAAAAACTTAAATGCAGATTCTTATTCTACAACAAAAAAGCAATTCACAAAATAAGTTTCTTTAAAATCGAAGACAAAAAATATTTTTGCTGAGCTTCTTTAAAAATTTTCAAAATTTGAGCAACTTTGAAAAGCTCTAGCAAAAAAACGAAAGCACTTGGAAAAACATTGATTGCTGATTTGTTTTCTAGGGCTTATAATAAGTTTAAAAACATAGTTTGAGGCAAATCTATTTTTTCAAAATTTGCCTCATTTTTAACCAAGGGGTAAGGGTCCAAATATTCTCAGATTTTTAACTATCACGGTCACAAGTAATTTTTTCCAGCAATAAGTGCCATCAGTGCTTATGTAAAACGAGGTGCTTAATCCGAATCTAGCACTTAAAAAGTTCCAATACAAATGGTTTAATTGTTATGAGCAGTCGAAGGCAACTTCAAACGCGACACCCGATTTTTTTTAAAATGCTCTAATTTCCAAAATATTGTTCTTACAAAAAATTTAAATGCAGATTCTTATTCTACAACCAAAAAGCAATTTACAAAATAAGTTTCTTTAAAATTGGAGACAAAAAATATTTTTGCAGAGCTTTTTTGAAAATTTTCAAAATTTGGCCAACTTTGAAAAGCTCTAACAAAAAATTAAAAGCACTTGGAAAAAATCTGATTGCTGATTTGTTTTCTAGGGCTTATATTAAGCTTAAAAACATAGTTTGGGGCAAATCTATTTTTTCAAAATTTGCCTCATTTTTAACCAAGGGGTAAGGGTCCAAATATTCTCAGATTTTTAATTATCACGGTCACAAGTAATTTTTTCCAGCAATAAGTGCCATCAGTGCTTATGTAAAACGAGGTGCTTAATCCGAATCTGGCACTTAAAAAGTTCCAATACAAATGGTTTAATTGTTATGAGCAGTCGAAGGCAACTTCAAACGAGACACCCAATTTTTTTCGAAATGCTCTAATTTTCAAAATATTTTTCTTACAAAAAATTTAAATGCAGATTCTTATTCTACAACAAAAAAGCAATTTACAAAATAGGTTTCATTCAAATCGGAGACAAAAAATATTTTTGCAGAGCTTTTTTGAAAATTTTTAAAATTTAACCAACTTTGAAAAGCTCTAACAAAAAAACGAAAGCACTTGGAAAAAATCTGATTACTGATTTGTATTCTAGGACTTATAATAAGCCTAAAAACGTAGTTTGGGGCAAATCAATTTTTTCAAAATTTACCTCATTTTTACTCAAGGGGTAAGGGTCCAAATTTTCTCAGTTTTTTAATTACCACGGCCACAAGAAATTTTTACCAGCAATGAATGCCATAATGCTTTTGTTAAACAAGCTGCTTAATCCGAATCTGAAACTTAAAAGGTTTCAACACTTTTGGTTTGATTGCTATGAGCAGTCGAAGGCAACTTCAAACGCGACATTCAATTTTTTTCAAAATGCTCTTATTTCCAAAATATTTATCTTACAAAAAATTTAAATGCAGATTCTTATTCTACAACAAAAAAGCAATTTAGAAAATAGGTTTCATTAAAATCGGAGACAAAAAATATTTTTGCAGAGCTTTTTTGGAAATTTTTAAAATTTGACCAACTTTGAAAAGCTCTAGCAAAAAAACGAAAATACTTGAAAAAAATCTGATTGCTGATTTGTTTTCTAGGATTTATAATAAGCTTAAAAACATAGTTTGGGATAAATGTATTTTTTCAAAATTTACCTCATTTTTAACCAAGGGGTAAGGGTCCAAATTTTCTCTGTTTTCTAATTATCACGGTCATAAGTAATGTGTGACAGCAATAAATGCCATCAGTGCTTATGTAAAACGAGCTGCTTAATCCGAATCTGGCACTTAAAAAGTTCCAACACTTTTGGTTTAATTGCTATGAAGGCAACTTCAAACGCAACACCCGATTTTTTTCAAAATGCTCTAATTTTTAAAATATTTTTCTTAGAAAAAATTTAAATGCAGATTCTTATTCTACAACAAAAAAGCAATTTACAAAATAAGTTTTATTAAAATCGGAAACAAAAAATATTTTTGATGAGTTTTTTTGAAAATTTTGTTTTTTTTTCTTCCAGGCTAGTTGTCTTCCTGTACAAATTTTGGACCCAACTCCTGGTTCAGTCGTTTTGGACATGTGTGCAGCCCCTGGAATGAAAACAACTCAAATAGCCGCCCATATTCAAAATAAAGGCAAAATTTACGCCGTTGAATTAGACAAAAAAAGATATGACGTATTAACGGAAATGGTCGAATCTAGTGGCGCTACCTGTGTTCAAACTTTGAATCAAGATACGTTATTGTTATCAGAAGAGACTTATGCAGACGTGGAGTACATTTTGGTAGACCCTAGTTGTACAGGATCAGGTAAAATACTGGCTGTCCGCGTATAGTTTGCTTTTTTTAAAATGGCAAATAGCTGGGAAAAATCCAAGACATTTGGTAAAAACAGTTTTTTGAAAAAGTGCCCCCCTTCGGAAATAATAGCCTTTAAGCAGGTAGACTGAAAACACGTAATCGTAAATATTTACCAAATGATTTGTCTAACCATCATGAAATTTGTACAATCAATATAGATAATAAAAACTGTCATTTGAAACCCATTTTGAAATTTGTGTCCCTTTTAAAGTGGGTTAATCACTGGTAGTGTTAATAAAAACTGCATGTAATTTCTTTACCTTTGAGAATTTTGTAATTATGTTTATTTTTTTAAATACCCCATTCAAGTGAAATGATTTTTCATACTTAAAATTTCAGAGAAACTGTACCGTTTACGAATAAACTTTTAAAAACTCTCTTAATGTACCTCATTTTGCATTTGACTTGACAAAGAACTTTGATTTAGTGACATAGAAATTTCAAAAGAAAGTCTAGTCTTATGCCAAAATATGGGGTACATTAAGAGTGTTTTTGGCAGTTTATTTGTAAACGGTACATTTTTTCAAAAATTTGAAGTGATAAAAAAGTTTTAACTTGAATTGGGGTATTTAAAAAAATAAACAAAATTACATAATTCTTAAAGGTAAAGAATTTACATGGAGTTTTTATTAACACTACCAGTGTTAAGCCCATTTTAAAAGGGGCTCCAAATTTCAAAATGGGTCTAAAATGACAGTTTTTAATGCTTTATTGATTGTACATATTTCAGGATGGTTGGACAAAACATTTGGTAAATATTTACGATTACGTGTTTTTAGTCTACCTGCTTAAAGGCCATTATCTCCGAAGGGGAGCACTTTTTCAAAAAACTGTTTTTACCGAATGTCTTGAATTTTTCCCAGCTATTTGCCATGTCAAAAATAGCAAACTATACACCCTGTAGAACAAATTAAAAAAAAGGACATGGGAGCAAATAGTGTGGCTAAACCGGTGTTGCCAAAGTGCAATGCTATTTGGTGACATGTCCTTTTTTAAATAAAGGCAAGCAACGTTTTGTTTTGCATTTTAAATACTTTTCTATAATCTTTGGCGTGTTTAGAATCATGTGGTCAACACATAGGGGTAAAATTCACCCCTATTTCTTGTATCGATTTCTCTTTTCTTGTACGACGGACCGCGGTGGTCAGAAACCACTTAATGTATTCATTTTTCGCAGGAATAACCGGTCGATTCGAATTCACTGAGTTGGCAACTGGCACGCTACTTCAAAGAATCAACAAATTAGCAGGTTTCCAAATAAAAGTCTTACGAAAAGCTTTGTTTAAGTTTAAAAATGCGAAGCGTGTCGTCTATTCAACTTGTTCTTCATATCCCGAAGAAAATGAAGACGTGGTAAGGCAAGTACTTGAAACTTGCTACCGATTTAAATTAGTAGACGCTAAAAAAATCTTGAATAACGCCTGGGATTCTGTAGGATCCGAAGAGTTTAAAAATCTGGGTAGTAAGTGTCTATATGCCCGTCCAGAGGTCGACAAGACAAATGGTTTCTTCGTTGCTGTTTTTGAACGCATTGAAAATCCTCTAGACAACGAGTTTTTAAACAAAGAACTAGTACAAGCTAAAAGAATGCTTAGCGCTGTTTCAAAAAATAAAGGTGATTATTTCCAAAATTTGGACACTCTAGGTGACAAAATTTTGGAAAATTTTAAGAAAAGCGATCAGAAGAAAAATATAAATTGGAACCAAAACGAAGCACAGGATAAAAATGGTAAAATTAAACTAGAAAATGTTGATGAAATTAAAAAAGAATCCCAAAATTCAGAAGAAAGCTTAATTATTAAATCAGAAGAAAGTGTCCCAAAGAAGAAAAAACAAAGAAGGGATAAAATTAAGCATGAACAACCTGTAGAACCTCAGACATTAGAAGAATTAAAAAACCCAAATTTAGAAGAAAGTTCTTCTCAAAATAATGTAGAAATAAAAGAAGAAATTTCAAAAGAACCGTCTAAAACGAAACGAAAACATTCAGACGAAACTTCTTCTAAAATTAAAGAAGAAGATTTGCAAGAAGAAGCAGATCAACCGCAAAAGAAAAAGAAAAAATCCAAAAAGTCCAAAGAAATAGAAAAAAATCATGCTATACAAGAAATAAAATTAGAAGAAAATCTCGAAGAAACATCTTATAATCAAAAGAAAAATAAGAAATCTAAAAAAACAAAAGACGTGACAAATAATTTACAAGACATCAAATTAGAAGACAATGTAGAAAAAGCATCTTCTAGTGAGAAGAAAAAGAAGAAGAAACGGTTAGTTGAAGATGTTAAATTAGAAGAAACGTTAGAAATTGTGGAAGAAACCAAAACTAGCAAAAAGAAGAAAAAATCAAAAAAACATTTAGAAGAAACTACAACTGTAGAAGAAGAAAAAGCTGAAAAAAATAAAAAAACGGAAAAGCACAAATTTAATAAAGAGCAATCTTGTGAGACACCCAACTTAGAAGAAAATGTAGAAGAAGAAACTACAACTGTAGAAGAAGAAAATAGTAAAAAATCGAAAAAGCACAAATCTAGCAAAGAGCAATCTTGTGAGACAACCAACTCAGAAGAAAATGTAAAAGAAGATAAGAGTAAAAAATCTAAAAAGCGCAAATCTTCTGTGACTCCCAACTTAGAAGAAAATGTAGCAGAAACATCAGTTTTAGAAGATGATACAATAAGCAGAAAGTCGAAAAAACGCAAATTACAAATAAAAATTGTAGAAGAAATTAAATTAGAAGAATCGACTTCTAAGAAGAGGAAACATTCTTCCAAATGACTTGTACAATTTTTTACGAGGTTGTGTCAATTTTATTTCGTTTTGTGTTAACATGTTAAAAATTAAATATGGGCTAATAAAAATTTATCTTGACCATTAATCTGTTTTTTAATTTCTTTACACTTCCTATTTTTAAATAATATTCCTAATTAAAACTATATTTTGCTTATATTTATTGTAATTTAGGTCAAAATATTATTGCCACATCATTGAATATTAAGAAATAGCGTGTAGACATTTCATTTTCTAGTCGTTATGAAAATAATCTTATTAAGGGGTTTGAAAAATAGTTGTAACACGCAATGGATATGGCATAATACTTATGTTTTTGCAGTTGTTTTAGTTTTAGGTTGATCATTTTCTTGATGACCGATTTTTAGTTTGGTTTTTTAACATGCCAGCTTGGTGATTAGCCAAATTCTTTGTGATTTTTGTAGGTCATCTTAAGTGGACAAATTTTAAAATATTTATTCATGAATTTTGGTTTTTTTTTGCGAAAAAATGTTGACTTTGCATATTCGAACAAAAATTGATTGGGGCAAAGATAGATTATTTTTACCTTACAAAAAATATACAATGGAGCGTATTCGTACAAAAATTGATTGGGGTAACCTAGGAGATCTGTCATACCACCCGTCGTTTCAGATGCTAATTGACATTACTTCTGAATTTTATATTTTTATCAAATATAAAGCTAATATACCAAAAAACAACAAACTGCCGGTTCAAAACATTCTACGTACCAGCTAAAAAGTTTGTATAACATCAACGGAGTGTTATACAACTTTAATTCATCATAATTAGGTAAAATAGGGCATAATGACTCATTTACAATGGTACTTTTAATGCAAAATCCGTGCATCCAAAAAAATCCGTATTATTTTAAATATTCACGGAAATCCATTTGTAAATGAGTCATAATTCTCATTTTTACCTAATTATAAAGAATTAAAGATGTAAAGCACTCTCTAAATGTTATACAAACCTTTTAGATGGTACATAGAATGTTTTAAACCGTTTGTTGTTTTTTGGTATATTAGCTTTATATTTGATAAAAATATAAAATTCAGAAGTAATGTCAGTTAACATCTGAACCGACGTGTGGTATGAGAGATCTCCTAGGTTTCCTCAACCAATTTTTGTACGAATACGCTCCATTGCCAGATTTTTATATGTGTTAGAACTTCTATTCAGAAAGCTAAATTTACAAAATGCACACACATTAGTGTTTAGGGTTGGCTTGGAAGCCCCCCAAGAAGTCCCCTTTAATTTGAACCATTAGATTACAATGGATCTGCATCAAATTTTAAAAATAGGTTCTAAATAAGATTTAAAAATGGTTTCTGCAAAAATTATTCCCCTAAAAAAATTCCTTCGCCCCCTAAATGGCTCCCGAAAAGTAATATTTAATCATGTTGAATGTACCCAAACTTGGTAAACAAATGCAATAATGAGTCCTGAAAAATGAACACTAAGTTTTTTTTCTTAAAAAAGGGGCCCTCTAAGGGCCCCCTTTTCAAATGGGATGATTTTTTTTAGTTATTTTAAAGTTTGAAAAAAAACACCCTGTGTGTGGCATTTTTAAGCATTCTTGCCAAATTAAAATTTATTCGCCTATCTAATAAATCCGTCAATTAGGCTCGCTCAATATAAAACGTTTGAAAAAGAGCATTTACCTGAACCTTGATATTAAAATCTAGGTTATATTTCACCCTCAGAGGGTGTAATACACGCAAAACCAATAAAAGCAATTAAATCAAGTTGGTCATCACCTCCATTTATAATTCGCTTACTCATCCCTTCGAAAAACTCATTTAAATAAACCAAATACTCGGTTTTTTAATTACGCTAAAACGATTTGATTTATAAGCGTATAAAAATCAAGTAGCTAGGTTTGTCAAAACATAAAACAAGCGAAACAGATCGGCAGATAGTAGGCTGGTTTGATTGCATGTGGCGGACCTTGCCCAAGGCAAACTTCGATTAGGAGTGTGAGCTTTCAGCTTTCGTTTTCTTGTTAGTCCAGAGCTTACTGTGTGAAGTGAAAACAGTCATAAGGTCAAGGCACTTTGATTTTAAAATGGTAAGTTTATTTTGTTGTAAGATTTGCCCGGCGCATTCGCCATTTTCTAAGAATTTTGGCGGATGCGCCATTTAATGTTATAAAGTGTTTAAAGCAGCCTATTATTAAAATTACTTAGTTTAACGGATTTTTATTGTAATCTTTGCAGGCAATTGTCAAAAATTTTATAAGGTTTGGTGGGGCATTTTTGTTTAATCGTAAATATACATCCTAGAGCAAAAATCTCTTAAGATTCATTCATTTCATGACTTTTTAAGATTTTTTTTATTGTCCAAAGAAATTTTTAACCTACTACAATAACTTAAGAACTGTTTATTAGATTAACTTAAAACTTCATACAAAATTAAATCTTATATAGGGGACAAGCCCTATTGTTTTTGTGATAAATCTAACAAAAGATAGGGGCTAAAAAGCACCCGCAAAGTTGAAAAAAATTTATATATACAGGGTGTCCAAAAAATGGCGCATAAACACGATGGTACGCTCTTGGGAATTCTTAGGAATTCCTAGAAAATTTAAAAAAAAATCTTTCTGTTATATTCATCGAAAAAAATGCGAACAAAGTTGCATAAATTTGGCAACACAGTTTAGGAAAATACATCATAAAATCCCATCTATCGAGTCTTGATCATACAATTTTGCATTAGATTTTATTGACGTTGTTGTCAGCTTCATTTCATGAAAATTATGTAAAATTGAATCGATTATAAAATGTAATTCGACCATTAAAAATAAACAAATGGTAAAATGGCTTTGTATTAAACCATATTTTTCGTTAATATGTGTTGTTATCTTCAAGATATAAGCGTTTAATGTTTTGCACTTTGGGGCCTTTTATCTACGAGGGTCTATGAGATAGATTTTTCTTAACAATATTCTGGGGCTCCCTAGAGATGCCCCAACAACGTACAATCGCGTTTAGGCGCCATTTTTTGGACACCCTGTATAATAAAAAATTCGAAAATATCAACCTTTGCAAAAAGTATTTTTAAGCCCATTTACTGATCTTACATTTCTTGTTTTTCTATACAAAATAAATAAAATATTTAATCGCACAGGCTGTGATTTATGCCGCTTTAACTCTTTTTCACAGCACGCTAAGTGCTGCTTAAAAATGTTAATTTTTTCCAATTTCAATAAATATTATTGAAGTGATGCAATAAATATTCGGGAAGGCAATTTATATCAAGTCACGATACAAAATTGCGAAAAAAAATTAAATGTCGCTAAAAAGCGTTTTAGCAGCCACCTAATTTCTTGTAAACTATTAAAAAAAATTGATACTTTTACTTTAGCGTGATAAGACTTCAATAGCATGCAGTTAAAATAATCGTCGGGTTTGAGTTTCCTATCAAAGATGTACTACATAAAATACACAAATTTTAGGGTTATTTTAATTCCCTGATTATCAGAATTTATGATTTTCGTGTGGCCAACCTAAAAAAATCACGATACGATAGCACCGCATTTTTATTCCATTT
Organism: Cartodere bifasciata; assembly: GCA_963920755.1. Taxonomy (NCBI): domain Eukaryota; kingdom Metazoa; phylum Arthropoda; class Insecta; order Coleoptera; family Latridiidae; genus Cartodere; species Cartodere bifasciata. The sequence goes on along the minus strand of OY987196.1, from coordinate 3,300,102 downwards.
ACAAAAAACATTGAAAACAAAGAAATAATAAATCAACTACCACTTTTAAAACAAAAAAAACTCATAAGGACATTTTTTTTTTATTTGCGAAAAGTTACATCTACAAAACTTTACACCTTTTCTATAAATTATTCGCATGTTTTGACAAAGAAAACTAGGCCAAATTTTGAGCAAATATCTCATTAGCAAATAAATAAAATAAGTAATTCTTTTGGTATATTTGATTTAAATATAAAGCTGTCTGAAAGTAGGGTACATTTTCACACCAAAAAGAATGAATTTCTAACTAAATGCAAATTATTCAGACAGGTGTAGAATTAGCTTTTTTAGGCAATTAGTATTTGAATAAAGAAGTGCCAAAAAGTTTAGCCTAATTAATGGTTTCTATTCCTTAGTTAATATCTTCATTTACATAAATTTAGACTTGAAAAATAATGCTTATTTCGAAATTAGAGCGTGGAATAATTTCTATTAACTTTTATTGTTATTTTTTGCAAAACCAATGCACTAATTAACGCGAAGCATAGTGGTTTTGTAATGTTGGTTGCCTAAAATCAACAAAAAACAGCACTTTCTGGTCATTTCTCAATGGGTTTATAAAAATTAATTTTAATTAAAAACTGTGCTTACCAGCAACGTAAATAAGCAATGTACAAGTTGACATATTCTAAAGGTCCATCAATAAGCGTTTAAATACAAAATTTTGGCAATTTAAAATGCAAAAAAATAGTGCCTAAATTGCCAAAATTCTTATTAGTAGACCCTTAAAATATAGTGGTTCTCCATTGCTCACGGATCACAGGATCATGATCCGAACTTGACCAATTACAAAGACTCCGTGGCTCACGGAGTCATTATGATTGGTCCAGTTCGGATCATGATTCAATGGATCCCTGTGATCCGTGAGCAATGGAAAACCCCTATGTCAACTTGCGCTTTGTTTATTTATGTTGCCGGTAAGCACAATTTTTAATTAAAATTAACTCTTATAAACCCACTGAACAATGACCAGAAAGTGCTGTTTTTGTTCATTTTAAGCAACCAACATTTCATAACCACAGTTTATATGCTTCGCGACATTCTCCTTAAAAATTTGTTAAGTCGAAAGTACAGGACTTAAATTGTCACGAGCTAAATTTTTTGCAAATGGATTTGCTCATAAGTCATAATTAGAAAAAAACCGAAATATTAAAAAAAACCGGAACCAAAAAGATGTTTACCAGCACTTTTTTTTAAATTTTGACCTGAAATTATGCCAAATTTTTTGAAGGCATGTGGTCAAAAAAATAACTCCCATATCATTTTAAAGGGCCCCTCCAAAAAATCCTACTTCAACCCTGTTCAACCCGTCTAAAACCAATGTTTTCCCACAAAAGTAAACACTGTTTTCACCACAACTTTCCCCCATTGGTTGACAAGGCGTGGTTTTCCACCAATACGCCACAATTCCGGACAATCCTAAACCAACCCTTGCGCTTCGGGTGCCCGGAGTCAATACACTACATGCAACAAGTTTGAGACTTCTAATGCGAATTTGATTTTTATTTTTAAGGGCATTAAATATTCGTCCTTCGAGCATTGATGGCTGAAGAGTGGCCTTCAGATAGCGAGGTGTTTTAAGATTCGAAATGTGATTTTGTAATTTTTAAAAGTAAAGTTTTATAAGTAAAGTTAGGTGAAATAGTAAGAGGTCTTAAAGAAATTAAACTGACCCTATTAAGAAGGGTTGTTGACCTCCCTTACAGTGCGGAAAGTTGATATAATTTTGCGTTTGATTTGATTAACTCTAATTGTGTTTTAACAATAATGGTAAGTTTTTTGATTTTAAAACGTGATAAATTTGGGTAGATAATTTTTTATTTTTTTATTATTCAAGTCTTTTGTAATTTTAATTATTGAAAGTGCACTTGTCCATTTTTATGGTTTTAAAGTAAGATTTATGTGGCAATTAAATTAAAAAAATAAAAGAAATGTACCCTATGTATATTTAGGTGTGTTGTTTTAGCAATAAAACAATGAGTTTTTTTTATGTTTTTTTAATGCGACATGCAGAAACATGTAGGTACTTGTAAAACTGTTAATTTTTGGTTTATGCAAACTGTTTAAAGTTTAATTCTATTTTCAAAAGTAAAGACATGGAAGATAAAAAAAACGTATTTAAAAAATTACCAATCTTAAATATACAGAGTGTCCCAGAATTGGCGCACCACCTGTATGGTACTCTGTTAGGGCATGCCTGGGGATTCCAGGAAAATTGTTAAAAAAAATCCATCTGTTATATTCATTGAGGAAAATGCGAACAAAGTTGCATAAATTTGGCAACACAGTCTAGAAAAATACTACACAGTCTAGGTAAATAAATCTAAAAATCCCATCTGTGAATCTTAATTATACACTTTTGCCTAAAATTTTATTGACATTGTTGTCAGCTTATTTCAAGAAAATTTTGTAAAATTAAATTGATTACAAAAATGTTATTTGACCATTTAAAAGAAGAAAAATTGGTGAAATGGTTTAAGATAGACTGCAGCTTTGTATTAAACCATATTTTTCGTTAATACGTGCTGTTGTTTTTAAGGTATATGCGTTTAAAGTTTTGCACTTTGGGGTCTCATATCTTCGAGGGTGTATGAGATGGATTTTTTTTGACAATTTTCTGGGGATCCCCAGGCATGCCCCAACAACGTACAATACAGGTGGTGCGCCAATTCTGGGACACCCTGTATAAAACCACGAATGTGGTTTTTTTTAAGCTAAAATTAGGAATTTTTTTGCTACTGCTAGAGATTTAAATTCACAGATTTAAAGATCTCTGCTCCTATAAGATCGTATAAGTCATCTTCGTTGAGCTCTCGTCAATTCTACTAAATAGCACATCTACATTAAGGGTCCATCGTATATTAAAACTAAATGTAGTTTTAAAAACTAGAAAAATAGGGTTACAAACGTATTAGGTTTCATTTAAATCAATTATTTTGTTGTGTCAAAAATATGACTTCAAAAATCATTATAATATTTTTGCTTTTTAAGTCCGATTTTCGGCACAAAGAAGTAACCGGTTTAAATGAAACCATAATTCGTTTGTAGCCCTATTTTTCTAGTTTTCAAATCTACATTTAGTTTTAATATACAATGGGGCCTCATGTAGATGTGCTATTTAGTAGAATTTACGGAAGCTCAACGGAGGTTACTCATTACAAGCTTCTTGGAGCCACATATCTTTATAACTGTGAATTTGAATCTGCAGCCTTAAAAATATAATTTAAAATGCCCAAAATACGTTCTAAAGAATATGCTACAAATTTCTTGTTTTCAAAACAAACTTTTTTATAATTAAACAAATTTTCCTTTAAAAAAAAGCACCCCTTTTTCATTTTATTCTGATTTATCGAATGATTTATTACACCCCTATTATAAAAAGCAATTAAGTAATTTTCGTTCATAAAGAGTGTAAAGGCCGGTATTAATATTGTCCGTCCGGCGCGCCATACTGATAAAACTTCCTAACGTGCAACTTTTTCTATTTTCGTTTAAAAAGTCAAAGGCATCATGCAAGAGTAAAGTGGCGACTAAAAGGCATATTTGCATTAATTATTCTCCACTGCTGGTTTGCGGGTTATTATAAAGGTCTAAATATAGGTCACTGTATTCTAAATATGAAGTATGAACCATATTAACCTTAGCTTACTACATTGACCATTTTTTAATAATTCAGAAACAATGATGAGAGAATTTCCCTTACTTGCTGCGTGTTTATCAGATAGCCAAATATTGTGCCTGCGTATTTAAATGATGCTCTATCTATATAATTTTTTAATCACTGTGCAGAACACTCAAACAGAACAAGAGCCCGGGAGATCATTTAAAAAGTTACACTTCACAGATGGGTCTTTTTTTATGACTATTTTTTTATTGTTATATAATGGGGAACATGAATGATTTTTTTTTATTTTTTATATCGATTCTCCATGAAAAACCAATATTGTTTGTGTTTAAATGTGATCCCAGAAATTAACATTTGTGCAAAAAAAAAATATTTAAAATCGTTTAAAATTGGTAGTTCAAAAACACTTCGTACGTGATAGAGTGCCTCGATGTCATTTTGACAGATATTGTCGCCTTATAAGGCGACAATAATTGTCAAAATCATCGAGGCACTCTAGTACGTGATGACGTCAGCTCGTACCCTTCAGAAAAAAAAATTTGTTGGTAACGTTTGTAGCTGTCATCAGTTGTCATTTTTGACTTAAATTTAAAAAATAATAAAAAAGACCATTTTACTTGCAAGTTTTGTCCAAAATGTGCTTACTCCAAAAAGAATTGCAAAAAGTTTATTTTGCCTCCTCAAAAATAAATTTAAATTGATGCGTCAAGCTGCTTACAATTATTTGTATCATTATTGCAATAATAAACGTCAGAAAGTAATGTGCCGAAGTGGTGAAGAATTCAAATTATATCTTTCCAAAACTCATCAATGATGAAAATAAGGTACTTAATAACATAAACAGATTACAATTATCCTTCTGCATGGGTTCAACTAGTCGTCATAATTTTTAATTTCGTTTTTAAGTGCAAAAAAACGCCAAGTAAAAATTCACACAATAAATCACACCGCTACTACTCGCGATTGGTAAACACTGCACTTGTCCAACTGGGCAATTTTATCACATGCCTAAAATACGGTAACAAGAAATAAAAATATTAAAAAATGCAAAATTAAATCTAACTTTTTTTAAAACGTCAAATTATGTTTGACACCAGATTTCAAAACAACGAAAGTGCCAACATAATCAAGTTTGTGACGTCAGCTCGTACCCTAAAAAGTAGTGGAGGGTGTTTTTATGTACCCCAAAGTTTAAAAATTAATCTAAAAATAGTGGCTGGCTTAAATAAATTAAAATATGCAATAACGTATTCCAACCATGTACCTCTTTAGCTAAAATGCAATATTAGGCCAAAATCTTTTACGTTCATGTTCCCTATTGTTACACATTCTACAGGGTGTCCAAAAAATGGCGCATAAACGCGATGGTACGTTGTGGGGGCATGTCTAGGGAGCCCCAGAAAATTGTTAAAAAAAATCTATCTCATATATCCTCGTAGATATGTTGCCCCAAAGTGCGAAACTTTAAATGCTTATATCTTAAATATAACAGCACATATTGACGAAACAAATGGTTTAATACAAAGCTACAGTATATCTTAAACCATTTAAGCATTTGCTTATTTATTAAATGGTCGAATTACATTTTTACAATCAATTTAATTTTACAAAATTTTCATGAAATGAAGCTGACAACAACGTCAATAAAATCTAGTGCAAAAGTGTATGATCAAGACTCATAAATGGGATTTTTAGACTTATAGATGGGATTTTTAGATGTATTTTCCTAGACTCTGTTGCCGAACTTATGCAACTTTGTTCGCATTTTTCTCGGTGAATATAACAGATGGATTTTTTTTGACAATTTTCTAGGGATCCCTGAGAATGCCCCAAGAGCGTACCATCGCGTTTATGCGCCAATTTTTGGACACCCTGTATAATTGTTACACATTATGATACTCTTTGCAGTTTAAATAATTAAAAAGCTGCATTTTTTATTTTATTAAAAAAAAACATAAAACTTTTTTTTTTTTTGTAAACGGGTGGAGATACAAAAAAATACTTAGATGCTTTTTTATAGGGTAAAATACAATCGTTAATTTAATTAGGAATATTTTTTTTCGTTAAATTTTTTCAACTTTGGGGGTGATTTCAACCCTCTATTTATTATTTGATTTTTTTTAAAAACAATAATGTTTCTTCCCCTAAACAGGATTAATTTTTGTACCAAATCTCAAGTCAATTAAATAAACCGTTCTTCAGTTATCGTGATGACAAGTTGACAACAGTTGACAAAAAATGAAAGTCTTAAAAAGTCATAAAAACGAACGAATTTGCAAAAATGTGTGCTCTAGGATGAGTATTAACGATTTTAGAGAAGGTCCGACCAAATGCAATATACTTTTCGACTTTGTCTGCAAAGAGTATAATAACAAGTATTGGACTAAGCGGGTCAGACGATTTTCATAAAACATTTAATTTTAGTGTGCTCCTTTTTAAACAACCAAATTTCAACCCCTTATTTTCATCCCATAGTCGGTGGTGCCCTCTCGCGCCGGTAGCCGCATGCAGCAGTATGAAGACGATGCCGCCGAGCACCTGCAGCGTGTCACTGTCCACTCACCAGAGGGCGGTGAGGACGAGGAAGGTCTTAACGGGGGTGGCGACCACCCTCCAGGTGATCCCGCCTCCGATGGCATGCCGCCGCCTGCAATTAGTACAGCTTCCGCAGCGAGTGACGGTGTGCAGCAAACAGGCGACACGGACGAAGACGACGACGAAGAGCCGCCCCCTCAGGGGTTCTGGAGGCAGGGGGTTCATTCAAGGGCGCATTCCCCTATACTAGGTGAGTTTTTTTAGGTGTACGTAAAATGAGGACATGTTGAAATTTTTGGACTTTTGTTTTCGCAAATTAGTCGCAAAAAAAATAATTTTGAGTTTACTTACCATAGTTTAAAAACCTACCCCTATATATTATGTAAAATGGGAAACAAAAAATAGTGTTCCATTTAATAATTTTAGTTTTAATAGACCAAGATAGATAACTTTTGACCTTGCAGTTGCAAATCAGTCCCAAAAATATGAATTTTAATTTGATTGGCATCGTTTAAAAAACTACCCCTAAGTTAAAAAAAAATGGGCAACAGAAAATAGGGTGTTCTAAATATTCAAAAATGTTAGTTTTAATACGCCAAGATAGATAACTTTTGACCTTGCAAAATAATTGATATTTATTTGTTTGTTTGCCATTATTTAAAAAAACTACCCTCAAGTTTTGAACAAAATGGGCTACAGAAAATAGGGTGTACTAAATATGTATTTAAAAATTTTAGTTTTAATGGGCCAACATAGATAACTTTTAACGTTCAAAAATAATATTTTTAAAAAATAAAATAAACAAAACAAAATTAAAAAAAATTTGTTTATTTTAAAACGTTTTTATTTACAAATCTATGATTCATTGGATTATTTCATTTCTAAGTCAAATTAGAGGTTTATGCCAAAATTTGAAGCATTTTACTGCGAATTATACCCGATGGCAAGCACTATCAACGAATAAAATACCTGGATGGAGAAGTCAAAGTTATAATTTATTGTTAATTTTGTCAAAAATTGTTCTTTCGGTTCGTCGTATTCGGTGTTTAAATGAAATTAATGTTATTTTGTTGGGTAAATTGTATTTATAAATAAAATAATCGTGTCGAAATTGCTCTCGTCCTCTTGATTAATTTTCAATTTTAAAAGAACTCGTGCTTGTTGAATACACAATATCCCTTAAAAGTACGGGTGTTTTCTTTTAATTATTCACCTCGTGCTTCGCACTCGGTAAATAATTAGACAACATCCTTACTTTTGCGGGACTACTATGCAAAAAGCACTTGTTCATTTAATTATCGAAAACTCTTAGAGCACTGTTGCTACTGACTATTTTTTTGATTTTATGAAATTCTTTAAATTGTTTAATTCTTAGCAAGCCCTTGGTTTTCCTTCAGTATGTATTGACATATGTTTATTTAAAGTACATTTCAACGCAGCTGTAAACGGACAGTACTGGCAAGCATGGGGCTTATCCCCTGTATCAGTAAATGTTTTTTAAGATCACTAGAGTACTTATATTTTATTGGGCAGTACTGGCAAGCATATGGCCTTTCCTCAGTATGTGTTAACTCGTGTTGCTTAAGATTACTCAAGTATCTGCACTCCATAAGACAGTACTGGCAAACATGTTTCTTCTTTTCTTTATGGGTTAACAAATGCTTTTTAAGACTGCTCGCATAACTAAATTTTTTAGAACAAGCCTGACAACAATGTGGCTTTTCTCCTCTATGTTGATACATGTGTATCGTAAGACGATGGGCCTGTCTAAATTTCATAGGACAGTACTGGCAAGCATGTGGCTTTTCTCCCGTATGTTGAAACATATGAATCTTAAGACTAGATAAATGTCTGAATTTCATAGGACAGTACTGGCAAGCATAGGGCTTCTCTTCAGTATGTATTAACGAATGTCGGCTAGCATTTCTTGTATGGACTGGAGGCCTTGTTTTCTAGAAGATCCAGTTTTGTGACGTCACAGAAATTAATTTGGCTCGCTAACGGTATCGCTTTAGTCAGCAATAAAAGTGAATTGCTACTGATTTTTTTTTTTTAATTTTATAAAATTCTTTATACCCTTTAATTCTTAGCAAGCTCTTGGTTTCCCTTCAGTATGTATTGACATATGCTTGTTTAAAGTACATTTCAACGCAGCTGTAAAAGGACAGTACTGGCAAGCATGTGGCTTCTCCCCAGTATGTATCAGCAAATGTTTCTTAAGTTCACTTGAGTACTTATATTTTATCGGGCAGTACTGGCAAGCATATGGCCTTTCCTCTGTATGTGTTAACTCATGTTGCTTAAGATTACTCAAGTATCTGCACTCCAAACGACAGTACTGGCAAACATGTTTCTTCTTTTCTTTATGGGTTAACAAATGCTTTTTAAGACTGCTCGCATAGACAAACTTTCTAGGACAAACCTGACAAGAATGTGGCTTTTCTCCTCTATGTTGATACATGTGTATCGTAAGACGATGGGCCTGTCTAAATTTCATAGGACAGTACTGGCAAGCATGTGGCTTTTCTCCCGTATGTTGAAACATATGAATCTTAAGACTAGATGAATGTCTGAATTTTATAGGACAGTACTGGCAAGCATAGAGCTTCTCTCCAGTATGTATTAACAAATGTCGGTTAGCAATTCTTGTATTGACTGGAGGCAGATCCAGTTTTGTGACGTCACAGAAATTAATTTGGCTCGCTAACGGTATCGCTTTAGTCAGCAATAAAAGTAAATTGCTACTAATTTTTTTTTTTGATTTTATGAAATTCTTTAAATTGTTTAATTCTTAGCAAGCCCTTGGTTTTCCTTCAGTATGTATTGACATATGTTTATTTAAAGTACATTTCAACGCAGCTGTAAAAGGACAGTACTGGCAAGCATGTGGCTTCTCCCCAGTATGTATCAGCAAATGTTTCTTAAGATCACTTGAGTACTTATATTTTATCGGGCAGTACTGGCAAGCATATGGCCTTTCCTCTGTATGTGTTAACTCATGTTGCTTAAGATTACTCAAGTATCTGCACTCCAAACGACAGTACTGGCAAACATGTTTCTTCTTTTCTTTATGGATTAACAAATGCTTTTTAAGACTGCTCGCATAGACAAATTTTCTAGGACAAACCTGACAAGAATGTGACTTTTCTCCTCTATGTTGATACATGTGTATCGTAAGACGATGGGCCTGTCTAAATTTCATAGGACAGTACTGGCAAGCGTGTGGCTTTTCTCCCGTATGTTGAAACATATGAATCTTAAGATTAGATGAATGTCTGAATTTCATAGGACAGTACTGGCAAGCATAGGGCTTCTCTTCAGTATGTATTAACGAATGTCGGCTAGCATTTGTTGGATCTTTAAATGTCTTAGGACAGTACTGGCAAGCATAGGGCTTCTCTCCAGTATGTATTAACAAATGTCGGTTAGCATTTCTTGTATGGACTGGAGGCCTTGTTTTCTAGAAGATCCAGTTTTGTGACGTCACAGAAATTAATTTGGCTCGCTAACGGTATCGCTTTAATCAGCAATAAAAGTGAATTGCTACTAATTTTTTTTTTTAATTTTATAAAATTCATTATATCCTTTAATTCTTAACAAGCTCTTGGTTTCCCTTCAGTATGTATTGACATATGCTTGTTTAAAGTACATTTCAACGCAGCTCTAAAAGGACAGTACTGGCAAGCATGTGGCTTCTCCCCTGTATGTATCAGCAAATGTTTTTTAAGATCACTAGAGTACTTATATTTTATTGGGCAGTACTGGCAAGCATATGGCCTTTCCTCTGTATGTGTTAACTCATGTTGCTTAAGATTACTCAAGTATCTGCACTCCATGAGACAGTACTGGCAAACATGTTTCTTCTTTTCTTTATGGGTTAACAAATGCTTTTTAAGACTGCTCGCATAGACAAATTTTCTAGGACAAACCTGACAAGAATGTGGCTTTTCTCCTCTATGTTGATACATGTGTATCGTAAGACGATGGGCCTGTCTGAATTTCATAGGACAGTACTGGCAAGCGTGTGGCTTTTCTCCCGTATGTTGAAACATATGAATCTTAAGATTAGATGAATGTCTGAATTTCATAGGACAGTACTGGCAAGCATAGGGCTTCTCTTCAGTATGTATTAACGAATGTCGGCTAGCATTTGTTGGATCTTTAAATGTCTTAGGACAGTACTGGCAAGCATTGAGCTTCTCTCCAGTATGTATTAACAAATGTCGGTTAGCATTTCTTGTATGGACTGGAGGCCTTGTTTTCTAGAAGATCCAGTTTTGTGACGTCACAGAAATTAATTTGGCTCGCTAACGGTATCGCTTTAGTCAGCAATAAAAGTGAATTGCTACTGATTTTTTTTTTTTAATTTTATAAAATTCTTTATATTGTTTAATTCTTAGCAAGCCCTTGGTTTTCCTTCAGTATGTATTGACATATGTTTATTTAAAGTACATTTCAACGCAGCTGTAAACGGACAGTACTGGCAAGCATGTGGCTTCTCCCCAGTATGTATCAGCAAATGTTTCTTAAGATCACTAGAGTACTTATATTTTATCGGGCAGTACTGGCAAGCATATGGCCTTTCCTCTGTATGTGTTAACTCATGTTGCTTAAGATTACTCAAGTATCTGCATTCCAAACGACAGTACTGGCAAACATGTTTCTTCTTTTCTTTATGGGTTAACAAATGCTTTTTAAGACTGCTCGCATAGACAAATTTTCTAGGACAAACCTGACAAGAATGTGGCTTTTCTCCTCTATGTTGATACATGTGTATCGTAAGACGATGGGCCTGTCTAAATTTCATAGGACAGTACTGGCAAGCGTGTGGCTTTTCTCCCGTATGTTGAAACATATGAATCTTAAGATTAGATGAATGTCTGAATTTCATAGGACAGTACTGGCAAGCATAGGGCTTCTCTCCAGTATGTATTAACGAATGTCGGCTAGCATTTGTTGGATCTTTAAATGTCTTAGGACAGTACTGGCAAGCATAGGGCTTCTCTCCAGTATGGTATAACGAATGTCGGCTAGCATTTCTTGAATCTGTAAATGTCTTAGGACAGTACTGGCAAGCATAGGGCTTCTCTTTAGTATGTGTTAACAAATGTCGGTAAGCATTTCTTGTATTTCTAAATGTCATAGGACAGTACTGGCAAGCGTGTGGCTTTTCCCCAGTATGTGTTAACACATGTTGCTTTAGATTTGACGAAAACCTAAATCTCATAGGACAGTACTGGCAAGCGTGTGGCTTTTCCCCAGTTCGTTTCACAGAACGTTTATTACGTTTTTTAATATGTTCGTTATTGAATGGAATGTTGTTTTTTTCGATGTCTGTCTTTATAGCCCCCAGGTTGCATTCCTCGATTTCTATTTTTGTGCTATCGCTAATGATAAGCGCTTCTTCGGTAGATATAGGTTCGGGAACTTCTTAAAATAAAAAAAATGTAGTTATTACCTCATTTGTAAGTTGTTCAAATATAATTACCTATAATTTCCTGTTTTATGCATGCGTGGTCGTTTAAACTGTCCGAAAGATCGGTTATTTCTTCTTCTGCCTTTATACTTAGGTGTTTGTTGGAATATTTAGCTTCTTCTTCTTCAGTAATTTCTGCGCTTGAAGCATATTCTTCATCTTCCACTTTGATTTTTACTGATGTTACATTTTTTTCAAACTCAGATTTTAATAGGTCCATGACTTCAAACATTTTTTAAAAGGCGAAGGTATAAACGAAAAGAAGCAAACACTTTTTAGGCATGCTTTTAATACTTTTCCAAATTTCCTCACGATCTTTTGATAGCATTAAAATAACATAACCTAACTTTTATTAATATGTGTCAACAAGTGGTCATAATTCTTCTCCTTCTTCGATTTGCAATGACCTTAATTATTTAAAAGAACTGACCGGTTTATTATTTTAAAAAAATGGAATAAAAACAGGAAAATTGTTAGAAATCTTTTTTATTTATACATTTTAGTTAAGAAGAAAACATTTTTATTTAATTTCCTAAAGGTATTTCTTAGCAAGCTTTCGGTTTTCCTTCAGTGTGTATTGACATATGTTTTTTAAGAGTGGACTTGTACGCAGCTGTAAAAGGACAGTACTGGCAAGAAAGTGGCTTTTCCCCAGTATGTATCAGCAAATGGTGTTTAAGCTCAACCGAATATCTAAACTCCAAGCCGCAGTATTGGCATACATGCAGTTTTTCATTTTTATGCAATGACTTATGTCGGTTAAGAGAATGTTCATGCCTAAACTTTGTCGGACAGTACTGGCAAGAGTATGGCTTTTCCCCAGTATGTATCAATAAGTGCCTTTTAAGAGAAATACTTGCCCTAAATTTCATAGGACAGTACTGGCAGGCATGTGGCTTTTCGCCAGTATGTTTTAGCAAATGTTGCTTAAGAGTATTGGAACTCTTAAATTTGATTGGACAGTACTGGCACGCGACTGGTTTTTCTTCGGTATGTTTTAACATATGTCGCTTAAGCAAGCACGGTTGCCTAGTTTCAAAGGAACAGTACTGGCAAGCGATTATTTCTGCAGTGTGTTTTAGGGAGTGCCTTTTAAAATTGCCTGGAATTCGGGTTTTGTATGGACACTCTGGACAAACATTAAGCTTTTTTTTAATGTGTGTTTCTTTATGTACGGCAAAATCACTTTTGGACCCCAACTTTTTGTTACAAATTGGACAAATATGTTTCTTTTTTCGCTTACGATCTTGAATGTGTCTTGACAATTTAAATTTGGAGACAAAACTCTTGTTGCAGCAATCGCAAACAAATTCATCCCGTTTTTTAGTGGGATTTTCATCTATATCTACTATAGGATCTGATTTAATGTTGATGTGGTTGCTTGAGTCATCCAAAAAGTCGCTTATTTTTTCCTCGGTTTTTATATTTATCGTTGAATGTAAATCTAACTGTTTGTTTTCAATAAGTTCTCCATCTCCTGCATCTTTTAAATAATATTCTTCATTCTCCACTTTGATTCTATCAGATAGTTTTTCTTCTGCGGTTTCAAGTAGACCCGTTAACTTTTTTTCAGATTCAATGCATTGCAACTTAAGTTCATAAGCAGCTTTAAGTGATGTTTTGCACATGCTGCATATTGATTGGGGATACGCTGTCGAATCGTTCATCTAAAAAATTTTAAATGAATCTGGGTTTGATTTTGGAAATGTTAAAACTTACCGTTGCATTCATTAGTTGTTTTAAAGTATCAAGTATTGAGATAGGGATGTCGGGGGCCAATTTATCATGCAAAGGAATTATTGAATCACTTTTAGTTAAGCATGTTCTGCAGAGATCCTTGCATTCAAACATTTTTTAAGGAACTATTTGCAGCACGATTTTGTTATTTCTTTTGGAAAAGTGTTAAGGTTTAATTTTTTGATTTTGTAAAAGTTTTGCTACAGTTTAAAGTAATCAATTAACTTTTTATTTATGATTTTTCTAAATTTTGCTTCTGATTTCAGTGATAATGAATAACACAACCTCACTTTTGAATTTAAATGTCAAACAGGAAAGGTCAAAATTCATTTTGCTCTTCTTCTTGTCTTGCATTGGCCTTGGTCGCTATAAGTTCTGGCCATTCGTTAAAATAATAGTTATTTATATATCAAGGGCGTAAAGTAATTGTTTTTCGCCCACTGAGTTATAGTTGTAACACGAGGCGAAGCCGAGTGTTACAATAACTTAAGGGCGTAAAACAATTACGCCCGTGATATATACACTATTTTTTTCACGACCGCAACATTTTTTAATATTCTTGTTATAGTCTTACAATATAAGTTAGAAAAAAATAAATATTTAAAACCTTACTTTACGTACACAAAGGCGTGCCAAAAAGTGCACTATTGCGCTCGGTCGTGTAAAAAATTATAAAAATTTAAATTTTTTAATTGATCTATCATCTTGACATTTTGTTTTGCGGGCGCAAAAATATCTTTTGCGCCCGGCGGGCTTAAAAGACGCCCATGGTCGAAAAAACCTAACTTTACGTACCCAAAGGCGGGCCAAAAAGTGCACTAAGGCGCCCGGTCGTGAAAAAAAATCTTTTTGGAATGTTTTTATTTCTTTTTATTTACCAAAAAATACAATTTTAAAATCATTTTTTCAATTATTCTAAATTTTACAAGACAGTACTGGAAACAATGTGTTTTTTCCCCAGTGCATACAAGTGTAAACGAAGATGACTTGCTCGCCTAAATTTCATTGGACAGTACTGGCAAGCATGCTTTTTCCTACTATATTTTAAATTATTTTGGCTAAGAAAAGTCTTGGAATCGTCGATTTCTGTTTTTATTTTTCCTACGTTGCATTCCTCAATTTCTATTTTAATGTCTTTGCTAATGATAAGAGCTTCTTTGGTAAATATAGGTTCGGAAACTTCTTAAAAAAAAGAATTTTGTTAATTTATTATTCTAGTGCCATGATAAAAACAGTAGACCCGGTCAAGACCTACGTCACAGTTCAGAGAAGTGTATTAAACAGGGTTGTACACGAATACTTTTTTTTGTATTCGAATACGAATACTTAGCTACATGTTAAGCACGAATATAAATACAAATACATTTGAAAAAACAAATATTGCAAATAGAATTCCCACGATTTTTAAAAATTTAAAATTATTGCAAAACGAACTTACTCGATTGTGTTCGACTATAAAAATGTATTCATAAAAAGTATTCGTGAATTTACGAATACGAATACTATCACTTAAATTTTTACGAATAAAAATACAAATACAAAATCGTAAGAAAAAAATGTATTCGAATACGAATAACGAATACTGTTAAAGTATTCGAATACAGTGTTCGAATACGAATACTTGTATTCGTGTACAACCCTGGTATTAAAATACTATCTGTGAATTTTTTATTACGCAACCAACATTACGCACCAAAGAAAATTTCTTAATATATTATTTACGATATTTTAAGTTAAATTTAGCCGAGAGAGATACAAAAAAATCACTTATTAGTCTGTTAATAATGATGACCCACCAAGATGTCAACTTTAAACGCGAATTGCTTAAGAAAACAAGCATATCAAGGGGTATGGTTTGTTCTAGTTAATAGAAAAAAATGTTAACTTTACAATGGTACTTACCAGACCTCTTGATATGGTTGCTTTCTCAAGCAATTTGCGTTTAAAATTCACATTTTGGAGAGTCTGCAACATTAACAAATAAAATGTAATTTTTGAAGTTTCACAATAAACTAAACTTAAAATTATGAATCTAAGACATTATAGCACATTTTTATAGCAAGGGTTTTTTAAGAAAGCATTTTATTTTATAAAATATTGTTTTAAAAAAGTTGTTAAATCGGACAGAATCAATATTCTACTTTACAGACAGTTTGTTAATGTGGATCCGTGATTTGTGACGTAGCACTTGACCGGGTCTATTATTGTGAGTTTTTTTTAAGAATGCCACTTACCAGTAATTTCTTGTTTAACATCTAAGTTTTCTTTGGGGGATAACTCGATGCTAAAGTGATTGTTTAAATCCAAAGTGTCGCTTATATTTTCTTCCTTTATACACTTTATTAAATGTGAGTCCAAATTTGTACTTTCTGTCTCAATAAATACTGCTTCTGTATCTCTTAAACTAGGTTCTGCATTTCCTTTTTTAATTCCTAAGCAAGTCCTTGAAGGTAATACATTATCGTCCTCATTTATATCGCAATTAAATGTCCTTTTTCCATGAGGATGTTTAGCCTTAATATGTGTCTTAAGAAGACCCGCAGCTTTAGCCACAAATGGACAGTACTGGCATACGCATTTTTCATCAATGTGTAATAACAAATGCTGTCTAAGAGAAAACTTATGCTTAAATCTAAATGGACAGTACTGGCAACCATAAGGCAGTTCTTCTGAATGTTCTAACATATGTAACTTAAAAACTCCTGGTCGTTTTGTTGTAAATTGGCAGTACTGGCAGTCTTTTCTTTGGTTGGACGGCTCGCGGGAATGTTTTCGCAAATGTCGTTTGAAAATTATTACTTTCGTACTGTGATATGCACAGTACTGGCACGTCAGAAGAATATCAAGATAATGATTCTCTTGATGTTTGGTTAGATAACGCTTTTCTGAGTACTTCTTGTCACAAATGGAGCATGAATAATTGTATTCGATTTTGTTCCGTTTACCCTTTTTTTTATGCTTCATATTGTGATCTACCAAATCGATTTTTGTGGCAAAACTTAAATTGCACTTGCCGCACACAAATCTTTTTGTTCTTTCGATGAGTAAATCGTTTTCAAGGGAATTTTCAGTTACTTCAGTACGTTCTTTACTTGTAAATGTGTTGTCTTTTAATGTTTCCGTATTTATCTGTTTGGAATTGTTAGGCCTGATTTCTATTTTTATCAGATTCATTATGGTTAAGTTTTCCTCGCCATAAGTACGTTCAGGCGCTGAAAATAAAGATAATTTGTCGTCTTTTCAAATGCCATCTCAACTAAGCACTCTAAGAAAGCCGCTTACCAATAATTTTCTGCTTAACATCTTCGCAAGCTAATTCTAAGCTTTTATCAACATCTAAAGGGGTATTTTCTGGTGCATTTTCTTCATTTTCCTCTTTGACTTTAACAAAAAAGAATTCTTCCGCAGATTCTATTTTTATTTCGTTGCATTCCTCTACTTTTATTTCTGCAATATCCATACATTCAAAAGCGTTTTCGCTAGACATTTTTAGGACCCTTTTAGCTTTGGAAATTAAATTAATTTGGTTTCTTTAAAGCTTGCCCCAGTCAGTTTTCACAATGTTACTGTTTACGTTACATAAACTGAATAACAAATGTTTGTTTTTAAAAGTGAAATTATTTTCTACTCAAAAAAGTATTTAACATAACCTCACATTGGTTAAAAGAATGTCACTGATATGAAGTTAGCGTCAATTTCTGACGTGAGGAAAAAATTATTGGGAATTGACGTGTTTTTAGGGCACTAGACAACTTTTTAGTTCGGAAGTTTTTCGGAAAGAAAAATAAAAATCGCTTTTTTGAAAAATAAAACTTCTAATTTTGTTTTTAATTTTATTTCATAAATTGATTAACAAATTTTTAGGAAAAATATAAATTTTAAAGAACAGAACAGTTTGCAAAAATAGTTTTGCTATTTTTTTTATAAGAACTCTTATCTTTTTTTTTTTAATTACTTTAGTTTATGTAATAACAAATGTTAATAAAGAGAACAATAATCTAAATTTTAAGAAACAATTTACAGTACCAAAACTATTTTTAATAATAATAATAATACTTTATGTATCAACAAATATTGGTAAATATCAAAAACAACAATAATCTAAATACATATTAAGTAACGGAACACTAACAAAATTTTCATATTGTTTGAACAATACAACAAAATAAAAACCACATGCTTGCCAGAACAATTAAACGGACAGTATTGGCAAGCATGTAGCTTTTGTCCTGTTTGTATTAACAAATGTTGAGTCGTTAAGTTAACAATTGAATTAAGGCTTCTTCGGTAGACATGGGCTCAACAACTTCTAAAATAAAAAAAAAATTACCGACTGCGCCAGATTAATTTAGGATCATTATTCAATCGAGCATATCAAATTTAAATTAGTAAAAGACTTTTTTAGGTACCATTGGTTTAAAAATGTTCACGACTATTTTATTTACAATATTTTAAAGTTAATTTATTGTGGGTATCCAAAAATTACTTATTATCTGTTAATAATGCTGACTCACTAAGATGTCAGCTTTAAACTTGTGTAATACCATAATAATGGTTAATAAAAATTGATTTGATTTTGATTTGATTTGAAACTAGAATTGCTTAAGAAAGCATCCATATCAAAGGCTATGTTTTGATCTTGTTAATAGAAATACATGTTAATTTTACAGTTGTACTTATCAGACCTTTTGATATAAAGGATTTTTTGAGCGTTTAAGCTGACATCTTGGTGGCTCAGCAACATTAACAATTAATGAATAATTTTTGAACATTTACAATGAATTAAAACATCGCATACAAGACATTATTTATACCAAGTGTTCCCTGAGAAGGCCTTTAATTATCAAAGAAATATTGCTCAGAAAAAGTGTTTTGACAGAATAATAATTTTGTTTTCACAAAGAGTAAAAAGGTCCCATTACTGTGAGGCTGCCAAGAATGTTACTTACCTATGTTTTCTTGTTTAACATCTAATTCTTCTTTATAATCTGGTTCGATGCTGATATCATGATCTAAAATATCCGAAACATTGCCTAATGCCTCTTCTTTTACACTAATCATCGAACAAGAGTCTAAACCTTTACTTTCGACCTTAGTAACTTCAAAAAGCGTATCCCCAGATCCATTTTTATTCTCTACTTTTATCCTGGTACGATTTTGAAAAGACCACGCTGCAGCATCTTGATTTGATAGTCTTAAAGCTAGTGGTACTTCATCTCGATGTATGGACAACAAATGTTGCTTTAGAGAGTTGGGACCGATGCATTTTAAAAGACAAAATTCGCAAGAAAGTACTACCTCAGTATGTAGTTTAAGATGCTTCTTTAGAAGACTGGCTTTTGTGCATTTAAAAGAGCAGTACGGACATGAATATGGTTTTATTTCAACTTGTTTTGAAAGATGTTCGTTACGAATATATGGGAATTGGCCCCACTCACAAAAGTACGGCTTAATTTCTAACTGTTTTGTTGTAATGTGGTTTTTAAGAGTACTATCATTCATGGATGTAAATGAGCAGTACTGGCAAGCGTAAGGCTTTTCGCCAATATGTATTAGTAGATGTCTTTTGAAAGAATTCGCAACCTCAAACTTTAAGTCACAGTACGGACAATGGTACTCTTTGCATAGACTCTCTTGTGTATGATTTAAAACCATGTGTTTTTGTAAAGAACCCTCTTTTTCAGCAGAAAATGGGCAGTACTGACAATCAAACGGCTTCCCTTCAGTGTGTAGTACCAAATGCTCCTTTAAAGAACCCTCCAGCTTAAATCTAGCCGGGCAGTACTCACAAGAATGCGGCATTTCCGTCAAATGATTCAGCATATGCCGTTTAAAAACCCCAGGTCGTTTTGTAGTAAACGAGCAATGCTGGCAGTACCGTTTTTGTGAATGAGTTGTAACATGGTGTTCAAAAAACACTAGGCTTTTGCTTTGGTACTTACAGTACTTGCATTTATGGATTTTGTTATGTTTTTCTTTGTGTAAGTGGTAATTTATGGCCGTTGAAATCCTCTTACGACAAATTGAGCATTTAAACTTTTGTTGGTAGCGGTACTGTTTTTTATATAGTTCTTGTCGGTTTTGTTTGTGCCGCCAAATATGGTCCAAACGTTTGGCATTAGTAGCAAAGCTCATAGGGCATTTGGGACAATGAAATTTGTTTTGGTTTTCAAGTAGAAAATGGCCTTTGATATCAAATTTAATATCTTCACTTGTTGATTGATTTTCTTCTTTAATTTCTTTCTTTATTTGCATTAGGTCGTACTCCTCGGTTTCCATTTTGAATTCCTCGTTAAAGAAATAGGATTTCTTGAAGCCGATAAATTCAGGAACTGAAAATAAAATAGATTTGGTTTATCTAGTAGAGCAAGTTCTTTAAAAATGCTACCCACCAAAAAATTCAGATTTATAATCTTCAGGTTCGGTTTTAATTTTAATGATGGAATGTTTTTCTTCTAGCGCAGAGTTTTCTATTTTCTCCGCTTTGATTTTATGTGATAATTCGTCTTTACATTCCATTTTAATTGGCTTCAAATTGCATTCTTCAACTTTCATTATTTCACTGGTAAAGGCGTCTTTCTCAGACATTTTTTTGGATTCTTTTAACTTGTAGTTCTTGAAAATTACGTAAATTTGGTATTTTCTTAAGCTTGCGCTAGTTTTACTTACATTTTAATTAATATTTAGGTTGAAGAAACGAAAACACATGCTGGGAATGAAAATATAACCTGACTTTTGGCGTGTGATTTAATTCAAGTGAAGCGTTATGTGACGATTTTTGATGACGTGTGGAAAAAATGATTAGAAAAAGGGGGCAATAGCAAATTGCACCAAAAATTGATCGTTTTAGTCTTAAATTTGAACTTTTGTTTATTTTTAAAAAAAAGTACGCAGTTTTTGCAAAATAGTTATAAAACATAAATAAAAAAAAATCTATTAGGACCATTTTGCATTATTATACTCATTGAGTCATTGGAGACAAGTCTCAAAGAATATATTACATTAATTAGTTGGAACTTCTCTAAAATCGTTAATATTCATCCTAGAGCAAAAATATTTGCAGGTTCGTTTTTTAAATTTATTAAGAAGACTTTTATTTTTCGTCCGTCCATTTGTTACGAAATTTGTTACCAAAATACTGCAATAATGGTTCATCGGATCGACTTGAAATTTCATATAAAAATAAATCTTATTTAGGGGAGAAAAGCAATTGTTTTTAAAGTAAATAAATAGGGGGTTAATAGCATCCCCAA
Source organism: Cartodere bifasciata (assembly GCA_963920755.1). Classification (NCBI taxonomy): domain Eukaryota; kingdom Metazoa; phylum Arthropoda; class Insecta; order Coleoptera; family Latridiidae; genus Cartodere; species Cartodere bifasciata. The sequence goes on along the minus strand of OY987196.1, from coordinate 3,279,437 downwards.
AATTGTAAAAATTTATAAATTGGTTAATATTAATTCAAAATGCATTTTACAATTTTTTATTCACCCAATCCTTAAAAAAAATTAAAATTTAACTGCTTTTAATAGAGATGGGCAATCGGAAAGTTCCCAGTTTGGTTTAGGATCCCGGAAAAATTCCCCAATGGAAATATTTCCGGCAATATTCCCATGTTTCTTCCCAAAGATTAAAATTTTGGGAATCTGCCTTCTAGTTTTTAATAAAGCAAAATGCGCATTTTTCTTGCAAATATGCACTTAAAAAAAGCCCCCTAAGAAAAATCAACTTTTGCAAATACTATATTACCGTTGACTCATTCACTGATCTAGTTCAGTCTAGGATCTAGTCCATTTCTTGTTTTTATTATTGTTTTTTATCGTACGTAGACGAAAATTAAAGAGTGTTCCGTATGCAACATTTATTAAGACGGGGCCGGTTGCTTAAGGTGGCAGGGCACTTAATTTATTTTAGATTTTAAGAATTCAGATTTTTTTTTTGTTCTAAAATGATTAAATTGTAAATTTTTATGCACCCCGACCTTAAGCAGCCGGCCCCGTCTTAAATATGTAAAAATATAGATGCCGCAAAATATGTATTTTGCATGTGTTCATTCATTCATTCTAAAAAGCTAAACCTGATCAATTTAGGTGTTGATTTTTGATACATGAGCGGTTATTAAATGTATTTACGGAATGAGTACTGTACATTTAGAAACAAAAAATATTTGCGTTAAAAAAAAAAATAAAGTAGGTTTTTGGTTTTTCTCTTATATTTTATATTTTTGATATTATTTTAAAACCAAACTTTCTGACTCCAAAGAAGGAAATATGGTCAATCTAATCCTACCATTAGATTTTAAAAATTCCGCTTGGTTTGTGAATCTTGAATGATTAAAACGAATACTCTTCTGCACAACAACCTGCCGGCCCCCTCTTAATAAGCTGAACATATATCAGGGCTCGTATCAGGGTATATCAATTTAAATCTAAGACCTTTTATGAATAAAGCATGAACAATGCCAATAAAATCTATTAAAAAAATATAAGAATATAATCAAAAATCATAAATGTTTTTTTTCATAATCCAACTTAAACAAAAAATTTGGTTTACACCATGGCAAAGAACACTGGTATGCTCGAGGCTTGAATAAAATTCGTTCATTTCTGCGCATGACGTCATGTGGTATGAAACCAAAGCAAGAATCTAGTCACCTAGTTATTATTTTGATGTTCAAACATAAAAAATATAAAGCGTTTTAAATCTAGTCACCTAGTTTAAACTTGTTATTCATCTGACGTTTATATGTCAAGCAGTCTTAAAAACATTTCAGCAAATTTTTTGGTGTTTTAAATTATTCAAAAGGTTTTTATTGTTTATTATTGTATAAACTATTATTTTTAAACAAGTTTTTGAGTGCGGTAGCGAGTTTTAAAAGAGGAAACCATTTGGTTCTTACAAATGGCAGCGACATTAATACTAATTATTACTTAAGTTTTCACAAGGATGTGGACATGGCTAAAATATGGGTTATATATTGCTTGTGGAGAAAGGAAAAACGAAATTAACTTGAAAAATGGTTTGTTATATTTGAATTCGTAATCCAGCTTTTCTGTTCAGTATTCACACAACAATACATCTTAATAATTGTAGAATAATATTTACTTTAAATAAATAGTAGCAGACCTTTCTATAACTGGATACTAAGGGTTTGCATATCTTTAAATAACAATAAAATAAAAGTAAAATCTGACATGTATTGGAAGACGTTTGTTGTTTTGTGTATTTTGACGTTTCTACTGACAGACAAAGTGGATGTGACAGCAACCCATAGAAATATAATTTCCGTGCAGCAACCACATGACGTCACAAATGCTTGGTCAAGTAGGCCAAAAATGCGCGAGAACATACCGGATACTTTGCCATGGTTTACACAAAAAAACCCCAAAAAACACCCTTTCTTTTTGTTTCAGTTATGGCGGACAATGCCTCAGAAGCCTCCTCATTGGCCCAAGCCCAGCGTCCCAAATCTCGCGTTGACGCCGCTACCTTGCCAACCAGCCGATATAACAACCTCTCCTATTGGAAGGCAAGGCGGGTCCTCTTTTACAGGAACGGAGATCCTTTTTTCCCAGGCATTGAATTCAGATTTAAGCCTGGAAGAGACATCGTCAGCCTTGAATCTTTGTTGGATAAGTTGTCTTTGAGAATGGATTTACCTAGGGGGGCTAGGTACATTTTCTCATTGGATGGGGACCGAAAATATAGACTGGATGAATTGGAGGATGGTGCATCTTATGTGGTTTCGTCATTTAAGTCCTTTAAGGTAAGATTTTTTTTAAATTATAGATTGTATCAGAACGAATTTAAAAAATATAGGCGAATTGTGCCCAAAATATTTCCGGGTGTTTAATTGAAAACGAAATTAAGAAGAAAAGTAATTATTCAAATCAAAATCATACACTTGATTTCAAAATCTAGTAGTACAGGACATGTCTTAATCATAATTTTTTAGATTGTGACCCGACCATTGAACTAAATATTTTGACAGTATGTTTGACAAGATATGAACAATAATCAATAAACTATCAATTATTTTTACATTTTTGTCAAGTGGGACTATTAAAATAAAGCGTAGTTCACATCATCAAAATAGTTTTGTCCCACACCATTTTGAAATCAAGTGTATGTGATACAAAAAAAAACTGTTGTTGGTATCATTTTACCCAAGTATTTGGGTAAAACAACATGGTATGTCATTTAACCCCATTTTGAAAAACTTGGGTAGCCTCAGAAAATCTCATAAAATTCGTATGTACTTTTACCTAAGTTATTTACCAATAATTAATAAATCATTTTTGATAACTTTGTAAATGAGTTTTTTGTTAAATTCTGTCATAAAATGCTCTTATGTATTATTATAGTCCGATAAAATCTTACATTTGACCAAGAAATATTTGGGGCAGCACAATTTTTGTGGGAAAATGTAGTCTTTAATATCTAAAAACATAATAACCATGTGCATATTAGCATTTTGCGCTAGAGCCCCCAAAGTGCCCCCTTTAATTCGTAATAATAGATCATGATGGATCTACACCAAATTTGGCAAATAAACACCAAATAAGGTTCTAAACTAGCTGAGTCGAGGCCGTTAGATCCGACTCTTGAGTTCATTTCTTACGTACAAATTCATTTTTTTTGTTAGAATTATAGCGTTTCCTGATAATAGTCCAGTAGGTCCAAAACATAAAAACAACCTTTTATGTTTTTAAAGACATGTCCAATATTTATATTACATTTAACAAAAAATAGTTTTGGAATAATGAAAATTATACTGAACTTTTAAACCATAAAACCATTACATGACCCTGAACCCTTGTCTTTTAATTATCCATTCTTTAAGTTTGACTTGACTAATCGTCAAATTATAAATCGTCTCCTGAAGATGACCTACTAGGTCCGAAACATAAGAACAACCTTTTGTGTTTTCAAAAGCATGTCCAACATTTACCATGCATTTACCTTAACATAGGTTTTTAATAATAAAAATGCTATTGACCTTTTAAACCATATGACCTTGACATGACCTTGAACTCTTGTCTGTTGGTTATCCATCCTCTAAGTTTGAGACCTTTAACTATTGTGGTGCATGGGATAATTGAAGTCAAACTATAAATCGTTTCCTGAAGATGGCCCACTAAGTCAGAAACATAAGAACAACCTTTTGTGTTTTCAAAAACATGTCCAAAATGTACCTTGTATTTAACGTGACATAGTTTTTTAGTAATAAGAATGCTATTGACCTTTAAAAAGATATGACCTTGGCATGACCTTGAACCCCTGTCTTTTGTGTATCCATCCTCCAAGTTTGAGACCTCTAACTATTGTGGCGTATGAGATAATTGAAGTCAAATCATAAATCGTTTCCTGAAGATCGCTTACTAAGTCCGAAACACAAGAACAACTTCTTGTGTTTTTAAAAATATGTCCAACATTTACCTTACATTTTCCTCAACATAGCTTTTTAATAATAAAAATGCTATTGACCTTTCAATCAATATGACCTTTACATGACCTTGAACTCTTATCTTTTGGTTATCCATCCTCCAAGTTTGAGACCTTTAACTATTATGGTGTATGAGATAATTAAAGTCAAACTATAAATAATTCCCTGAAGATGGCTTACTAAATCCGAAACACAAGAACAAGCTTTTGTGTTTTCAAAAACATGTTCAACATTTACCTTGCATTTACCTTAACATACATTTTTAATAATAAAAATGCTATTGACCTTCAAAAAGATATGACCTTGACATGACCTTGAACCCCTGTCTCTTGTGTATCTATCCTTCAAGTTTGAGTCCTCTAACTATTGGAGTATTGGAGCTATGTCAATGCAAACATTGACATTTGAAAACGTCATAGCTCTTTTCCTAGACATAGAATTTTTTTTTAAAATTTTTAACACAAAGGGCTCTCCGAAAGAATATGTTTAAGCAAAAAAAAATCACAATATTTTGGGCTAGATTTTTTTTTGCGTGCAATATCTACTATTCTTGACCAGTGGTCAATATGACCTTGTGGTCATCTTGACCACAAGACTTTGGTATTTACTTATGCCAAGTTTGAACCTTCTACCTAGTACCATAATTGAGTAAATTACGGTTAAAGAAATTTTTTGCTCCGTACATCCATCCATCCATCCATCCTAACATACACCAAAGTGATATTTTTTAATAACAACCCAGTGGATGGTCCGATCGATATGATTCTAGTATCAAAAGATCGGTAATTTTTTGTAGCATCTTTCCAACCCCCTTAACATTTACGTATCTTGCTTCGTTTAGGCACAGTTTCAAAAAAACATCGATTTTCAGAAATTGCAATTACAATAGTACATTTCCTTTAGAGAAATGAACTAAAAGGGGTCATTTAGGGGTGAAGGAATTTTTTGGAAGAGAATTTTTCATAAAAATCTATTTAGAACCTTATTTGGTGTCTATTTGCAAAACTTGATGTAGATCCATCATGATCTAGTACCTATTGCAAATTAAAAGGGGCTCTAGCACAAAATGCTAATATGCTCAAGAGTGCGCACATGGTAATTATGTTTTTAGATATTAAATACTAGATTTCCAAAAAAAAAAATTGTGCTGCCCGAAAAATTTAAAAAAACTGAAAAACAAGGAGTTTTTGTAAGATTAGGTATATGGGACTATTATTAAAGTTTGTATAATTACAAAAATTAATGGTTTTGCCATTTTTTATTTTAGTATACTATTTTATATAAACACATAAAAAATTTAGGTGGCTTCCAAACCCAAAATCAAGTGCTGCTTGGTTATTGTAAACAATACGACTACCAAACTTTTTCAGAATCTCAGAAGTCATTTGGCAATGTTAAAAGAATAAAACCGAAATTTTTAAAAGCCACCAATTACTCAATATTGACACTATGCTGATTTATTTGACTATTTTATTTTAAGCACAATTCCCCCTACTACTAAAATAATAAATAAATGCAAGGACTATCATAAAATAGCACTAAAATATAAATAATAATTAGTCAGTAGAAATATTTTCAGTAAAAAGACATTATACTACAGTCAATCTGTCCTAAATAATGGGGGCACATCGACAAAATTCCTGGTAGGGCCGCCTTTTTTATATGATGTAACTGGATGTTCAAAGAGTAAAACCCCAAATTGGCGTATATCTACCTATTGAATTCTCTTGCTCACTAAAGCGAAACTGTTGGCGAGCAGACAAACTAACTGTTATGACAGACAGTAGGGATACCTTCTAGATAACTAGGTCTGAAACGTTTATAATGACAAATATAAAACATGCGTCGACCTGAAATGAAGTAGACCATGAAACAAAGTTATCCCTACTGTCTGTCAAAAAAAGTGACGTTTGTCTTATTGGAGAAGTCAATTGCAGAAACGGAGTTATGGTCCCCAAAGGGCCCCCTTTAATTCATCATGGTGGAACTGCACCAAATTTTGGAAATAGATGTCAAATGAGCTTTTTAATAAATTTTTATAAAAAAAAATCTCTAAAAAAATTCCTTCACCCCCTAAATAGCCCCCAAAGAGTAATAACCAATCACGTTGGATTTACACCAAATTTTGCAGATAGATGCATAATAAGATGCTTAAAAATATTTCCTTATAACTTTTTTTCAAAAAATAATTCCTTCGCCCCATAAACGAAGGGGGGCACCCTTGGACATAGAATTTTTTTTTCAAAAAAAGTTATTAATAAATATTTTTTAGCATCTCATTTTACATCTATCTGCAAAATTTGGTGTAAATCCAACGTGATTGGTTTTTACTCTTTGGGGGCTATTTAGGGGGTGAAGGAATTTTTTTAGAGATTTTTTTTTTATAAAATTTTTTTTAAAACCTTATTTGACATCTATTTCCAAAATTTGGTGCACTTCCACCGTGATGAATTAAAGGGGGCCCTTTGGGGGGCCATAACTCCGTTTCTGCAAATAAGTAGATATACGCCAATTTGGGGTTTTACTCTTTGGACATCCAGTTACATCATATAAAAAAGGGGGCTCTACCAGGAATTTTGTCGATGTCCACATACGGATTGACTGTACTATTATTTCTTATATGAACATTACAATTTTATGATTTACGAGAAAATTCATGAATCATGACTTAAAATCATTTAATAAAATAAATAGCATTGCAGCTAGAGAAACTAGGATATCCTGTTTGGTGCAATAATCATTATATTAACCATTTTGCATAGCCACTCCTTAAAAGAAAAATCGAAAACACTTAAGTCATGAAAATAATGAATATTAACATGCAAAATATGGTTTTTTCACTACTAGGAGCAAAGAGTGTCATTATTGACCTTTTAAGAACCCCTCAAAATCATTTTTTACTACCTAGGTTAACAATTTTTATTTGTCTCCCTAGGGAGACAAAATCCTATGTCAAAACATATGTCAAGTTTTTTTCATAAATAGAACGGTACTTACAGCAGTTTTTGTGAGTTTTTTACGAAGATTTTTTTATTTTGAAAACATAACTACTGTAAAATACTTGAAAACATTTTATTGCACAAATATTTTAACGAAAAAAAAATTGTACAGTTATAAACATTTCGCACTTTTTTCTGTAGCTGTGTCAGTGTTCTATCATTATTAATATTTTTACAAATTCCTTATCAGTGACCATCATATTATTTAAACCATTTACGCCATTTAAACGTGCAAATTATGAGTTATTTTGAAAAAAACACCCATTTGAAGAACTTTTTATTGTTTTGATTGATGTAACGTCATTGTCATTTCCATGGAAATTTCAATTAATTTTTTGTAAAAATCATATACAGGGTTTTAATAAAAATTGAACATATTTTTAAATTAACATTTTTCAAGAAAATGCTAGTAGTGAAAAAAATAATATATCATCCACGGTAGAGAAGGTCATTATTGACCTCGCGCAATTGTATCCCTCGCCGCTGCGCGGCTCGGGATACAATCTTTGCGCTAGGTCAATAATGAACCTCTTCTCTACCTAGGATGATAATATACTATTATTTAATGCTTAATAATAATCGGAGATTCCCATGACCCAAAATTTGGCTTATATTAGAAATTTAAAACAAAAAAAAGCATTTAAAAAAAGAAATTTGTAATAAATCTCATGTAAATTACACAGTATTAAAAAAGGTTTCTTGCAACACAAAAAAAATCGCTTAATACCTATTCATTAACGGCAATTTAAATGTTTACACAATATTGATCTGCAAAATCCTTGCAAGACGGCTGGTGCAGTCCATTTCATTCTTAAACAAAACAACAAGCGTTCTGGACGTCCGCTAGTCGGCCTAGATTTTATGTCCACTTTCACCCCTTGGCTAGGAAAACTACCATTTCCGGTACTTAGAACGGTCAGTTATGAAGGGCAATGCAGTTTATGCTCTTCGCTAATTAGGTTGAAATATGTTGTAGCACTTAACTGACACCAAGTTGTGTTTTACGATATTTAATTAATTTATTTCTAACCTCAGGAACTTATTTATGAGTACAGCTTAATTATATTTTTGTATGTATGGGGTGCATTTTCCATGCCATTTCGTATTAACAGTAAGTGTGGTACCTCCAACAATTAGTTAGTTAGTTAGTTATTGACAAATTTATAAATATAAATATTGAGTTACAGTGTCCAACAATTGGCGCATAAACGCGATGCTACGCTCTTGGGGCATTCTCAGGGACCCATAGAAAATTGTAAAAAAAAATCAATCTGTTATATTTATCGAGAAAAATGCGAACAAAGTTGCATAAGTTCGGCAACACAGTTTGTAAAATACATCTTAAAAGCTCATCTAGCTTCTTGAGCATACATTTTTGCATTAGATCATATTAACATTGTTGTCAGCATTCATTTCATGAAATTTTTGCAAAATTAAATTAATTATAAAAATATAATTTGACTATTTAAAAGATAAACAAATGGTAAAATAATTTTAGATAGATTGTGCCTTTGTATTAAGCCATTTCTTTCGTTAATAAGTGCTGTTATCTTTAAGTTATAAGCCTCATATCTCCAAAGGTATTTGAGATTATTTGGAGCTCCCTAGACATGCCCCAACAACGTAACATCGTGTTTATGCGCCTTTTTTTTGGACACTCTTTATAAACAAAAGGCAAGGGTTTAACTTATTCTAATCTAATAGACTAATTTACTGTTTTATTTTTAACATTTTCAAACCGTTACTTCAGATATTTTTTTTATCTTATAGTGAGTAAATGGCTTCTCTTGCCAATTTTAAGCAGATTTGTCTAAATTGGACCAACACTGATCACGAATACCCTTAATTAAATCGGTCCAATTTAAGAGCCTTTTAAAAAGTGTTGCATGGCAAATGTTGTTACCAAGAAAATTTAAGAGCTTATATGAAACTATTTTTAGTTCTTTATTAGAAAAAAATGGGGTCGCAAAATGTCACAATTAGTGATTACGCATAAAGTTATTGCCCAAATACCTAAACACTTATACCCTTTTGGCTAAAAAGTAGGACACAACATTATAGAAAAAGGATTAGAATTCAAAATTGTCGTGATATTTTAAGTTTAACCCAAATATTATAAGTTCCAAGACCAAAAGGGTGATATCGCGTTCCTAATATTGTGTACATGATACAGGTAATGTGTGGCTAAGAATATGCAAATCGGCCACACTGACCCTAAGCCGACAGCAATATACGTAAAATACGTAGGCTCTGATAACACGCGGACTTTTCATTCGCGCGGAGTCACGTGAATTAAGGTCAAATGAATTATTTTAATAGCGAAAGCGACATGCTTTGTTTGTGAATAATTGTTACCATAAATTTTGTCACAACAAGATTTCTTTATTAGAAAACGATTTTTAATGTCCTTAAGAATATGGCGAAGGCGCCGGGCAAGCATTGCATAATATTTTATAACTCACGATTTTTTTAAATAATTTTTTACTTTTTCTTATAATTAAACAATTTTATTGGGAATCCCTTAGCATGTCCCAACTATTTTTTATGGAATGAAACTAACAACAATGTTTTGTTTAATTTTAACTTTCCTGGAATTTTTATAAAAATATTTTTAAAAAATGCATTTCTTAAAAAAAAAAATCGTCCGCAAAAATTAAATTAGATATAAAAACCTCGAAATTTCACTTTAACTGCACCATTTTTTATTAATTCCGACTCTATAAATAGAAATCATTCGTATCATTCATGAATTACACATAAAATTTAGTCCACAATAATTTTACCTATCTAAAAAGGAAATGCCTGCCATAAAACTAAGAAGTCCTTAAATTAATTCTCATTGCCAAATATTTTTATGACAAGTTTTAGATTCGTGTAGTGTGCATACCTAATATTATTTTAATAACTCAACTAGAAATGGGTAGAAGTCGAAACGCGTAGAAATTACTCTTCACAGATAAGTAGCTCGAGTAGAATTCGGAATCGGTAGAAGTGTAATTTTGTAAATCAAAGCTTAGTCTATTTTTTATATAATTGCTACACATTCTATGGTATACTCTTCGCAAGAAAACTGTTATAGGATAATTAATAGTCTAATATAAAAAAAAATTATGTAAAGAAAATCTGCGAAGAGTGCAAACTATTAACAGAAAACACAAAGAATTTAGTTAACGAAGAGGATAAACGTCAGTTCTGACATTTAAAATATTTGAGGTTATTTGTTCTGACAAGCGGTTTTGTTTCTTTGTTTAAAATATTTTTGGCATGGCCTTCTTGACCGACACGTAACGTGATTTGGATTTAGAAATTTTTTGCTATTGAAAAAGTTGTTTTTTTGTTTTTTTAACCTTACTGGCTAACTTTACAAAGAATGAACCAACATTTTTAATAGAAAATTAAATTTTCATTAATTTTGTAAAAAAGATTTTTTTTGTTAATTGAATAATAACGGAGATAGGAGGTTTTTTTGTGGTGGGGGGTAACGGGGGGGTCTGACAAAAAAACCAACGAATACTTTTCTATAGAGAATTAAATTTCCTATGTTTTATGTCGAATAATTTTTTTTGTAAATTTAATAATAATTGAGTTACGATTTTTTTTTCACTTGGGGGACCGAAAAGGGGGCTTTATAGTACTCAGATTTTTGTCAAAAACAATAGAGTTCTTCCTCTTATAGGGATCAATTTTTCCTTAAAATTTGAATAGGATTGGAAGTTTGGTTCTTAAGATAGCGTGTTTACAAGAAACGTGACATCCCACAGACCGACCGACATACCGACATACCGACATACCGACGGACGGACAAAAAATGAAAATCTTAAAAAGTCATGAAACGCACGAATCTGCAAAAATTTTTGCTCTACGACGAAAATTGACGATTTTAGGATTTTCTGATCGATTGCAATATACTCTTGTGAAGAGTATAATAATTTGTATACTTTCAAGGACTTTTTTATATATTCCTTCTCCTAAAAGTCCATAAAGTGATTTGCTTGAAACTTGTAAACTAATTTTGTTTACTGCCTCTAATTGCTGGCATGGCCTTAAAAAATAATAAGGTTGTCCAATTTCGCGTGATAAAAAGAGTTTGTTTAAACTGCTGACGATTTTAAAGATTGTGCATGGTTTTGATTTCTGAAAATCGCCACTTTTTATGAGTTTGTAGAAATGTTAGTTTGCTCATATATGGTGTTCAAAAAATGGCACATAAACGCGATGGTACGCTCTCTGCATTTTCAGGGATCTCTATAATATTGTAATAAAAAGTCCATCTGCTTTATTCACCGAGAAAAATGAGAACAAAGTTGCATAAGTTCGGCAACACAGTTTATAAAATACATCCTAAAAATTCATCTAAATGTTTGATAGTAGCATTTTTAAATATTATCAAAATAGGTTTAATTTCTGAAAAACCTGTTTGAATAAATATAAGCGAATTTAAACATAAATATTTTTCTTAAGTTAAGACCTTCTACTATGAAACTCGTACGTGTTTTGCGTGCCTACGCATTCTAACTTGTAAAAAACATGCACATTATAGGGTCAAATTACACTTATTTTTACTATATTTAGGTTACTTTCCTAAGAAATCTATCTTGGAAAGATCTTGAGTTTTATGTTTATATTATACGACAAACATAAATCTTCCTACTGTAAGTGGCTTTAAGTTAACAAATCTTTTATAATTTTTATATTACTTAAACAAATGTTTCAAGAAAGTGAAACTAGTTAACATTATTTTTCAATTTTTTTAACCGAAAACACCTGACACCATTTGTTAACAAGTTTTTCAGAAATAAAAAAAAAAATGTTGACCTTTTTCTGGGAAATAAAAACTGGTATAAATTCTTATGAATAAACCATTTACATAATGAAAAATATTCATATTGTAATGCTTCTCAATGCATTAGTAATAAAAAACGCAAGAAACAAATTAGCAAAACCAAATTTGATATTGGACAATTAATACAGAGTGAGTCCAAAAATTTGGTTCTTTAAGGTTGCTGAATTGCTTCATTATTAAACCCAAAATTTTATTTTATTAGATTGGTTTTTCAGATGCAAAAAGATAAATTCTTCTTTTGCAAGGTACTTTTTATTTACAAATTTTACTATTGTAAACTAAAAAAAATAGTTTCATTGTAGAGGAAATAACTAGAAGAATTAGAGAAACGATATCAACGGTTACATTTTCTCGAAAACGCCTATTCATTCAGGATTAAGTGAGTAAAGTTTACAAATGTCATTATTCAATATGTCTGACCTAAATTTACTTTTTACTTCAAGGTATCAATGTTGCCAATCCAATCAAAATAAAATTTTATGTTACGTTTTTAATTTGAATTAAAAATGCTTTTTAATAAATTAAATGAAGCACACATAAAATATAGTATAAAACAATTGTTTTATAAGGCGATTTTAAGCACTTGTCCATTGGAATACTCGCTACTACGCGGCTCCTTTTTCAAACCTACTATTTTGATAATTTTTTAAACTAGATTTTGGTTAAATTCTGTTAGAAAATGATTTTATTATTATTGTAATTTGTATAATTACAAAAATGAAAAAATAAAATAATTTTGTAATTATTTATTTTTGTATTGACAACTCCAACAAATGAAATGTCACATTTTTTGGCAGACAGAAAGTGATTTGTAGCAAGGCATACTTCATTTTATCAGGACGGCGCACTCTCATGTTTATTTTTTTGAATTCTGGAGGCCTTATTTTCTAGAAGATCCAGTTTTGTGACGTCACAAAAAATTAGTTTGGCTACTCGCTAACGTGCCAATATTGGCACTATGTCGTTTTATCTGACTATCCCATTTTAAGCAAAGTTTTCCTGTTAGCTCATATCATTTTTTTTAAATCTGCCGTCCAAAGAAAGAAGACCGTAAGTCTCAATTTTACGAAATTGAGTTTTTTTCATTTTTGGCATCTTAGGCATTGCCTTTATCGATCTCATTGAAAAAAAAATTAATTTTTTGCTTGAAAGTATGAAAAAAACATGAATCAAATTAACCGTAAGTCCACTACGTCATCAATTTCGCAAGTAAAAAGGCCCTAAGTACTATTACTAAGCAAAAAAACCGTATGTTCATGTACACTTACGGTCTTTTTCCTTAGCATATCAGTCATTTTGCTTTACGAGTCCGCACGGTTATTTTACTTAGTAAAGGATGACGTCAAAGTATGGACTTACGCTTTTTTCTCTTAGCTTATCAATGCAAACTGCATTGATTTGTCACTTACGGTTTTTTTACTTTGTATAAGCACTACAACTAGTAACAACGTACCACCGTAAGTACATTTTTGACTTTTGTTTATATTTTGTGAACAAAGATATATTTTTTGATTATTTTTTCGGAATGTGATCATTATTATAATTACAAACAGCCTCGCACAAAAAAAATCACTAAATTACGTAGAGTTTAAAAAGTACCAACGTAAAAATATAAACCCGTTTTTCTCAAAACTATAAAATTGGGTCATACGGTCTTTTTCCTTTGAACGGCAGAAATATGATTATATACTTACCCCCTCCTTACCCCATTAACAAATCAGGTAAAATGTTTAATTTTTCACTGCTCCTTTAAAAATTATTAAGTGTATAAAAAAAGACGACTCTCCCTGTAGTATAGGCAATAAAAACGAAACAGTGATTAGTATAATTGCCTGTATCTACTCAATATGTAAAAACCATAACATTCTTGGCAATGTATTACCATTTCTGCATTTCCAATTGGCAATTCGTGAATGCTCAAGGTCGGGTCAGCCCCTACAACCCTTATGACCTTGGCTCTTACCCCCTCCATACTTATTAGCACTGTATACATTATTTATCAGAAAAATTAATCGTTCGTGACGACGTTTGCCTTTTCAGTTATTCGCCTTCAAACCTGAAACGTGATAGTTACTGTATGGTCTTTCTTAAGACTTTGATTTAAAAATTTGCACAATAAAGTTTTTTTCAAAAGAGACCTAGAAAAAAGTGTTTAATAAATTTTGATAAAAGTGAAAACTCATGCTTGAGTATAACTTTGGGGATGATTCGCCCTTTGCTGTTTTGAACGCTCCTACTATGGTAAGACCTTGTGAAACTGAATTGAATTTTATGTAAAATTAAATGTTGGTGTTTTTTAATTTTACCTTTGAAAGTTCTCTACAAAATGTTAGGAAATATTTTAATAACCCTACTTTATCTAGGCTACAAAAAAAGTAAATAAATATTATGCACCCTTAATAATAAGACTAAATTTATTTCATGGTTGAATTCTAAAATTTACCTACCATATTTTTATTAAATTGTCCTCCCTTCGAAACGAAATTTTGTTTTTTTTAGCCATAGCAATATACAAGATTTACAAAATTTGGCGCATATACGCAATGGTATGTTGTTTGGACATGCCTATAGATACTCCTAGAAAATTGTTTAAAAAATTTATTTTATACCCTTGGAGATATAAGACCCCAAAGTGCGAAACTTTAAACGCTTATACCTTGGAAATAACATCATATATTAACGAAATCAATGGTTTAACACAAAGCTATACAGTCTATCTTAAACCATTCCACCATTTGTTTATCTTTTAAATGGTCAAATTATATTTTATAATCAATTTGATTTTACAAAAATTTTATGAAATGAACCTGACAACAATGTCAATAAAATCTAATGCAAAAGTGTATGATAAAGACTCATGGATGGGATTTTTAGATGTATTTTCCTAGACTGTGTTGCCGAACTTATGCAACTTTGTTAGCATTTTCCTCAATAAATATAACAGATGAATTTCTTCAAATAATTTTGCGGGAATCCCTAGGCATGCCCCAACAACGTATTATCGCGTTTATGCGCCAATTTTTGGACACCCTGTAATCGTGGACCTTCTAATTTTAAATCAATGTAAAAATAAAAAATATTTTTATTGAGTCAAACTCAAAAGGCGATTAACCGAGTCCTTCAGCCAATATTTTAAATCATTATTTAGATATTTTCAAATTCTCTAAAAAAAGGCGTAAAAAATTGTTTTTTAATGTTGCTGACGTGATAGACGTTTTCCTAATACATCCATTAAAAATTTTCAATCACGCAAAGAAAATTTCATACACTTTTGAATAATTCAAGAAATACCTTCGGTTTATACATAAATTTAGCGAAGAAAGTTCCGTTATATGAAAGTACATGGCAAGTTAGAGGTCAGCGAGCGTTTTATATTTTGTTTTGAAGCATCAAAATGCAAATTTTGAGTTTCAAGGACATCCCAAACCTAGATAAAATGTTAAACTGAGGTCATTTTAAAGTTCGATAGAAAATGGCGAAGGAGCCGGGTTAGCAATCAATACAATAATTGTTTTTCTGCAAAAGAAGACTAAAACCATATTTTTGCTGCATATTTCTTACAGAATTTAATTAAATATTTTTTTTTTTTAAATATTAAAGTTAGTTTTACAAAAATCTGATGCATCAAACAACAGTTATAACGCTTTTTTATATTTTAAAGAATATGGCGAATGCGCCGGGCGAGCAACCAATGTTTAATGAAAAAAATATCAAATTCTGCTTTTTTACATCATAGCCCAATCATTTTAATAATGCCCCCAGAAAAAAATCCCAACCAAGATCTGCTTAAGCAGGTTTGTAGCCACTACCCCCAGAAACATAAAAGTGAAAAATTCACATAAAATTTCCGTGACGTTTAGCCCCCATCTTGCATAGAAGTAAGGAGTTAGTTTTTTGTTAATACCTAAACTATTTGGCACTTTTGAAAAAAGTTTTAAAAATTTTAGGAACACTATTTTAATAAGAATACAATCATTTTTAAAAAAATAATAAATCACCAATATGAACGATTTTATAGCACTTTGAAAATGTGCTAATTTGGTCCTACAGAGAACGCTGCAATTTATGCTTCAGGACTCTATGACTAAGATAGACGATTATGACGAAATAAGGTGATTTTAAAGAGCTACAGAATCGTTAATATTGGTGATTTATTATTTTTTTTTAATGGTTGTATTCTTATTAAAATAATGTTCCTAAAACTTTTCAAAACTTTTTTCAAAAGTGCCGAATAGTTTAGGTATTAACAAAAAACTAACTTCTTACTTCTATGCATGATGGGGGCTAAACGTCACGGAAATTTTGTGGGCATTTTTCACTTTTATATTCCTGGGGGAAGTGCCTACAATCCTGCATAAACAGATCTTGGTTGGAATTTTTTTCTAAGGAACCTACAAATTTTAATTAGAATACTTGGGCTAATCAAATAACAATTAAACAGTGCTGTTTTTTTTTTATTTAGGCGGCCAGTTACGGAAAGAAAAACGGTATTTGGTACGCTGCTCCAGGAGGTCAAGGTTGGAGCAAGGCCACCAGTAGAAAGGCTTCCATTGCTGAAACTGATGCCCCACCTCCAGGGGGAGGGGGTACTAGCCCCACCAAACCTAGCTCAGGACGAGTTATTAGGATAATTAATAATTTAGACCACACTGTTCAAGTAAGTAACATTTTTGGAGTTAAAATTGTCCTGAAAAACAAAAACAGGACATTTAAGTATTTAAATGTCCTTTTTTGAGTCCTTAAATATAATATATATATTTTTAAGGTTTTTAAATGCCCTGAATGGTTACAAAGCATCCTTCAATAGCTTTAAACATTTTTAAAAACTTCCTGCAACTATTTCCAACTAAAAAAATTTCTGTGTCTCGTCCTGCTAAATCTAAGGACCTCTTAGCCATAAAATGTTATTTTTCGAGTCCTTAAATATAATATATATATTTTTTTAATATCCTTTAAGGCTTCTAAATGTCCTGACAGAATTTAAAGCATCCTTAAATAGTTTTAAACATTTTTAAAAACATCCTGCAATTTTTTCCAACTAAATAAATTTCTGTGTCGCGTCCTGCTAAATCTAAGGACGTCCCAGCCATAAAATGTTATTTTTCGAGTCCTTAAATATAATATATATATTTTTTTAATATCCTTTAAGGCTTCTAAACGTCCTGAAAGGTTTTAAAGCATCCTTCAATAGTTTTAAACATTTTTTAAAACTTCCTGCAATTTTTTCCAAATATAAAAATTACAGTGTCGCGTCCTGCTAAATCTAAGGACCTCCCAGCCATTTGAAGAGGTCCTGGAGGACTTAGGACAAGTCCTTAAAATGAGCGGTGCAAAACGGATGTTCACCGTCTCCGGACAAGAGGTCCGATCCTTCTCTCAACTTCGAAACGAGTTTGCAGACGTAGACACCTTTTATTTGGGAGTGGGGTCTGTTGGAGCTCCTGTTACAAATGTCATGGTTTCTCCAGTTAGAAGGGGGAGGTCTAGAGCTGCGCATACTGCCATTGTGGAGGATTTAAGTAAAACTAGACGAGCTAGGAGTAAAAGTCGCCCTAGGACGCTTTACGCCCCTGAGAGTGAAATTATACGAACTAATGGTAAGTTTTACATTAATAAACATTAATAAACAATATATTTTTTATTATATATTATATATTATATATTATATATTATATATTATATATTATATATTATATATTATATATTATATATTATATATTATATATTATATATTATATATTATATATTATATATTATATATTATCAGGGTTGGCTTGATTTAAATCAAGTGATTTTTTTAAAAAAATCATTGATTTAAATAAAAAATTAAAAAGCCTAAATATTTATCAAATTGTTATTGAACATTGACCAAATAGGTAGTTAAGCCGACAATATTACAATAGAGGGCTAATCCCTTTTTAAACCACCCGCTAAGAACAGGTATATTTTTGTTAAATTTTATAATTAAAATACTCAAACCATCTCATTTTGCGTCATTTGCATCAGCTTGCAAGTAATAGGTACCTACATAACATTTTTAATGCTATTACTCCAATTCCAATAACATTTTGGAGTAGGTAATTTAGACTTATTAAATTCAAAAAGAGTTTTTTAGGTAAATCTTGAATGATGCATTTTATTGGGTATTTTTTTAGTTTTTCTATCTTTTTTAAAAAAATCTTAAATTTTTTTTGATAAAAAAATTGCGATTTTTTTGATTCTGATAAGTTAAACCCAGTCTAAAATCCTATTGGAATTAAAATACTAACATTAAAAATCGTAGATACCACTTTTTAGGTAAAAAAATCAAAAAAATCAAAAAAATCATGATTTTTGATTTTTTTTAAAAAATCATGATTTTTGCCAACCCTGTATATTATATATTATATATTATATATTATATATTATATATTATATATTATATATTATATATTATATATTATATATTATATATTATATATTATATATTATATATTATATATTATATATTATATATTATATATTATATATTATATATTATATATTATATATTATATATTATATTATATGTATATTATATAAAATATAACTTTTTCTTAAGATTTCTGTTTTAAAACAAATGCTAAATCGCATTTGTTAGGAGCGTGACACACGGACATATTTTTTGTCACGACTAATTGTTTTCGGGATCATTGCATTTTCTACAACTCAAATAGCATGTAACCTTGTAAAGAAAGGCAAAAAATATGCAAAATTAATCGGAGATTGAACTGCTCTGGCCATTTTTCTTTAACTTATTAATTTTACCTTGAGACGTTTAAAAATCAAAGAAAGTGAAATATCTCCTTAGCTTTGTTGATTTTAATTATCAAGAAACATGCAATCTGATTTGTTCTAGCGATAAAAATGTTAGGAGAAGTGTTATTTTAATGGGAACAATAAATGAATAATATTTCTAATAAGTTTTTAAAATTATTATTCTGTTTTATTAGCACTTAAAATATGGTAGTAGATTCAATTTTTGATAGGATTTATGGTCCCATTTTTGTTAAAAAATAATGTCACGGAGCATATAATTTGTGGTTATGTAATGTTGGTTGCCTAAAATTAACAAAAAACAGCACTTTTTGGTCATTGCTCAGTAGTGGGTTTATAAGAGTTAATTTTAATTAAAAATTGTGCTTACCAGCAACATAAATAAACAAAGCACAAGTTGACATATTCTAAAGGTCCATCAATAAGCGTTTAAATACAGAATTTGGCAATTTAAAATGCAAAAAAATTATGCTTCTAAATTGCCAAAATTTTGTATTTAAACGCTTATTGATGGACCTTTAAAATATGTCAACTTGTACTTTTCTTATTTATGTTGTTGATAAGCAATATTTTTAATTAAAATTAACTCTTAAAAACCCACTGAGCAATGACCAGAAAGTGCTGTTTTTTTGTTGATTTTGAGCAACCAACATTACATAACCAGTTTCTATGCTTCGCGACATTCTTTTTTAATTATTTAGCAAAAAAAAAGTTTTAAAAGCTTACTGCTATTTTCAGATTATACTCTGTTAGAAGTTTTAAAAGAGGAACCAATTCGAGTAACAATAAAAGGACTACGAAGGACTTTTTATCCTCCATTGCATCATTCACCAATTGACAACACTCCTCCGGAGAAAAAACTTAATTTGGAATGGGTGTATCCTTTTTTTTGAGTGTTTAATTTTAGAAAAACTAATTGCGGTTTCAAAAAATGGTAGATTTTAGTACCTACTAAGAGTTAAAGTGATGCTTTGTATGACGAGGCAGAAAGATTGTCTGGTGAGCAAAGTGAAACAGACAATTCTGCCGAGGCATAAACGATACTTTTTTTTAAAGATTCTAAATACAATAATTTTATAACAAATTTAATTTACTTATTTTAGTTGACTTTTATTTATTATAAAATAAACGTCATTAAAGTGATGTTTATTTGACGTTTTAAGAAAAAAATTTGGTAGCGTCAGTAAGAGTTACTTTTACTGTCGCCGGCAGTAAAAGTAAAAACTCTATGATACAGTTCAGAAAAGTGCTGCTTTTTGTTCGCCATATATGTCACTAAAGTAATGTTTTTTTGACGTTTTAAGAAAAAAAATATTTCCTTAATTTCAAAAAACAGGTTCGGATACAGAGGCACTGATTCTAGAAAAAACTTATGGGTTTTACCGACAGGAGAAATTTTATATTTTGTCGCAGCTGTTGCTGTAATGTTTGATCGTGATGAAGACACTCAAAGGCATTACACAGGTCATACAGAAGATATACAATGGTAAAAAACACTTTTAAAAATTCGATTTTAAAGTTCATAACAAAAAAAGTTTAAAATTTTTTTTTTTTTTGACTTTGTTTAATAAAGAAACTTTTAAGGTACTGTATTTTTTATAATTGAATTGTTTTTAGTATGGATTTGCACCCCTCAAGAGAAATGGTAGCTTCCGGTCAGAAGGCCGGTCGTAACCGGAAAACCCAAGCTCATATCCGGATTTGGAGCACAGAAACTTTGCAAACACTCTATGTTTTTGGCATGGGGGAATTTGAAGTTGGAGTAGCTGCTGTTGCCTTCTCACATTTGGTATGATTTCATTAAAATTTTCTACATTCAATTTAATTTAAAATTAATTAAAAAAATTTTTATTATTTTTTGTATTTTTTTTTCAGAATGGGGGTAGTTATGTTTTGGCAGTTGATGGTGGACGTGAAAGCATTTTATCCGTTTGGCAATGGCAATGGGGTCATTTGCTTGGGAAAGTAGCCGTAAGTACAAAAAATTTAAAGAAAAAAAAAATCATGACATAGAGAAAATAAAAAAAAAATAATAATGTGAAAAAAATTATTTTGTAAATAATCTAATTCTCTAGTTGTATAGAAAAATTAAATTTATGTTCCTTCGTGTTAATAAAATATAATTATTATGCCACATCAATAACAATAACATGTTACAAAATTTAAATCAAAACTTAGCATGCCATTTAAAAATTAAAATTTTATAATATTTGCAATGTATATGTAATTTTAGTTAATTTTACATACTGCGATGTTCCCTATACATATTTTAAATTTGATTTATATCTTAAACGTTTGTTACTAACCTATTTAACACCTCTAAATCAACAACAATTTGAATAATTTTTTATTGTCTTAAAAAATAATCAAAATTTTACATTTCATTAAAAAAAAAAAAATACTAAAAAATTATTTCAGACTCTTCAAGAAGATCTAACAGGCGCAGTTTTTCACCCACTGGACGATAATCTTCTAATAACTCACGGAAAAGGCCATCTTACTTTTTGGAACCGTCGAAAAGATGGATTTTTCGAACGCACCGATATTATAAAACCGGTAAAAAAATTCTACCTCTTACAGAAACAATTTAATTCAAATTTTGTTTTTGTTTTCGCAGCCTTCTAGAACCCTAATTACGTCACTACAATTCGAACAAGATGGCGACGTAATAACAGCTGACAATGACGGATTTATTACTGTATACAGCGTTGACAGCGATGGTGCATATTTTGTACGCATGGAATTTGAGGTATACCTTATAATTTTAATTTTGCGTCATTTTTTAAAAAGAAGTGTCTATTGAACCGTCAAATGGTTCATGTGTGCACCACTCTACGGTACCGAAGACACTTCATTTTACTAAATTGTCCATTTTCACGTTTCAGGCCCATAACAAAGGAGTAAGCGCTCTAGTTATGCTTTCCGAAGGAACTTTACTTTCTGGTGGCGATAAAGACCGGCGAATTGTAGCATGGGACTCACTCCAAAATTATAAAAAAATTACAGACACTAAATTACCCGAATCAGCAGGTGGAGTAAGATCACTTTATCCCCAACGTCCAGGACGTAACGATGGAAATATTTACGTTGGAACTACTAAAAATAATATTTTGGAAGGTTCTCTACAACGCAGGTTCAATCAGGTGAGTTTTTGGAAAAAGAAGTGTTTTCTGCAACGTTAGACGGATCATGTTTTAAAGTCCGTTAGTCCAATGAACGGAGCAGAAGCCACTTCATTTTGTAAGTTAAAATACGTAAATAATGTGTTAAAAAATTTTTAGATTGTTTTTGGTCATGGGAGACAACTTTGGGGACTGGCTGTCCACCCTGATGACGAAGTCTTTGCCACTGCTGGTCATGATAAAAATATTGCTTTGTGGCGTAAAAATAAATTAATTTGGACTACACAGGTTAAAAACTTGTTTATTTTTTTGTACAGTTGTTTTAATGTATTTTTTTAGGTTTCTTTCGAATGCATATCACTTTGTTTCCATCCATTTGGAGCCGCTCTGGCAGTTGGCAGTACTGAAGGACATTTATTAATTATAAATACTGACACTGGAATACTTGTCAACACAATTAGGGTCTGTGGTTCGCCTTTAAATTGTCTTGGGTTCAATCCATGTAAGTGCTTAATTTCGACATTTTTTTAAATTTGAGACATTTTAAAAATAAGAAAGTGTCTTCTGCTCCGTTAAGCGGTCCAATATAAAAATCCGCTAGTCCACAAAACGGTGCCGAAGCCACTTCCTTAAAAAAATACATTTCCTTGATTTTTTGTTATTTTTAGCCGGCGATATGATTTCTATTGCTTCCCAAAACGGTTCCGTCTACCTTTTCCGTGTCAGTAGAGATGGTTTCTCGTACAAAAAATCGAATAAAATACGTGGTTCGCAACCTCTTGTCCAAATGGATTGGAGTTCTGACAGTAATTTCCTACAAACTGTTACTGCAGATTATGATCTTTCTTTCTGTAAGCAACACAAAAAAAACTTTGAACGAGAAAATAAATATTTTTATAATTTTTTTAGGGGATGTGCGATCCTTATCCCCAGAAAAGAGCCCCATTGCAATGAAAGATGTTAAATGGCACACCCATAACTCAACGGTTGGCTACATGGTCGCAGGTAATTTTTTTGAAATGGAAGTGTATTCTGACCCGTCAAGCGGTTCACGTTTTAAGAACCGTTGCGCCAATAAACGGATCAGAAAACACTCTTTATTTAAAATTATGTATTTTTTCAAAATATGATTTTTTTTTAGGAATTTGGAACAATCGTTTTTATCCAATGACGTCAATGATAAGCACAGCAAGTCGATCCGCTGCGCATGATTTGCTTATTTCCGGTGATACCGATGGATATTTACGACTTTTTAGGTAATTAGTCCAAAAAACTGGTTTTTGAAAAAAAAGGACATGGGCACAAATAGCATTGCAAAACCGGTTCCATTTGGAACCTATTTTGCAATGCTATTTTTGCCATGTCCTTTTTAAAGCGCGTAATCCTAAACGCCCAAATATTTGATTTTTTTAGATACCCATGTTTGAGTCCCAAGGCCGAATACCACGAAGATAAGCTTTACAGTAGTCAAGTAGCCTGTGCCAGATTTTTGTTTAATGACAGAAACGTCGTGACAGTTGGTGGTACCGACGCTTCACTCATGTTGTGGGAGTTAACGGAAGAATAACAAAAAAAGTCATTTTTTTACTTGCCTAAAAAATTAGCTAGAAGTCAAACACAATTTGGCCTTGTCGATAAAGTGGAGGGGGAAGGAAGTAGTCAAGAATCTGAGTTCGAGGAATCTGACTTGGAAAGTACTTTTCAGGTACTGAATGTACGATATTAGGAAATGATGGTTTCTTGCACCGGTTAAAGCGAAAATATAAAATTTTGCAAAAGGAAGTGTTTTTAGCACCGTATGGCGGATCAACGGTTGTGTTGACATGATCTGTTTGACGGTGCAGAAGACACTTTCTTAATTAAGGAAAATGTGCAATTGGAAATTAGGGGTATTGTGAGAGGTTTTTGGACATTTTTTTTAGTCTAAAAATTAAAATTTTATAGAATTCCAATTTTTGCGGTTATTTATCAATATTGCAACGCAATTTGATACTTATGGCTTATTTTTAATTATTTGTTTATGTAAAAAACGTGATATACCTCATTTAGGTAATTAATATAATGTATAACAGCGGAGGCTGGAAAAACTTGTAACGATTTAAATTTTTTTGGATAAAAATGTTTCGATCAATATTTTTTTTTAAATGTGCATTAAAATAAAAAATTGGTTTTCTCATAATGTTTTTCTTTTTAATATCAGAAATAACCTAAATTGTCTTCCAATTATTTAAAAAAATTCCGCAAGTTTTAAAAAAAAAATTATAATCGTTATAAAAATTTTCCACTTTTTCTGTATTTAATTATTAGATTCAAACTTTTACATGCTTTAAATTTTAGAATATTGTTGTTAAAATAGAATATTTATAATTAACAACGACACTTAGGATTTTATTGTTCTGATTGTTTAAAATAAAATGAAAACAGTTTTTTCAGAACGTTTTAAATGCAATCAGGCATTAAAAGTCTCTATAATTGCCTTAATAAAATAAATATTTTAATGTTAAGAAAATTACACGAAAAAAAAACTGCCAATAGTTTAGATATTTAATAATAAATGAATAAATCACTTTCGCAAAAGAAATCTTCAATTTTTTAGGCTTTACTATACAATAAAAAAGGTGTTCAAAATTAAAAAAAATTAAAGATTTCTTTCTAAATTCTAGCAACTAGTTAAAAGCACTTAAGATCTCAATTAACGACGAATGTCGCGAAGCATATAAACAGTGGTTATGTAATGGTTGCCTAAAATCAACAAAGCACACTTTCTAGTCATTGCTCAGTGGGTTTATAAGAGGTAATTTTAATTAATAATTGTGCTTATCAGCAACATAAATAAACAAAGCACAAGTTGACATTCCAAAGGTCCATCAATAAGCGTTTAAGTACAGAGTTTTGGCAATTTAGAAGCACTATTTTTTTGCATTTTAAATTGCCAAAATTCTGTATTTAAACGATTACTGATGGACCTTTAGAATATGTCAACTTGTGCTTTGTTTATTTATGTTGCTGGTAAGCACAATATTTAATTAAAATTAACTCTTATAAACCCACTGAGCAATGACCAGAAAGTGCTGTTTTTTGTTGATTTTAGGCAACCAACATAACCAAAGTTTCTATGCTTTGCAACATTCCCTTTAAACAAAATTTTTGGTCGAAACGATGCAAAAATCTTGATACATTACAACTTAAGCAAAAAATTTTAATACCACTGTTAATTTCAACAATAAAAAACCAAATCAAATTATTACTTTTTTTATTAATAATAATAATAAATCCATGATGCTTTACAATATTTACAATGCAAATTAAATTAATAATACAAGATTTACAATAATTACAAAATAAAATCGAATACACGCTAAATAAAATTAAGTATTATCCTCTTGGGTGGGTTTTAAATCACTAGATGGCGCTACAATCGCGGCGGCAGGTCCATTACTCAGTACGTCACAACTGTCATTAATCGTAAGCAAACTGTCATTTGTCACCACTAACAGCGAATTGTCTTCTCCTTCTTCAACTTGATGTAAACTTTCACCAATCGCGTTATTCACCTCCGTGTTCTCTTCCGCGTTTGCGCAATACCGCTCTAAGAAACCCGAGTAAACATAACCTTTACCTTGCGCGTCATTGCCGCCAGATTGTGACTTCTCACTGGGGAACAGTCCGTCAGATGGCGTCTGCGGCGTTGCCTCTGCGCGCTCGCTTAAAAACATCGTGCTTTTTGTGAATACTTGAATGGGACGACGGAAACCTTTGGCTTGGTGGTGGGGGTAGCCTAGGATTTCGGATTTGGCGAAACCTACAGTTGGGGACAGGAGATATTCTGTGAATTTGTCTGGGAAGAATTCTATTGCGTTGAAGTTCTTGTAGATTTGCTCCTGGAATAAAAGAATAAGTTTATTTTTTATGTTTGCGTTCTATAATAAACACATTATGAAACCCGAAATTTGTTTTTTTTAAGGTTGCTGAATTGCTTCATTACTAAACCCAACATTTTATTTTATAAGGTTGGTTTTTTAGATGCAAAAAGATGAATTCCCTTGTAAGATACTTTTTATTTACAAATTTAACTATTGTAAACTATTGTGGGAAATAGTTTTTTTGTAGAGGAAATAACTAGAAGAATTGGAGAAACAATATCAACGATTACATTTCCTCAAAAACGTCTATTCATTCAGTATCAGAGTTAAGTTTACTGACCTGACTTCTGACCTAAATTTACTTTTTACTTCACAATGTCAATGTTGCCAATTCAATAAAAATTAAATTTTGGGTTAAGTTTTTAACTAAAATTACAAATGCTTTTTAATAAATTAAATAAAATATAAAAAAATTGTACATAAAACTCGTTTTTCAAACCTGGACGCGGGTTGAAAAACATTTCTTATAAAACTCTATGTTACTTTTAATATACTATTTTAGGGCTAAAAATGTAAAAAGAACCATTCAAAACATTAAATTTTTGGTTATGTCCGTTTACGTTTATTTGAATCATGAAACACTTCTCCTAAAAGTCGTTAAAATCGTTGTAAAATATTCAAAATGTTAATTGTGCTTTAGAAAATTATTTTATTGTATTAAATAAGGGTCTGACTAAATTTCATTGTAAAAACAGGTTTGTCTTTAAAACCTTTGAAAGAGCACGTTACATTGTAGAAGCTAGTTTTATTTAATTCATATATAAAAAACCTTCGACACTCTAAAAAGTATAGCGTTGTTTTCAAAAACCAAAAAGTAAACTATGTAAAAAAAATCATGACAAATATTTGTTTTGCAATGTAATTAAAAAGAATAAACTAACGAGATCAAACATTTTTTGTACCAAATTCTTCTAGTTTTTAATTTTAATATACAATGGGGCACAAAATAAAAGAAAAATTTACATTTTTTTATTTTTCCCCAAAAAAATAAGTTTTTTTTTGACTTACCGTTAATTTCCTCTTGCTTTTATAACTGGCCCAATTCTGCGGTTCCAAAATGAGTTTTCCACCAGGCCGGAGCTGCGAATACATTCTACGAAAAGCCTGTTTAATACCGGAATCACCCCAATTAAGGTGTATCCATTTTGTAATACTTAAGCACAGAATAACGTCAAATTGTGGTTGCTCCACGGTAAGCAGGGTGTCGTCCTCCAAAACATAGTTACACTAAAAAAAGAAAAACAATATTGTGTTAAAAAAAGTAATATTAAAAAAATAAAACAAAAATTAGCAATATACCGTTTAAAATATCTGATTTTACAGTAATAGACCAAGATAGATAATTTTTAATACAGACGGATTTTTTATATGTGTTAGAATCTATTCAGGGAACCAAATCCACAACCAAACTTTAGAGATAGATGCAAAATACTGTTTAAAAAATAAAAAACTTGCACCTAATACTTTTTTATAAATGTCTATACCTCTCTAAGGGCTCTCTTTTCAAATGGGATATAGTAATTTTTTCTTAAAACGTCAAAAAAAAACATCACTTACTTACTAATATGGCGAAAATAAAGTAGCACTTTTCTGAACTCTATCATAGAGTTTTTATTTTTACTGCCGGCGACAGTAAAAGTAACTTACTGACGCCACCAAATTTTTTGTCAAAAAGTTAAATAAACATCACTTTAATGACGTTTATTTTAAAATAAATAAAAGTCAACTAAAATAAGTACATTAAATTTATTATAAAACCATTGCATTTAGAAGTTTTAAAAAAAAGTATTGTTTACTACACAAAGTTAAAGTGGCTTTGTGTGCCTCGGCAAAATTATCTGTCTCGCTTCGCTCACCAGACAATCTTTCTGCCTCGTCACACAAAGCATCACTTTAACTCTTAGTACTAAAATCTACTATTTTTAGTAAAAAAGTATTGAATATGTATAAGCTTTTTAGAATTTTATTTTGCATGTGTTTACCAAGTTTGGGTAAATTCAACATCTTTTCGGGGGCCATTTAGGGGGAGAAAAAATCTTTTAACAGTAATAATTTTTCCAGAAATATTTTTAAATCTTATTTTGCACCAATTTGTAAAATTTGGTGCAGATCCATTGTGATCTAATGTTGCAAATTAAAGGGGAATTTTTGGGGGGCTACCATGCCAACCCTAAACTTTTATTAGTGTGCATTTTGTAAATTTAGCTTCCTGAATAGATGTTGTAACACATATAAAAAATCTGCCTGTTATATATTTTTATTTTTTTGCTAAGTTAAAAAATTATTTATCATGGCATATTTTAAGGTATTTTTTTAATTTTTTGTAACATACCTGTTTAAAAGTGACATTATGTGGAAAGCTGCCCCCTCTGCTCTTGTCCTCAAATCCTGGAATATCAATAGCTCCGTATAAGATCGGCATAGATATAGGAAAAAACTCACTACTTTTTGTCGACGAGCTACAACCCTTAGCGTGGATGATATCATCCTGTCTCGGGCTTTCTACGCTCTTAACGTAATGCTTTACGTTTTTACGAGCGATACCAATGAGTTTGTTATCTATGTCTATACCAGTCACGGAGCGGGCACCAAAATCTCGTGCTACCGAGAGGGTAATGTGCCCGATATTACATCCTATGTCGAGAATGTCTTTCCCCTCGAAAAGGTAGGGGTGGTGGGAGAAAACGCGAAGACGGTGGTCTACCTCGTAGTTTGGGTTGCGATAACCGTAATATCTAAAAGAGAAAAATAATTAGTTCACCGAAACTTATATTTTACCTAGGTATGTGGAAATATTCTACATTTAGAAAGATTTGTCTTTTTTGTAAATTGAATAATAACCGAAGAAAATTTAGGGTTTTGCAGTTGTGTTAAATAGGGCAAAGTTGCCAATGTTAATGCCCATTAACTTTCCGCAAGCAGAACTTGATTATCTCTAAAGTACCTTTAAAACAAAGTAGCGCCAATACGATGTTATTCTATGATATCCATTGTTTAACTTAATTTATCAAGTAAACTTCTGTTTGGTTTAACCATTGTTTAACATTAGTTTATTCTATGACTTTTTGCCCATGACTTGGACCCATTTTTAGGTCCAAAATTTAAAAAAAAAATTTAATTTTTGGTTAAAAATAGATTTTTGATATTGTGGCATTTAAAACCGAAATAAAATTGTCAAAATGTAAGTTTTTGGCCATACTGTAAAGTGGGCAAAAGGTGTCAACCAATCAAAAGCTGCCTAGTATCGGCGTATCTTTTTATTAAGTATCTTTAATTATCTCTAACCGTTTTTTAGTTACCTTTACCAAATTAACAAAGTGCTTTTCGATTATTTGGCTGTAACGCTTTTTTTTTTGTGGATGTTTTTGAAACTTGGAAATATTCAGACACTTTTTGTCATTAATTAGATTCTGGTAAAAAAAAAATATCCTGCAACGTTTCGTTTCCTAAAAATTATCATCATGCTCTTTTTGGTTGATATTTTTGCATGAAATGTAAACAACGTATAATTAAGGTGCTTAAAAAACATTATCATCTTAAATTTGACCAAAAATCGTAACCGGTGAAGTTAAAAATTCGCCATTGAATATCGATACATTAAAATCGTTTTATTTCTAAAAAATTAAATGCAAAAGCAATATTTTTTTTGGTCCCATTAAATTTACTTTTTAATGTCCTTTCGTTTGATACCCCACTTCCCTATACCTATCTCCAACCCTTTTGGAGATATTCCATAAGGGTATAGTTTTAACAATAGTTTTAAGAAAATAGTGTTTACCCCAATTACAAAAAATACATCACTTACATGTCTCCTTTGAAAGGAGTCCTTTCAAAAGATAATCGACTTGTCTTAGCCTTTTTTTAATTAAATTTAAATAAAACATAATTGGGGTAAAAACGGTTTCTAAAAACACCCTTATAGAATATCTTCAAAAAGGTTGGAGTTAGGTATAGGGAAGTGGGGTATCAAATGAAAGAATATTAAAAAGTAAATTTAATGGGGCAAAAAAAATATAGCTTTGCATTTAATTTTTCAGAAATAAAACAGTTTTAATGTATCAATATTCAATGGAGGATTTTTCATTTCCGGTTACGATTTTTGATAAAAATGTTTTTTAAGCTTAATTATTGTTGTTTAAATTTCATGCAAAAATATCATCCATGAAAAGCGCAATTATTTAAAAAAAAAACTGCTGCAACTGACAAAAATTTTAGAAATTTTTATTTTCTGCAGAAACTAAAAAAGTTGAAGATTTTAGACTGTTAACATAATAATCCTTATGTTAGGAGAATTTAAAAATATAAAAAAATATAGGGTGCCCCATTTAAAATAAAGAAGTGGATGTGTGTTCCGAGTAAATGGAACACCCTATATAGTGCAACATTACTAAAAATTTGGTTCATTAAAATAAATCCTGCGAAAAAAAAAATTGCTAGCATTTTAAGTTCCTGAGATAAGGGGTTGGGTCATCTTACGTGGGACACCCTGTACCAAACGATAAGTGAATATTTTTTGCAAAGAGATTTTTTATTTCTGACTCACCGTAAAACATGCATTAGGTACTAAATTTTAGTCATAAAACTGTAATATTATTAATTCAAATTTCAAACAAAGAAACAACAAAATTGTATTGTTTTTTTACCATTAGTATTAGTATGATAAGATCAGCAAAAAGAGTGGGAAGAATCCATGTCCAATATTGATTATTTCACAGTTAATTTAAACAAAATTACAAGATTCTTACCTATTGTAGTTCCCATACTGAAATTGTTTATTTTTATCCTTAAACACGGGGATCTTTTCATCTGTAGTTTCCGTCCTGGGGGGCGGTCGTTTATTAATAACCGAATTCGTGCGTTTGAGCCAAGCCCCCGGTTGGGGCACAACGGGGCTCACTATTTTATCCATTGAGTATCGTATTTTTTTGACTACGTCTTTGTGGTCTTCACTTTTACGCTTTTTGGGCTCCTTTTTAGGGGATAACTCAAGAGTTAACTCTTTGCAGACTTTTGATTTTGCGATTTCGACAGGGGGCGGCTCCAATTCAGGGGGTATTTTCGCGGAGTCGCTCTGTGTTTCCGGTGTGCGCGCTTCCGGGTTCGAGTTTCCAGTGGTGTCCGCTTCGGAAGTGTCCATTGTCCCGGAGATGGTCCGTCGTTTCTTGAAGCGTTTTTTGCGCCCTTTTTTAATAGGGGAGTAAAGCTGTTTCTCGTACTGGGCGTCATCCGCGCATCCAATTAAATTAAGGGGGTCGTTTATGTTCGGGGGGATGATTACCTCGATCTGCTGCTTTCGCCTCGGAGGCGTGGGGATTGGGGAGCTTTTTGGGGTAACAGCATTCATTGCGCGGTTTATTTCCTCGTCTTGTAAGCTGTTTAAGTTTAGGGGGTCGTTTATGTTACCCCCTAGTAAGAATTTACTGGGTAATACTGGTTTGGGGTTTAGCAATTTGCCGATTCCGCAGCCCGAGAAACTTTTCGAGCGTTTTCTTCCGCGTTCGTATTTGAATTTACGCTTATTCGACTTGTCGTTATTATTCGCGTTTTTTGCATGATGATTTGAGTTGTTGTTTATGCTTCGACTGTGCGGTTTTGTTGTAGGGTGATTTTGATGATGTATTTTCGGCACTACTTCGTTTAGCGACATTTTTTAAGCCTGAAATAATTCTCTGTTAACTTTGTTTGAAACGTTCAGCAACGTTTTTTATTATAAATGTTAACCGCCAGCGGTAATATTGTCACTTGAGTAAGACAAAAATAACCGCAACGCCGTTAAAACTGATAAAAAGAAAAGTTTAAAAATAAACTTGGAAGCACAATAAAATAATAAATAAACGTAACTCTTCTGTAAACTTTTGTTCCCGCAAAAAATAGTGCAGCTTGCAAGGCATGCGCATCACGCCTAAACAAAATTATGCCACTGTGAAGCTCTGCTCAATATTCGGAATTTTGCGATTTTGGCCCCAAAATTTAGATAAATGTGAAAAATTTTACCTTGTATGGCTTCCTCTTGACTCAGGGAACACTTTGGTGCCTCAAAAGGGCCACTTTAACTTTACTGAACGCACTAAAATGAATAATTCGAGTAACGTATTCCGTACACACGCAGTCTAAACGACTACAAATCGTTGTGCCTGTGAGAGCTCCACCATTTTAATAAATTTACGCATTCTGCCGAGTTACTAGCGGAGGTTCACGATTCGCGTTTATGAGAGAAAATAAATTAATTAAACAGAGAAAAAAGGAGAAAATTTTAGATTAATTGCGTGTACCTACGAATACTACGATAGATTTATTAATTCCCCGGGGGGATTATTAAATTCGTAGGTATGGCTATTTAGGACACTAGTGCTTTTAATTCACTTTTATTGACGGAATTATTGCACAAACAATGGTTACAATTTTTATTTTATTGCTTTTTTACTTCGTTTAATCGCAAACATAGCTCAACATTCATTTTTATGATTTCTTTTTTGAATTTCGGACAGATTGTATTGTTTTGAATTAGCTGTCAAAACTTTTAACATCACTTCCTGTTTACAATCAAGCGACCTTGAAACTTCAAAACAAAAGAGAATTTGACAGGACGCTAAGTTGTAGTCGTTTAAAAAAGTCATCTTTTTCGAGTTTCTTTTGCAAAAAGCTGTTCTACTTTATAGTTAAATTATCTAATTTAGCACTGTTAAGGTAAGCCTTTTGTTTTAATAACTTGCACTCTTTTAAAACACTTTTCTACAGTTCTGAGGTTTGGTAAAAAATGCCGCTGTATAGAAACCCCTCGAAAAAGGTTTTGAGCCAGCAACTTTCACAGAAAAGCTTTGTCGGCTATAAATCTACGGCTCTTTCACAACAAAACGTTGAGGAAATGGTAAAATCCTCTAATGGATTTAAAAATGCGTGCTTGAGTACTCCAAATACGCCTAAAGCCGTGCCGAAAGAAAAACATACCCTGGAGAAAGAAAATGTTTTACCCTTGTCTTTAAGGAGCCCAAAATATGCCAAATTAAAAAATGTGCAAGTGGATTTGACTGAGGAACCAACAAGTCTTAGATTTGGTACTTTGGAACCAGCGGAAGTTACAAAAACTCCAAAAAAGGTAGCTAAAGCCGCACTTAAGGAAATTGCTCTGTCTGAAACCATTTTTGGTGCACTACAAAATGATTTTAAGGCAAAAAGAGCTAAAACATCAAATGTTGGTCCTAATCCAAACAATTTTGCTTTAAAACAACAAAAACCTGCTCCCCAAAATGACGATGACGAAGAAAGCGATATTCCCGATTCCGGTTTTGAAGAAATGAGAGTGAAAACTTGGGAACAAATCAGTGAGTTTGATGAGGAAAGTAGAATTGGCTCTCCTGACATGTTTTTATCACCGACGCCAAAAAAGGCGCCTAAAAACATCCCCGAGTACGAAAGCCCCAATAGAATTGAAAAAAGGACCAAAACTAGAAATGTTACTCCTAAAAAGTCAAGAAAAGCACTAGAAAACACAGCTAAGAAGCCACTTTTGGTCGGAGTTCATGCGGAAAAGTCTAAAACCATTAAAAAAGCCCCAAAAGGTATGAACGACCCAGTAAAAAAAGCAGCTTTTAAACAATTCATGAATTCTCAATTAACCCAAGAACTAAACGAATCTGGTACCTCAATTGGTTCGATGATTAACGAACCTGGAATAAAGGAGGCTTTTATAAACTTTATGGAACAAAGCCAAGGCCAAAATAATATTAATAAAGCAAAAATATTTGAAGAACCCCCTAAGAACGTAAGTCATAGGGAAAAAATGGAATGGTTGCAAGACCAAAGATTTGTGGGGTTGTACGTAACCTGCGATATTTGCAATAAGTTGAGATATTTGGAAAATTGCCAGGATCCTACAGAGTTGCCGGAAAAATGGTTTTGCCGTATGAATCCTGGTAAGTTAAAAATTTAACATAAAACTACAGATGTCCAAAAAATGCCGCATAAACGCGATTGTACGTTGTTAGGGCATATCTAGGGAGTCCCAGAAAATTGTTAAAAAAAATCTATCTTAAATATCTTCGCAGATATGAGGCCCCAAAGTGTGAAACTTAAACACCTATATCTTGAAAATAAAAGCACATATTAACAAAAGAAATGGCTAAATACAAAGGCACAATCTATCAAAAATTATTTTACCATTTGTTTATCTTTTAAATGGTCCAATTACATTTTTATAATCAATTTTATTTTACAAAAATTTCAAAAAATGAAGCTGACAACAGTGCCAATATGATCTAATGCAAAATTGTTTAAGATGTATTTTACAAACTGTGTTGCCGAACTTATGCAACTTAGTTCGCATTTTTCTCGATGAAAATAACAGATGGTTTTTTATATAATTTTCTAGGGATTCCTGAGAATGCACCAAAGCGTTTATGCGTCAATTTTTGGACTTTACTCTGTATAAACTCGCTTTTTTCAACTTTTTAGTAATTTTAAAATTTAGCAAAATTGGGCACTTACTGATCTTTTTTTTATTTCAATCTTAGGAATTTAGGAAAATTTGTTTGTTAAATTTATAAATAAGATCAATTTGAAAGTAAAAGTTAACGCGAAAGTTAATAAAAAATTTAATGCAAAAAATGAAAAAGCAGCGAGTTTTTTTTTATTTAAAATTTAAATTCACATTTAGATAAACGATAATCAATAAAGTAAAGAAAAAAAAAAGTTTAGGTTAAATTTGTTTTGCTAGATTCTTGCTTCTCAGAAACAATTAAGATTTAACAAAATCCGAAGTACTTAAAATGTCCGTTTGTTTTATTAAAAATCATTATACTCTTCGAAAAAAACAAACAATATGTGAAATGTATGTCTACACCGAAAAGTTTAGTATTTTTAAAAATACAGGTAAAATTTAGCACAAATATTTTAATTTTTTTCCAAAATGTATAATTTACTTTAGTTGCTATGACCTTGACATAACCTTGAACCATTTTACATGTAATAATTAAGTAATCTTACCAGTTTTTTTTTGCCTTTGCATTTTATACCTTTTGTAATTCTTCTTTAAAAGCTTTAGATTAATAAATTAATCAATCTTTTTTGTTATTTTCGTTTATTTGTTTGTTTCAGACATCAATTTTAACAAATGCGAAATTCCACAAGTTGAAATTTCTGCCAGAGAGGAAGAAGACCTTGTTGATAATTTATACAATGCGGGAAGTCTAGTTTGGGCTAGAATAGACGGATATCCGTGGTGGCCTGCTATCGTTGATGATGATCCCGACACTGAATCTTATTATTGGCTTGATGATGAATTTAATAATACTCCGGTAAGATACAATTATTTGGCAGTTTTTTTATTTTTACGATTACAAAAATTTTACCTTAAATAATCTCACAAAGTTTATTTAAAATTTGTATCCAAACAATTAGAATAATTCAATGTTGAATAAAGTAAATTTATAAAAATGTAATCGGGCGACTGTACGCAAAATTTCATCGTTCTGACAGATCACAGATCATCTACTGATCCACATTAAAAAACTGTCTGTGAAGTAGAATTTTAACTCTGTCAGATTTAGCCACTTTTATAGAACAATATTTTGTGAAAATAAAAGGCTTTCTTAGGGAACCCTTGGTATAAAAATGTGCTATAATGACTTAAATTCGATATTTCAAGTTTAGTTTATTGTAAAACTCTATAATATACAGTTTATGTGTTAATGTTGTGCACCCACCAAGATGTCAGCTTTAAACGCAAATTGCTTAAGAAAGCAACCATATCAAGAGGTCTGGTAAGTACCATTGTAAAATTAGCATTTTTTTCTATTACCTAGACTAGAACAAACCATACCCCTTGATATGGTTGCTTTCTCAAGCAATTCGCGTTTAAAGCTGACATCTTAGTGGGTGATCATGATTATCAGATTAATAAGGGATTTTTTAATTCTTGCGGGAGATTCTCTGGTAATTAAAATATCGTAAATAAGACATAAAGGAAGATTTTTACACCAATGGGACCTAAAAAACTCTCTTATTTTTCTTTAAATAACGTTTTAAAAAGGCCAATGTTGGAAACACAGAATAAGAAAAAAATTACCATTTTCTTTGGTCCGTAGTTGGTTGCCTAAAAAAAATTCACAGATAGTATTTTAATGCACTTCTGTGAACTGTGAAGTAGGACTTGACCGTGTCTATTTCCATAATACATATAACATTTTTTTTTTAGAGTTGGTATCACGTCACCTTTTTCGACAAAAACGAAGTCACCCGGGCATGGGTTCGCCCTTCATGTCTGAAAGCATTTATTCGCAACGAGGATAATCCAATTTACCTTCCAAAAAAATACGATATGTTTAAAAATCGTATCGATGTTGCTATAGCTCAGGCAAAAAGCGCTCTTAATTTGACGATTTTGGACAGACTGCGTCGATTTAGTTTTCTTGCGCGTTACCCTGGCAAAATTAGAGCCCCAAATTTTGCCGGAAAGTCCGAAAGTAAGAATAAGAAAATTGCAAAAAAGGAAAAAATGATGCTTAAGCCACAAGAAACAGAAAATAAAAACAATTTCAACGACGTTAATATAGGTAAGAAGAAGAAGAAGCCAAGATCAAAGTTTGATAAATCAAACTTTATTGAGCCAAAAAACAAAGACAATAGGGTCAAAAAAACGAAAGACAAATTTAAAAAAACAACAATTAAGAAGGGGAGCAATTTTAATCGAATTATGAGTTTTCAGTCCGATTGCTCAGGTACTAATATTAAAATCGATATTCCTCTTTCCCCTAATATGAAAAATAATGATATTTCTATCGATAATTTGCTCGAGTTTGAGAAAAGTTTAGATGAATATGCTGATAAGGAAATGTTTACCGAGGTCTAATTTGTTTTTTTTTTTATTATTTTTTGTGTTAAGTTTTTATGTCCAGCATTAATTTTTTGTTATTAACTACTAGCAAAAAGTTAGTTCGTCGTTTCTAGTTAAAGGCAAATTATTAAATTTTGCGTTATTGTTAACATTTCATGTGTTTTATAAATGTTTAATATCGTTGATAATAAACTTAAAGTTTATGTTTTCATTTTTGATTTTGATAATAAAATGCGATACATATACAAACAAGAAGTTTTATTATTTAAAATTTTCTTATTTAAACAAGTAGGGAAATACTTCTTACATACAAAAATATAACAATTCGACTAATCGCGTTTTAATTCATTAAAAGAGATCGAACATAAAATCGAGTATAAAAAACTTAAAATCTTTCGTTCCAAGGGAAAAAAATACGTCAGATATTTAGTTTTTTGGAACGCAGAAATACAGAATTATATTGCACTTTTATTAGTTTGCAAATTTAAATCTGATGTTCGAATGGCCATGTTTAAGTCTAGAGATTCAAATTCACAGATTCGATGATCTGTGCTCCTAGAAGCTCGTATATGTCATCTCCATTGAGCTCTCGTCAATTCTACCAAATAACACATCTACATAAGGACCCCATCGTATATTAAAACAAAATGTAGTTTCGAAAACTAGAAAAATAGGGCTAAAAACGTATAATGGTTTCATATAAATCGCATATTTCTTTGTGTAAAAACCTGACTTTAAAGATCATTGCAAATTTTTTGTTTTTTAAAGTCAGATTTATGACACAAAGAAATATGCGATTTATGTTACCATAATCTGTTTGTAAGTAGCCCTATTTTTTTAGTTTTTAAAACTGCATTTAGTTTTAATATGAGATGGGGCCCTCATGTAGATGTGCTATTTAGTAGAATTGACGGGAGCTCAACGGGGATGACTTATATGAGCTTCTACGAGCACAGATTAGAATATGTGTGAATTTGAATCTCTAGCCTTAAAATAATGTACAGCAGCTTGCAAGAAATTGGTAAAGGTTTTTGTTTAATTATTAAAATTATTTGGGTTTTCTAAATACTTTAATTCCTAGGTCAAAAATATTGGTTTAAAGGGGAATGTCGCGAAGCATAGAAACAGTGATTATGTAATGTTGGTTGCCTAAAATCAACAAAAAACATCAATTTCTGATCATTGCTCAGCGGGTTTATAAAAGTTAATTTTAATTGAAAATTAAATTATGCTTACCTGCAACATAAATAAACAAAGTATAAGTTAAAATATTCTAAAGGTCCATCAATAAGCAGAACAGAATCTTAGCAATTTAAAATGCAAAAAAATAGTGCTTCTAAATTACCAAAATTTTGGGGGGGCATAAAAATTTTGTTGGTAAGCACAATTTTTAATCAAAATTAACTCATATAAATCCACTAAGCAATGACCAGAAAGCGGTGTTTTTTGTTGATTTTAATAACCACAGTTTCTATGCTTCGCGACATTCTGCGTTAAAAAAAAAAGAAAACTTTGGCACAAGAATTTATTCCAAGCTGCAATACTCAAATTTTGGTTCCTTTAAAAAATCGAACATGTAAAATACTTCTAAAAAAATCATTTTTAATCCTTTACAAAATTAAACTATAATACAGATTTGGTAAAATGAAAATGTAAAAAATACCACTCAGCCGAGCGCTTAGTTCATCTAAAATAAATAAATACAAAAATAACTCGACATATTTACTCATCATATTTATCTCTCTTTGTACCACCTTCCGCGCGGTTTGCGCAACAACCTCGGTGACCTTGGCGACGCGGGCATGCGCCGTTGCCTAACATTTGTCCGCTTAGGACTCGCCGGTCCGTCACTGGGAGGCGGAGTCAACACTGCCGCTGGGGGCGGGGCAGGCGGCCTCTTGCGCACACTTAAGTTCGTTCTGCGCTTCTTGACCACGCGCTTGCGCATCTGCCGCGACGGTTTGCGCTTGCGCACTCTGTTAAACACTACATCACGAGTTGTCACTACAGTCGGTTCACTATCTAACTTGGTTATGTCATTGTTAATACTGTCTGTTGATTCGCAGTCGGAGTCTTCTAGGTTGACGCTGTTTGAATCGTCGATTGTGCTGTCGTCGTCTTTTTGGGTGACGTTTCGGGGGAGGCCTCTTTTTCTGTTGGGCCAGCCTGGAACAACATAATTAGCTTGGTTAGACAATAAACATAGTTATTAAAGCTATTTAAGTAAAAAAAAAACATTTTTTGATATAAGTAGTGAATAATTTTTATTTTACAGCTAAAAATATACAACAGCAAGATTTTTTATGTGTTAGAACATCTCAGGAAGTTAAATCCACAAATTGAACACAAATACAAGTTTAGGGTTGATGGGTATTCCCCCAATAAACCTCCTTTAATTTGCAACATTAGATTATGATGGATATGCACCAAATTTTACAAATAGGTGCTAAACAAGATTTTAAAAATTTTCTGCAAAAATTATTTTCCTAAAAAATTCCTTCTCCCCCTAGATGGCCCTCGAAGAGTAATCATGTTGGTTTTACACCAAACTTTGCAAATATGTAGATGCAAAATAAGGTACTTAAAAACTTGTACTTAATACTATTTTTTTGAATGTTTATACCAGGGTCTAAATAAGTTCCTAAATAAGATTTTTTTTAAAAAAAGTTTAAAGTTTAAGTTTTTTAAAACCTTATTCAGCATCTATTTACAAAGTTTGGTGTAAGTCCAACATGATTAAATATTACTATTCAGGGACCATTTAGCAATATCTTAATAAATGACTTTTTCTATTTGTAAAAAAAAAAGTTTTATTTAGCATTTACTTGCAAAAGTTGGTACAGATGTATCGTGATGTTGCAAATTAAAGGGAGCATTTTTGGAAGCTACTACGCCAACCCTAAACTTTTATTCTTAGAGATGGGCAAATTTCCAAAATTTTACTCTTTGGGAAGAGACATGGGTATATTTCTGGTAATATTCCCGTTTGGAAATATTCCCGAAAGTTTTAGGAATATATACAAAATAGTACCAATAGGAATATTGCCGGCAATATTCCCATGAATAAACACTAAAATTTTACTAAATATCTCCATTTGGAAACATTCTCGAAAGTTCCCAAACGGAAACATACGGGAATATTCCCGGAATATTTCCAAAATGCAAAAATAAAAGATAGAAATGGCGCCAAAATTTAAAAAAAACTATAATTATCAATTTTCGATTGCTCATCTTTACTTATTTGTGTGCATTTTGTGTATTTAGCTTCCTGAATAGATGTTCTAACACATTTAAAAATCTGGCTGTTATATATTTTTTGCAGGGTAAAAAATTATCCATCTTGGATTTGCAACAAAAAGTTACCTGTTCGATTTTTCTTTTTCCGCCGACCCGGCTTTCTTCCAGGCGAACCATTAATAAACCGTCTCGTTGACCGATGATCATCTTTGGCTCTTTGTTCGTCATACAGTTTTAAAACATCGAGTACACTCATATTATGCCTAAATTCTATGCCATCATCCCCTTCCCCCTCTACGAAACTAAAATCCTCACAAGCAAAATCTTCAATTTCCGCTGAGAACTTGCGGGATATTTCTGTAAAATCCACAAACTTCTGTTTCTGCAGTGATTTTGTGGATTTGAGTGGGGATTTTGAGCTAGTTACTGCAGCAGGTGGTACTTCTTCTTGTTCTTCTATGGGGGTTAAAATGGCGGCAGGAGGGGTGATGAATTCACCGCTGCGTGATTTCCGTTTCCGTTCTTTGATTAAAGATGACAGGATTGCCAATGTTGAAGCGTGTTGTCTTGGGGATTTTCTGGGGTTTCCGCCTTTTGAAGTTGCTACGAGGCGACCGCCCAGGCGTCTACGACGCGGTCTTACTGGTTCTAGGGGTGGGCCTGTTGAGCTTGACGACTCTGCGTTACTGGAAAGAAAAATATTTTAGTTTAGAAGGAAATTTAAAATTACAATGTCGAATTTTTGATCTATTTTTTGTAGAGATGGCTGCTGGATTATACTAAATGTTTCCAAAAGAAAATTGGGAATATTTATTTGCTCTTTGGAAATATAAGGTGCAAAGTATCCGGATTGTTCTTTTTTACAATTTAAGACTTTTTTTTAATATTTTTTATATTTTTAAGAAACATGGAAATACTGCAATGTTTGTTTTTTTTACTTTTTTCGAAGCATTTCGGGCAATGTTCTAGCTAGATATTTTCTAAATGAAAATTTTTAGGAATATTTTTAAAATATTCTCAATGGAAATTTTGCCAAATAGAAAATATTTCCATGCTTTCAATATAAATTAGTAATTACAGCTTTAAATTTATAAACAAAAATGTTATTCAACATTTTTAAAAGTTCCTTAAATGGACATTTTTTTAAACATTGATCGAGACATTGATTAAAGTTTCTAAATGGAAATTTTTGGAAACATTACCGAAAGTTCTTAAATGGAAAATTTAAAAACAATAAAACCAAAGAAATACCGTAAAAATACAAGAAAAAAACCTTTATTTAGTACTCAAAAATGTTTCCAAATGTGAAATGGAAACACTAAGAAACATTTCCAAAACTTCCTAAATAAAAAGTTTACGGCAAATTGCTATAAGTTTCAAAAAAACATTGTTTGGAATGTTTTTGAACCGCCTTATTAAATTTCCGGAAATATTCTTATTTTTGGGAATATTTTTAAACTGGAAACTTTTCTATTGGTCATCTCTAGTAATTCATGTCGGCAATGTTTCCAGAAATATTTCCAAATGAAAACATATTCTATAAAATGTTTCTGGTAAATATCTGATATATTTTAGAAAATTTAAGTATTGCGAATTTTTTTACCATTTGGGAACTTTCCTGGAGCTTTGGTAATGTTTCCGAAAATATTTCCAAATGTTTCCAAATTTCTTTTTGAATAAATTCCTCAAAAGATTCTCAAATTTTTGGCATTAATTTTTTGTAAAATTTCTCTGCAAACAAACAGAACCTTAGAGATGGACAATTGAAAAGTTCCCAGTTTGGGAATATTCCCAAAATGAAAATATTTCCGGAAATTTAAAAAGAGGACGGAAAGATTCAAGATGATTTAAAATTAATACCAATTTCTTTAAATTTTGGCGCCATTTTTATGTTTTATTTTCACATTTTGTGAATGTTTCCTAATTTTTCTAACTTTCGTAAAAGTTTCCAAGTTGAAATTTTCGATACATTTTTAGGAAGTTAAGCAAAGTTTGGTTTTTATCAGTTCATTTTTACACGGGAACATTGCCGGTAATATTTCTATTGGAAATATATCGGGAATAATTCTAAAAGTTTCCCATTGGAAAACTTATATTTCCAAATGGAAATAATACCGGCAATATTTCCATGTTTCTTCCCAAAGAGTAAAATTTTGGAAATTTGCCCATCTCTAGGGCAATGTTTTCGAGAATATTCCCAAATGTTTCCAAATTCTCTTTTTAATCAGTTAATAAGTTTCCCTAAATATTCCCAAATTTTCTGTATGCATTTTTCGGAAAGTTCCCTTGCCTGCGAAGAGTATAATAACAAAATAGTAAAATACAAAATCTTATAATTATATGTTTTTCTTAAAACAATTTCCTGAAAACCACCTATTTCAAATTTTTTTTTTAACCAAACCGTAATTTAACAAAATCACACATCACTTACTTCAAATCAGTCTCTAAAGTTCCAGTACTCATCTTACTATCCTCATCATTGGTGTCCGGTTCATTCGAAGACGGCGT
The DNA here is from genome assembly GCA_963920755.1 of Cartodere bifasciata. Lineage (NCBI taxonomy): Eukaryota > Metazoa > Arthropoda > Insecta > Coleoptera > Latridiidae > Cartodere > Cartodere bifasciata. Next base: position 3,237,160 of record OY987196.1, on the reverse strand, counting down.
ATAGTTACTATCACTATACTCCGGCGTACTACAACTCCCACCCGAACCCGAAGACACTTCCTGACTTTCCAATAACTTCTTTATTTGATGATACTCCGTTATGCACACCTTCGGATCAATAGGAGGCAGGGGCCCCATTTGATAGGGCATTATGAACGGATTCCAATAATCCTCGTCAGGGAGGAAGTAGTAATGTTCTTTTCCTTGGTCCTGTCGTTGAAATGTGATATACCAGGGTTCCGGATTTGGAATTTGTTCAAAGGAAAAGGTGTAGTTTTCTAATACTAGGTCGGTTGGTGGTTCTTCCTTTTTCAGGTTAGGTTTTTCGTCTTTTGAAGGTAAGTCACCGTTGTTTTCTGGTTTTATTATGTCGGGGAAAAATGATCCTTGGTAGCGTAATCTGGAATAAAATTGGGGGAATTAAAAACACTTCTATAAAGCAGTAAAACCAAAAAGATTTTATATTCATAATAGAGAAGGTATAATAATTCAATGTTTGGTTTCAAGATCTTTTTGTTTACCTTTACCCAATGTAAGTTATATGGACTAATGAGTAAGTGGACGTAAATAAACAAACGTTTTCAATGGAACCTACCTATGCCTTTTAGATCTTGGACTCACACACTGGTAATGTTATGATTATAAGCGATTCATTTCTAGTCATTCTATTTCTATGAGTAAAACTTATTATAATTTCAGGTGATTAATAAACATTTTTTATTGTTAATTGGGGAATAAATAGCCCCATTTTTGGAGGAGATAATTTGCCAAGTTGGTTAGTAATTTCTTCTATTGAGTGCAAAAACCACTGACTTAATATAATAGACGCTCTTATTCATAAATTACAAAAATAGTGCATTGCTTATCATTCTTATACTAACCAAAAAATAGCAGTCGGTCTGAAACATACCATAAGTTTTCTGTCCCGGAGGTGATAAAACTCTTACTAAACAAGCATTATCATGACTTTAAAAATGAGTATTTTAAATTTTAATAATTTTACCATGTTTCGAAACTCAAATAAAAATTAGTTTATTTTAAAAGAAGACGGCGAAAATTTGTTTTTAACCCGAGTTTGCATGAAGCATAAATCCTATTTTTATATTTGCGTTCTATAATAAGCACATTATGAAATTAGAAATTTGTTTTTTTAAGGTTGCTGAATTGCTTCATTATTAAACCCATAATTTTATTTCATTAAGTTGATTTTCCAGATGCAAAAAGATAAATTCTGCCCTTGCAAGGTACTTTTTATGTACAAATTTTACTATTATAAACTATTGGAGAACATAGTTTTTTTGTGGAGGGAATAACTAGAAAAATTGGAGAAACGATATCAACGTTTACATTTTCTCAAAAACGTCTATTCATTCGGTATTAAGTGAGTAAAGTTTACAAATGTCATTATTCAATATGTCTGACCTAAATTTACTTTTTACTTCAAAATATCAATGTTGCCAATCCAATAAAAATAAAATTTTAATTAAGTTTTTAATTCAAATTAAAAATGGTTTTTAATAGACTAAATAAAACAAATATAGAAAATAGTATAAAAAAACTTGTTTTATAAGGCGTATTTTAGCACTTACATTCCAAATCTGAACACATGCTAAAAAACATTCCTTATAAAACTCTATGTTTTAATATTCTATTTTACGCCTGTGACTTAAAACACGTGATCAATGAAATCAGAGTAAAACAACATCTACAACTATGTAGGGGAAATGCGCAGATTATGGCCACTTTAACACTTTTTGTCGCGAAATTTCATCGTTGTAAATGTAACTAAGAATTTATTTAAATATACAGACAAATGCCTGGGTCCTACTTTTAGAAAATGTTAGTTAAGTTTTATGTTTAATAAGACTAGACATCACTTGAAATAAAAAACCACAACTTTATGTGGCCATAAACGGTACATTTCCCCTAGTTTCCGTTTGTGTAGGTTAGACTGTGATTTGTTGTTAAATCGTTCTAAAATATAAAATAAACTGGTCTATTATTATAAGTCAGTGGCAAGTACGTTACAGAATACATTTTTTCGCCTTTTTTTTAAATTTTTATGAATTACTTACCTCGAACCGGTGGTTTCAAATTTATAATACTTCTGATTATCCAACAAAAAATTCTCCACCTGCGTCCGCCGTTTTTTCTTCCTTTTCCCAGAACAGGTACTTTCCATCGATGTTTCATCTTCGACCTTGACCCCTGGGTGGTTCGGTGACCTTGAACCCATGGTATCGTTTGTTGTACTATCGTGCTCTGTAACGCTACTCGAATCATTCCTTTTGTCATCGTTATCTTCGTCGTTATCTTCCTCAGAAGAACTGTCATCGCGTTTTGGAAACAAGAAATTTTCTGCTTCGTTATTTAACAGGGTTAACTCTGAGTTACGTAATTTCTTGAATTTAACGATCAAGTTGCCTTTGTCGTCCTTTTCAGGTGATTCGTGACGTCGCAGGTATTCGGTGGGGGGTGGTGGGGGGAGTTGGAACTGAAAGTGGCCGCTAGAACGCAGTTTGTTGTTTAGGACTTCGACTTTGTAGTAGTTTTTGTTATCGGCTACTAAACGTTCGTCAGCGGATGGACGTTTGGGTTTTAGGCAAGAACGTTTCGGACGTCCTGAGTTCCATACTTCTTCAGTGTCGGTTGCTAGTTTCTGTAAAAAAAATATTTTTTTAAGGGAAACTTAATTTTTTTTTAGCGAAAATGTATTTTTTTTAATACTTAGTGTATTTGAAAGCTTTATGTTATGGTAAAAAAATGCAAAAAAAAATCTTTTGTTACATTTTTTTTTAAATAGACCTTAATATAATTAAAACAAGAGCGGGTTAGATCAATGAATGGGATAGATCATTTAAAAAGTTACTCTTCGCAGATAGGTCTTTTTTTATGACTATTTTTTTTTGGTATATAATTGAAATTGATACACATTCAATATGATACTCTTCGCAGTATTTGATTAAAAGGTGCATTTTTTATTTTATTAAAAGCAACGTAAAACTTATTTCTTTTGTAAACGGGTGGGGATACGAAAAAACTACTCAATGCTTTTTTATAGGCAATAATATAATCTTTAATTTAACCGAAATATGAATTTTTTTCAACTTTGGGGGTGGTTTATATTCTCTATTTATTATTTCATTTTTTTTCAAAAACAATAGGGTTCTTTCTCCAAATGAGATTAATGCTTGTACCAAATCTCAAGTCAATTCAATAAACCGTTCTTCAGTTATCGTAATAACAAGTTTCGTTACAGACAGACGGACAAAAATAAAAGTCTTAAAAAGTCATGAAACGAACGAATCTGCAAAAAATTTGCTGTAGGATATTAACGATTTTAGAGAAGGTCCGATCAAACGTAATATACTCCTTGACACTTAATTGTCTGTAATGATTATTATAAATAACGTTAGAAAATTGAGATAAAATTTTTATTTTAGAACTTGTTTTTTTTTTGAAAAACTGACTTTAGTGGCGTCAAACTAGCATGAAAAACCTTAAAATCTCTAACTTTGGGGAAACTCAATGGATTGACTTCAGTTTTTTTGTAAAACGTTTAGAATTAAATATAAATCACTAATAAAAACTAAAATGGCACCGCTAGTCCTTTCAGAATTTTATATACTCTTCGCAAACTATATCTCGCTTATTATTAAGTCCACAGAAAAAATCATTCTTATAAAAATTAAAGAGAATAAAATTTTGTAATAAAAAAAATATTGCCCGCGCCCCTCCGAGCTCTGCCCCCTTATAACCCCCCAAATTTTCAGTAATTTTTTTTTATGCTTATTTTTTAAGGAACAAAATCAACATTCATTATTTACCAAATTAAAAAAAAATTTTGATATAAATGTTTAATAACAAACGAGATACAAATTTTTCCAAGTTGGGGGGGCATAGTGGGGGAGCATTTTTTTTTAATTTAGTAAATAATAAACGTTTTTCCTGTTTCTTAAAAAATAAGCATGACAAAAAAATATTCAAAATTTGGGGGACTATAAGAGGGCGGAGCTCGGAGGGGGGCGGGCAATATTTTATTTATTACAAAATTTTATTCTCTTTAATTTTCATAAGAATGATTTTTTCTGTAGATTTAATAATAAGCAAGTTACAGTTTGCGAAGAGTATACAAAATTCAGGAAGGACTAGCGACGCAATTTTAGTTTTTATTAGTGATTTAAATTTATTTCTGAATGTTTTGCAAAAAAAATTAAGTCAATCCATTGAGTTTCCCCAAAGTTAGAGGTGAAATGCTAGTTTGACGCGACTACTTGGTTACTTACCGATTGTATTCTCGTCCTTGATCTCGTGTCATGGGCTTCAAAACTGTCTTCATCTAAAGTGGGACTCATGGCGTAATTTATTTGTTTTCTGGACCTTAGACGGTGACCATTTTCTGTGGGGCTCATTTTTAATCTATCGCAGAGGCGGGGCATTCTGCTTAGAATTTTTGTATCGCATTTACCATTAGATATATCTGAAAAGAAGGTTTTTACTAAGAAGAATAAACATTTAACTGTATTAAGAATAATTTGCTAGAGTTTTAAAAAAATTGTGTTTAAAAATAAATTACTTTTTTATTCTTTTAACGATTTTTTTTTATTAAATGCTTACCAATAGATTCGATGCCGTTAAGATTTATAAAAGGATCCAAACCAAAACTGTTTGAATCATCTTCAGAGAAACTGTTAAGTGATATGTAATTGGCATCTTCTCCGATAAGTTTTTGGTGTTTTTTTGATTGTAAATGATCTTCTAAAGAATTGTAGGGAATGTGACAAATTGAACAATATCCTGATTGTAAAGCTGCATTTATTCGAGTCTGTCTTGAACGAGAATTGCGGGTCATATTACAATCGGCCATACCTAAAAAAAAAATTAGGTCCAACATTTTCCCAACAAAATTTTATGAGATAAACAGAAAAAAACATATTTTTCTTTATTTGCAGCTTTGCTTAACAGTAAACTTACCAATTTAATAATGTCCTGTCGAATTTTCTACATTTTTGTCCTGAAAAAATAAATGCATTAGGCTAATACATATTTTATATATTGCTTTGAAAAATAAAAATTTGAAAAATCAGATTAAAAATGGAAATCAACAAGGAAATTCTGATAAGAGGTGTCAGAAAAATTCAAAATCATCATTATTTATTTGCTCACGCATCTTGTAGCGTATAATTTAAAATTTTTCACATAGAGGTGTCAAAAAAATGGCACATAAACGCGATGGTACGTTGTTAGGGCATGTCTAGAGAGCCCCAGAAAATTTAAAAATCTATCTTAAATAGCCTCGGAGATATGAGGCCCCAAAGTGCGGAACTTTAAACGCAACTTGAAGATAAAAGCACATATTAACGAAATAAATGGCTAAATACAAAGGCACAACCTCTCTAAAATTATTTTACCATTTGTTTATCATTTAAATGGTCAAATAACATTTTTATAATTAATTTAATTTTACAAAAAATGTATGAAATAAAGCTGACTACCAGTCAATAAGATTTAATGCAAAAATGTATGATCAAGAATCTAGATGAGTTTTTAAGATGTATTTTACCAACTGTGTTGTCGAATTTATGCAACTTTGTTCGCATTTTTCTCGATGAATATAACAGATGCATTTTTTTGCAATTTTCTAGGGATTTCTGAGAATGTCTCAAGAACGTAACATAGCGTTAATGCGCCATTTTTTGGTCACTCTGTATACGCATCTTTGTAGTGTATAATTCAAATTTCCAAAGAGAGAGCAAAAAAAGTCATTTAAATATTAAAAAACCTGAGGCGATTGACCTCTAATCATAACACTAACAGTATTAATTTATCAAAACTGTAATTAGAAATAATTATAGATAATAGATGTCGCTTTCTTTATCTTAACAAGTGCAGTGTTGTCACGTTTGAAGGACATGTGCAAAATAGCTTTGCAAAATCGGTCATGCAATGCTAAAAGTTTGCAAAATGAGTTTTAATGTTTTTTTGCTGGGTTTATAAACTGTTTTATTATAGGAAGTAAGCCTTTAAAAGCAAAGCAAGAAATTTATAGACCTTTATTGGTCTATTTGAATTTAACCTTGAATTTTAATTTAAATAAACCAATGACTTTGAAAATTTTGCAAAAAGATGAATTCTTCCCGTGCAAGGTACTTTTTATCTACAAATTTTGCTATTATAAACTATTGGGGGACATAGTTTTTTTTGTAGAGGGGATTAGAAGAATTGGAGAAACGATATCAACGGTTACATTTTCTCAAAAACGCCTATTCATTTAGATCTGACCTAAATTTGCTTTTTACTTCTAGAGTGCCTTGATTATTTTGACAGTTATTGTCGCCTTATACAATAACTGTCAAAATAATCAAGGCACTCTATTTACTTCAAAATGTTAATGTTGCCAATCCAATAAAAATAAATTTTAAAGTCTTTGGTTGAAACTAAAAATGATTTTTAAAAATTTAAATGAAGCAAATATAAAAAATAGTTTAAAAAACGTTTTATAAGGCGATTTTTTTTGGAAAATTCGGCGATGCTCGGCTTGTTTTCCAAACCTGGACGCGTGCTAAAAAACGTTTCTTATAAAACCGTATGTTTTAATATACTATTTATTATTTTAATATAATATTTATTGCCTATTTATACCTTAAAACGTTTACAATCATATTCTAAATGCCAGTTTTTTGTATTCGTAAATTCCGTTTATTATTCGGTTGCATAAAACCCTGGGTAAAAAGTTTAAAAACCTACAAACTGCCCTATGTTATTATCTTGTATAAAACTCGATTGATTTGTCCAGGGGCCGTACTATCTGGCAATATAGCGAGAATAACCAGTCGTTTTCGTTTAGTACACCACTCAAAATGTACCTAACAGTAAACCAAAGTTATTCGTCAATAAAGCGCAAACTTGGCCGCACGCTGTTAGTTTACGTCGATTTGGCAACAATGCAGCTGTCATGTTATCACTACGTAGGCGGGGTGTAAACGAAGGCAACGTTGCCGCACCTAACCATTAAACCGTTAATAATTTCACCTAATAAAACAAACATCTATTTTATTACGCGTTTATACTCATATTTATTAATATTTAGTTGATTCTTATTGATTGGTTGTAAATATTACGTTGAAAACACGTTTTTATGGCTAAAAAATGCGGTTTGGAGACCTGGCAACGTTGCAAACATTTGGCTTGACAACAATGTCCCCAGCCTGCTTGTGCCTGATGTTTGTGAAATAAAAATCAAGTAAGCGGGTCGGAAGTTACCCTGTCTTCTGTAGAATTTTATGTAAAATGCACCTTCAAAGTGCAGCCAACTTTATAGACCATGTCACAATAAAAAACCTTCAAAAATGCACCATAAGCGCTTTTTAAAGCAATCTAAATGGTTGCGCAACGCATTTTTTGTTGAGTTTATTTCGAGCACTTTCTTTTTATTTGATAATGTTTTGGAATAATTAAGTTAGCCTACTTTGATTTGAATATGAAGCGTTTGGAAAATTCCTATGTTTACATTGGTTTTTAATTGGCAAACTTTACCCCAAATTGGGGCTACAATTCTTTTAATTAGCTTTGTTTTTATTTAAATTCGCTGCCTACGGTACTACAAACTCACATTTAAAGACTGGTGCGTCCAAACGTTATTTTTAAAGGTTTTTAAAGCTTTATTTAAAGCAGTGAAGGCACTTGAACAAAGGGTTTTGCAGGCAACTAGTACCAGACCTTATTCTGTTATTTCGCAGCTTGCGGCTAATAAATAACAGTTCTAAGTACGAAATTAAATATAGACTACATAAATAAAACCATACTAACGTTCTAGAGGAGCGAAAACAGTCAAATATTCTCAAAACTTTGGGGCATCAGCACCACTCCAGGAACCAAGCCCAATGTACCAAAAACGTTTGTAGGAATTTTTTAGTCACTTGAGTTATTAATAAGCACGTAGGTAACGCTGACACGTCGATAATTCCCAGGCGCGGACCCGTTTGGCTTCCATTCTACATAGCTTTCACGGTACAACAACGGCCATTTGTAGAAGGCTGGGGAAGACTCACGCCCTGTCGCTTCTAGAACTTGCAAACGCGTCGCTAAAAACCTTGAATTTTACACGGTTAGACACACTTTCACTTTAGGCTTTTAGTTTTATCCAAAATTGGTTATTTTGCTTGTTGTAAACCACAAATATGCACTTTTTGAAAACATTTGTCAGCCGCCAGTTGTGTTGGTGCCCAGAACCAATCAGAATGCGCAGTGCAAGCGCATGCGCGTCTTGCTGCTTTTGACAAACAGCGGGAAATTTGAAAAAAATAATGCTTTTCTGTTATTTTACGATATATTTGATGGAATATTGATTTTAACGCAATAATGGTAAGAAATAAGGCACATTTTGTAGAAAATAAATTCATTTTAATAATTTTATGTAACAATACATAAAAATAACACATTAAATATATTTATGTTAATTATGCAGGTAGGTAAATTATTTATAATAAAAATTTATAAATCACATATTTTCTTAGTCTAGAATGGAGTGTCTATATTTAAAAATATTTTAGATGTTGTTTCAAAGTCAAAGTACGCTCAGAATAAAAAAAATTGTTCTAACCCAAATATCTCTTGTGGTTTTTCTCTGTAGTTTAAAAAACGTGTCCAGTATCATTCAAATCATTTTTTGTCACAATCACAAATAAAATTTGACTTAAACTTTTCCTCCAGATCTCCAGGAACCTTTAAAAAATTAACATTTAGTTTTTAAGTCGAAAAACTCACAAAATGAACGCTACTATTCTAAAAAAACATTCACAATTAAAACATGTCATGGTTGATAAAAACTAAAACTTTAGCGAACGAAAAAGACTAACAATAGTGCGAATGAACAAAATAAGAAATTGGTGAACATAAAAAAAAATGTTAAAGTAATATTAGTGCTTGCTAAAAATGTCTTATCATGCTATCATGCAAAAAGTACAAACTTTTAGGTTAGAAAAATTATTCTTTCGACTTAGAGTTGCAAGTCGAATCCGAAATCTGAAACAATATCAAGTCTCTACATGCGCTCAGCAAATAAAAGCACATTTAGTCTGGAAAACCAGAAAAAAAAGACCTTGTACAAAAAATCATACCTTAGGTTTCGCACGATGCGTATCAACAGCTGGTATATTTAAACTAATATGCTCAACCCTGCAACCGTACGCAACTGGTGTTAATTTCAAAATCGTATGCAGCGGCACTTCAATATATGGCAGTTCATCTACAAAAAGAAGCATTAAAAATGGCGCCCGCACAACGCAACAGCTGATTATCCTCAAAACGGTAAAAAAAAATGGCGACGATCACATAACATCAGCTGATTTACGTCATTTGCGTATAAAGATGGCGCATGGCTTATACAATCAGCTGACATGTGTCAAACTCCACAAACCTGCGTTTTTGTCGAGAAAATACGCCAAAAGGCACCGTATGACGGCTTGGTGGGACACTACAAGTACATTAGCTTGTCGTTCCAGTTCCATAATCACTGGTTCAAGCCTAGCTACTAAATCTTCGTATGACTCCCCTCGAGGATATCTGTACGCGAATTTATTTAAATCTCTAGCTGCAAACTCGTCTGGATATTTTTCTTTTATTTCTTTGTAGCTCATTTCTTCGCAAACGCCCTAAAAACAACCATTTAATGACCAAAAAGTGAGTCAAGACTAATGTATCAGCTGATTTGCGTCAAAACGTAATTCAAGATGGCGGATGCCACATTAGATCAGCTGATTAATACTTACGGCATCTATTTCGTTAAGAGCCTTCCAACGTTCCTGCGGAACGTTAATATGTGCGGCAGTTTGAATAGTTCGTTTTAACCACGACGTCCAGATTCTAAGGCCTTCGATATTTTGGTCCTGTATGAATTTTGCTAGACAGTCTGCGTAGATTTTGCCTCTAGGGCTTAGGTTTGAGTCGCCACCGATTCTGCCTTCTAGATTTTGTTCGCTTTCACCATGCTTTAAGAAAAAAATTAATAATAACATGAAAAATTGATTAAAACAAGTCCTAAGTCACAGTTCACAGAAGTGCATTAAAATACTTTCTCTGAGATTTTTTTAGGCAACCAACATTACGTACTAAAGAAAATGGTCATTTTTTTCTTATTCTGTGTTTCCAACATTGGTTTTTTTAAAACATTATTTAAAGAAAAATAAGACAGTTTTTTAGGTGCCAGTGGTGTTAAAATGTTCCTTTATATCTTATTTACGATATTTTAATTTAAAATTACCCAAGAATCTACCCAAGAATTAATAAATCCCTTATCAATTTGATGATGATAATCACCCACCAAGATGTCAGCTTTAAATGCAAATTTCTTGAGATAGCAACCATATCAAGGGCTATGGTTTGTTCTAGGTAATAGAAAAAAATGTTAATTTTACAATGGTACTTACCAAACCTCTAGATATGGTTGCTTTCTCAAGCAATTTGCGTTTAAAATTCACATTTTGTTGGGTGCACAACATTAACACATAAACTGTATATTATAGAGTTTTACAATGAACTAAACATGAAATATCGAATTTAAGACATCATAGCTCTTCCTTGTTCCAAGGGTTTCCTAAGAAAGCCTTTTATTTTCACAAAATATTGTTCTAAAAAAGTGGCTAAATCTGACATAATCAAAATTCTACTTCACAGACAGTTTTTTAATGTGGATCTGTGGACTTGACTGTCGTTATTGCTTACCCTTGTAAAATAAATGGTTCTTGGCGTAATGTGTATATTCATTAAGTAATAAACGATTCTTGCTTGCACATGCCCTTCGTGTTTATGTACTAAAACTTTTTGGCCAGTGTTGAATATTTTCATGAAGGATCGTTCTTTTTCTTGGACTTCGTCCAACCCCTCGTATTTTTCTTGATAGTGCTTGATTCGTTGTAAGAAATCTTCTAAAGCTGTTTCTTTGTTCATATTCGTGTAATCGGGACTGCTTACTTTTACCTTAAAAAAAAAGTAACATTATTTTCAAAAACTCAAAAGCTTGTTAATAAGTGAGTTTATAAATCGCTATTTAACATACGAACTGGTTACAATGCTTTTTCGCACATCGAAGATCATTATTAAATAAATTATAAAATAAAACAGTTATTTCATTAACTAACAGAAACAATGCGTCGGCCATTCAACTTTATTAAAGTTAAAGAAAAAGAAGAGCTGTCACCGAACTTTTACTAATTGTGAATAGAAAATGAATTTTATATTCTTAAATGTGGTAAAAGGATCTGCTTATCATTCATTCCAGCAGTAAATATTCAATCTCTTTTGGTTTTTGTTGCTTAAACCGTAACTAAAGCTAGTTTAACATTTGTAATGTAGAAACATAGATAGTAATTTTGAACATAGAAGACAGTTGCTATAGGCTCGTTGCCATGCATAATTAGGAGTCATTAATCAACGATTTGGAGTGCGTTAATGAATGTCTTCGACAATGAATGTGCGACAAAAAAAAAACAATCTCCTACCTCCATGATATTTTGTTCAATTATCTCTGGATCATCGCAAACGCTCTCCACGAAGAACAGTTTAAAACCCATTTGTTTGACAACAACGTCATAGATAATATCTCGTCTATGCCTTGTTGAGTTCGTTCCATCGAAGACGGCTACCTCCCCTCCACTTTCCAGCCACTGACAGAGCTCTTTTAAGGCTTCTACTGCGCACTGCACTCGTATCGCCATCGCTTCGGCATTGTCCGGTCGGAAAAAGTCGTGGTTTTTGTACGCTGAGGTCGCATGTCTTCGGTATTCGCCCAAATTGAACACTAAAACGAATTTTTACAGTTATTTAAACAGTAAGTGTGTTAATAAAGGCGATTAATAAACGAGCGGTTTTAATAAGCGAGCTTGTTAATAAGTGTGTTTATTAATCGCCATTTAACATACGAACTGGTTACAATGCTTCTTCGCACATCATAGATCATTATTAAATAAATAAACAGTTATTTCACCAACTAACAGAAACAATGCGTCGGCCATTCAAATTTATAAAAGTTGAAGAAGAAGAAGAGCTGTCACCAAACTTATTAATTGGGAATAGAAAATGAAAGTTATTTCCTTAAAATGCTTCTCATTCTTTCCAACGGTAAATATTTACTTTCTTTTGGTTTTTGTTCCTTGAACCGTAATTAAAGCTACTTTAACATTTGTAATATAAAAACATAGATAGTAATTTTAAACATGGAAGAGCGTTACTATGGGATCGTATCCATGCATTAATAGGGGTCATTAATCAACGATTTGGAGTGCGTTAATGAATGGCTTTAATAAACGATGAGCGAAAAAATAAATTGCATATAAGCAGATTATGAAACCCGAAATTTGGTTTTTTTAAGGTTGCTAAATTGCTTTATTATTAAACCCAGAGTAAAGTTTAGAAATGTCATTATTCAATATGTCTGACCTAAATTTACTTTTTACTTCAATGTCAATCTTGCCAATCCAATGAAAATAAAATTTTAATTTAAGTTTTAAATTCAAATTAAATTTTTTTTTTAATAAATTAATGGTGGATTCAGGAACTGTTAAATTAAGAAATTAAGTTAAATTAAGAATTAATTTAAGAAATCTACAGCAGTTGATTGGTTGATTTGACATTGACATTGAAGTTTCTCATTTGTCAGTGTCAAATCAACCAATCAACTGCTGTAGATTTCTTAAATTAATTCTTAATTTAACTTTATTTCTTAATTTAATAGTTCCTGAATGCACCATAAGTAAAGCAAATATAAAAAATAACATAAAAAACTCGTTTTATAAGGCGTTAAAGCACTTGTCCATTCGATTTGTGTGTTTTTATTTACCTATGTTTACAATTACCCCACCTAACCATAATGCATATGAATAAAATCGTACCTCTTGTGTTTATTCCAATCCAATTAAGATATCGCGACAGCTTTTTCGAAATATATGTTTTTCCTCGAGCTGGGAGGCCAACCATTGCGATAACATGAGGGCTATTCACATAATTTGCCCGTTCCCCTGAAAAATGAAAAAAAAACATTATAAATTATAAATTAACCAAGAAACCTTTGATATAAATCAGATCAATAATTATTTTTATCGTTGATCTAATAAAGTATTACCAATTCTAATGGAAACCTTCCGTTGAAAACCGGAATTCCTTCGATTGTTCATTTTTTACACTTAGATTTAGGTTATATTTTGCACACATGTAATTGCAATAAATTTTGCCAGTCAGAAAATCTATTTGCGCCAACACTAACTATGCTAAAATAGATTTACCACATCTCACTTTTGGTTTCAGGTAGTAGTAGGGATTGATTTTTATCAAAATATGCGCTAAATTTACCTATTTATCTATTATGTCATAAGGTTTAAATTATTTACATTTCTAAAAATTTATTATCGCAGGTACATAAATTACAATTTGTTTGTACGTCAACGTTGTTGTTTTATCAATATCAATAAAAGCAAGGTTATATTTAGGATTAACCCTTTAAAAAAATTAAAATTAGTACTTTTCAAAATTTTGAATAAAAGTAAAAAAATTTCAGATTTTGTTTTTTGCCCTTATTTACGATAATAGAAAGTAAATTTTAAAGAGCTATTGTTTTCTACTTTCAAATAATATTACTTATTTTTTTTAACGTAGTATGGTACAAATATTGCAAATTTGTTCTATTTTTAAATTTTAACCGTGAAAGCAATTTTTTTGCCAATTTGGCCGAAAACTTGGCATAGTTTTCATGTTTACTATTATTTTATTTCAAAACAAATACTCTACGATGGGACAGGTTCATTTAAAAATATTTTGTCAGAAACAAAAAAATTTAAAAAAAAATCAATAAAAAAAATATTTCTTAAATGCCTTAATAATTTTTTTATATTTGCGTTCTATAATAAGCACATTATGAAACCCGAAATCTGTTCCTTTAAGGTTGCTGAATTGCTTTATTATTAAGCCCAAAATTTAATTTTATTAGGTTGGTTTTCCAGATGCAAAAAGATGAACTCTTTCCTTGCAAGGTACTTTTAATTTGCAAATTGCACTATTATAAACTATCGGGGGACATAGTTTTTTCGTAGAGGGAACAACTAGAAGAATTGGGGAAACGATATCAACGGTTATATTTTCTCAAAAACACCTGTTCATTCAGTATTAAGTGTGTAAAGTTTACAAATGTCATTATTCAATATGTCTGACCTAAATTAACTTTTTACTTCAAAATGTCAATGTCGCCAATGCAATAAAAATAAAATTTTAGGTTGTCTTTAATTCAAATTAAAAGTGCTTTTAATAAATTTAATAAAGCAAATATAAAAAAAACATGAAAAACTCGTTTTGTAAGGCGTTTTTTACCACTTTTCCATTGGAAAACTTGACGCAGTGCGGGCGGCTCGTAAATAACGTTCCTTATAAAACTCTATTATATGTTTTAATATGCTATTTTAAAATTCATCAATTATTTTAAATTTCCATATTTTAAAATAACGAGTGCATAAAAAAACGTTATCTAAAACATGACTAATTTGTAGACAATTTATTTTTAGTTAAAATGACCATTTTTGTCCACAATTTTGCATGCATATAGGAATTATTTTAATACGTTAAATATTGATTGATTGTCTGTCGATATATTATTTACATGTTTTTATTATAACAATATTTACTTAAGAAATAATATTTCCATAAAATGATGTTCATAAAAGTCTCATTAACGTAGGTTCAATAATAAAAAGCATTTAGGGCAATTAAGGTTATCAGACAAAAACGAATTATTAAATATTTGTATTTGATTGTTGATTAGGTACTTTCGCTAAATACTAGACTGTTTAAATATTAACAAGTTCATTCCTCAAAATATTATTTGACTTTACAAAACGATGTAGATTTTCTTTTAAATACAGATGTCCAAAAAATGACACATAAACGCGATGGTACGCTCTTGGGGCATTCTCAGGAATCCCTAAAAAATTGTAAAAAAATATCCATCTGTTATATTCATCGAGAAAAATTCAAACAAAGTTGCATAAATTCGGCTACACAGTCTAGGAAAATACATCTAAAAATCCAATCAATGAGTCTTGATCATACACTTTTGCATTAGATTTTATTGTAATTGTTGTCAGCTTCATTTTATGAAAACTTTATAAAATTGAATCGATTATAAGAATGTAATTCGACCATTTAAAAAATTAAAAAATGGTAAAATGGTTAAAGATAGACTGTAGCTTTGTATTAAACCGTTAATATGTGCTGTTATCTTTAAGATATAAACGTTTTGCACTTGCCTCATATCTCCGAGGGTATAAAATAGATTTTTTTTAACAATTTTCTGGGGCTCCTTAGACATGCCCCAACAACGTACCATTGAGTTTATACGCCATTTTTTGGAAACCCTGTAGAAAAATTTACTCTTGTTATAAAATTTTGCAGCAATTCTGAAATTATTTACAGGTGTTTTAAAATTAAAACTGAAAAGACGGTAACAATATGTAGATTAGGGGGTTTTCTTAAGGGGCTTATTATAAGACAATATTTAAGTTTTTTGTCAAAAAAAATTAAGCTTATACCTATGTGTATTGATGGGATAGATTTTAATGCTGCTCTCATATTTTTTTGTATCAAGAAATCTTCATTATCGATATGAAGCATTATAGACGACTTGCAATTTAATTTTTCGGGCATTTTTTCATCCATTTTACTGTTTATATTTTATTTCACTTTTGACACTTTAAAGTTAACCAAAAACTCACAACAAAAACGAACACGAAAACTTTTGACGGAGATACAATATTAAATAATTAAAAATATTATTTAATTACCAATCCACCTTGTAGGCTTTTTTTCAAATTTCGCCAAATTCTCTTTTATAATTTCGTATTCATTTCCAATTTTAATTAGTTTCGTAAATGATTGTTTCTCGGAATTTTTGGGTTTTGTGTTAATCTCTAAATTGTTGATGACCTTTGGAATGTCATGATTCATAATGTTTTGGATTTTAACATTTTCACTGCTGGCTTTTCACTAAAATTTAGTTTTGTTATCATTTTGATTTATTTTGAGCAGACGTGTCATTTTTTGACGTTTTAAAATGATAGCCAGGACTGCCAACTTAAGGTAGTGTCAAAGTCGTAACTAAAAAGGCACTAGAAAAAGGCTACAGTCGCATTCATTCACTACCATCTAGTCTAGATGGTAGTGATTCATTTCAATATACAGTACCAAAGGTAGTTAATTGACTTTTATGTTGGTAATTGGCAGTGACTTTTTTCATTTTTTACCTGAGTAATTGGTAGGTAACTGTGAGGTTAAGTTTTATGTCAATTTAAAATTTTAGGTTACAATTTAATGTCACAAATTAAAACTGACACTTTAATAAAATTTTATTTAATTTGTAACAAAACATTTTTTTATGGTTATAATTTGGTAATTCCGTGGTTTTCTAATAAATAATAAGGCATCAATAAAGCAATCTGGCGAATCTTATCAGTTTCTAACGTTCTAACTTCTTGGAGCCAGAATCTTCTCTATTTTATTTTTGGTCGTCCTTATGCGTTTGTTACTTTGTTTTATTTTTGATATTCCTTATGCGATTTGTTACTTTGTTAGTGTTATTAAACTCTCACAAGGTGCATTTTCAAATCCATTTTAACCCAGTACTCAGTGTCTTCAAAAATATGTATTTAATTTGCTTCTATTACAAGATTTTAGTTATATTATTAATATCCCTTATAAATTTAACTTTTCTTTATCTTAATCCATAATGTTTTACACTTTTTTGCCATTAATTTTTCAGTTTTAATTCGCGACTATTTTTGATTGACGTTAGATAGACAGTTGTCACAAACAAATAAACAAAAGATAATTACAATACAGATAGCTACTTTGATCCCTTAAATTAAACAGGCGGGCCAATTATCAGTTATGGCAACTTTAAGAAAAAAAATCACCGTTTGGTTGTGTATATTGATATGAATCCGAGTGTAAGCAATTTTGCGAATTTTTTATTACTCAGAAATAAAGAAAAAAATCCACATTTTCTGAAATATTAGGATGCCTTCCAGACAAACAAAGACAAAATAATAACGCACACAAACTATTTTGTAAACAACATTAAACTATGAAAAATTGTAAGGATTCAATTGCCTTTCGATAATATGTATCAATTAAATGAAACCATTGCAAAATATATAAATTAGGCAAATAAAATTAGTCGTAAATTTATTGTGACATACCAAACATTAATAAAATAAATATACGAGGCGCTATCTGGCATGTCTAATGCAATAAAAATGTAGGTTTTAAATTTTAAAATAGGTTTTTTCAATGTTTTGATTTAGATATTTAATTATTACACGTGGGAACGATCACGTGAAAATTTATAATTGTTCCTTGAAATTAAATACCTTTTACCTGTGACATTTTTAATATTATTCATATGTACAGAATGTACAAAAATTGACGCATAAACGCGATGGTACGTTGTTGGGGCATGCCTTGGGACTCCTGGAAAATTGTTAAAAAAAATCCATCTGTTATATTCATTGAGGAAAATGCGAACAAAGTTGCATATAAATTAGGCAACAATGAGTCATGATCATACACTTTTGCATTAGATTTTATTGAAATTGTTATCAACTTTATTTCATGAAAAATTTTTAAAATTATATTGATTATAAAAATGTAATTCGACCATTTAAAAGATAAACAAATGGTGGAATGTTTCAAGATAGACTAAAGCTTTGTATTAAACCATTTTTTTCGTTAATATGTGCTGCGATCTTCAAGTTTTTGAGCGTTCAAAGTTTTGCACTTTGGGACCTCATATATCGTAGGGTATATGAGATTTTTTTCAACATTTTTCTAGGAATCCCTTGACACGCCCCAATAACGTCGCGTTTATTCGTCATTTTTTGGACACTCTGTATAAATTATTTTATTTTGTTAAAAAGGAAATTTTAGCTAATGCTAACAATATTTGTGGTTGTTCTAAATGGCTTTTAAAAATGCAAAACAAATTTAAAAATTCATAAAAATACATAATAGAGGGGGGTTAAAAAATTTATTCTTACGTTCTTGTCTTGTTTTTTTAGCCAGCTTTGTCACAATTCCCATATGCAAATTGTTTATCTAAAATGATTAAATTAGAATTTTTAGCTTTTATAAGTTTGATTTGTTGCAGCCTTACCTGACTAAAGGCTTGTTGGCCTTTACAGAACTTAAAAAGCTTCATCTAATAATGAAAATAAAGCAAAACAAATTTTTTAAATATTAATAAAAGAAACGTCAAAAATGTCCATGTGACATTTATTTGCTAAATTTGGCAACAACGTAAATTTTAAATCCCATAAAAACAAAATCAAAATTCGAAAAATCGATACCAAAAAAGCAGGAACAAGAACGATTATCATTATTTTAAACAGGTTTAAAAAATCTCAATTATTTTCGTTTTCTTAATTAATACAGCTGTTCTTTTTTAAAAGTCCTCTATAATAAATTAAAATATAAATTACATTTATTATTTATCAAAATTTTATGTGCAAAAACCTGCAATAATAAATAGAATCAACCTAAACATAAAAAACCTTGCACAATCGAACTATTTACAACCTATTTGCAACATACCTACCCAAGTAATTTTGCGATTAATTTTAAAAATAAAAAGAATGTTCACGAAGCACGTGTATGACCAAAACCGCCCTGCGCATGCGTTGAAAAATTGACATTCTCTAAATATTGTTGCTTTTTACCAAAACCCACGAAAAATACCCCCAGAAAGCTTAAAAAGGGGGTACAGAACAGCTTTCTGCTGCCTGAAAAAGCTTACCTCTTATGGGGAACGGCTTGGTTTGCACCGTTTCTGTATTCGGAGGCAGAAGTCGTTTTGTAGCTGGGGACATAACACTTGGACATGCCTTAACTTCCTTATTTTTTGTGCTTGGCAGTTCATCATAGGGCCCCACTAACGTGCTGTTCCTTACTCTTAAAGATCCATTCAACAAATCTAAAGCTGCACTACTACTCATTCTATTTTGGCTGTTTTCCACCACGAATAACTCCCTAATTGGCACTTGTTCTCTAGTTAAATGAAGTTCGATTAAATTTGGCGTGTTTTTGGTTAATTAAAAGACGAAAATGAGGTTATTTTGTGCTTTACTTTACGAAGGAAAGCGTAAGCGGATAGCGTCCGCGAATTTCAACTAAATAAAATAGTTGGCCGTGTGTCGAGCAAGCACTACTCATTTGTTTGTGGACGGCCAATCAGCGGGCTGCGTTGACGAGGTATTGCGATATACACTACGGGGTTTGATCAACAAGTACGGTGCCCTGATGAAATCGCGAGTAAAGTTTAAACGAGTTTAAATCGTTTTTTAAAGCGTGAAAGTGAATTTTATAAAAAAAGTAATTAGTTTTGAGTGTTGGCTATAAAATACCAAACGAAATTTGCATTACATTTGCTGCTTTAATGAGTTGTTGATACCCTTGTAAAAAAGCTTTTTAAATGTGTGCCACAAAATTTAATGCTTATTTATGCAACTAAAACGGACTTTAATACCATGTTATTGTAATAAAACTCCAAATTGTAATTATAATGTACATAATAATCAATATTTATTCAAAAATAAATAGTAAAACATAATTTTAAGACAGAAAAATAAAATACCACATTTTGCAATACTTAAAAAAATCAAATTTGTAAAAATAACCGTTGTAGGACATAAGTATATCATTTTTTTTTCCAAATCTACATCATTTATTTCTAAAATCAACGCATTAAAGCTGCAGGGTCGAGCTCAGGTTTTGGCTTCGAGGATACTCCAGCGACCATTCGCTTCACTTCGGCGATTGCACGCCCAGGATTTAATCCCTAAAAATTACAATTCAAATAAGAAAAAACAAAAAATTATCGCAAAAAAACTACCTTAGGACATGTTCTGGAACAGTTCATAATCGTATGACACTTAAAAACAGAGTAAGCATCCTTCATTCGCTCTAATCTTTCGGCAGTTGCTTCATCACGTGAATCAATTAACCATCTGTAGGCCTAAAATTAGAAAAAAACAGTAAAAAACACGAAAAAATGGAATGTTGCAACATTTTGGCTCATTTGAACTACTCAATAGGGATGCGTAGTTCAGACGAGCCAAAAATAGTTCAAATAGCTCAAAAACGTCAAAAAGTGTCAAATTTTTGATTTTTAAGCTGTTTCTAACCGTTTTTTGGCAAAATAACTGCAAATTAAGAAAGAATAATGCCAAAAAGAAAAGAATAATGTTGTAAATAACGAAAATTAGCCAAATAAAGGAGTAAGAAGCAAGTAAGTTTGATATTTTTTACAAAAAAACTTACCTGCATTAGGACAGCAGGCCCCAAATACTTGTTACCACTCCACCAGTAACTGGGGCACGAGGTAGTGCAACAAGCACACATAATACATTCGTAAAGCCCGTCTAACTTGTCTCTGTCCTTAATGGATTGCAAATATTGTTGAGTTCCAATCTTGGTTTCATCCCTAAGGGGCAACAAAATTGCGTAAGACCCGCTATTATAGTGTAATAAGAGGAATTACCTTGTCTGGAGTGGTTCAGGAATGGGGTACAGGGTTAGACAGGGTGAAATATTGGGTTAAACATCTTTAGAAATTGGAGGAACGCTACTACCAACATAAGGGATCATTTAGGACAGGAAAGAAACATCAAAACAACAAAAATGCTTACTTTCTTTGTAAATAGGGTTGAATTGAAGCGTACTGCCTGTAGAAATGGTTCATATCGGGCACTAGATCCTTCACAACATACATATGGGGCAAAGGGTAAATAGGCGTCTTCTTATTAGTATCAGTATCAATCTTGCAAATACAAGCCAAAGTATTCACCCCATTAATATTCATAGCGCAAGAACCGCAAATACCTTCTCTGCAAGACCTTCTGAAGGTAAGCGTGGGGTCCTGCTCGTTCTTGATTTTGATTAAAGCGTCCAAAATCATAGGGGCACAATCGTTGAGATCCACCTTATATTCCTGTTGGTGGGGCTTTTTGTCTGGTGTTTCCGGGTCCCATCGGTAAATGGTAAAGACTTTCTCGCGTTTTGGTTTGGCCTTTGCGGCTTGGGATGCAACAGCCCCTAAATGAAAGCTGCGCACCTGGAATAATTAAAATTATATAACTTTATGTTATGGTGTAATTTCAGGGGGGCTAACTCACCTGGCCGAAAGTTCCTTTGCATAGCTTGAACAATTGCATTTCACGGGACATTTTGCTTGCGAAATAAACCTAAAATTGTATTTTTATAAGTAAATATGAAGGAGACGTCAGCCTGTACAAGTTTCTTACTTGTGACAGACAACAACAAATTGCAGATTTCTATCAGAATGCAATTTTTCCACTTAAAATTTTCCAAACTAGTGGCGTCATCTCGCGTTGAGATTTTGTATCTCTTGGAGTTTAGCAGATGTCTAGAATTTAAGGTGTGGTTTGGCTTCTATGCTGTAGATGGCGTATAGAAACTTGCAGAAAACTGCAATTATTTGCAGGAAACTGTAGCTTTTTGTAGATGTCTTTAAGTTTATGGTTAGTTCAATGACAAACCGATAGAGGCTGGGTTAATTTCCATGGCGACACCTGTTATTGGGCTGCCAAAGTTCCTGACTGTCAGATTGGACAATTACCAATTAATTTAGGATTTTTGCTTCTGTAATTCAATAACATCAACGAGAGGCATTCGAGTTCGTTTTTCGTTTCATGATCATTTTCTACTTGGCAGTCGGTATGTTAAAGTGTGATCGCGTGTTAAAAGTTTTATTAAAAAATTATTTGTTTTAGTAAGACGTAATCCAAGTAAAACTGGAGAAACTTAGAAGTACCAGGTTTTTCTAGGACGGCTTTTCTGTTTTTACAGTACAGTAAGTAGAATTTGTTATTCCTTAACCCGTTTTGATCAGGGGTCAACATGCTGGCTAAGTGACACGTCAACTGGCCTATGCCTTCTCCTTACCAAACTCCTTTAAAAAGGAGTACAACGCTTGTTTTAAAGCTATTTCCATGAAACAGCTTCGGGAATTTCAAGGTTGGGAAAGGCTTTGGCCAAAATTTGGGCTGTCCATATGTTGCCGCGGCCTAAAAGGCCAACATTGGGAAAATCTGCCACATGTACCGTTTGTTTGAACTTGTTGAGCCGATGTTGGGAGTGTTTTAGCGAAAGTACTATGGAATTTGCGGTGTTATTTTCGGGTTTTTGCGTTTTAGGACATGTTCTTTAATTGCGTAGTTGTTTTAACGAGTTATTTTGTGGTTTTAGTGTTGCTGTAACGACTTTGGCACGAAAAAGGACAATCTCAAAATGCAGCAACCAGTGATTGAAGGGGAAAGGTGCGAACAACCTGCACCACCAGCAAGCAAAACTTACGATGATTTATTCCCAGCTCTACCAGAATCCAATATCCCCAACTCCAATAACAGTTCCTTAGGCCAATGGAACACCAAAATGCGAGTTGGGTCTTCCAAAATTACCCAGGTTTTCAGGTAATCATCAAATTTTTTTTTATTATTAGTTTATTTGCCGGTGATGTCCCACAGATGACTAAAAGTGAATGTTCACTTTTTGTATTTGTGCAAACTTTTTAGAGCAGAACAAAACTTAATGGTATTTTCTTAACCGTATAAAAAACAGAATTTGCATTGATTGGATATTCCTAGTAAACGCTTTTTTTAGAATTGATTTTAAATTATGTGCATAAAATTTAATAGACAATGTTTTAACAAATTCAATATTTAAATTTTGCTTCCGTGGTGTATATTGACTATTTCATGTGACGTAATAATTTGAAATTAAATTAAAAAATAGGGCTCAATTTTGTGCTTTTTTTTAATAATTTTTTTGCCAAGCAATTTTGGAAATTTTCAGAATTTGTCCAACTTTGAAAAGCTTAAGCAAAAAAACGAAAGCACTTGGAAAAAAACCATTTGAAGATTTGGTTTGTACTGCTTTTAATTAACTCTAAAACACAGTTTCAGGAAATTTTATTTTTTTTGTATTTATTTTATTTAATAAGGGGTAATGGTCCAAATATTTTTAGTTTTTAAATTGTCACGGCCACAAATAATTCTTTACACGAGCTGCTAAATCCGAATCTGGCACTTAAATAGTTCCAACGTTTCTAGTTTTATTGCTACGAGCTGTTAAAGGCAACTTTAAACGCGACACCTCCTCTTTTTCAAAGTGCTCTAACTTCCAGAATTTTTTTTATAAAAAATTAAAATGCAGATTTGTATTTTAATATTAAAAAAAAACAATCTACAAAATAATTTTCATTCAAATCAGGTAAAATTTTTTTTTTGCGAAATGCGAAGCGAAATTTTCAGAATTTGTCCAACTTTAAAAAGCTTTAGCAAAAAAATAAAAGCATTTGAAAAAAAAACAATTCCAGATTTGGTTTGTTCACTTTTTTATTAACTCTAAAACACAGTTTTGGGCAATTTTATTTTCTAAAAATTTACCTCATTTTTAACCAAGGGGTAAGGTTCCAAATATTTTCAGATTTTAAATTGTCACGGCCACAAATAATTATGGTTATACGCTTCATAATTTAAAGTTAGCCAAATAGTAATTTGCATAATGTTGTCTAAGTATCATGTAATTGTATTTTAATTACCCAAATATTAATTGATAACCCTAATGGCGCCGTATGACAAGAATAAAATAATCATCTATTAAAAATTTACAAATCAGCAAAAATAATTCATATTTAAAAACGACTTTTGATTTAAAAATATGCTAATGAAGCATTTTCATTTTCTTGATTATCAGTAGTAAAATTAAAAACTTTCGGATCCCCAGTTTAAAATAATCGTTTGTCAAATTCATTTTAAATATTATGAAGCCATTTCTATTGATAAGTATTTGTATGACATCAATTGGGGTACCATAGATGTATTGTATCTGTGGTTTGTTAAATTTACGTGCAAAATAGTCCCAGAATTGGCGCACCACCTGTATGGTACGTTGTTGGGGCATGCCCAGAGATCCCCAGAAAAATGTCAAAAAAAATCCATCTCATACACCCTCGAAGATATGAGGCCCCAAAGTGCAAAACTTTAAACGCATATACCTTAAAAACAACAGCACGTATTAACGAAAAATATGGTTTAATACAAAGCTGCAGTCTATCTTAAACCATTTCACCAATTTTTCTTCTTTAAAATGGTCAAATAACATTTTTATAATCAATTTAATTTTACAAAATTTTCTTGAAATAAGCTGACAACAATGTCAATAAAAATCTAGTGCAAAAGTGTATAATCAAGACTCATGGATGGGATTTTTAGATTTATTTTCCTAGACTATGTAGTATTATCCTAGACTGTGTTGCCGAATTTAAGCAACTTTGTTCGCATTTTCCTCAATGAATATAACAGATGGATTTTTTTTAACAATTTTCCTGGAATCCCCAGACATGCCCTAACAGCGTACCATACAGGTGGTGCGCCAATTCTGGGACACCCTGTATTGGCTTAAATTTCGACAGATGACAGAAAGTTTTTGCGCCCAAAACTCAAAACAACAATGAAAACAACAATACATTACACACTTACTATCTTTAGAATCTTAAAATCGCGCCCAAAACTTAAGCTTTAGAAGTTATCTAAGAGCCTAATTTCAGTTGTCAATACCCAACTAAATTAGCTGATTAACTTTAAATTAAGAGCTTTCAAGATTAAACAATAGATGGACATAAAAAAGTTTAACTTGAGAATACAAAATTTTATTGCTCTAAGAAAATTCGAGTCATTTTTTATTTTTCTTCTCTCCTCAGAGTACCATTTGAAGAACGTAAACTAGACCACAGCCAAAAATTCGGCGAAGGCGAGTCCCTCCAAACTTGTGGAAACATTATGAAAGATACAGGCGCCCATATTGAAATTTCATATGGAAAAGATCAAAGTCTAACTTTCCTTGTAACAGGAAAACAAAACGAAGTTTTGGAAGCCAAACGAAAAATCCTGATTCATTTCCAAACTCAGGCAAACCGTCAAATTCCTATTCCAAAAGAACACCACAAATGGATTTTGGGTAAGCACTGTTTTATTTTTTTTAGAAAAAATTTTACATTTTTAATTTTTTTTTATAAATTATACACAGGATGTTTTTTTTTCTGAAATTTACGAGTGTTCTTCCAATTTATGAGCAAAACAATTTGCAATGCTCCATAGAACAAAAATTGGTTGGGGTTTCCATGCATATGTGCCATACCATCCGTCGTTCAAGATGCCAACTGACATAATGTCATTACTTTCATACTTTTACCAAACATAACGCTAATATACCAAAAAACAACAAGCAGTCGCTTTAAAACATTCAATGTACCAGCTAAAAGGTTTGTTTAACATTTACGGAGTGTTTTACATTTTGAATTTGAGATAATTAGTTAAGAAAGTGCATAATGACTCATTACAAAGAAACTTCCATAGATGTGTAAAATAATCTGCATGTTTTGTGCACGGACGTACAGTAGTTTCCTTTGTAAATGAGTCATTATGGACTTTTTTACCTGATTATCTAAAATTGACGATGAAAAACACTGCGTAAATGTTATACAAAACATTTAGCTGGTACGTTGAATGTTTTAAAGCGACTGCTTGTTGTTTATGGTATATTAGCATTATATTTGATAAAAATATAAAAGTAATGAGTAATGACGTTATGTCAGCATCTTGAACGATGGGTGGTACACATTAGAGTGCCTGGAAGAATTGACAGTTATTGTCGCCTTATAGAGTGACGCCATGCATCATTCCTTCTCTGTCATACAGATTATGTCATCAATTGCAATTGTAAGTTCTAATTGTTGTCACTTTGGCTATAACGTTGATGACATAATCTGTATAACAGAGAAGGAATGATGCATGGCGTCACTCTATAAGGCGACAATAACTGTCAATTCTTCCAGGCACTCTAGTACACATATCCATGAAAACCCCAACCTATTTTGCTCTACCATGGTCCGTTAATTTGTTCTGCATTAACGGCAATGTTAATTTAAATAAATAAAACTGATTTGTATGTAAAATAAATGATAAATAAAATAATCTGAATTTCCGAAAAAAATAAGCATTAGCCAGAAAAATTACAAATTTTAGCAAAATCATAGGAAAAATCAGTACGCTAATTAAAATCTCGTTATAACCACTAACCAGTCAAAAGTAAAGGTCTTAAATTGCTAGAAGCAACATTTTTTTTGCAAATTAGTCCCCTAATAACTGAAAAAATGTTAAGTCTAGAAAAAACACATTTTTAAATCTATGTTTTTTTCTAGGCAAAAAAGGAGACCGTTTAAAAGAACTAGAGAAAAACACCGCTACTAAAATCTCAGTTCCATCAATGAACGACACATCGGAAGTCATCTCAATTTCCGGTACAAAAGAAGGAATCGAAAAAGCCGAACACGAAATTAGAGTTATTTCCGATTTACAATCGAAAAAGGCCTCAGAACGCCTAGACGTTCCTAAAATCTACCACCCCTTCATTGTGGGGCCCTTCAGCCAAACTTTAAACGCTCTTATCGCCGAAACCGGGGCCAAAATTAACGTCCCTCCGATGTCAATGCAAAAAGACGAGATTTTTATATCAGGAGAAAAAGAAGGCGTTTTGGCAGCGAAGGCTAAAATTGAAGCTATTCACAAGCAAATGGAAAAGAAGTGCACTACTGTTAGTGTTGAAGTGCCAAAATCGCAACATAAATATGTCATCGGCCCTAAGGGAAATACCATTTCTGAGATTTTACAACAAACCGGTGTTTCTGTCGAAATGCCAACAGGTAAGTGTAATTTTTGAGGTTAGGTATATTTTTCTTATTCGCAGGTCCAAACATGTAAAGTGCAAAATAAGATTTATTAAAATCAGCGACGAAACTTTTTTTTCATCGCTTTTGGTTTAATTGCCATGAGCCTTCAAAGACAACTTCTAACACGACACCCGTTCTTGTTTTTCAAAAAGCTCCAATTTTCAAAATACATTTGTTTAAAAAAAATCTTAGTGCGGATTTCTTTTCTGCAACAAAAAAGCAACCTACAAAATAAGTTTTATTAAAATCGGAGACAAAAAATATTTTTGCTGAGCTTTTTTGAAAATTTTCAAAATTTGGTCAACTTTGAGAAGCTCCAACAAAAAAACGAAAGCACTGAAAAAAAATCTAATTGCTGATTTGCTTTCTACGGCTTCTAATTAGTGTAAAACCACAGTTTCAGGCAATTCTATTTTTTCAAAATTTACCTCATTTTGTAGCAAGGGGTAAGGGTTCAAACATTTGCAGTTTTTGAATTATCACGGCCACAAGTAATTTTTGTCAGTAATGAATGCCATCAATGCTTATGTAAAACGAGCTGCTTAATCCGAATCTGGCATTTAAAAAGTTGCAACACTTTTGATTTAATCGCTACGAGCTTTCGAAGGCAATTTCTAACACATTTTTTTCAAAATGCTCTTATTTCCAAAATATTATTCTTATAAAAAATGTAAATGCAAATTCTTATCCTACAACAAAAAAAGCAATTTACAAAATAAGTTTTTTTAAGATCGGAGACAAAAAATATTTTTGCTGAGCTTTTTTGAAAATTTTCAAAATTTGGCCTACTTTAAAAAGCTCTAGCAAAAAAACGAAAGCACTTGGAAAAAATCTAATAGCCGATTTATTTTCTACAGCTCCTAAGAATAATAAAATTTACCTTATTTTGTAGCAAGGGGTAAGGGTCCAAATATTTGCAGTTTTTTAATTAGCATAGTCACAAATAATGTTTGGCACCAAGAATAGCCATCAATGCTTATGAAAAACGAGCTGCTGAATCCGAATATGGCACAAAAAAAATTGCAGAACTTTGAGTTTAAATACTTTGAGCTTTGAAAGACAACTTCAAACGCGCAACCTGATTTTTTTCAAAGTGCTATAATTGGCAAAATTTGTTTCTTACGAAAAATCAAATGACAGATTCGTATTCTACATCAAAAAGGCAATGTAAAAAATAAGTTTTATTAAAATCAAAGACAAAAAAAATTTGGTAAACATTTTTTAAATAAATTGGGGCCCCAATAGCGTAGACTAGGTCCTTAATAACACTTTCTTTACTAGACCTTGTACCCAAAATTAATCCCTGACAAAAAAAATACCACTTTACTTTAATTGCCTAAAATTCCTGTAATTTCAAAAGTTTTTTTTCTTTTTTTCAAAGGGGATTCAACAACTGGAACAATTACCCTACGTGGCCCCCATGATAAATTAGGCGTAGCCCTAGGTGTCGTTTACGATAAAGCAAACTCCGTCAAATCCAGCGATGTAGATGCTCCAGCTTGGTTACATAAATACATCATTGGACGTAAGGGGCAAACCATCAGAGAAATCACCTCTGCTCTTACAAAAGTCCATGTAGAATTTACCGACAAGGACAAAATCAAGATTGAAGGTCCACCTGAAGAGGTAGAAAAGGCTCAAGAGCAAATCGAAGCCATGGCCAATGATTTGATTAAGAAGATGACCTTTAAGGAGATGCAAGTTGATCCCAAGTTATTCAAGCATATTATTGGGAAAAATGGTGCTAATGGTAAGAATAAAAATGTAACTTGTTTTGCCACTAAAATTTTGTTTTTTATGAGGCTGTAGCGAGATTTATTTAAATTTTTTTAAATAGACTAATTATTTGTAAAAAACTAGAATGGGTAGAAGTCGAAACGCGTAGAAGTTACTCTTCGCAGATAAGTAACTCGAGTAGAATTCGGAATCGGTAGAAGTGTAATTTTAAATTTTATTAATCAAAGATAAATCAATTTTTTTATATAATTGCTACACATTCTATGGTATACTCTTCGCAAGAAAACTATTACAGGATAATTAATAGTCTCTTATAAAAAAAAATTATGCAAATAAAATCTGCGAAGAGTGCAAACTATTAACAGAAAACACGAAGAATTTAATTAACGAAGAGGATAAACGTCAGTTCTGAAGTTTAATATATTTGAGGTTATTTGTTCTGACAGCTGCTTTTGTTTCTTTGTTTGAAATATTTTTGGCATGGCCTTCTTGACCGACGAGTGACGCTATTTGGACTTAGAAGTTTTTTGTTACTGAAATCTTTTAGTTTTTGTTTTTTTAACCTTACTGGCTAACTTTACAAAAAACAAACAAAGATTTTTAATAAAAAATTAAATTTCCATTAATTTTGCAAAAAAGAATTTTTTTGTAAATTGAATAATAACGGAGATAGGAGGTTTTTTTTGTGGTGGGGGGTAACGGGGGGGGGTCTGACAAAAAAAACCAACGAATACTTTTTTGTAGAGAATTAAATTTCCTATGTTTTATGTCGAATAATTTTTTTTGTAAATTTAATAATAATCGAGTTACGATTTTTTTTTCACTTAGGGGGCTGAAAAGGGGGCTTTATAGTACTCGGATTCTTGTCAAAAACAATAGGGTTCTTCCTCTTATAGGGATCGATTTTTCCTTAAAATTTGAGTAGGATTGGAAGTTTGGTTCTTAAGATAGCGTGTTTACAAGAAACGTGACATCCCACAGACCGACCGACCGACCGACCGACCGACTACCGACGGACGGACAAAAAATGAAAATCTTAAAAATTCACGAAACGCACGAATCTGCAAAAATTTTTGCTCTACGACGAAAATTGACGATTTTAGAATTTTCTGATCGATTGCAATATACTCTTGTGAAGAGTATAATAAGACAGAGTTCCGCGGACACTTAAGACTTGGGTGTCAAATTCACAGATCTCCTAGTCTGTGCTCCTAGAAGCTTGTATAAGTCATCTCCGTGGAGCTCCCGCCAATTCTACTAAATAGCACATCTATATGAGGGTCCCATCGTATATTAAAACTAAATGTAGTTTTGAAAACTACAAAAATAGGGCTTTAAATGAATTATGATTTCATTTAAATCGGTTATTTCTTTCTGTCGAAAATCTGACTTCAAAAATCATTATGCTTTTTTTTTTTTTGTCTTTTTTTTTCGACTATGGATACATTTTTTGGTTTATACTGGGTGTCCGCGATCAATGTGCTTTTTTTTTAATGGAAGATAGCTGGGAAAAATCCAAGACATTCGGTAAAAAGATTTTTGAAAAAGTGCCCCCCTTCGGAAATAACGGCCTTCAAACATGTAGACTAAAAACCCTTAATCGTAAATATTACCAAACGATTTCACCAACCATCATGAAAGTTGTACTATCAATAAAGGTAATAAAAAGGGTCATTTTAAACCCATTTTGAAATTTGGGGCTCCCTTTAAAATGGGGTAAACACTAGTAGTGTTGATAAAAACTGCATGTAATTTCTTTACCTATGAGAATTTTGTAATTTTATGTATTTTTTTAAATACCCCAATTTAAGTAAAAACATTTTTTCCACTTGAAATTTCTGAGAAACTGTACCGTTTATGAATAAATTACCAAAAACACCTTTGATGTACCCCATATTTTGCGTTGATTTGACAAAAAACTTACTTCAATGTAGTGACAGTGGTAAGTGACATACAAATTTCAAAAGAAAGTCTAGTCTTATGCAAAAATATGGGGTACATCAAAGGTGTTTTTGGTAGTTTATTCGTAAAAGATACACTTTCTCAGAAATTTCAAGTGGTAAAAAAGTTGTTACTTGAATTGAGGTATTTAAAAAAATACATAAAATTACAAAATTCTCAAAGGTAAAGAAATTACATGCAGTTTTTATCAACACTACTAGTATTTAACCCATTTTAAAGGGGGCGCCAAATTTCAAAATGGGTTTAAAATGACCCTTTTTATTATCTTTATTGATAGTACAACTTTCAAGATGGTTGGTGAAATCGTTTGGTAAATATTTACGATTAAGGGTTTTTAGTCTACATGTTTGAAGGCCCTTATTTCCGAAGGGAGGCACTTTTTCAAAAAACTGTTTTTACCAAATGTCTTGGATTTTTCCCAGCTATCTCCCATTAAAAAAAAAGCACATTGATCGCGGACACCCTGTATACATTACGTGGTCTATGCCAAACCATAATACGTTAATTTACCATGGTTTTTTAAGCTTGTTAATGATTAAAATTGCAACTTACGTTTTTCCCTAATACAGGGTGTTACGAAATAAGTAGGAAAAAATTCAGGGGGTAATTCCTGAACCCATTTTAAGAAAAAAAGTTTCTATAAACATATGCCCGATTTTGACTTTTTTTTTTCTTACAACCCCCTAAGGGCCCCCACTATTAAGCCGTTTTTTTAAATTTTACAAGGGGGAAAATATTTCTAGTAATTAGATAAATCAAATAGGTTCTATAAAAATTTTTAAAAAAATTATTTTTTTCGAAATTATAGCGAAAAAACTGATTTTTTAGGTATTTTTGGGGGAGCTGTATCTCCAAAACGAAGGATTTTCGGACACATGTTCATATGAACTTTTTTTCTTAAAATGGGTTCAGGAATTACCCCCTGAATTTTTTCCTACTTATTTGGTAACACCCTGTATAGATGTGCTTGTTCAAAGATTTCAATGTAGAAAGGGAAACACCAAAAGTACTATTTTACCATATTTTTATTATTTCTTGCACTCATTACCACTATGTATCACAAACATTATCCAAAATATTTTTAATCATAGTAATGATGTATTACTCCGTAATTTTACATATTTTGTTAAAATTTTGAAAATAACTGACATTTAGGGAGATGACTTTTACGAACTTTTGAGTGCACAGTGCACAACATCCCACTTATGAATTTAAATCTACAGCCTTAATGTATTTTTTTCTCTTTCACTTTCAGTTAACAAGCTAAAGGAAGACTACAACGTAAATGTCAACATTGATGACTCAGGATTGGTTCGCATAGAAGGTGCCAAAGATTTGGTTGCTAAAGCCAAAGCCGACCTTGAAGAAATTATCCACAAACTTGAAAACGAAAAGGAGAAAGATGTCATTATTCCACAACGCCATTATAAGAGCATTATTGGCTACAAAGGAGAAAATATCAGAGACATTCGTGATAAATTCAACCAAGTTATTATCAATTTCCCTGGTCAAAATGATAAGAACGATGTTGTCAAAGTTAGAGGTAAGTTTGGAGAAAGAAGTCAAAAATTGGCCTGTTTTACAAGTGACAAATTTAAATTTTGTTGTTTAAAAATATAGAGTAGACTTGGACATGAGCTTTCACTAAAGATCTCGTGTTTATCTAGTGACTAGTTTAGGTGTTCTAGCGCTCCAAATTTTAAATTTTTGGCGCACTTCCTCTTAATTTTGGGGCATTCCCCTTTCGCCCACTTTCACTATTCTAGGTGTAGCACATTGCTTAGCAACATACAAATGTATTTTTTCTATGTTTAAGTCAACCGCGTTTAGTGACAGATTGGCTAAAAATATGGAATATGTTTATCTTTATTTTGATTTATTTATCGTGGCTTTAATAAAAAAATACCTAACATGTAAGTAAAGCCATAAATTATATACAAAATTAGGTAATGTCACTTTGACAATGAAGTACTTTAAAAATAACAGCACATATTAACGAAAAATGGTGTAATACAAAGCTACAGTCTATTTTAAACCATTTCACCATTTGTTTATTTTTTAAATGGTCGAATTACATTTTAATAATCAATTTAATTTTGCAAAATTTTCGTGAAATGAGGACAACAATGTCAGTATAATCAAATGCAAAAGTGAATGATCAAGATGTATTTTCCTAGTATGTGTTGCCGATTTTATGCAACTTTGTTCGCATTTTCCGCAATGAATATAACCTCGAATATAACAGATGGATTTTTATAAACAATTTTCCAGGAATCACTAGGCATGCCCCAACAACGTTCCATCGCGTTTATGCGCCAATTTTTGGACAAATAGTTTAATTTTAACTTTTTTGTCCTATAGGTCCAAAAGAAGACGTAGACAAATGTTGCAAACACCTTGAGAAATTAGTAAAAGAACTAAATGAATCATCGCACCAAATCTCTGTTCCAATTTTCAAACAATTCCATAAATTCATAATTGGAAAGGGAGGCGCAAATATTAAGAAAATCCGCGAGGAAACTAACACCAAAATCGATCTACCAGCAGAACTAGACAAAAGTGATGCTATTAACATTATCGGCACTAAAGAAGCGGTAGAAAAAGCACGAGAAATGATTCGTAAAATCCAGGATGAGCTTGAGACCATTGTTACTGAGGAAATCACTATTTCGCCTAAATTTTACAACTCTCTAATTGGTGCTAAAGGAAAATTGATTCACTCTATTTCTGAGGAATGTGGTGGTGTAGCCATTCATTTTCCAACGCCAGAAAGTAAAAGCGATAAGGTTACGATAAGAGGACCTAAAGATGATGTTGATAGAGCGAAAGGACAACTTTTGGAGCTCGCGAATGAAAGACAACAATCCAGTTTTACTGCTGAGGTAAGTCACTTTAATGATAGAATGACCCAAGCAAAATTGTCTTTTAATAGAATGACCCAAACAAAATTGTCCTTTAATAGAATGACCCAAACAAAATTGTATTTTAATAGAATGACCCAAACAAAATTGTCTTTTAATAGAATAACCCAAACAATATTGTCTTTCAATAGAATAACCCATATTCTAACAAAAATTGGTTAAAGTTCTCAAGGATATGTGTCAACCACCTGTCATTCAAGATTCTGACATAACGTCATTACTGTCATACTTTTATTAAATACAGGGTGTTACCAAATAAGTAGGAAAAAATTCAGGGGGTCATTTCTGAACCCATTTTAAGAAAAAAAGTTCATATAAACATGTGTCCGAAAATCCTTCGTTTCTGAGATACAGCTCCCCCAAAAACCGCTAAAAAATCAGTTTTTTCGCTATAATTTTGAAAAGAATAATTTATTCAAAAAATTTTATAGGACCTATTTGATTTATCTAATCACTAGAAATATTTTCCTCTTTGTAAAATTTAAAAAATCGTGTTAATAGTGGGGGCCCTTAGGGGGCTGTAAGAAAAATAAAAGTCAAAATCGGGCATATGTTTATAGGAACTTTTTTTCTTAAAATGGGTTCAGGAATTACCCCCTGAATTTTTTCCTACTTATTTGGTAACACCCTGTATAACGCTAATATACCAAAAAAACAACAAGCAGCCGCTTTAAAACATTTAATGTACCAGCTTAAAGGTTTGTATAACTTTTACGCAGTATTTTACATTGTTCATTTTGGAAAATAAGGTAAAAAAGTGCATAATGACTCATTTACAAAGGAGCTTTTAATGCAAAGTCCGTGCATAAAACAAAATGCGGATAATTTTACACATCTATGGAAGTTTCTTTGTAAATGCGTCATTATGCACTTTTTTACCTAATTATCTAAAATTGACGATGTAAAACATTACGTAAATGTTGCACAAACTTTTTAGCGGGTACGTTGAATGTTTTAAAGTGGCTGTTTGTTGTTTTTTTGGTATATTAGCGTTGTATTTGATAAACGTATGAAAGTAATGAATTATGTCAGTTGGCATCTTGAACGACGGATGGTATGACACATATTAGTGCATTATTCTGCATGAAAAATGTTAAGTTTTAACCCAAATGTCACAATTTTAAACGAATTTTTCAATACAAAATCCTGTTTGCAATACTTTAATTTTTAGCATACTTTAAGATTTTTAACATTTCTAAATGTATCAATTGATTACATGCAGAAATAGCACTGTGTAATTTAGTAATTTCCTTTTAAAAAATGACCCTTTGTTTAAAATTTAATATTTGTCATACAGAATAGGCACTATTCTAGGGAACCCTAACCAATTTTATTTTAAAATATGTCAAAAATGCAGAAACCAAGCTGTTTTTTTTTATTCTAAATTTTTAGTCTCGCTCTCGTTCAAATGTAAAGCTATTTTTCTCTTTAATTATTTGAAATATTCTCTTCTTATTACATTAAAAAATTACATTTGGCAAGTCAGCAAAGCATCTTTTTTACAATGGAACTGAACCATTCTAAGGGCAATATAATTCGCCTAGATTTTACATAAATTCTTCCAAATTTTGTCACAAAAATAATACAAGAAAATTTATATACCGCTGCTTATCTAGTTTCTATATTTTGCAAGGTTTTACATTCTTATTTTCTTTAGGTGCGTGCCAAAGCCCAACATCACAAATTCCTTATCGGTAAAAATGGTGTTAATATCAAGAAAATCCGCGATTCTACCGGTGCTCGTATAGTTTTCCCTTCAAGCAACGATGAAGACCAAGAAATTATCACAATCATTGGCAAGAAAGAATCAGTCGAAAAAGCAAAAGCTGAACTTGAAGCTACCATCAAAGACATTGTAAGTAAAAAATAACATTTTTAAAACTTTTTGAATTTTGTTAAAATAAAATTGTTTGCTCCTGGACTATTTTAAGTTTCGCTGTAAA
Source organism: Cartodere bifasciata (assembly GCA_963920755.1). Lineage (NCBI taxonomy): Eukaryota > Metazoa > Arthropoda > Insecta > Coleoptera > Latridiidae > Cartodere > Cartodere bifasciata. The sequence continues at coordinate 3,201,758 of OY987196.1, read as the reverse complement.
AAACCTGAAAGGGAAATGTCGTTAAGCATAGAAACTGTGGTTATGTAATGTTGGTTGCCTAAAATCAACAAAAAACAGCACTTTCTGGTCATTGCTCAGTGGGTTAATAAGAGTTAATTTTAATGAAAAATTGTGCTTACCAGCAACATAGATAAACAAAGCACAAGTTGAAATATTCTAAAGGTCCATCAATAAGCATTTAAATACAGAATTTTGGCAATTTAGAAGCACTATTTTTTTGCATTTTTAATTGCCAAAATTCTGTATCTATACTCTTATTGATGGATCTTTAGAATATGTCAACTTGCTTTGTTTATGTTGCTGCTAAGCACAATTTTTAATTAAAATTAACTCTTATAAACCCACTGAGCAGTAACCAGAAAGTGCTGTTTTTTGTTGATTTTAGGCAACAAACATTACATAACCACAGTTTTTATGCTTCGCGACATTCCCCGTTAAGACTTTGAACAAATTCTCTCAAATATTGTTTTTCTCTAGGATAACATAACCGAATGTGAAATAAGCGTGGATCCCAAACACCACAAACATTTCGTCGCTCGTCGTGGCGAAATTCTTCATAGAATCAGTGATGATTGTGGTGGTGTAAGCATTTCCTTCCCTCGTTCCGGTGTAGAAAGTGACAAAGTCATTCTTAAAGGGTCCAAGGATTGCATCGAAGCCGCCAAGGCGAGAATCAACGAAATTATCACGGATCTTGATTCCATGATCACTATCGAGTGTATTATTTCACAAAGTCATCATAGAAGCGTTATGGGAGCCAAAGGTAATACTAACTTTTAATATTAGCTCTGTTCGTAGAGACCAAAAACCCAGTTTCAAACTAATTCAGGACTGTTTTCAAACTGTCAATGTCTGCGCACAACAAAAAAATGAAGTTATGCGCATGATTTTTACACGTTTTTCATACCTGTGGACTAGTTTGGTTTGGGATATTGGTCACAACGAACAGAGCTATTATGTTCGACGGTATATTAATTGAAACATCGAGTTTCATAAGGGACGTTTTTTAACACGCGTCCAAGTTTGTAAAATGAGCCGAGCAGCGGCGAATTTTCCAATGGACAAGTGTTAAAAAACGCCTTATAAAACGATTTTTTTATACTATTTTTTGTATTTGCTGCATTTAATCTATTAAAAAGCATTTTTTATTTGAATCAAAAACTTAGCTTGAAATTTTATTTTTATTGGATTGGCAACATTGACATTTTGAAGTTAAAAATAAATTTAGGTTAGACATATTGAATAATGACATTTGTAAACTTTTCTCACTTTTTAAAAAAATTTAACCTTTGATATCGTATCTCCAATTCTTCTAGTTTTTCCCTCTACAAAAAAAACTATGTCCCCTGATAGTTTATAATAGTAAAATTTGTAAATAAAAAGTACCTTGCAAGGAAAGAATTCATCTTTTTGCATCTGAAAAATCAACCTAATAAAATAAAATTTTGGGTTTAATAATAAAGCAATTCAGCAACCTTAAAAAACAAAATTTTGTGTTTTTAATAAGCTTTTTTTTTAATTTTTTTTTTAAATACAGGTTGTTTCATAATGTAGTAGAAACAATTCAGCGGGTGATTCCTGGACCCATTTTAAGAAAAAAAGTTCATATAAAGTAGTATCCAATTTTGACTTTTTTTTAACTTACAGCCCCCTACAGGTCTCCACTATAAACACTTTCCAAAATTTTACAAATAAAGAAATATTTCTAGTATTTAGATGCATCAAACCGGAACTATTACATTTTTTGAAAAAATTATTCGTTTCGGAAATAAATCGAAAAAAAATATTTTTTAGGGGTTTTTTAGAGGGCTGCAACTAACAAAGGGGGCAAAATCGGACACATGTTTATATGAACTTTTTATCTTGAAATGGGTCCAGAAATTACCCCCTGAATTTATTATACGAAATGAAAAATCATCCCGTATAAGAAAAATAAACTGAAAAAGTTTTAGCTTCTTTTTTTAACCTACAATTTTTTTCTCACCAGGACACAAAGTACAAGCAATAACATCAGAACACGACGTCCAAATCAAATTCCCAGAACGTGAAATCACAGACGAGTATACCGACCACGGTAAACTTAACGGTGACGTACACGCCGAGCCTATACGTCACTGTGACGTTATTAGAATCACTGGGCAACCAGCCAACTGTGAAAGTGCCAAGAAAGCTCTTCAAGATTTGGTTCCTGTAACGATAAACGTTGAGGTTCCATTTGATTTACATCGTTCGATTATTGGACAACGAGGACGCGATGTTAAAGAGCTCATGGACAAGTTTGATGTTCATATTTCTTTGTCTAATCCTGAGAGCAAGGAAGACCTTATTAAGATCACTGGTAAGATTTTTTTATCGATCAGAAAAAGTATAAAAAAAATATAAAAAAACGTTTTATTCAAAATTAAAAAATACATTATTAATTAAAGAGTAGATTTTATAAAAGATGTCTAAATGAAGGTCCAATCGTATTTTACATCACCGTTTTTTAACAGATCTTTCCGCACATCGTTTATTAATAGTTATTTAACCAGTAAGTGTGTAAATAAAGGCGATTATTAAACGAGCTGATTTAACAAGCGAGCGATCATCGAGCTTGTTAATAAGTGAGTTTATTAATCGCCATTTAACATAAGAACTGGTTACAATGCTTTTTCGCACATCGTATATCATTATTAAATAAATTATAAAATAAAACAGTTATCTCACCAACTAACAGAAACAATGCGTCGGCCATTCAAGTTTATTAAAGTTGAAGAAGAAGAAGAGCTGTCACTGAACTTTTATTAACTGTGAATAGAAAATAAATGTTATTTCCTTAAAATGTGGTAAAAGGATCTGCTTCTCATTCAATACAACGTTAAATATTTATGTTCTTTTGGGTTTTGTTGCTTAAACCATAATTAAAGCTACTTTAACATTTGTAATGTAGAAACATAGATAGTAATGTTAAACATAGAAGAGCGTCGCTATGAGATCGTATCCTTGCATTAATAGGGGTCATTAATCAACGATTTGCAGTGCGTTAATGAATGTCTATAATAAACGATGTGCAAAAGACATACTTACATTAAAGACCGATGTTATGAAAATCCCCTGGTGATACTTTTTAGAACTTAGGCTAAAAAACTTTAAACAAATCATACAAGATGGCACCACTTCTTACAAAAAAAATTAATCTTTTAATTTTGGGGTTATGTCGTTGTCAAAAAATGTCAAATTATGTAGGTCATATACAGGATCAAGCACAAAAATTGCTCTACCAACTCTAGTTAATTTTTTTAGTACCTATACCTTCTTAAAAGTTACCCAAATTTACAAAGTGGTAGATTTTAGATCAATAAACATAATTTACACAATATTTCCCAATAAAAGATAAAAACGCAAATAAAAAATCACTTGAATTAAATATTCATTTTATTGTGGTATCTTTGTAAGGTAATATACCTAATAATTGTTAATAATTCTATCAAACAACAACGTGTAAACAAATTTAATACATTTAAATTATTGGTGCTTCCATTTTTAATAATAATTAGGTAATCGTTATTTATATTTAAAAAAATGCAACATAAAAATATTTGTAATCCGTCGGTGTGTAAAACTACAAAAAGTTTTCCCAAAATGTATAATAATTACTCCAGAGTCCAGGTTATATCCGAGTTAAAGATTTAGCCATCCATTATATCAAAATTACCATTTTTAACGTCCAAACGGCTATACATTTCTAAAATCATAGAGACATTAAAATTAAATTGGTTTTAACAAAATGTTGGTACAAAGTACAACATAGCATGGCAGTGTTGTTTGTTGTTGTTGTATTCGAGGCTTCAATGATACAATTATCCAATACATTAACTTAAAGAATAAGCAAAAAATTTAAATTTAAAAACGGAAATATATGTATATTTTTTTAAATTTGCACGATTTGAATGCCAAGCAGGAAGTTTTAAGAAATTTTTCGAAGAAAATTAAGCATGAATGAAATTCGGCAAAATTATTTCACGAATTGGATGTTGTTTTAGGTATAAATCAAAGGCTAAAGCCAAGGCCGTATTCAGCATTAGAATTCGGGGGGGTTTGCTGGATGATATAGCCGCTGCATGGGGCCCCGGGGAGCGGCAGCTCCCTGCAAGTAGCGCCGCAGGCGAAAATTTTCAGGCTTCGCTCGGGGGGAACCGTACTCAATTTGTCTTGGCTGCCGATGTTGTTGTCAACTTGTGATCGGGCTCTTTCGCTATACGCTTTGCGCAGATGCACGGTGCGCATCCACTACTGTAGACTAGTAGAGAGGAAGCAATGGCCGTCTGTGGTGTTTTGGTGCATTTCGGGTATTTGTCTTCAATCTTCATTTTACGTTAATAAGGTTCCTTAGTCCTTACAAACAAGTGAAATGGTGGAACGAGAAACGTTAATTGAAATGCGTGGAAAGAGAACGAATGAAGTAAAATCAAAATTGATCTGGGCTCGCCAGTTTAAAATCACCAACGTTTTCTGCTTGCAAACAATTAGGCATCATTTGTATTTGGTATTTACAAAATATCTTTAAAAAGTGGTTCTCTAGTGTAGTGTAATTATAGTCTAAAAATCAACGAGATTGTAGGGTGAAAGTGAAAGGTTACGTTAAGTTGTTTCCTTTGCTGTATTTTTTGGGAAAACTTTTACGAAAATGAGTTTGCATCTTCAGAAAGGGTAAAAAAATGCTTATGAAATTTCTGTAAGTACCTGCCTGTGTAATTTTTTGTTTAATTCGTTTCTTTCTTTGATCATTGCTGAAGAGAAACGGTTTTGGTTGTATTTAAAGTTAAAAGTAACTTACTTCTTAGGCCTTTCCCTACTTCTCTCATTCCAAAAATGTTGCAAGTTTTTACTCTTTGTACGTTTCTTTAGAGAATGGTACATTGACCGGGATTTTTGCTTTCCCATTTTATAAACCTAAAATATTAACATTTTAAATAAAGTTTTATATTTATTATACTTTTACTTACTTGTACGAAATAGGAGTAACTAACTTCATAAAAACCAATAATAACTCACAAAGATACTAAATTTAGGAGATTCGCTCAAAAAATTCCTTACAAATATGTTAAAACTGTTTATGTTTAACCTTGACGTTTATCCTTTAATTTTTTTTAAATATCGGTAATGCAGGGGTCGACAATTTTTGATTTGTTTAAATTTTTTGACATTTTTAAGCATTGCAAATTCGTTTCAAGGACTCAGGGTGTATTTGAATTATAAACATCTATCATGTGGTAAATAATTATTCTACGTAAAATGAAGAACAAGATGTCCTATTTTGGGTTCGTAAATCAATCTAAAAAGTGCTGAAAATAATGACTAAACAGGAGCTAAAAATGGCCAAAAAAAAAGTGTTTTTTAATTCACTAAATTTGGTATGTTAGTGCCTTTTAATACATATTTGAAACTACACACATTGTTTATTGACCTTTTCTCTTGCGTGTAAGTACCTTTTTTAAACATAAATGTTCCTTATATTTCCTGAGTCCTTGAAACAGAAAGTGCTGTTTTTCCAGAAATTACCACAGAAACAGACAAATTTGTTTTGTTTCTATGCTTACGACATCGGTCTTTAACGCACTCAAAATCGTTGATTAATAACCCTTATTAATGCATGGCAACAAGCGAGTCTAACAACCCTCTTCTATGTTCAAAATTACTATCTGTGTTTCTACATTACGAATGTTAAACTAGTAACCCAGGAAAATAAAACAAAAATTAATACAATCTGCCGAAAAATTATTTGTGAACTTTTTTTTTACCATTATCTCTATATTTCCATAATATACAACATATCAAAAGTCCCCTAAGATCCCGTGCCGGCGTCATGCCATTTTAGAGGGTCAAAGGTCAAAGAGGACAGTTTTTGGTAAATAAATCTCTTCCTATTGGTCGGACAAAAAAAATGTAGGATGTAAATTGCAGATTAAACAATTACCTACAAAAAAATTCATACACACTTTTCCATCGAGCGACCGTTATCGCGTAGTAGTGTCAATTATGCATGACGTTGGTATACTTTTAACACCGGCTAAAATACAAAAACGAGGAAAATTTTTTCCAAAATTTTTTAACCAGGGTTTTAATTTAACCCCTAAGATACATAATCGGCAATAAAGGGTCTTTTAAATTATCAACTGCGTGTATACAGGCGCTCCAAAAATGAATTTGGATATGTCTGTAATTCCTCAGGTTAATAAAATCAACTAAATTTTTACAAAGAGGTGCTAGCTTTTGTTCTTTTAATAAGTTACAACCCCCTAACAAGGCCCCAAAGTATTTATTAATCTTTAAAAAAAATAATATATAAAAATATGACAAAATTTTTAATACCAAGCAAACTATGCATTTAAGGCCTTCTCAATAAATTGAATGGAATTACATGGTGTTTAACGTGATGATGTTCTCTATTGCTCCCAAAAGAATGGTCCCATCACTTTAAAATTCCATTTAATTTATTGAGATGGCCTTAAATACATAGTTTGCTTGGTATTAAAAATTTTGTCATATTTTTATATATTATTTTTTTTAAAGATTAATAAATACTTTGGGGCCTTGTTAGGGGGTTGCAACTCATTAAAAGGACAAGAGCTAACACCTCTTTGTAAAAATTTAGTTGGTTTTATTAACCTGAGGAATTACAGACATATCCAAATTCATTTTTAGAGCGCCTGTATACACGCAGTTGATAATTTACAAGACCCTTTATTGCCGATTATGTATCTTAGGGGTTAAATTAAAACCCTGGTTAAAAAATTTTGGAAGAAATTTTCCTCGTTTTTGTATTTTAGCCGGTGTTAAAAGTATACCAACGTCATGCATAATTGACACTACTACGCGATAACGGTCGCTCGATGGAAAAGTGTGTATGCATTTTTTTGTAGGTAATTGTTCAATCTGCAATTTACATTCTACATTTTTTTTGTCCGACCAATAGGAAGAGATTTATTTACCAAAAACTGTCCTCTTCGACCTTTGACCCTCTAATATGACATGACGCCGGCACGGGATCTTAGGGGACTTTTGATATGTTGTATATTATGGAAATATAGAGATAATGGTAAAAAAAAAAGTTCACAAAAAATTTTTCGGCAGATGAATTCCTAAATCACTGGGTTATAGCTTTAATAACGGTTCAAGCAACAAAAACCAAAATAAATTTAATATTTACCGCTGGAAAAAATTAAAGGCAGATCCTTTTACCACATTTAAGGAAATAACATTCATTTTCTATTCACAATTAGGGTATGGTCCGTAAGCCATTTTGGTAAACCAAAGTGACAGGAAACGACTTGTTACACAATTTGTTGTCATAGAAAATGATTGTTACAACTGTCACTTTGGTTTACCAAAATGACTTACGGACTATACCCTTAATAAAAGTTTGGTGACAGTTTTTCTTCTTCATCTGTAATAAAGTTGAATGGCCGACGCATTGTTTCTGCCAGTTAGGAGTATGCGTATTTTTTTTGAAAACTTAAACAGAATGTATAACGGCAACTATTTTTTTTTCAGGTGCTGTAACCAATGTAGAAAACGCAAGAATCGAACTTTTGGAACGCGTCAAAGATTTAGAAGCGCAAAGAAAAGACAGGGAATTGCGTAATTTCACCCTGAACGTACATGTTAACCCTGAACACCACCCTAAAATCATTGGAAAACGTGGAGTCATCATCACGAAGATTAGATTAGACCATGATGTGCAAATCAAATTCCCTCAAAAAGGTAAATTTCTGTTAAAAAAATAAAAAATCACTTGTTTTAAAATTTCAAGCTCATTCATAAGGTTTATAGTTGAAATAACTTAACGCCACAGTTAAAATCTTATTTGTAGATCAAATTAACTTGACTTAACGTTTACTTATAGGTTATATTCATTAATTTTAACTAATTTTGCGTAAAATAGGCATCTGTAACCTTTTTTCACTAGCGCCATCTATCGGGTACTAGACCAAATTTTTAAAATTAGAAAGAAAACTGTAGAATGGAAATAAAAAACAGTAAATTAACTAGATTCCAAGATTTGCCGATAGATGGCGTTTGCAACTTTAAATTAGTGAAATTAAGGAATCTATAAATGCATTATTTTGGTCGCTTTAATTTAAGTAGAGTTAATTTAACTATAAATCAAGTTTAAAATAGGAATGTCGCGAAGCATGAAAACTGTGGTTATGCAATGTTGGATGCCTAAAATCAACAAAAAACAGCCCTTTCTGGTCATTGCTCTGTGGGTTCATAAGAGTTAATTTTTATTAAAAATTGTGTTTACCAGCAACATAAATAAACAAAGCACAAGTTGACATATTTTAAAGGTTTAAAGGTAATAAGCGTTTAAATACAGAATTTTGGCAATTTAGAAGCACTGCATTTTAAATTGCCAAAATTCTGTATCCAAACGCTTATTGATGGAACTTTAGAATATGTCAACTTGTGCTTTGTTTATTTATGTTTCTGGTAAGCGCAACTTTTAATTGAAATTATCTCTTATAAACCCGCTGAGCAATGACCAGAAAGTGCTGGGTTTTGTTGATTTTAGACAACCAATATTACATAACCACATTTTCAATGCTTCGCGACCTTTTTCGTTGTAGAGTGCCTGGAAGAATTGACAGTTATTGTCGCCTTATAGAGTGGCGCCATGCATCATTTCTTCTCTGTCATACAGATTATGCCATCAACGTTATAGCCAAAGTGACAACAATTACAACTTACAATCACAATTAATGACATAATCTGTATGACAGAGAAGGAATGATGCATGTCGCCACTCTATAAGGCGACAATAACTGTCAATTCTTCCAGGCACTCTATTTCGTTGAACAGAGGTTATTTTTTTTTATTTAACCAGGTGACCCCGAAGAACACCTAATAACCATCACCGGTTACGAAGCCAACACTCACGCTGCCAAAGCAGCGATTCTTGAAATCGTTGGTGATCTTGAGGACCGTTTTAGGGAAGAAGTTCGCATCGATGTGCGCGTTCATTCGCGTCTTATCGGCGCTAAAGGACGTGGTATTCGCAGAATCATCGAAGACTTTAATGTTGACATTAAATTCCCTAGAAGTGACGATCCTAATCCGGATCTGGTTGTTATTTCCGGTAGCGAGGAAAATGTCGCTGAAGCCAAGGATCATCTTTTGAATTTGGAAGAGGAATATGTAAGTTTTGGTTTTTTTTTTCAGAGAGTTTGGCGATTATATGTTTTTTTATAACAGTTTTTTTAACGAATTTACTATTTTGGATATCTCAAAATTCAAATATATTATTTTTACCAAGAAAGCCTGGGAAAAAGCATTTAACATAACTTTTGGTAAAATTTGGACCATAATACAATAATAGTCTGGGGATATTCGGTGAAAATTGCAGCCAATTCATAAATCTGCTTTCTCTTTTATCACATTTTTTATTTTTCGAACTTTATTTCTTAAAATGGGTCCAGAAATCACCCTCTGATTTTTTCCACGACATTAGGAAACACTTTTGTACAGAGATAAACGCAATGAAACTCTAAAGTCTTATATCTTAAAGATAACTGCACATATTAACGAAAGAAATGGCAAAATATCGTGCGATCCACAAAATTTGACGTCGACTCTTGCCATGCATTTGTAAAATTTCAATTTTTTTCATTGTTAAAACATTGTTGGTTGTCATATTTTTGACGTTTCACAGCCAGAGTCGGCGTCAAATTTTGTGGATCGCAAGTTACAAAGGCACAATCTATCTAACATTATTTTACCATTTGTTTATCGTTTAAATGGTCAAATTACACTTTTGTAATCAATTTAATTTTACAATAATTTCATGAAATAAAGCTGACAACAATGTCAATATGATCTAATGCAAAAAAGTATGCTCAAGAATCTGGATGAGTTTTTAAGATGTATTTTACAAACTGTGTTGCAGAACTTATGCAACTTTGTTCGCATATTACTCGATGAATATAATAGTTGGATTTTTTTACAATTTTTTAGGGATCCCTGAGAATGCCTTAAAAGCGTACCATCGCGTTTATGCGCCATTTTTTTGACACACTGTATAATGCTTAATTTTTACCGAGGGGCTAATCGGATGAGCAAATTGTGGACACTAATTCACAAATTCTAGAATTTGTTAATAAATTCCAGGGGGCAAATCAGATGGGCAAATTGTGTACACTAATTCCTAACAAATTCTCAACAAATTCTTAACAAATTCGCAGCAAATTTTTAACAAATTCTACATATTCTCAACAAATTCTTAAAAAAATGTACACTAATTTTTTCATTGAATTGCCCCTCGATAAATTCTTAACAAATTCTGCAAATTCCTGACAAATTCTTCACAAATTCTCAACAAATTCTAAAAAAAATGTACACAAAAAAAATTCTTATATTTTTATTTCTTCGCAGCTTCAAGAGCTTCAAGTAAGCGTCCCCATGGGAGGCCTAAACTTGAACTTCGACTCCCAAGGCCCCCCCGAGCAAAACAACTCCCGTGCCCACTCTAAAGGTTTTGTAGTGGCCGGAGCTCCCTGGGAGCAACGCGCCCCAAACACAGCCAGCGTCACCGAGTTCCCATCTTTCGGGGGGCGCAAGGCGGCTGTCCCGGAGGAACAACCCGTGGCAGCCCCCCCAATGGCTGGCGCATGGGGCTCCAGACGTTAAGCATGTAAGACAAGCACTTTTATTACGATGTTTTATCCCATGTCTTGCCGTTGTCAAGTAAGGTGATTGGCCCCCTTATCTTGGACAGTAACACCCAAGCGGTGAGATTAGTTTTTAGTTTTATTATTGATAATGTATTGTATGAAATTTAGGATACAACCGCCCTTATTTTAGCTGTAATAAACCACTCTATACACTTTTAGGGAGTGTCGCTTTTCTAGGCGCCCCCATTTATTATTGAACATATCGTTACTCTAGGTTTTTCGGGGTTCTTTTTCTTTAGACAGTAATCTCTAAACCACTGCCAGTCGTAATGAAAGTGCTCTTGCCGACGCGTAAGGGTTTTAACTAACCTTTAGATTTAAGTACCTCTCCATTTCCCTCACTGTTTGCTGCATTATAACCGGCCGTGCTACGTTTCCAGGACCTGATACGGACAATGATTTCAAATACACGAAAGGGTCATTTTTATAATGATACTCCGACGTTTTTTGACGTTAGCCTGCCGAAAACCCCCCTTGTTTAACTGTTGATCAGTTTGTATTAGTATGTAACCATTGGAGACTGTTTTAAGCGACTTGTAACTTTGGCGCTGTTTATATGTAACCATGGTTCTAAGAAGTTGTTTTGAAAGGGTTTGTAGTTTTCATTTGTTTCGGCGAGGTGTCAAAAAACGTCCAAGGCCTACTTTTTAATGGTCCTAACAATTAAAAAACAAGATGTTATGATATTTTTTTTATTTAACTATTTTTCTAGTTACATTTTATTTGCATTACACAATACTTTAATAAAAAATGTATAATGTATTATTTGAAACTGTAATTTTTACACGACAGTACAATTTACTTAATATTTTTTTGTTACTTATCCATTTTGAATCCAAGTATGTTTGTGTTTTTGTTTATTTATATTTTAAAAGTTTTTTATCGTGTGTCATAACCTCTCTTGCTCATAAGGTGTCTACTGTCTAGACTTTTTTACGTACTGTGGTCTTTTCCTAATAATATTTATTATTATTCCCCTCTACTAAAGGTGGCAGATTTTTAAGTATATTATACATTTATAGTAATTATATTTTTCATTAGATTTTGAATTGAATTTAAAAATATTTAATTATTACAAATAAAGCAGACTGATTATAGGTGGCGCTTAATTTTTGTCACGGAAATTGCGCACCAAGTTTTTTGGATTGTAAATGTAAATAAAATTAAGTCCGCGGTCGTTGTTTGTTCAAACCCAGGACTAACGAGGGAGAGAATATATTAATAAATAATCTATAAAAATATACAACACTGTCTTTTATTTATTTTTTATTTATAACCCAGGCAAATAAAACAAAAATTAATACAATCTGCCGAAAAATTATTTGTTAACTTTTTTTTCTACCATTATCTCTATATTTCCATAATATACAACATATCAAAAGTCCCCTAAGATCCCATGCCGGCGTCATGTCATTTTAGAGGGTCAAAGGTCGAAGAGGACAGTTTTTGGTAAGTAAATCTCTTCCTATTGGTCGGACAAAAAAAATGTAGGATGTAAATTGCAGATTAAACAATTACCTACAAAAAAATTCATACACACTTTTCCATCGAGCGACCGTTATCGCGTAGTAGTGTCAATTATGCATGACGTTGGTATACTTTTAACACCGTCTAAAATACAAAAACGAGGAGTACTTCTTCCAAAATTTTTCAACCAGGGTTTTAATTTAATCCCTAAGATACATAATCGGCAATAAAGGGTCTTGTAAATTATCATCTGCGTGTATACAGGCGCTCCAAAAATGAATTTGGATATGTCTGTAATTCCTCAGGTTAATAAAACCAACTAAAATTTTTACAAAGAGGTGTTAGCTCTTGTCCTTTCAATGAGTTACAACCCCCTAACAAAGCCCCAAAGTATTTATTAATCTTTAAAAAAAAAATAATATAAAAAAATATGACAAAATTTTTAATACAATAAAGCAAACTATGTATTTAAGGCCATCTCAATAAATTAAATGGAATTTTAAAGTGATGGGACCATTATTTTCGGAGCAATAGAGAACATCATCACGTTGAACACCATGTAATTCCATTCAATTTATTGAGAAGGCCTTAAATGCATAGTTTGCTTTGTATTAAAAATTTTGTTACATTTTTTTGTATTTTTTTTTAAAGATTGATGGATACTTTGGGGCTTTGTTAGGGGGTTGTAACTCATTGAAAGGATAAGAGCTAACACCTCTTTGTAAAAATTTTAGTTGGTTTTATTAACCTGAGGAATTACAGACATAACCCAATTTAGTTTTGGAGCGCCTGTATACAGGCAGTTGATAATTTACAAGACCCTTTATTGCCGATTATGTATCTTAGGGATTAAATTAAAACCCTGGTTGAAAAATGTTGAAAGAAATTTTTCTCGTTTTTGTATTTTAGCCGGTGTTAAAATTACACCAACGTCATGCATAATTGACACTACTACGCGATAACGGTCGCTCGATGGAAAAGTGTGTATGTATTTTTTTGTAGGTAATTGTTCAATCTGCAATTTACATCCTACATTTTTTTGGTCCAACCAATAGGAAGAGATTTATTTACCAAAAACTGTCCGCTTCGACCTTTGATCCTCTAAAACGGCATGACGCCGGCACGGTATCTTAGGGGACTTTTGATATTTTGTATATTATGGAAATATAGAGATAATGGTAAAAAAAAAAGTTAACAAATAATTTTTCGGCAGATGAAATCCTAAATCACTGGGTTATTAGCCTATATATTTTAAAATATTTTTTTTTAAAAAGGACCCTAACGTTAAAAAGAAACATAAGGGATTATGGAGAAAAATTTTATTTTTTTTTATACAGAAAAAATCCCAATAAATAATTAAAAAAAATCTCATATACCCTTGGAGATATGAGACCGCTTTAACTTGAAAACAAAAGCACATACAAACGATAAAATGTCTTAAGTCCTAGTCTATCTAAAAATATCTTACTATTTTACTCAAGCATAAGACAGATGGATTTTTTTCACTACGTCACAGTTTATAGAAGTGCATTAAAAAACTTTCTGTGAAATTTTTTTAGGCAACCAAAGGTCCCATTAGTGTAAAAATGTTGCTTTATACCTTATTTACAATATTTTAATTTAAAATTACCCGAGAATTTACCGCAAGAATTAAAAAATTCCTTCTTAATCCGTTGATGATGATATCCCACCAAGGTGTCAGCTAAAACGGGAATTGCTTAAGAAAGCAACCATATCAAGGGGTACGGTTTGTTCTAGGTAACAGAGAAAAATGTTAATTTTACAATGGTACCGAATGGTACTTACCAGATCTCTTGATATGGTTGCTTTCTCAAGCAATTTGCGTTTAAAATTCACACCTTGGAGAATGCACAACATTAACACATAAACTGTATATTTTACAGCTTTACAATGAACTAAACTTGAAATATCGAATTTAAGACATTATAGCACATTTTTATACCAAGGGTTCTCTAAGAATTAAAGCCTCTTATTTTCATAAAATATTGTCCTAAAAATGTGGCTAAATATGACAGAATTAAAATTCTACTTCACAGACAGTTTTTTAATGTGGATCTGTGACGTAGGAGTTGACCGTCTCTATTTTTAAGGATTCCTAGGCATGCTCCAACAGCGTACCATACGGGTAGTGCGCCAATTTTGGGACACCTATAGATAATTTTCTAATTTACATATGTGTTTTCTATTAAAAAGTAAGTACCTATTTAAATTGTAAGAGCTTTGACCAGAAAAGAGAAGGGTCGACAACTTTAAATAATTCTTATAATTCTTGGTAACAATCTCGACCCGTAGGTAATGATTGTTTTCTTGTGGTGCGGTGGTAACATCGAAGAACATCTGTCCATCCGAGGGCGGAGGTCTGCCTGATCGACATGTGCTTCTTAAATTCCTTTTTGCCAGGTGCCTACCCATTTACAATCCGTTTTCTGAAAATAGGTACATCTACGTCTAGGAGGAATATTTAATAGTTTCAAAACTAAAGAAATGTATAAATAAAATAGAAGGATTCCTAATAAAAACAAAATCTAGGACTGTCATTTTTTTAGACTTGTCAAATGGGAAATTGAATTTTTTTCTCCTATGACAACTACCTTTTCCTTCGAAAAGTTGAATTTTCCACAAAGTTGGCATTACATTTCTAATTTACTGACACTAAAAATTAAAAAATGCCAAAATTAATATGACGGTTACATAAAATAGGCGGAAAAATTGAAAAAAAGAAACAATTTTTGCTTGAAATATGAGAATTTATGAAGAAAATTGTAGAAATTTTTCTAAAAGTGCTAATTTATCCCATGATACCTAAAAGGACTTCTTGATGACTCGCTTACTCTGTTTTTTTGTGAAGTGAATGTATACTATCCATTCACCATTTATTTAAAAGAGAGTAGGCGAGGCATAGGGTGACAGATTTTACCCTGTATATTGTCATTAATGTCACTTGTGTTTGCTGGTTATGTAAGAAAAGTCAAGAAAATTAAAAAATGCATTTAAAAACATGTTCAGGGCATCTGAATCAAACAGTGGTCTTAACATTACAGAAGTATTTTTTTTCTTATTAAATTAATTTATAATGCGCTTATCATCAAACCCTTTAAAAGTTTACACAAAATCGAAATTATTTATGTAAGTACTCACTGTTAAAAAGTACTTTTACTCCTTTTAGGTATCATAGGATAAATAAGCACTTTTACAAAAATGTCTACAATTTCCTTAATAAATTCTCACATCTCAAGCAAAAATTGTTTCTTTTTTCCAATATTTACGCCCGTTTTATGAAACTGTCATATTATTTTTGACATTTTTCAATCTTTAAAGACAGTTACTTTAAAATGTAATGCCAACTTGTGGAAAATTCAACTTTTCAAAGAAAAAGTTTCAAGTTTTCATAGGTGAATGTTTTTTTTAAACTGAATGGATAGTACCAGGCGTCCAATAAAAAGTTATAATAAACTAAATTAAGGCTTCTCAAATGTGAAATTTAATTGCCTTTTGTTTGATATAACACTACTATACCCATTTTTAGTAATTTTTAAGACATTGCTTTAAAAGTTTACTAAAAAAATCAACATAATTTATTTTAAAAATAAACAAAAAATATTTCTGTATAAAAATTATGCATCAGGGTCAGAAATCACATCATCATCATCACATCCTCCAACTTCTTGCATATCGTCCTGACTAAGATCGTCATCAAGTAAATCCTCCTCAAAATATTGCATATCATCCTTGTAAAACAGAAAAACACACGGTACGTAAGTATTTTGTGGCATTCCCAATTCGATAAAAGTGTCGCGTTCGTCCACAATTCCATTACCATCCATTGTTTTGTCTAGTTCTATTGTTTCATCCATGTATCTAGATTTAAAATGCTTCATTCAGAGAAACTTTCACTTAACTTCCACCTAACTTCCCCTTAACTTCCACTTATCTTTCCCTTTAGTTCCACTTATCTTTCCCTTTAATTCCACTTGCCTTAATCTTAACTTCGACTTAGCTCGAGTCTTAGCCTTAATAAATTAAAGGTTATACAAGGTGTTATTCACACTTTTAGAAAGGTTAAGTTTGAGTTAAGTGGAAGTTAGGTTCTTTTTAAATAAGGCTTAAAAGATAAACCAACAGAAAACTGTACCGTTTTTTAAAATATCTAAGGGAGTTTGGAAGCAATTTTTTTGGTAAAATATCTAACAAAAATCATAAAATAAAAATATTTTTTTAATTACCTCCAAGTATATGAATTCGCATCCTTATTAAAAAGCTTATATCGTTCTTGAATCCTATAAAAAGTATCTTCAGAACAAACATTAAGCTGGGTTTCTTCGCAAGAAAGCAAGTTTATTATTCTTAGAGGTCGGACTCTTTTGGTAAGCAAACCAATTTGATAACTAAAAGAATACATGTGTCCCAAAATTGTCACATCACCTCTATGGTACTCTTTTGAAGCCAATGGCTAGGGATCCTTGAAAAATTGTTAAAGAAAAACCTTTTCTTATCTCTGAGGAAAATAAGGTTAAAGTTCGATAAATTTGTCAACTCTAGTTAAGGCAAGTGCATTTACAGAGTGTCCAAAAAATGGCCCATAAACGCGATGGTACGCTCTTGGGAATTCTCAGGGATCCCCAGAAAATTGTTAAAAAAATCCATCTGTTATATTCATCCAGAAAAATGCGGACAAAGTTGCGTAAGTTTGGCAACACAGTTTGTAAAACACATACGAAAAACTTATCTAGATTCTTGTGCATACATTTTTGCATTAGATCATATTGACATGTTGTCAGCTTCATTTTATTAAAATTTTGTGAAATTAAATTGATTATAAAAATGTAATTTGATCATTTAAAAGATAAACAAATGGTAACATAATTTTAGATAGATTGTGCCTTTGTATTTAGCCATTTCTTTCGTTATAAGGTGCTTTTATCTTCAAGATATAAGCGTTTAAAGTTTCGCACTTTGGGGACTCATATCTCCGAGGGTATATGAGTTTTCTTTAACAAATTTCTGAGAGTGGGATCCCTAAGTATGTCCCAACAATGTACCTTACAGATGCGTCTTTTTATAAAGATAGTTTTTCTTTTAAATAAGAACAAAATAAAAAAAAATAGTTGTTTCTTGCGTTTAAAAAAAAAACACAAGTGAAAAGAATGTATCCTTGGGGTACCCCGCATTTATAAAGAAACTAAAGCACCACCGTCTGACTTTACATTTTCTTATACTTCAGAATCTTACCGTGTCCTCTTATTTGCGGACACCCAATTTGCGAACATACCCAATTTGCAGACATAAATGGTCAAAAACGGAAAGATTAGAGGTAGTGAGTTTTTTTTACCTGGGTAAAGTCCAATATGCATATTATTTTTTGAATTTCAGGGTTTTAGAATGACTTTTATGAAAGCACTGGGGGACATTTTTCCACTGGGGGACATTAGGTTAGGTAGGTTTGGTTAAGTTTTGCTGCTAAAATTAAAATAAAGTCTAGCTATGTCAGTGCCTAGCAGTGCGTCCAAAATTGTGTGCATTACACTGAAGGACATATTACTAGGTGTTGTTCTCAATGTTGTTATATAAAAAATGTATCAACACATTATCAGAAAGCATTGCAGTTTAAAATTATTTGATCTTTATACTAAATAAAAGCATAACATATTATAACTTACTTCAGCACATGAACATCTCAAATTAAAGGATAATCCTTTTCGTACTGGTAAACGAATTAACTCTTATTTAATGACTATGTCTGCAAATTGGAGAGTATTTTGGAATGTCCGCAAATAAGAGGGCTTCGATCCTTACTGCTCATTTTTCCACCATGGGGGATCTTCAACAGGAGTCCACCCAGCATTAGGAACCTTGCACTTAATATCTGGCAAAGGTCCATGTGGACAATAAGGTACAGAAACCCCTGTAATAGGATGTACGAAATGCTGTATCTCTCCAGTTCTTTCGTCAAACCAATGTGATATATCTTTCCCTGCCATTGCCAGAAGGGGTTTCACGCATCTTGGGTCCTCGTCCCCAAATCTGGACACGATTGACGTGACGTCGAAGACCTTTCCCAAAAAAGAGACCCATATGTCGTTGGGTTTGTTATGGAGCACTACTTCGAAAGGGGCTATGTAAGGTAAGGTTTTTTTTGGGGGGAATTGAGGCTCTGACATTTTTACAAGGGTTTTTTATTTGACGTTTTATTTGACAGTAGTTTATACAGGATGTTTTCAAATAACGTGGAAAAAATTAAGGGGGTAATTTCTGGACCCATTTTAAGAAAAAAGTTCCCATAAAATTCCGATTTTTACTATATTTTTTCTTGCAGCCCCCTAAGAACCCCCACTATATATTTTACAAAGTGGAAAATATTTCCTGTATTTAGATAAATCAAAAAGGTTCTATAAAATTTATTAAGAAAAAATTATTTTTAAAATTACAGCGAAAAAACTGATTTTTTAGGGGTGTCTTGGGAGGCTCAGTAACGACGCAAAATTGAACACCTATTTATATGAACTTTTATTCTTAAAATGAGCCCAGGAATAACCCCATTTTTTCCACGACATTAGGGAGCACCCTGTATATTATAAAATGCAAGACAACTTGTATTATAGAATTTATGTTTATTTATATTTAAGGCTATCTAGGTTAAGTTTACATTATTACATATTGTTAATCATGCGCAAGTGTCATCCGACATTTTAATGATTTTTTTTTCCTTTAGTTTATTTCTAGTTATTTAAGTTATTATGTTAAATTTGTATTTCTCTTTTTTTTTTTCTATGAAATAAACATTATTATTAAAGGGGTGTCGCGAAGCTTAGAAATTGTGGTTATGTAATGTTGGTTGCCTAAAATCAACAAAAAACAGCACTTTCTTGTCATTGCTCAGAGGGTTTATAATAGTTAATTTTGATTAAAAATTGTGCTTACCAGCAACATAAATAAACAAAGCACAAGTTGACATGGTACATCAACAAGCGTTAAAAACAGAATTGTGGCAATTTAGAAGCTCTATTTTTTGCATTTTAAATTACCAAAATTCTGTATTTAAACGCTTATTTATGCCCTTTAGATATGACAACTTGTGCTTTGTTTATTTATGTTCCATGTAAGCACAACTTTTAATTACAACTAACTCTTATAAACCCACTGAGCAATGACCAGAAAGTGATGTTTTTTGTTGATTTTAAGCAACCAAAATTACGTAAGTACAGTTTCTATGCTTCGCGACATTCCCCTAGCACGTTTTCTGTAAAAAGGGGTTTCAAAAAGATATGTTAAAAAGGTGAACAACCCTTTCGATCATCTAAGGTTATTCTACCTCTTTTATTTAACATTCAAGACACCTCATGTTTCTAAATTGTTTCCTATGCCAAACCAATGAAGAACCGAGTCTAGGGCGGCTGCTAAACAAAATTAAGAAAATGAAACATCTGCCTGTCGCGTGGCTGTTGCAGACGCAGCCAACTGAGAAAGAAAAATGGTTTATGTAACACAATAATGAACATATATTTATTGTCTGAATATGTTTGTACGTGCTCTAGGTATTGCAATTAAGTATATTTTTAATGAATAGGGCCCCTACTTATTTCTAGAACAAACATAATTTGTACGAGACATTTTAGTTACGAGACATTTTAGTTACCCTTTGATTAAACATAAGACACGTGCGGAACTGTGTAAGAAACGTTATTTATTATTAATTCAAAGTATTTATTACATAGAAAGACCTTAGTTGGAGTTTATTCACACATTTAATGGGGAATGTCGCGAAGAATGGAAAATGCGGTTATGTAATATTGGTTGCCCTAATTTCAGGAAAGACAACCCTTCTTTGTTCATAAACAAAGGCAATATAATAAACATTTAGGATTTAAAAAGGTACTTACTCGCAAGAAAAAAGATCAATGAACAATATGAGTTGTTTAAAATATGTATCACAATTGTGATACATATTTGCTGTTACGTATCAAATACCTACATTATATTACACAACCTCTACGTAACTTATTATTAAAGTCATATTAATATACCGAGTATGTATTATGTTTACGTAAAATTGAATTGAATAATTCTTTACTGCATGATAGATGTTTTTAATTTAAATTCACTTTGACTCCATGAAAAGAATATGTATTGCCGTGACCGAGGGGCATATGAATATGGTCTATTGAGTATTGCCATCGTTTTTTTAAAAAAGCAAAATACTCGATCTCTTTTTTGATCTACATAATTAAAAATTGTCTTGTTATTGTTGTAATAGAATTGTCAGAAGTTGAAATTATGGCATTTCCCAATTTAAAATGTGAAGAAAATTCCGAAAGAACTTTTCTAAAGATTACAGAAGTTTTAATTGACTGTTACAAACTAATTGAGGCCATTAAAGTACAGAGGCTGTCATTAATTGGATCTCTCCACTTAATAGGACAGTAGAAATGCACGCAGATAATAATAATAATAAAAATTATGCCATATGGTAAATGCGTGAGCTAATTCAAAACAACAATTATTATTTTTATACTCTTTTGCTACGGGCAATGGTAACGCACCAGCTGAAAATCATCCAGGTGGAGAACCTCTTTCTTTCTTTACTTAGAACATTTGTAAATAATAAAGTTGGAAAACCATTTTATTTATAACTGACATGCCACTACTAAGAAATACAACGTTAATTTCACTTTACGTCCACTTCGACGTAAATTAAAAAATTAGTTTTTCTTGCTATTTTTTATATTTGTTTCATATAATTTATTAAAAACGATTTTGAATTTGAATTAAAAACTTAACTTAAAATATTATTTTCATTGGATTGGCAACATTGACATTTTGAAGTAAAAAGTAAATTTAGGTCAGACAGAATAATGTCATTTGTAAATTTTACTCACTTAATACTGAATGAATAGGCGTTTTTGAGGAAATGTAACCGCTGATATCGTTTCTTCAATTCTTTTAGTTATTCTCTCTACAAAAAAATTATGTCCCCCGATAGTTTAAAATAGTAAAATTTGTAAATAAAAAGTACCTTGCAAGGGAATAATTCATCTTTTTGCATCTGGAAAACCAAGCTAATAAAATAAAATTTTTTGGTTTAATAATGAAGCAATTCAGCAACCTTAAAAAACAAAATTTTGAGTTTAATAATAAAGCAATGCACCCCAAAAACCTAAATTTCGGATTTCATAATGTGCTTATTATAGAACGCAAATATAAAAATAAAGTTTTAAGCAGTCTAAAGTGCAGGTCGAAAACATTTTTGTTTCTAGGAAAATGCACCCTGTTTGCCGCCTTAATTTATCAACAAACATCTTGGTAAATGATAAAATAAAAACATTAAAAGGACTGAACATTACGGTCTATGAATCCAACGTTATGCTTTTAAACTAATTTCCGCTTGCTGACCACAAATTATCATATAAGATGTGTACTTTTGATAAAAAATGTGATTAGCATTAATATTATAGAAGTATACTGCAAAAATATGTTTACACTACATGAACAGAATTTTTTTAATGCATGTTAAATTGGCTTTAAAAAGGTGGGTGACCTTTGACTATGCAATTAATTGTCGAGCCTTTATGAAGAGAATCTTCTTTAACATTAAAAACTGCCCAATTTTGGGCTTTTTAAGTTATTTTTTGTGTTTCTTAGAAAAGTGTAAAAAAGTGAATTCTATTATTTTAAAAACAGACGTTTTATTTAATTGCTTTCAGAACCCTTGTTGTTTTATTTCCGGCAAATTCCTTAAGATTGTTGAGGCCTGACAAAACATAATGAACAATTGTTAAAAAACACTCCTTTTATATTTTTATAGTTCACTCTTCTTCGTGAAATTCCCTCAGGCTACTTTGATGCAAAATATCATTGCAAAGGCTTATAATTTTATTTTTACTAGAGTACTATGATTACTGTTCATATTTAAATAGCATTTACGCTAAAAGTACACCATATGTTGTATTATAAGAGGATTATATAATTGTATAATAAGTACTCACTTCCTTGGTGCAAAAAAATGTTAAATATTCCCGTATTCAAGATGTTCTTTGGTTTAAATATTTTTGTGCATTAACTTCTTATGAGGTTTAGAAAGCTTTTTTCCACATGCAAAAATACCAAATCTGTTACAATACAGGATGTCCAAAAATTAGCGCATAAACGCGATGGTACGCTCTTGGGGCATTCTCAGGGATCCCTAAGAAATTGTCAAAAAAATTCATCTATTTTATTTATCGAGAGAAATGCAAACAAAGTTGCATAAGTTCGGCAACACAGTTTGTAAAATACATCTTAAAAACTCATCCAGATTCTTGAGCATACATTTTTGCATTAGATCATATTGACATTGTTGTCAGCTTTATTTTTATGAAATTTTTATAAAATTAAATTGCTTATAAAAATGCAATTTGAATAAACAAATGGTAAAATAATTTTAGATAGATTGTGCGTTTGTATTTAGCCATTTCTTTCGTTAATATGTGCTGTTATCTTCAAAATTTAAGTGTTTAAAGTTTTGCACTTTGGGACCTCATATCTCCGAGGGTATCTGAGATTTTTTTAACGATTTTCTGGAGCTTCCTTGACGTGCCCCAACAACGTACCATCGCGTTTATGCGCCATGTTTTGGACACTCTGTAGATGCAAAACAAGGTTCTTAAAAACTTAAACTTTATACTTTTTTTTGAAAAAATGTCTATACCCTTTTAAGGGCTCCTTCAAAAAAAGGATAAAGAATTTTTTTATTGATTTTTACTTGATTTTAAGGAGAATTCTAAATTTTCTACCATTTTTAAACAAGTTTTCTGTCTAAACGTCACGTTTGGGTCTCCAAATTTTATCATCTTCCTGCAATAAGAGAAATGTGTTGATACGAAAAAATAACACAAAAGGTCATAAATCTTAAAAATTAGGAAATTTTCAATACATAAAAGAACAATACAAATGGTAATAATAAAAATTGCAATCACACACACCTTTTTTATGGTGAAAAAAAGTCATAAATCGCAAAATGATTACCTATTTAACCTTTTCTGTTGATTCGTTTATTGTTTAAACTGATAATCGTTTCCTGGTTAATAAAAAAAATGAAGCAACATTTACACAATCAAAAGTTTCCGATACCTATGTACAATCGTGGACATGGAATTTAAAACGATCAATTTTTGCATTGTAAATATGGTCAAAATAGTGGCTTAAACATCTCAAGTTTTATGCGAAGTGGACATTAACAAGAAACATTTTCTCTGATGTTTTACGAAGATTAGAGCCTTATTGTTATATTCAAACAAAATTATTTAAAAAAGAAAATATTTTCTTACTATTTTTCTCGCCGGCAGCACATTTTACCTAATTTATTTTAATAAAATACATTTGACGCATTTGTTGTCAAAATAACATTCGAAAACTAACATAAAAAAAACCCCATTCGCACTAGAGTAAAATTCAAAAAATCAAAGGTGGCTGATAAAAAATCGTTTTAAATTCCATGTTCACGATAGTACATTTTATATGTAACAAAAAAGTAACCAAAAACAAATTTAGAAAAAAAATTGTGTTAAAATTTGTGAAGATGTGTGTATTCTTTAATTGTGAATCCCTGACCTAAACAATCCATTGTATAACTAGAAATGTCAACAATGCCTAATTTGTTCTACTTTTTTAAAACCACCTACCTTAAGCGCAAATATTAAGTTATAATAAAGTAATCTTTTTTTGGTAAACTTTCTGATAATCTGTAATGGATGCCAATTATCAAGTTCTTGATAAAGACTCACTCCATCCATGTCTTCGAATTCGATTCATAAAATCAAGTACAATTTTATCATCTCGATGCAATAATCTTGACTTATAAGGAAAGGTCATTTCAACCTACACAAGTTGCCTTAAGTTATTATTATACTCTTCGAAAAACAATAGATTCTACAACAGTAATAGATTTGAAATCCGTAAAAGTACATTCATTCAATAATAGTATATTAAAACATAGAGTTTTATAAGGAACGTTTTTTAGCACGCGTCCAGGTTTGGACGAATGGACAAGTGCCAAAAAACGCCTTATAAAACGAGTTGTTATATTTGCTTCATTTAATTTATTAAAAACAATTTTTGCCTGAATTAAAAACTTAATTCAAAATTTTATTTTTATTGAATTGACAACATTGAAAATTTGAAGTAAAAAATAAATTTAGGTCAGACATATTGAATAATAACATTTGTAAACTTTACTCACTTTATACTGAATGAATAGGCGTTTTTGAGAAAATGTAACCGTTGACATCGTTTCTTCAATTCTTCAGTTATTCCCTCTACATGTCCCACGATAGTTTATAATAGTAAAATTTGTAAATAAAAAGTACTTTGCAAGGGAAGAATTCATCTTTTTGCATCTGAAAAACCAACCAATAAAATAAAATTTTTGGTTTAATAATGAAGCAATTCAGCAACCTTAAAAAACCAAATTTCTGGTTTCATAATGTGCTTATTATAGAACGCAAATATAAAAATACATTTAAATTTTCTTAGTTACATTGACACATTTGGCATATGCAACACTTTGCAGAATTTTGAAAGACTCCTAAATTGAACTGAAAAGTTATAACTACCTAATATTAAAAGTTATGGTTTTAAAATCTTAAAAGGAAAGCAATAAAACTGTAACTTATATTATTTAAAGTTAAACCCTTACCTTCCCCTTATGTAGGGTAACGGTACTTAATAGAAATATTAAATCTTTGGCGTGATTTTTATAAATTTGCTAATAATTACTAACCACGCGCTGGTGGTACCACACTTGCTGTTAATACATAATGGACATATAGCATATATGACTTATGAATCCTTATCTTACTGTATTTTATTTGATTTTATCGTTGATGCGAAGAGTAAGTTGTACCTCTTTAAAATTCAAAGCCTTTCCCAATTTTTTTCTGTAAATTGCTAGTTTCTATAATTCATCTACATTATCATGGACATAATTATTATAAACAGAGGTATTAGAAATAGCTTTCTTCATTTAAAGTTCAGACAATGTAATAATAAACATCATAAATGATGACCAAATTTAGAAAAAGTAATGATTTCAAATAGCTATACTAAAATTAGTTTAGAATAAATTGAATAACGCTAAAACAATTGTTTATGTTCTTGTTTTGAAATGTTAATTTTTTTTGTAATTGTTGCCTATTACAAAATGTGAACAAAAACAAATAGAATGTCATGTGGAAGAGATGGGGAGCATCAGATTAAAAAATTACATAATTGTACATCCTAATGTTTTTTGTCAAGTGGAACAATTTTTTGCAAAACAAAATTGTAATAAAACATATACGTTGTCTAAATTTAACATCTTTTAAGGTCACATAGAAAAGCGGAAATACTAGATTTGTGCAAAATTTTTTGCCTATAATTTGTCAATTTTTTTTTTAACTCTTTTTAACCATCTCACGTTTTAAGAATTAAGTTATCCATTAAGGAATTGCTCATCGATTAAACACAGGAAATAAGGTGTAGTCCATATTTATTCCAAGTACTCAGCCGGAAATAGTAGTAAAATCATGCCATTTCGTATTGATATTGAATATTGATTTTTTTTTGTTTAACATTAGGTAAATTTGTTTAAATAAATGTTTAAACGTTTTGTACACATAAAGTAACAGAAGTCATTTCCTTGATTGGTTTTAATAAACAGGATGTATCTTTTTAATAAAATATTTGTACGTATGTACGTGTGCTTTCAAAAGTAACTTCAAACGCGACACATTTTTTTTAAGTCGCTAAATTGATGAACGAAAACTATACAAATAAAATCTTAGTACACATTCGTATTTAAAAGCATAAAAGCAATCTACAAAATAAGATTTATTAATATCGCCGACAAAAATTATCTTTCTTGAATATTTTTGAAAATTTTCAGAATTTGATTAAATTTGATATGGCCCAGCAAAGAACCAAAAACCTCTTGAGAAAAACAGATTGCAGATCTGATTTCTACGCCTGTTAATTAGCATAAAAACATAGTTTCAGGCAAATCTATTTTTTCAAATTTTACCTTATTTTGAACTAAGGGGTAAGGGTCCAAATATTTTCAGTTTTTTTAATGTCACGGTTCCAAATGATTTTGTTCACCAACAAGTGCCATTAATGCTTATGAAAAACGACTTGCTAAATCCGAATCTGGCACTTAAATAGTTCCAACGCTTTTAGTTTTTTTGCTATGAGCTTTTAGGGACAACTTCTAACGCGACACACGATTTTTTTTTAAATGCTCTAATTTGAAAAAATGTTTTTGACTACATTTAAAAAGTAGTCAACAAACCAAGTTTTATTTAAATCGGAGACAAAAAAAAATTTGCAAAGCTTTTTTGAAAATTTATAAAATTTTACCACTTTTGAAAAGCTCTTGCAAAAAAACAAAAGCACTTGGAAAAAATTTGATAGCAGATTTGTTTTTTACGACTTTTAAGGAGCATAAAAATACAGTTTCATGCGAATCCATTTTTTTACATCTGCCTAATTTTTTTGTAAGTGGTAAGGGTCAAAATATTCTTAGTTTTTTGAATGACACGGTCCCAAATAATTTTTGTCATGAACAAGTGCCATTCATGCTTATGCAAAACGAGCTGATAAACCCGAATCTGGCACTTAAATAGTTCCAACGCTTTTAGTTTTTTTGATATAAGCTTTTAAGAGCAGCTTCAACCGCGACACCCAATTTTTTTTAAAGTGCTCTAACTTGCAGAAATGTTTTTTTGACAAAAATTCAAATGCTGATTTGTATTCTACAGTCAAAAAGTAGTCTACAAAATAAGTTTTTATTAAATCGGAGACAAAAAAAAAATTGCACAGCTTTTTTGAAAATTTATAAAATTTTACCACTTTTAAAAAGTGTCAGCAAAAAAACGAAAGCACTTAAAAAATATCCGATTACAGATTTGTTTTCCACGTTCTCTAAAGATACAAAATAAAAAATCTACTGCGTCGTTTGCGTTTTCTTGTTTTAATATAAAAAACCCACAATAATTAAATATTCTTATGCATAAAATTGTTAATGATAATAATGGAAGTATAGAAGAGTGAGTGCCCCACAACATCCGTTCGTTGTTTACTGCAGGGCGATTGCAGGACTCTATCCACGTTTAGTTCCTTTACTGCTTGTAAGTTTTCACATCACCTGACGGCAACCATACAGGCTGTCCCGAATTTAACGACCACAAAAAAAATCTCGCTTATTAAGATACAATAATGACAAGGTTTTTAATTAATTATTAATTAAACCGTGCAAAAAACTTAATATCCATTTAATGGAGAATGTCGCGAAGCATAGAAACTGTGATTATGTAACGTTGGTTGCCTAAAATAAACAAAAAACAACACTTTCTGGTTATTGCTCAGTGGGTTTATAAGAGTTAATTTTAATTAAAAGTGCTTACTATAGCAACATAAATAAACAAAGCACAAGACATATTCTAAAGGTCCATCAATAAGCGTTTAAATACAGAATTTAAAATGCAAATAGTGCTTCTAACACTAACACTGACAAAATTCTGTATTTAAATGCTTGTTAATGGACTTTTAGAATATGTCAACTTGTGCTTTGTTTATTTATGTTCCTGGTAAGCACAATTTTTAATTAAAATTATCTCTGATGAACCCTCTGAGCAATGACCAGAAAGTGCTGTTTTTTGTTGATTTTAGGCAACCAAAATTACATAACCGCATCAGGTCGCGACATTCCTCTTTAACTTATAAATTAATGGAATTGTTTAAGCTCATTCAAAAAGTATGTGATTTCTGACACAATTCCTCTACTATCCATTCACAGTTTAAAAAAAAACTATCATACTAGAACCTTTTTCTTTGAAAATTTGAATTTTTCACAAAGTTGGCATTACATTTTAAATTTACTGTCATTAAAAATTGAAAAATGCCAAAAATAATATGACAGTTACATAAAACAGGCGGAAAAATTGGAAAAACGAAACAATTTTTGCTTGAGATGTGATAAATTTATAAAGAAAATTGTAGACATTTTTGTAAAAGTGCTAATTTATCCTATGATACCTAAAAGGAACTTCTTAACAGTGAGCACTGACATAAATAATTCCTATTTTGTGCAAACTTTTAAAATGTTTAATGATTAGTGCATTATAATGTAATTTAATAAAAAAATAAATACTTCTGTATATGTTGAGACAATTGTTTTTGATTCAGATGCCCTAAACATGTTTTTAAATGCATTTTTTAATTTTTTTGCCTTTTTTTACATAACCAGCAAACACAAGTGACAATAATGACAATATACTATCGTGGACATGGAATTTAAAACGATCAATTTTTGCATTGTAAATATGGTCAAAATAGTGGCTTAAACATCTCTAGTTTTATGCGAAGTGGACATTAACAAGAAACATTTCTCTGATGTTTTACGAAGATTAGAGCCTTATTGTTATCCTAAAACAAAATTATTTAAAAAAGGAAATATCTTCTTATTATTTTTTTCGCCGGCATCACATTTTACATAATTTATTTTAATAAAATACATTTGACGCATTTGTTGTCAAAATAACATTCGAAAACTGACATAAAAAAAACCCATTCACAATAGAGTAAAATTTAAAAAATCAAAGGTGGCTGATAAAAAATCGTTTTAAATGCCATGTCCACGATAGTACAGGGTAAAATCTGTCACCCTATGGCTCGCCTGTTCTGTTTTTTGAACTATGAATGGATGGTAAGAGCCCAGTCATTAATTGGCTTTAAATTCGGGACATCCTGTATACCTGCCTATATCCACTATCCAATCCACACTTTACTTAGTTATAATATCAATTCACCTGCCGGCGTTATTCAGTTGTTTGCCAAGCCTACTTCTCTTCGTGCTGCAATATTACCATCGTGCTCCACGGCCAATAATAATCATCTGCGCGATTTTTGTTTTGATCTACTTACTCTTTAGTGATTTCTAATCGATCGATTAGTTTATTTTTTATGCATGCAAATTGCACTGTGGTACCTTTAACGGTTTATAATTGATCAGCAAAGATATAATCTATTGGAGGACTAAAAAAGGACTAAGAAGTGATTTTTTTGGATTGAGGCCGGAATATGCCAGTGGGACTTGTTTTTGATGTCACGAGGTGGGTGTTTTTTTATTTAAAGGGTTTTACAACACAAAAAAATTAACAACAAATTGATTTTTTACATTTTCAAAAAAAGTCCAATTTTTTTTAAACCGATTTTTTGATGTGAAATTAAATTGTTTTTTAATTAACATTGCATTGCACCACTTAAAAAATAACTTAATTAATAATAGTCCCACTTAAATAACCGTAAAGACTTATTTTTTTAAAAATTGACTTATTTACAAGTGGGTGATGGCAATTTTTTTGTTAATTTAAATTGGAAATTTAAGACAATTTTCCTATCTATTAAATTAACATAAACTGTTTTTTCCTACAAACTAGATTTAAATTTAATTTAAAAATTAAAACATTCCTACCTACATAAATTAATTCACAAACTAATTTGCAATTTTTACAACAACAACAAAATTTGCAACATTTAAATGTTAACAGCGGTTAATTTTTTCTAGAATAGCATCCCAAATACTAGCACATAAATTTAAAAATAACTATTGCTATGTTTTGCAATTTTTTTTTCATTTTTTAAGGGTCATTAGGCTTTTTTTTAACTTAAGTTAATGCAAAAATTTAGTTGATTTTTAAGTCAGGTTTCATAGAGACCTAAAACTCTTTTAAAACGATTTAATTTTTATGACAAATCAATTATGTTTAATGGATTTAAAATGCACCTAGAAAGTGAAATTTATAATTTGTTTGAAAGCAAGGAAATTAATGTCAAAAAGTGATTTAAATTATAAACAATTATGAAAAAAATATTGCAAGAAACTTTTGCAATTATACAGAATTTTCAGCATTTATTTTGTTCCAATTTTTTTTATAATGACAGATATTTATCTCTTTAGAGCAAAAGGGTAATTTTTAAAGACACTTTTTTAAAGGTCAAACATTTTTAAGAAGATTTTTTTGCAACTTCACAAAAAAGATTAAAATTTATTTTTTTCTGAAACATTAGCATCAATAAAAATAAACAAAATTTTAACCTAATTTTCAGACCCACATTTAAAAACAAAATCTAAAAGTGAACACCCTGTATATAATTATATTAACGTTAGGTGTAAAAATTGGCTTATTATTTTTAATTATTTTGCACTAATAATTATAGTAGATCATTACTTCTTTATAATTACAAGAAAAGTAAATAAAAGTGCAAATTTCATAAAATAATGATGATGAAATCTCAATCCAATAAAATGGTGCAGGCGCCTTCATTCAATAATAAAACCGTTAGATTTTGATTTATGAACAATCATTATGATTATTTGATTACATGAATCTCTTCTAGATGGATTATGCGTTTGTAGTAACCACATTATAATGCTATGATAATTCTGCATTTAAATTAATACGAATTGGCAATTGGAACATATGATACGTGTCTGTGCTAAAATAGGAAATATACAGGGCCGTCCCATAAAAAATAACTCGCTAGATAAATAAATTTGGTGACTAATACAAGTTCATAAAAAAATTTAAAATCACCTTTGTGATATATATTTTTGTTTCGAAGAAAATTAGGTAAGTAAACTTTTTTGGAACATGCTGTACATATAATAAAGTATGCAATTGGTGCATAAAGTAATGCATAGAGTTTTGAATTGCAAATTGTATGAATGATTGGATAATTCGATATGGTGCAGAAGTTTGAATTGTATTGTCGGAATATTACCTATTTAAAGAAAATTTTCCATATTTTACGGTCTATTTGTTATTTTTATATGTTATTGTTCATTATTTAATAAAAATAGGACTTTATAAATAGCCGCTGTTAATAAAATTAACAAAAAAAGAAGGTTTTTTTGCAAAAAAGTTCTATCCCACTGGTGCAAAATTAAAACGCCTTTTAAAACGAGATTTTATACTATTTTTTATATTTGCTTTATTTAATTTATTAAAGAGCATTTTTAATTTGAATTAAAAACCTGACTTAAAATTTTATTTTTATTGGATTGGCCACATTGACATTTTAAAGTAAAATGAAATTTAGGTCAGACATATTGAATAATGACATTTGTAAACTTAACTCACTTAATACTGAAAGAATAAGCGTTTTTGAAAAAATGTAACCGTTGATATCGTTTCTCCAATTCATCTAGTTATTCCCTCTACAAAAAACTATGTCCCCCGATAGTTTATAATAGTAAAATTTGTAAATAAAAAGTACCCTGCAAGGAAAGAATTCATCTTTTTGCATCTGGAAAACCAACCTAATAGAATGAAATTTTGGTTATAATAATGAAGCAATTCAGCAACCTTAAAAAATCAAATTTTGGGTTTCATAATGTGCATATTATAGAACGCAAATATAAAATAGTATATTAAAACATAGAGTTTTATAAGGAACGTTTTTTAGCACGCGTCCAGGTTTGGAAAAAGAGCCGCGCAGCGGCGAGTTTTCCAATGGACAAGTGATAAAAAACGCCTTATAAAACGAGTTTTTTATACTATTTTTTATATTTGCTTCATTTAATTAATTAAAAAGCATTATTAATTTAAATTAAAAACTTAAGATGAAATTTTGTTTTTATGACCAACTTTATAGCATAACATTGACATTTTGAATAAAAAAATAAATTCAAGTTAGACATATTGAATAATGTCATTTGCAAACTTTACTCATTTAATACTGAATGAATAGACGTTTTTGAGAAAATGTAACCGTTGATATCGTTTCTCCAATTCTTCTAGTTATTCCCTCTACAAAAAAAACATGTCCCCCGATTGATTATAATAGTAAAATTTGTAAATAAAAAGTACCTTGCAAGAAAATAATTCATCTTTTTGCATCAGGAAACCCAACCTAATAGAATAAAATTTTGGGTTTAATAATGAAGCAATTCAGCAACCTTAAAAACCAAATTTCAAGATTCATATATATTATAAAACGCAAATATAAAAAAACTATATTATTTAAAGCTCAATTTTCCTGCCTACAAAGTGTAAAATTAAAGAAATGGTCATCCACATTACAAATGGAATGACCGCAATTTTATTTTTATTTTCTTTCAGTATACCACACAGCTTGAGATAAGCTTTATGATTTCTTTAATAAAAAAAATATATTACATTTGCCCATTCAATTTAATGTCTTTCTGAATATTGGTTAAAAAATATTCACACACTTTATTGCTTTTTTTCTTAAATTGAAAAATGATTCAGGACATAATTTTAATTAGGTTTATTTTGCTTATTGTTGTTCTAAAGTGAATGTTCAATGCTATTTGCATGATTTTATTTATTACCTACGCGACACCTGTTCATAATAAATTAAAATTAAACTAATTAATTATTATTAAAAATGGTTTATTATACCTTTTGTACAAAAAAGGACAAACAGTTTTTTTATTTATGGTTGAGTGATTTCAGTTTTGCTTTGGTGAAAAAAAAAAAAGTTATTTTTGTCCTTATTTTTAAAGGATGTCTTTTGAAAAAGGAAAAACTTTGTTACCCTTTTTTTATGGTTTTAAGGCTATAGATTCAATTTCATAAATGGAATGTTTTGTGCATTCAAAAGTTCGTTAAAGCCATCTCCCGGAATGTCAGTTACAGTTATTTTCAAAATTTCAACAAAATATGTAAAAATACGGAGTAATACATCAATAACTATGATTAAAAATATTGAGGATAATGTTTGTGATACACAGACTGATACTGAGTGCAAGAAATAATAAAAATATGGCAAAATAGTGCTTTTGGTGTTTTTCTTTACACATTGAAATCTTTAAACGAGCACATCTATATTAGGGAAAAACATAAGTTGCAATTTAAATCATTTACAAGCTTAAAAATACCATGGTGAATTAACGTATTATGGTTTGGCATAGACCACGTTTAATGTATATAAAACCAAAAAATGTATTCGTAGTCGAAAAAAAAAGCAAGAATAGTATAATTTTTGTCAGATTTTCGACACAAAGAAATAACCGATTTAAATAAAACCATAAAACGTTTTTAGCCCTATTTGTGTAGTTTTCAAAACTACATTTAGTTTTAATATACGATGGGGCCTTCATGTAGATGTGCTATTTGTAGAATTGGCGGAAGCTTAACGGAGATGACTTAGGGCCGGTTGTACAAACCAAGTTTAAACTTCGGTTTAGCTAAACTGACTTATAACCATAGAAAGAACAATTTTAGACACTATCCATGTTGTAGTTGACAAAGTCTGTTTGTGATAAAATGTCAGTTTAGTTAAACCGAAGTTTAAACTTGGTTTGTACAACCGGCCCTTATACGAGCTTCTAGGAGCACAGAGTATCGAAACTGTGAATTTAAATCTCTAGCCTTAACAATTCTTTGTTTTTGGTCCGGTACACTTGTACCTTAATAAGAATTTAAAAAGGGTTCAATTTTGACAAACCTTTGTAAAGAATCATCCGTTATTTTTGTCCTTAAAAAACGATCAAGTACCTGCTGCAAATAAACCTAGGTCATGATTAGATAATAAGTGTTACTTGTTGCAAAATGCATATGTTACGCAACTAAGCACCTTTCTCTTCTATTTCTAACCTCTTAGATTAACATTATCCTTTGTCAATTATGTCGAGTGTCATGCTATGTTCTGCAGATAAAAAAAATCATGTCAGATACAGGAACTACTTTTTGCTATAGAACAAACCTTAAAGCAAAGTAATGCATAAGTTACAAGTAATTAATTTATTTCATTGACGTTTAAACAATGGATTAGGAGGGTAAAAACATTGCTATAGAATGTAAGGGAGAATACCAAGTGGCCGCATCTACCTGAAAAGACTACTAGGTGGCCGCGCCTAGTTGCAGGGTGCATGGTCGAAGTGGCCGCGCGATATTTCTGGTTTGGTCGTAGTGGCCGCGACTAATTAACTTCCTTTTACCTAGATTTATTTTTCTATATCCGATGTTTTATTGAGTTATGATATTAGAAAATTATAAAACAGAGAATTCTTTGGATAATATACAGACTTTTATTATCATTAAAACAAGCCAGCAACGTTGAAAGTACTCAATGCATGTGTTTTTAAGTTTTATTGTTACCGACAGACTTTTTTAAAAGCACTGGTGGACACATCCACTGGGGGACACTAGGTTAGGTAGGTTAGGGTAAGTTTTGCTGCTAAAAAGAATATTTAAACAAATGTGCTTGTCACCAAACTGCAATGTAAATAATTTTTTCAATAAAATATTGATAGTTATCGTTGTTATTTTATAAAATAAAATTCGTTTGGTGTTTCTACTCATCTATAAGTTCTATAAAACTTCTAAGACATCTCCTTTTCTACCTGCTAAACATGGAAGCAGGTAGAAAAGGCACCGCGGCCACTTCCACCATGACCCATGCAGTAGAGTGCGGCCACCTCCACCAAATCACGCCTCATTAAATTTTATAGCGCGGCCACCTCGTATATGCCCGAATGTAAGAGTGGAGGTCTAAAAATATTGTTATATTTGCGTTTTATAATAAGCACATTATAAAACCCGAAATTTTGTTTAATAAGGTTGTTGAATTGCTTCATTGTTAGACCCAAAATTTAATTTTATTAGGTTGGTTTTTCAGGTGCAAAAAGATGAATTCTTCCCTTGCAAGGTACTTTTTAGTTACAAATTTTACTATTATAAACTATTGGGGAACATAGTTTTTTTGTACAGGGAGTAACTAGAAGAATTGGAGAAACGATATCAACGGTTACATTTTCTCAAAAACGCCTATTCATTCAGTATTAAGTGAGTCAAGTTTACAAATGTCATTATTCAATATGTCTGACTTAAATTTACTTTTTACTTCAAAATGTCAATGTTGCCAATCCAATAAGAATAAAATTTTGAGTTTAGTATTTAATTCAAATTAAAAATGCTTTTTTTATAAATTAAATGAAGCAAATATAAAAAATAGTATAAAATTTCGTTTTATAAGGCGTTTTTTATCAATTGTCCATTGGAAAATTCGCCCAGGGGCGGCTTATTTTCCAATATATATCGGTAACATCCTGTATATGCGTATAATGCTCCATGTCCATGATTATAACTTCTAAGAAAGTTTTAAGTACCCTCGTAAGTGAAGTTGCATCCGTTTTAGGTACTCAAGTTTATTTTATTCTTTTTTTGCTTCGATGAATCTCCTTTAAATTACTCTTATTAGAAGCAATTATGAAGTCCATTCGTATTTCTTGTAAATAATAAAGAATAAATTAAAGAAACTTCTTGTAGAGTGGATATGCAATTTTGTATTTTTTAATTATTAAAAATTAACACGGAACGTTTTTTAATAAGCAAAAAAATTGTGGATGTTTAATGTATTGTTATTTTTTGTTACAGCGAAGGACTTTTTACAGGACCTGAAAATTCTGTTCCATTGGACTACAATAAGGTATGTTTTTTTTGTAATCATAATAATTAGGTATTTAAAGAGGAATGTCGCAAAGCATAGAAACTATGGTTATGTAATGTTGGTTGCCTAAAATCAACAAAAAACAGCACTTTCTGGTCATTGCTCAGTGGGTTTATAAGAGTTAATTTTAATTAAAAATTGTGCTTACTAGCAAAATAAATAAACAAAGCACAAGTTCACATATTCTAAAGGACCATCATCAATAAGCGTTTACATACAGAAGTTTGACAATTTGGAATTATTATTTTTTTGCATTTTATATTGTATTGCCAAAATTCTGTATTTAAACGCTTGTTGATGGACCTTTAGAATATGACAACTTGTGCTTTGTTTATTTATGTTGCTTGTAAGCACAATTTTTAATTAAAATTAACTCTTATAAACCCACTGAACAATGACCAGAAAGTGGTGTTTTTTGCTGATTTTAGGCAACCAACATTACATTACCACAGTTTCTACGCTTTGCGACGTACCCCGTTAAGAAAAAGCAAATATAAAAGAAATGGAATTACAATTTTTTTTAAACAAAACTTTGTTGTTTAAGGTGTTGGAATTTTCCTGTTATAATTTATTTTTTGCCAAGAGTTTTAATAAATAATGCTACAAAAATAATTGTATACAAAATACGTGACATCCTAAACAGGTGCGCATGCAACACAACTGAATTTACTGCTGAATTAACGAACCACCTTCTGTTTACAATTTCAATTT
This sequence comes from Cartodere bifasciata, assembly GCA_963920755.1. NCBI lineage: Eukaryota > Metazoa > Arthropoda > Insecta > Coleoptera > Latridiidae > Cartodere > Cartodere bifasciata. The sequence continues at coordinate 3,165,345 of OY987196.1, read as the reverse complement.
AATTTTTGATATAACAGTAAAAACGTGTTAATTCAGGCGTGTTTAGTAAAGACCTAACAACTGTTTGCACACGTGGTTAAATGGCACATACCCACATAAGGGTAGCACTTAAGATAACGTAATTAAACCCTAAACATGTGTGGCATTTTTTTGATTGAAATAGACATTATTTGTAGTAGCACACTTTAAAAAGGAAATAGAATGAAATGGGGGAGCCAAATTGTTTTTCTGACTGAATACACAAGACCGTTTTCAATATGGATTAATTTAAGTTTAAGAAAAAACTAGTTTTTATATTTGCGTTCTATAATAAGCACATTATAAAACCCGAAATTTGGTTTTTTAAGATTGCTGAATTGCTTCATTATTTAACCCAATATTTTATTTTATTGTGTTGGTTTTCCAGATGCAAAAAGATGAATTCTTCCCTTGCAAGGTACTTCTTATTTACCAATTTTACTATTATAAACTATCGGGGGCCATAATTTTTTTGTAGAGGGAATAACTAGAAGAATTGGAGAAACGATATCAACGGTTATATTTTTTCAAAAACGCCTATTCATTCAGTATTAAGAGAGTAAAGTTTACAAATGTCATTATTCAACATGTCTGACCTAAATTTACTTTTTATTTCAAAATGTCAATGTTGCCAATCCAATAAAATGTTATGTTAAATTTTTAATTCAAATAAAGGCTTTTTAATGGATTAAATTAAGCAAAAATAAAAAATTGTACAAGAAACTCGTTTTATAGGCGTTTTTTATTACTTGTCAATTTTTCAAACCTGGACGCGTGCTAAAAACGTTTCTGTATATTTTAATAAACTATTAATTTAGCTACAAAAAAATGTCATTAAAAAGAAAACATTAAATATACAGTTGCGGAAATGATAACAAAAAAAACTGTCTGATTTCGTACGTGGAAATGGCTTTAATTAATTAGTTAATCATTTTAATTTGTTCTAATTTAAATTTCATAGGGCACTTATCTTCCGTTTGAACGTACAGCCAGACTGTCGACTATTAAACCGTTTACTTGGTACGGAAGTCTCCTACATTGAACTATTTAAGTTTTTTTATTTTAACTGAAAATGCTAATGTAAAAGTTTAGTTCACACGGCGACACAGCCAGACTAATTTTATGAATTCTCATTAAAACAGGCACCTAGTACTATTTTAATACATATCTTGGCGGAATATCATTTTTCATTTTATTTATGTACGGTAGACGCTCAAGTAGATTTTATGCTGATATAAAAGGTCGTAACATAAACTAGTAAGTGTGGATTAAATTATGCACAAAAATAATGAAAATTAAAGTAATATTTTGCAATGAATAAAAAAAAAAAGTATTTTCTGCAAAAATTAAGAAAAGCAGATTTTTTTAAACAATTTTTTAGGCATACCCAAACAACGTACCATACAGGTAGTGTGACAATTTTGCGGCACATTTATAAAGAATAAAAGAGTATTTTTTACTAGATCTGAGGTCTTAAATTACTATCCATTCACAGTTTAAAAAAAACAGAATCACCTATGAAAACTAGGACCTTTTTCTTTGAAAAATTGAAAGTTTACATTACATTTTAAATTTACTCATTAAAAATTGAAAAACGCCAAAATTAATATGACAGTTACATAAAACAGGCGTATAAACTGGAAAAACTAAGCAATTTTTGCTTAAGATGTGAAAATTTATAAAGAAAATTGTAGAAATTTTTGTAAAAGTGCTTTATCCTATAATACCTAAAAGGGCTACTTAATAGTGAGTACTTACATAAAAAATTCCTATTTTATATAAACTTTTAAATAGTTTAACGATTAGTGCATTATAAAGTAATTTAATAAAAAAATAAATACTTCTGTATATGTTGAGACCATTATTTTTGTTTGAGATGCCCTGAACATGTTTTTAAATGCATTTTTTTGACTTTTCTTACATAACCAGCAAACACAAGTGACATTAATGACAATATACAGGTTAAATCTGTCACCCTATGGCTCGCCTGCTCTGTTTTTTTAAATTGTGAATGGAGAGTAAATTAGATTACGGTAAGGCAATGTAAATAAAACTTAATAAGCAAAAGGCGTACTAATTTTTAAACACGACTTAACAACCTATTAATTTTAATAATCTTTAATCTTGACTAGTTAAAAATGTTAAAATTACAACCATCGTAAAGTTGTAAGAAGTAAAAAAATTCTCACGAAATAGACACATTTTAGACAATTTGTTAAAACGTAAGTAACTAGATTTACAAAAACAAAACGTATTACAACTTGGAGAATATCTTCTTTTAATTTAATTTATTTTTTATTTTTAACATTCCTGTATAAATTTAACACATGTTCTTAAGAGCTCAGGGTCAGGAGCTCATCAAACCTTATTTATAAGGGTGCTAAAGTTTTAGAACAATATTCTATAGATTTCATGGTCTAGCCTAGGCTTCTTCCGGTCTAGTCAGCCATCGTGGGCACATCTGCTGTTTCACATACCAAAGCAAAGATATTAAATTCAAAAGTGCTACCTACTCAATAAGGTCTAAATTTTGAGCACAGATGGTTTCAAATTCATTTTTCTATTCGGAATGCTTTTGATAGAGAATCGAAGGTTACTTCTTTGTGAAAATATTTTATGGAATAAAATGTAGATTTATTAATGGTAGGATTAAAGTATCGAGTTGCAATTTTAATAGTTATTTAACCATAAGTGTGTTAATAAACGCGATTAATAAACGAGCGGTTTTAACAAGCGAACGATCAGCGAGCTTATTAATAAGTGAGTTTATTAATCGCCATTTAACATACGAACTGGTTACAATGCTTTTTTGCACATCGTAGATCATTATTAAATAAATAATAAAATAATAGTATATTATCATCCTAGGTAGAGAAGAGGTTCATTATTGACCTAGCGCAAAGATTGTATCCCGAGCCGCGCATCGGCGAGGGATAAATTGCGCGAGGTCAATAATGACCTTCTCTACCGTGGATGATATATTATTTTTTTCACTACTAGCATTTTCTTGAAAAATGTTAATTCAAAAATATGTTCAATTTTTATTAAAACCCTGTATATGATTTTTACAAAAAATTAATTGAAATTTCCATGGAAATGACAATGACGTGACATCAATCAAAACAATAAAAAGTTCTTCAAATGTCAAATGTCACGTCATTGTCATTTCCATGGAAATGACAATGACGTGACATCAATCAAAACAATAAAAAGTTCTTCAAATGTCAAATGTCACGTCATTGTCATTTCCATGGAAATGACAATGACGTGACATCAATCAAAACAATAAAAAGTTCTTCAAATGGGTGTTTTTTTCAAAATAACTCATAATTTGCACGTTTAAATGGCGTAAAATGGTTTAAATAATATGATGGTCACTGATAAGGAATTTGTAAAAATATTAATAATGATAGAACACTGACAGCTACAGCTACAGAAAAAAGTGCGAAATGTTTATAACTGTACAATTTTTTTTTCGTTAAAATATTTGTGCAATAAAATGTTTTCAAGTATTTTAAAGTAGTTATGTTTTCAAAATAAAAAACTCACAAAAACTGCTGTAAGTACCGTTCTATTTATGAAAAAAACTTGACATATGTTTTGACATAGGATTTTGTCTCCCTAGGGAGACAAATAAAAATTGTTAACCTAGGTAGTAAAAAATGATTTTGAAGGGTTCCTAAAAGGTCAATAATGACACTCTTTGCTCCTAGTAGTGAAAAAAATAGTTATTTCACCAACTAACAAAAACAATGTATTAAAGTTGAAGAAGAAGAAGAGCTGTCACCGAACTTTTATTAATTGTGAATAGAAAATGAATGTTATTTCCTTAAAATGTGGAAAAAGGATCTGCTTCTCATTCTTTCCAACGGTAAATATTTAATTTCTTTTGGTTCTTGTTGCTTGAACCGTTATTAAAGCTACTTTAACATTTGTAATGTAGAAACAAAGATAGTAATTTTAAACATAGAAGAGCTCGTATCCATGCATTAATCTGATTAATCAACGATTTGGAGTGCGTTAATACATGTCTTTAATAAACGAAAAGAGAAATAAATTACTGTAGTTTATTTCTGATTCTTTACTGCTTTTGGGGAACATTTTGGGTACTTATTAGCAGTGCTTTTTAAACAAAGAATTTACAATTTACAAGCTTCCAGATGTTTTTTCAATTTGCTGACTCCTTGAAAAAGAATGCCTTCCCTTCCCACGAGAACCTCTTCAATTTTCATAAAATAAAACACAATTGTAAACTGAAGAGTAAACCTATGTTAATTTTATTATTTTATGACCAAGCCGGGTCTTTCAAGTACCAAAACGCCGGAAGAAAAGTACTTTGCTAATTCAAAACACATGCATTGTTAAATCTGACTTCAGCATCTGCATTTTATTTTAACTTTTAACAATCATAAAATCGGTGTGGTCTCAGGAAAAATTTGTTGTTTTTGTGTCTCATGGAGTGACACCGTGAAAGAATGATTAACCTAAGTTTTAAAAAGAAACACTTGTGAGCAAAATTTACTTGAATTGGAAGAGAACGGATGTTTTAAATCGGGTGCAATTTGTAAGGAAACGTGCAAGGATAAAATAAAACGAACTGAACAAGTTTGTTGAGACATGTGTTACTTAGGGCACTTTGGAGGTTTGAATTACCTAACCGGAATATGTTATAAGGGACGGAAACTAAAACTAAATGACACACGTCTTAATGTAGACACTTCTTAAATAATTTCTTTCCCTATTCCTATTTTCAAAATGTTAATTTTTATATTGCGTTCTATAATAAGCCCATTATGAAACCCGAAATTTGGTTTTTTAAGCTAAATTGCTTTATTATTAAACTCAAAATTTTATTTTATTAGGTTGCTTTTCCAAATGCAAAAAGATGAATTCTTCCCTTGCAAGGTACTTTCTATTTACAAATTTTACTATTATAAACTATCGGAGGACATGTTTTTGTAGACAGAATAACTAGAAGAATTGGAGAAACGATAACAATGTCATTATTTAATATGTCTGACCTAATTTAAATTTTTACTTCAAAATATCAATGTGGCCAATCCAATGAAAATAAAATTTTAGGTTAAGTTTTTAATTCAATTTAAAAATGCTTTTTAATAAATTAAATGAAGCAAATATAAAAAATAGTACAAAAAATTCGTTTTATAAGGCGTTTTTTAGCACTTCTCCATTGGAAAACACCTTATACAGTTAAAGTTTTAAGAAAATGACACTGCAAAAAAATATAATACCGTATCAAATTTGTATTCTAAAATAATTTAAATTTATTTCACACAGATGTTCTGTATCGAATTCGGTTTCAATTAAGGGGCGCGTACATCTCCACCCTCTTCCAGTAATTAATAGGCCAAAACATATGGTAAAACCCACAACACTTAAAAAATAAATTTGTTAAACATGTCGGAGTGCAATAAAACAAACAATAAATTTTTTCCCTCCTAGTTAAACAAAAAATAATTAGACTCATTTTAATGCAGCCACAAAAATACACAATAAAAATTTAAAGGGGCCCCCATTTTTTGTGGGGCTGTTTCTGCAAATCAACCTGAAGCAAACCATGTCGAGTGACCCCTCATTTTAAACGCCACGTGCTCATAAATCTTTCTATATGACTCATAGTTTTTTTTATATCAAACAGACAATATCAATTGAACAAATATTGATTTTTGATCTCACTACTTTTGATTGTATTTCAGGATGTTAAAAACTGTTTACTTGAACTTTTATCGTTTATAATAAACCCATTTTTATTGGTTATTACGATTAAACACCCATAATAAAGATAAACCGTGGTTATCTGAACTTTTAAAGAGGGTTATTGAATTCTTTATCTGAATAATGTTTAGGTAATAAATTTCTAAAGTTAGTTTTTAATTTTTATGATTCTTCAATGATTCAATGTGACTTAATTTCATGGACATTAAGTGCTTCGGTTTAGTACATTATGCCCATAAGCATTGTGGGATTTTTATAGAATATTTCTATGGTATTTAAGACTTTTGTGAATGGTTAAGTGTGTGAAGAATTTATTCTGTTACATGAATGCCTGAGTCATAGGTAATGGAAAATATTTCACCGATAAGACAAAGAGTAAGCATGCTTTATGAATAATAATCAGTTTTATAGGTACAGCCTAAAAAGGCAAAAATGTCGCTCATTTTAAAAAATTATTTTTATATTTGCGTTCTATAATAAACACATTACGAAACCCGAAATTTGGTTTTGTAAGATTGCTGAATTGCTTCATTATTAAACCAAAAATTTTATTTTATTAGGTTGGTTTTTTAGATGCAAAAAGATGAATTCTTTCCTTGCAAAGTACTTTTTATTTACAAATTTTTCTATTATAAACTATCGGGGGACATAGTTTTTTTGTAGAGGGAATAACAAGAATTGGAGAAACGATATCAACGGTTAAGTGTGATTTATAGTTAAATTAAATTAACTCAACGCCACTCAAAGCTACTTTACTCCACTTAACTTGACGCGACTAAATTAAGGCATTTATAGTATAATACACGTTTATTTACAACACGCTAATTTAGTAAACGCCATCTATTGATAAGTGTTAGAATCGTGTTATTTACTGAAATTCTTCGATAATCTTTGTAATTTTAATAATTTGGTCTAGTAGCTGATAGATGGCTTTAGTGAAGAGGATTACTTTACATTAAATTAGCTGAAATTAACCAAATTAAGAAATAGAACCTTAAGTAAACGTCAAGTTACGTTAATTGGATGTGTAAATGCGATTTCATCTTTCGTATAATTTATTTCAGTCGCGATACGTTAATTATAAGTGAAGTTAAGTTATCTATAAATCAAGCTTTACATTTTCTCACAAACATCTATTTATTAGTATTAAGTGAGTCAAGTTTACAAATGTCATTATTCAATGTCTGACCTAAATTTACTTGTTACTTCAAAATGTCAATGTTGCCAATCCAATAAAAATAAAATTTTAAGTTAAGTTTTTAATTTAAATTAAAAATGCATTTTAATGAACTAAGGGCCGGTTGTACAAACCAAGTTTAAACTTCGGTTTAGCTAAACTGACTTATAACCATAGAGAGATCAATTTTAGACACTGTCCATGTTGTAGTTAAAGTCTGTCTGTGATAAAATGTCAGTTTAGCTAAACCGTAGTTTAAACTAGGATTGTACAACCGGCCCTAAATGAAGCAAATATAAAAAAATAGTATAAAAAACTCGTTTTATAAGGGCTATAAGGCATTTTTAAGCACTTGTCCATTGGAAAACTCGCCTAAAAAACGTTTCTTATAAAACTCTATGTGTTAATATACTATTTTGTTAAATTTAAGTTTTGTAAAAAGCAATTAAATATTTTCTTGAGAATATTTATCTTAGCGGTTATTGACCTCAAATAACAAAACACAAAATTCTAAAATCAAACGTATTATCCTGTTATTCATATTCAAATAAGGGTTAAATTTAACACTGAGGTTACCACATAACAAACAAAGAAATAAAGACCCAAAATATGTTAATCTCTTTTAAATTCAAAATCAATTTGAGTACTCTTAGTAACCTTAGTTCAACAATACCGTTTATTTGAATGAAAAGAAGACCCTTAATCAAACCGTGTTCATAATATTCAAAAGAAACACACATAATAGTATTAAATTTATCCATCAGATTAGTATTCAACTGGTTTTTTTTTATGAAAGAAGATTAACTATCATGTTCTTGTTTATTATTGCTTGAACTGTCACAGTCAATTCATCAAAGGCAAGAGATCAAATTACGTCAACTTTTTTAGAATGCTAATGAACATAAAAATAAACGTAGGAATTAAATTCGTGGTAAAATAACGCGTGGAATGAGGGGTCACAGGCCATGGTTTGGAGGCAAAAAATACAGCCCCCAAAGGGGGCCCAATTACTTTCTTAGCGGCATTAAGTGGGCGTGGTTGAGACGGTTAAAATAAGGGGTCGCATGCTAGGGTTTAGGACAAAAAACATGGGCCCCAAAATGGGGCCCTAGAGAAAAAAGTATGTGTCAGATTGTCTCAGCATGGATTTTTTTCTTTTTTTTAAAACTGCATTAAAAAGGGGCTGCTTCTTAGTTCTAGTTAAGTTGTTAAAAATGACGTTTTAATTCTTGTTTGTAGTAATTATAGTGCATTCCTAAAAAAGTCCCACGGTGCTTTTGTAGCAGATCTATGAACAATCCTTTTTATTATTTTGTATACCTCGTTCTAAGTTAAATACTTATAGATAAAATCATTACAGTTACCTTTTATGTAGTGATGTGTTTTCCTTTACAGTTTTTCGCACTCATTACTTGTTAAGTTAATAACTAATTAATCAGGTAGAAAATCTATTTAACAATAAAAAACGGTTGTTTAAATATACTCTGTTATCAATGTTGTAAAATAATTAAACATACTCCTTATTTGAAGTCAGTAATAGTTATAATAGAAATTTCAATTAAATTTAATGTGGTTGAAAATGTATAATTTACATACATACATTTATAATGTGACGTACAATAATAATTGCTCTTAATAAAGTTGGTTGTTATGGTATAAAATATGCAGAATAAGCAGAAAATGTTGTTTAAACAGGATAAATCGTGAAAAAAAGTGGAGACTACAACGTTGCGTTAGGACAGAAAACTATGTCAAAGTTTTTCTTACCCTTTAAAAGATCGGTCTTAAAACTTTGATTATTCTCTCAATTTATGCAAATACTTCAAAATTTCTATTTTTTTAAATTTCTTGATCAGCACAAGTTTTGTTCTATTAAAAATTTAAATGCAGGTATTCTACAGCAACAAAGCTATGTATAAAATAAGTTTCATCAAAATAAGATACAAAAAAATTTTTGCCAAGCATTTTTAGAAATTTTGAAAATTTTACCAACTTTGAAAAACTCTTACAAAAAAACGAAAGGACATAAAAAACATAAAAACATAATTTGAGGCAAATCTATTTTTTCAAAATTTACCTCATTTTTTTGTAAGGGATAAGGGCACAAATTTATGCAGTTTTTTAATTATCACGACCACAAGTAATTTTTGCCACCAATGAATGACATCAATGCTTATGTAAAACGAGCCGCTGAATTCGAACCTGGCACTTAAAAAGTTCCAACGCTTTTGGTTTAATTGCTACGAGCTTTTAAACGCAACTTAAAACGTGACACCCGATTTTTTTCAAAATGCTCTAATTACTAAAATATTATTTTTTGAAAAAATCTAAATGCAGATTCTTTTTCCACAGCAAAAAAGGAATTTACAAAATAAGTTTTATGATAATCGGAGACAAAAAATATTTTTGCAGAGCTTTTTTGAAAATTTTCAAAATTTGGCCAACTTTTAAAAGCTCTGACAGAAAAACGAAAACATTTGAAAAGAATTTAATTGCTGATATGTTTTCTACGACTTTTAATAGGCTTAAAAACATAATTTGAGGCAAATCTATTTTTTCAAAATTTACCTTATTTTGTACCAAGGGGTAAGGGTCCAAATATTCTCAGTTTTTTAATTGTCACGACCACAAGTAATTTTTTCCAACTATGAATGCCATCAATGCTTATGTAAAACAAGCTGCTGAATCCGAATCTGCCACTAAAAAAGTTTCGACGCTTTTGGTTTAATTGCTATGAGCTATTAAAGACAACTTCGAACGCGACACCCGATTTCTTTCAAAGTGCTCTAATTTTTAAAATATTTTTTTTAGAAAAAATATAAATGCAGATTCTTATTCTACAACAAAAAAGCAATCAACAAAATAAGTTTCATTAAATTCAGGGACAAAAAATATTTTTGATTTGCTTTTTTGAAAATTTTCAAAATTTGGCCAATTTTGAAAAGCTCTAACAAAAAAACAATAGCATTTGGAAAAAAACCAACTGCTGATATGTTCATTACGACTCCTAATTAGTGTACAAACTAAGTTTCAGGCAATTCTAATTTTTCAAAATTTACCTCATTTTTTTGTAAGGGGTAAGGGTACAAATTTTTCCAGTTTTTTAATTATCACGGCCACAAGTAGTTTGTGCCAGCAATGAATGCCATTAATGCTTATGTAAATCGAGCCGCTGAATCCGAATCTGCCACTTAAAAAGTTTCAACGCTTTTGGTTTAATTGCTATGAGCTATTAAAGACAACTTCGAAGGCAATACCCGATTTTCTTCAAAATGCTCTAATTTTAAAAATGTTTTATTTAGAAAAAATCTAAATGTAGATTCTTATTTCACAACAAAAAAGGAATTTACAAAATAAGTTTTATAATAATATGAAACAAAAAATATTTTTGCTGAGCTTTTTTGAAAATTTTCAGAATTTGGTCAACTTTGAAATGCTCTAGAAAAAAAACCAAAGCACTTGAAAAAAATCTGATTGTAGATTTGTTTTCTAGGGCTTATGATAAGCTTAAAAACATAGTTACAGACAAATCTATCTTTTTAAAATTTAACTCATTTTTAACCAAGGGGTAAGGGTCCAAATTTTCTCAGTTTTTTAATCATCACGGTCACAAATAATTTTTGCCAGCAATGAATGCCATCAATGCTTATGTAAATCGAGACGCTGAATCCGAATCTGCTATTTAAAAAGTTCCAGCGCTTTTGGTTTAATTGCTATAAGCTATTAAACGCAACCTTGAACGCGACACCCAATTTTTTTCAAAATGCTCTAATTTCCAAAATATTTTCTTAAGAAAAAATTTAAATGTAGATTCTTATTCTACAACAAAAAAGCAATTGACAAAATAAGTTTAATGAAAATCAAAGACAAAAAATATTTTTGCTGAGCTTTTTTGAAAATTTTCAATATTTGGCCAACTTTGAAAAGCTTTAGCAAAAGAACGTAAGCACTTGAAAAAAATCCGTTTGTTGATTTGTTTTCTACTGCTTTTAATTAACTTTAAAACACAATTTCAGGCAATTTTATTTTTCCAAAATTTACCTCATTTTTAACCAAGGGGTAAGGGTCCAAGTTTTCTCAGTTTTTAAATTATCACGGCCAGAAGTAATATTTGAAAACAATGAATGCCATCAATGCTTATGCCAAACGAGCCGCTGAATCCGAATCTGGCACTTAAAAAGTTCCAACGCGTTTGGTTTAATTGCTATGAGCTGTTAAATACAACTTCAGACGCAACACCCAATTTTTTTCAAAATGCTCTAGTTTGTAAAATATTTTTTTTAGAAAACATTTAAATGAGGATTCTTATTTTACAACAAAAAAGCAATCTACAAAATGAGTTTTATTAAAATCACCAACAAAAAAAGTCTTATGCAAAGATTTAATTCTTTATCAAATAAGGTTTTACAACAATCTTAGATTAGATATTTATGATCATTTACATCCGCTTGCTGAATAAATAAAGACTTTCTATAAAGATATAGCTGGCTATTCTAGATCTTGTCTTGATTCTCATGATGTCAAGTCGAGTTTATACAAAATTTTGTATAGTAGAATCAAAGAGATTATATATTTACAATAGACACGGTATAAAAATTCATTGTTTGGGGCCAAGATCTTTTTGTTTACCCAATGTTATATGGACTAATGAGTCAGTGGACGTAAATAAACAAACGTTTTCAATGGAACCGACCTATGCTAGCCTTTTAGATCTTGGACCCACACACTGGTAATGTTATGATTATAGGCAATTCATTTCTAGTTATTCTATTTCTATGAGTAGAATAATTGCATTCATTTCTCCTTACCCGGTAGAACGACCTTGCGTCTCTCATAGAACGGGTTCTACATTGGCATCGATGACCTTTCTATGTAAACATTTTATTCTAAGCTAACAAGACAAGTTCCATTAATACAAGAAGTAAGTAGGTCTGCAAACATTCAAATTCAAATAAAACTTGTAGTTTTAAGTGTGATTTAGAGTTAAATTAAATTAACTCAACGCCAAAGCTACTTTACTCCACTTAACTTGACGCGAATAAATTAAGGCATTTATAGTATAAATTTACACGTTAGTTTACAACAAGCTAATTTAGTAAACGCCATCTATGGGTAAATGTTAGAATCGTCTTATTTACAGAAATTCATCTAAAATTCTTCGATTATCTTTGTAATTTTAAAAATTTGGTCTAGTAGCCGATAGATGGCTCCAGTGAAAGGCTTACTTTACATTGAATTAGCTGAAATTAACCAAAATTAAGAAATAGAACCTTAAGTAAACGTCAAGTTAAATTAATTGGATGTGTAAATGCGATTTCATCTTTCGTATAATTTATTTCAGTCGCGATACGTTAATTATAAGTGAAGTTACGCTAATTCATCTCTAAATCATGCTTAACACTTTGTATAAGTCGAACAATGTTTGAGGTTATAATTTAAACTATTAGAGTCCACTTTTCTTATTAAAATTTTACGCTAAAGGCTCAAGGTGTTAACTATTGCTGTGTTATTGGCTGCATAATTATAAAAATGTATTTTTCCATTGACAAACAAAATTTATTGTATTTAATTACAATCCTGACGAAGGGGCAATACAGGTTTCGAAACGTCGACGTATTTCACTTAACGGTACATTAAAGAGTGTCAGGTGTGCGCTACTACAAATTTATTCATCACGATTCGTTAAAAATAATTCAATAAACAATACCAAATTGTTAAAACTAAATAAGACATCTATTTTATTCGATTTTTATGATCATTCTTATCAAACACAATCTATGCTTATGTCTAAATCCAAAAAAAAGCAACGTGTGCTATGAATCTATTGTTCTTTTGTTTTACCAAAACAATCGAGATGCTACAGAGCACACTTTGATGTTTTGACTGAATTTTAATTAATAGAAACTGTGCTAGTGTTCAAATTGATATTTACGAGTTTATAGATGTCTTAAATGATTGGTAAAAGTATAAAAATGAATTCACCTTGCCGAAGGCGATATCAAACCATCGGCAATTAACCCACAGACCTTAAAAACTTATTTTAACGTCTTTGTTCAAATCAAAGCATTCTAAGATATCATTTTTTAAATAATTATACGCCTATTCATAAGTATTCAATCCTTTTTTCATGGTTTTTGATGTGGATTATTGCACTTAAACTTTTATAATAAGTGCTATTATTGATATCTTTTAATGGTTTGCTTTCTTCTGACAGGTTTCAAACATGATAATTATGTTCCTATTATTTATTACCCTTTGTTTAAAAGCTTATCTGCCTACCCAAATTTTATAAGTGGTCCTTTTAAAAGACCATTTTTATATCGCAAGAAATTGTTACCGTTGTTTTAAATAAATGACTTTCTTTAAATGATTGTACGTTCTAAGAATCTATATCGACAAAAAATCAAAATGGCCGCTATGAAACACATGTTTTTGACGTAAAAAACTTTGGTTATGTTAAGCGTCACGTTAAATCTAGCCTATTTAAAAATTGGAGCAAATTTGTTTAAATGATGTTAATTCTTTAATGAACCATCAATAACTGTTAATGACAAGCAATAATAACTTCCATAGATAACAATCTTAACAATAATAAAAACAAAAGAATAACCAAAGCAATAATCATGATTATTCAAAACAAAAGAATAATTTTTTAACACAGTTATGTAAAGATGATGTATTTTTATAATTAAAGGTCATTTGCAATTATAATCTTGTACTTCTGTTATTATTTAAACAAAATAACATATAAAATTGCAAAGCATAACAAATAAAATATATTACAAAAAACTGTTCGACCGATGCGTATATAAAAAAAGAAACAGACCAAAAAAATCAAGGGAGCACGGAGAATTCATTTGTTTTGGCGTCATAAAGTCATAACCCACTTACGCAAAAGTTTAAATAATTAGAAAAGTAACTGTCATTATGTCACTTTATGAGTTATCCTAATTAGGGTTAGGTTTAACAGGATAAAAACCATTAAAATACCTTAAGAGGCTAGCTACCCCTAGATAGAAAGTTGCTAAACATGTTGACCAACGAAAATCAAATAAAGCGCGGCAAATAATGCGGAATAACAAGTTTATCTATTATCTATGCTATTATTTAACTATTTGCCAAGATAAACCATTGTTATTACTTACATAATGCAAAAAACGTTTAAAATAGCGCCATAAATGTTTTAACTGTCTAAATGCATCAATAGGGCCATTTACCCAGTCTTTTGTTATTATACTCTTCGCAGACAAAGTCGAAGAGTATATTGCGATTGGTCGGACCTTCTCTAAAATCGTTAATATTCATCCTAGAGCAAGAATTTTTACATATTCGTTCGTTTCATGACTTTTTAAGACTTTTATTTTTTGTCCGTCTGTCTGCCTGTAACGAAATTTGTGACCACCATAGCTCAAGAACGGTTTATCGGATCGACTTGAGATTTAACACAAAAATCAATCCCATTTAGAGGAAGAGCCCTATTGTGTTTGGAAAAAATCAAGTAATAAATAGAGGGTTAAAAACACCCCCAAAGTAGAAAAAAATTCATATTTTCGTTAATATCAACTTTTCGAAAAAAAATATTCATAATAAAATTAAAGATTGTATTTTTTCCTATAAAAAAGCATCTGGTAATTTTTTTGTATCCCCACCCGTTTACAAAAAAATAAGTTTTACGTTTCTTTCAATACAATAAAAAATGCACCTTTTAATTCATCTACTGCGAAGAGTATCATATAGCATGTGAATCAATTATATAGAAATAAAAAAATAGTCATAAAAAATGAGCTATCTGCGAAGTTTAACTTTTTAAATGATCTATCCCACTCACTGATCTAACCCGCTCTTGTTTTCGGTTTGTGCTCCATGACTCATATACAAAGATAACGTTCGGCTTGACCAATGTAATTTTATGACTCACAGAGATAGGTATACAGATTTATTGATTGCCTTTGACAGTACTACGCCGTTGTATATATGAATTTGGGGTCAAAATAATTCAAAAAAACTTCCTATGCCAATGTAAACAACTTGATGATTTAATTTGTGATAAATTTCGCTTGTTTTTTTATCTGATGTGGTTTATAATTTAATTAATAAATACAGAAATTTTAGTTCAGTATTATTCATAAGGCAACGTTTACAAAGATAACACAATCATTCTAATAATGCCCCCAGAAAAAAATCCCAACCAAGATCTTATGCTTATGCAGGTTTGTAGCTACTACCCCCAGGAATATAAAAGTGAAAAATTCCCACAAAATTTCCGTGACGTTTAGCCCACCTCTTGCATAGAAGTGAGGAGTTAGTTTTTTGTTAATACCCCAACTATTTGGCCCTTTTGAAAAACGTTTCAAAAATTTTTAGAAACATTATTTTAATAAGAATATAATCATTTTTAAAAAAATAATAAATCACCAATATGAACGATTTTATAGCACTTTGAAAATGTGCTAATTTGGTCGAACAGAGAACGCTGCAATCTATGCTTCAGGACTCTATGACTAAGATAGACGATTATGATGAAATACGGTGATTTTCAAAGAGCTATAGAATCGTTAATATTGGTGATTTATTATTTTTTTAAAAATGATTGTATTCTTATTAAAATAATGTTTCTAAAAATTTTTAAAACCTTTTTCAAAAGTGCCGAATAGTTTAGGTATTAACAAAGAACTAACTCCTCACTTCTATGCAAGATGGGGGCTAAACGTCACGGAAATTTTGTGGTAATTTTTCACTTTTATATTTCTGGGGGTAGTGCCTACAATCCTGCATAAGCAGATCTTGGTTGGGATTTTTTTCTGAGGAACCTACAAATTTTAATTAGAATAATTGGGCTAAGAAGTTTTTACAGAAATATTTGATGACAAACGCGCCTTTAGTGTTTTATTGTTTTGTAAACAAAAGATGATATAAATCAGAAGTGGGAAATTGTAAAATGCAAGAAATAATGCCATTTTTTGACATTTTACGTTTTGACGAAACTTAATTACATAACTAACGATGTTCCAAGCTCTTTTACATAATTATCAGTGGTTAAATGTAAACAAGACTCATTCTGAATCAATCCACATTCTTAATCGACGGTTAAAATTCAAATTTTGCATCTAAAAGTTCTCATGAGACTTGATTTCTTTGCCCGATTGGTCACCATAGCATTGAACGTTAGTGCTTTGTTTTCCTGTACCTGTACACGCGAATCCAAGGCTTGCTGCGACCATTAAACATATACCTTTATGTTTTTTTATTTTGTATTTATTTCTATGATCGTTATTTAGACCTCTGTGTGACTCAGCAACCAGCGGTCAGGTGGGAACAAGTTAAAACGTGTTTAGAACAGTTCTGCATCGTATTGGGATTGTTTTGATTTGATTTTATTATTAAAGCTGTTTGGAGTTGCGTGAAATTCGTTTGAATATGATGCAACCTTTGCGAATTCGAATTGGTTAAAGAATTATACAAATAATTCTAAATTTATGTTACATAGCAGCCTGGAGGGTCTAGATTCGCAAAGAAAAGGTTATTGCACTTAAATACAATCGGAAATTTTGTAAATCTCATATTTCATTCTGGTTCAGTCAAGTGACCTATGTTTTATCCGAATTAAAATAAAAGAAACACGATACATTGTCAAGGTTACAGCAGGTCAAATCATAACAAATGCTGAAATCATTACATCATTTTTATTTTTTAGCATTATTGTATGATAACACGTAAAATTAGGTCATCTTATAAGAAAAAAGCCTGAGAATGTTTTTATACTTTTTATCACATTATTTATTATATCTAATGTTCCGTATTATGATAAAATATGTCATTGTTAAGGCTAGAGATTGAAATTCACAGATTTGAAGATTTGTGCTCCTAGAAGCTCGTATAAGTCATATCCGTTGAACTTTCGTTAATTCTACTAAATAGCACATCTATATGAGGACCCCATCGTATATTAAAACTAAATGTAGTCTTTAAAACTAGAAAAATAGGGCTACAAACGTAATATAGTTTCATTAAAAGCGGTTATTTCTTTGTGTCGAAAATCTGACTTCAAAAATCATTATATATAATATTTTTGTTGTTTGTCAGTCAGACACAAAGAAATACCCGATTTAAATGAAACCATAATACGTTTGTAGCCCTATTTTTCTAGTTTTCAAGACTACATTTAGTTTTAATATACGATGGGGCCCTCATATAGATCTGCTATTTAGTAAAATTGACGGGAGCTCAACGGAGATGACTTATACGAGCTTCTAAGAGGCAGATCTTCGAATCTGTGAATTAAAATCTCTTGCCTTAAGAGCTTAACATAAATTGTGGCCATAAAGAATAAAATTTAAAAAGGTTGTTTATTTAGAAATGTAGGCAACTTGAGAAAATAAATTCAAAGATACTTACCTTTTGTCGGTTTTCAAGTGCTTCGAGAGCCGTTGACATTAAATTTTATTTCTTGAAATTGGGTTTAAAAAACTGTTGAAAGCAATAAAAATGCGACTTATTCATTGTTTTTTTCTGTTTATACTACAAAAAAATGAGAATAACAGTTTTTTAACTTCAAAAAAACAGTATGCAAGATTTTGCCCTACCCTATTTTGGCATTTTTGAAAATATAAGTAAAAATCGGTTAAATTAAAATGGGGCCACACCATCAGGTTCTTCGTTATTTTAACATAAACTCTTTCTTTCTTTGTTTTCAACAATCTGACCTCTCGAATTTATCTTATTTCAAAACATGAAAAGAACGGTTTTAACTCGTGAAATCTCATGCAATATCGATAAAGCATGATCAAGCACGAAAAATACGTTAAAAACACACCCACCTTTCAATTTAAAATCTTCCTGAACAAAAGTAAACAAGTTTGGTACAGAATTCACATTCACAAACACAGAAACAGCTGTTCTTAACTAAGAGAGGGGGTAATGCCATTGAAAGGCCGCGGCAACTGAAGATCCGAGTTGCCTGCAAGAAACAAGAACGCATCAACATTTCAAAACGCAACTAGCTTCACTCGTGTACGGTCCACTTTTCTGTGCTCTCGAATTTAAGTGATTTGTGACTAAACTTGTGACTTTTTTGAACTTTCTTCTTGAAAATGGTTCGCAGTTTGACTCACTGGACCAAGACACTCAGTTTTCCTGCCAGGATTTCACCGAATAAAAAGGACAAGAGTCCAACTCTTACTCCTACGCCGAGTAATAACTCATTGTCAGTGACCCCTTCTTGTGATAAGAAAAACGAAATGAACAGGATTAACAACAATTCGATGACTGAAGTTAATCAAGTATGTTTTTGTGCAAAAAAAATGTTTATGATGTAAAAATGTAGGTTAGGTTACTTTTTAAAACTTGCAGCTGCTTTAGGCGGATATCTTTGTTTCTTTGGCCCAATTTCGGGGCTGAAATAAACCTTTAGCCTAAATAGATGCCTTAAAACTTGGTTTTGAGTTTAAAAACAGTGCTGGTAAAGCTCGTTGACCATTTTACCGTTTTTGTTGTAAAAAATTAGCGGAAGTCTTATACTTATTGCTATTTTAACGGATACAGGAAATCGATATTGTTTAAATTCGTGACTTTAATCAAAATAGCGTATTTATTATCAATAATATCGTTGCCATTGTGGTAAATCATGGTTTTATTTCGATTTTAAGACCTTATTTGTTGACCGAAAGCAATTATAAGTACTTGCTTTACAATTCTATTTACAGCCCCCTTTCAGGTAGCAAAATAGCCCTAATAAAACCAATAATAACCACCCTAAATTCAGGTGTAAACTGTTTACTAACTACCAACTAAATTTACCCAACAATAAACCTACATTTTTAAACCAAAATTTAAACTTTTGGTTGACATTCTTGAATGGTGTGTCAAATCTACGCCCAGCAAAAAGGTCTTTGGAATTAGGAAATTCGATCTGCTTCAGATCCTACCGTTTCTTAACAAAATAAAAGTATCTGCTAACATTCTCGATAAGGGTGGCCCTTTTTATTTAAGACGCAAGCCGCCTTTTTTTACATAGCCTTCTTTTTAAGTTGACAGTTTTATTATCATTTGTTTTATGACGCTTCAATGCATGGCTAACTCGATTTCTGCACCAAAGTCACGTCATGACTTTATTTAAAGCAATATTACAACGTTTCTGAGAATTTGCAATAGGATATATGTATTCACGAGTTATTAAATAAATATTGTAATGTGACATTATAGTGGTTCACTGAAAATAATTTATAGGACGTTTAATCAAGTGTCCTTCCCACGCTAATTCACTTGTCTTTATTTTTATTGTGACTGTGGCAGGGCTACTAGATCTTAATTGGAACTGAAATATTCGTTCGTAGGAGTTTTTAATTTGGCATTTAATAGTTTTAAGATCTTAAAAAGGTAGTTGACTTTTCTAAATTAGTATATCCGTGAGTTTAGTTCTTTGTCGAACGTGTGAAAATTTGTTTTTGGTCAAGATATTTGTGTGGGTCTGGAATATTTGTTTTTATGGCAGATTTCGAGGCCACGATGGTAAATTATTGTCCTAAAAATGCCAAAACACTAATTTAGTTTTGTTTGTAACAATATTTGTTCCAGTCGAAGTCCTCTTATTTGCGACATCCAATATGCAGTGATTCCAAAATACTCTCAAATTTGCGTACATAGTCATTAAGTAAGGGTTAATCCGTTTACCTGCAGTAATAAAAGGATTATCCTTTAATTTGAGATGTTTATGTGCAGAAGTCAGTAATAATATTTTATGCTTTTATTTAGTATAAAGATCAAATAATTTTAAACTACAATGCTTTCTGATAATGTGTTGATACATTTTTTACATAACAACACCGATAACAACATCTAGTAATATGTTCTTCAGTGTAATGCACACAATTTTGGACGCACTGCTAGGCACCGACATAGCTAGAGTTTATATTTTCATTTTAGCAGCAAAACTTAACCTAACCTACCTAACCTAATGTCCCCCAGTGGAAAAATGTTCCCCAGTGCTTTCATAAAAGTCAGTCTAAAACCCTGAAATTCAAAAATAAATATGCATATTGGACTTTACCCAGGTAAAAAAACTCACTACCTCTAACCTTTCAGTTTTTGACCATTTAGGTCCGCAAATTGGGTGTACGCAAATAAGAGGACACGTCCTCATATTGTCCTAAAAATACCGAAACAACAATTTAGTTTTGTTTGTAAAAATCTCGGTGAAATATTTGTTACAGTCAATAATTTGCAATTTTTAATCATGTTTAAAGTAATTAAATGAATTAAAAATAAGATAAATACTTATTCATAGTATTTGAAAGATTCATTCATAAAGCAGTATCATAATTTTTATATTTAATAGACATTTCATTAGGCAATAAAATAATCATTTTTATTTTATTATGTCTATTTAGGAATTTTAATAATTATTTAGAAAAATCAGACTTCCTGTTTATTGAGTCATAAAATTTACACTTGCCAAGCAATTCTTTTAATTTAAGTATCATTTACAACAGACACAATAAAACCTCTAGAATTTTATTTTTATTGAATTGGCAACATTGACATTTTGAAGTAAAAAGTAAATTTAAGTCAGATATATTCAGTTTAATTCTATATGCATTAAGACTGATGTCAACGTTGACATTATGACAGATAACTGACATTTTACATGTAAAATTGTCATTTATCAGTCATATTTCAATGTTGACATCAATCTCAATGCATATAGAATTATGCCGATTGAATAATGACATTTGTAACTATACTTACTTAATACTAAATTAATAGGCGTTTTTGAGAAAATGTGACCGTTGATATCGTTTCTCCAATTCTTCTAGTTATTCCCTCTACAAAAAAACTATGTCCCCCGATAGTTTATGAAAGTAAAATTCGTAAATATAAAGTACCTTCCAAGGGAAAAATTCATCTTTTTGCATCTGGAAAACCAACCCAATAAAATAATATTGGGTTTAATAATGAAGCAATTTAGCAACCTTAAAAAACCAAGTTTCGGGTTTTATAATGAGCTTATTATAGAACGCAAATATAAAAAAATAGTTTTTTGACTCAAAAAAATTAACGTTTCATTTAATTTTCATTTTACCTTGCTGATAATCTAATCAATACCAATTATCATAATAAAATAAATAAATACGCTAAAAAAATAATAATAAATTGTTTTATCTTAATTACAATTATTATCCACTGCAAAATCACGATTTTTACCATCTATTATTTAAAATAAAATATGAATCTCATCCTGTTAAAACGAACAACCAAACAAAACAAGAATATAACTTGTAAAAGCAAAAACCCAACTTTCTCATGTTGAATTTTGCATTTTATATCATATGACATCAATAAATTTTATTTCCGAGCGCAAAAAATCAAATAACGGAATCAAAGTATGTAGAAAACAATCTAGGAGGCCGTCTGACTGTTGCTTAGCTTAGAGACGAGAAATCCGTCTCCACTGCCTCCTAGATTGCCATGATGTGTTACTTTTATTTGTTTTTGTTTATTATTCATTACATGAAACAGAAGGCTGTGACTCTAAGTAAAACAAGTGAATGATCTGCCAGCATGTGAGAAGCATGGCCTATTTGATTTAAGTTGTTATGTTTTATCGAAACTTTATTATATGGTGTTAAAACTGCAATCTGGCGCCGCATAATTATTATACTCTTCGTTTATGACAAGAAATTTCATTTTAGCTTATCATTTAACATATTTTTAAATTTTTCTAAAAAAAGCTTATATCTCAAATTAACAGAAAAACAGAAATTTTAGTTTTTTAATTATCTGCCACAAGTAATTTTTACCAACAATAAATGCCATTAATGCGTATGTAAAACGAGCTGCTAAATTCGAATCTAGCGCTTAAAAAGTTCTAACGCTTTTGGTTTAATTGCTATGAGCTTTCGAAGGCAACTTCTAACGCGGCACACAATTTTTTTCATAATGCTCTAATTTCTAAAATATTTTTGTAAGAAAAAATTTAAATGCAAATTCTTATTTTACAACAAAAAAGCAATGTACAAAATAAGTTTCATTAAAAATTTTTTTTTCAAAATTTGGCTTTGAAAAGCTCTAACAAAAAATCGAAAGCAGTTGGAAAAAATCTGATTGCTGATTTGTTTTCTAGAGCTTTTAATTATCTTAAAAACACAGTTTAAGACAAATCTTTTTTTTCAAAATTTACCCTTATTTTTAACCAACGGGTAAGGGTCTAAATTTTCCCAGTTTTTTAATTATCACGGCCACAAGTAATTTTTGCGAGCAATGAATGCCATCAATGCTCATGTAAAATGAGCTGCTTAATCCGAATCTGGCACTTAAAAAGTTCTAACGCTTTTGGTTTATTTGCTATGAGCTTTTGAATGCAACTTCTAACGCGACACCCGATTTTTTACAAAATTCTCTAATTTCCAAAATACATTTCTTAGTAAAAAATATAATGCAGATTCTTATTCTACAACAAAAAAGCAATTAACAAAATAAGTTACATTATAATCGAAGACAAAAAAATTCTTACTAAGCTTTTTTGAAATTTGGCTAACATGTTTTTATTTTTTGTTTCAGATCTATGCAGATTCAGAATCAGAAAAAACCATCATGAGTTCTGTGGTTTACTGCATTCACCACAAAGAAGGTTGTAAATGGTCTGACGAATTACGAAAATTGAAGGTAACTATTTTTTGCTACAATCCATTAATTATCTTTACACAATCGAACCTATTTTTGTGGTTAGTGTTGCGAAATTTTTTCCTAATTTGTTTTCAAGATTTCAAGTGGGTAATAATTATATAATAATTTGTTTTTTTGCCTTGCTTTACCAAATAATTAAATAAATTAATCTAATATTGTACTTATGCGGTCTTTTATTAGCCAAAATTATTGCGTGAAAATTACCTAAATTTAATTAAACATAGTTTAAAATGGTGCTACTTTTTTCTAGGGTCATTTGAATACCTGTAAACACGATGCTTTACCTTGCACGAGCAAATGTGGGGCCCAGATTCCAAGGGTCTTAATGGAGGACCATTTAAAATATACTTGTCCACAAAGAAGGGCCAGATGCGAGTTTTGCAACAAGGAATTCACTGGACACTCTTTAGAGGTAAGTTTTTTTTTTACTACCTTTTCCACAGATTAATGTCAAGATCAATTTCTTCGACTGCCTTTTGGGTTAACATTTGCGCTCATTTATTTTTGGACATTCTAGCGAATTGGCTTCTCATTTCAATTTATTTAATAATAAAATTGTTGTCTACGCAGAAATATTCTAAGAAACACACTCACTTATCCGAGTTCGTTAACACCAGCTTCTGTTTAAGTTAGCTTTACTTTAGAATCATAAAATGATTAACAGATCTTTATTTGAAAATAAAATAACTCGGTACAGTTCATAATCGTTGCAACACACCGGAAGTTTAATTTAAAAACATTCTCAGTGTGGAACAATTTTATAACAATAATAAATTTACTTGTTTACAATTTCTTGTACTTGGAATCGATGTTATTCTGACTCAGTTATTATTATACTCTTTACGGACAAAACTTAACTATTTCATGATTCAAATAACCCCAAAGGAACATAAATGGGGTAGTTGAGCCCATCTGGGAATAAATACAGGCTTATAGTAAATATAAAATAAAGTTATACGTCTTCGGTAAAATAATTGAAAAAAAATTCCATGTATCAAAAAAATAATAATAAAAATAATTTAAGTTAGAATTTTGAGAAAGAACGTCTAAATATTTTAGGTATGTGACGTCAGAGAGGATTACGGAGATATTTGACAACTCATCTTGCTGTGCAATAACATAACCAAATTTCGCTTTCCGTATCTCCTAAAACTGATGATTATTGTTAGTTAGGAATAAAATGCACATACCCAATCAAAATATAATCACAAAACTATTTACTTTGTACCCTAAACATCTTTCACATCAAAAACTAAAAGCGAGGTAGCATGTGAAATTTTACTAACCACAATACTTGGGGTTAGAATTCAATCTATGGTACGCGGCCTCTAAAGAGCGCTTTAGAATAATCCACATAAATACAGTACATACTGTTTAGTTGGTTGCCTGCACTAGAGTGCCTTGATGTCATATTGACAGTTATTGTCGCCTTATAGAGTGGCGACATGCATCATTCTTTCTCTGTCATACAGATAACGTCATCAATTGTGTTTGTAAGTTGTATTTGTTGTCATCTTTGCTAATATGTGGATGACGTTATCTGTATGACAGAGAAAGAATGATGCATGTCGCCACTCTATAAGGCGACAATAACTGTCAATATGACATCAAGGCACTCTAGCCTGCACTTCAAGTTAACAACTGTCATTTTACTCCGCAAAATGTTTTTGCGCATGCGAACATTGAAATCCTATCCGGTGTCACAGTCCGCTCTTTATAGAAGCTTTCAAATGATTATTTGATATTAAATATGTTTTTATAAAGAAACGGGGGGCTCTAAAAATGTATTTTTGCCCAAGATGTCGTTTATAAAAGCTACTTTTTAGAAAAATAAACCAAAAACTAGCTTTTTTTGACCCATTCAACTGGATATATGCCTGTTGCGCCGATGTTTAAATTTGAATATACAAAAATAGTGTGTAGATTTATGATACCTATTGTTTTGGGTCATTTCGTATACCTAGTTTGCATCTGTTTAATCCCTTTCTTTGTCACTCCAACAAATTAGTCATTAGTTTTCATTTTAGCAGCAAAACTTAACCTAAGTGTCCCCCAGTGAAAAAAGGTCCCCCCAGTGCTTTTATAAAATTCTATCTAAAGCCCTGAAATTTAAAATAGAGTAAATTAAGAATCCTTGTCAGCACACTACCAAGACAATACATGTCTAACAGCGGAAAACGGAAAGCTACTGATAATATCACCAAAAAGCCAGCAAAAATTGTAAGTCGGAAAATTCAACAAGCCCTTGCGTTTATTCGCGATAGTTAGAATATATCTGAAAATGTATTTAATTCGAGTTTTCTTAATCCTTTTTACCTGAGTCTTCTTAGCTTCTGGTATAACAATAGACCTTTTATAAACAATAGCGGCGCAATGCAAACTATTTCTGTATGACCAAATCGGCGCAACATGAAGTGTTTTCTTAATCACCGGCGCAATACAAATACATGCATTCAACTACTCCATTACTTAATATTGGCACAATTTCCCTGCACGATTTTTACTCCCAATTTCTCTAACAAAGGTTTTCTTGTTCCAGAATCATGTAGGCACATGCGGTTTCGAACCCCTGTACTGTGAAAACAAATGCGGTATGAAAATCCAACGTCGACACTTAAGCCAACACAAAGTAACCGATTGCTCGAAGCGCCTCCTACCATGTCGTTATTGCACTAAAGAATTCGTCGCCGATACTCTACAAGCACATAATATTAAATGTGGACGCGTCCCTGTCGTTTGCCCAAACAGATGCGACACCAATCTTTTAGCAAGAGAGGAATTAGATGCTCATTTAAAAGAAGAATGCACCGTTTCTGTCATGAATTGCGCTTTCAAAGATGCTGGTTGCAGATTCAAGGGACCCCGGTATTCCATGGAGAAACATTTAGATGAAAATACAGCACAACATTTGAGTTTGATGTGTGGTGTTGTTTCAAAACAACAACATCAAATATCTTCGTTAAAAAGCGCCCTCTCTCGTTTGTCCTTAAATTATTCTGGCACCTTAATTTGGAAAATAAGTGATTTCACTGCTAAATTGGGTGAAGCCAAAAATAAAGAGGGAATGGAATTGGTATCACCGCCTTTTTATACCAGTCAATATGGTTATAAGTTACAGGTAAATATTTTATTTTATTGCGCCAAATAAACTTTTTTATTTTTTTTTTTTCAAATCAATTTTCTTAGTTTTTTAATTATCACCTCCACAAGTAATTTTTGCCAGCAATAAATGCCATCAATGCTTATGTAAAACGAGCTGCTTAATTCAAATCTGGCACTTAAAAAGTTCCAACCCTTTTGGTTTAATACCTATGAGATTTCGAACGCAACTTCAAACGCGATACCCTATTTTTTTTCAAAATGCTCTAATTTCCAAAATATTGTTTTTGGAGAAAAATTGAATGCAGATTCTTATTCTACAACCAAAAAGTAATTAACAAGATAAGTTTCATTAAAATCGGAAACAAAAAAAATTTCTGCGGAGCTTTTTTTAAAATTTGACCAACTTTGAAAAGCTCTAGTAAAAAAACGAAAGCACCAAGAAAAAATCCAATTGCAGATTTGTTTTCTAACATTTTTAATAAGCTTAGAAACACAGTTTAAAACAAATATATTTTTTCAAAATTTACCTCATTTTGTAGCAAGGGGTAAGGGTCCAAATTTTCTTAGTTTTTTAATTATCAAGGCCGCAAGTAATTTTTGCTAGCAATGAATGGCATCAATGCTTATGTAAAACAAGCTGCTAAATCCGAATCTGGCGTTTAAAAAGTTCCAACGCTTTTGGTTTTATTGCTATGAGCTTTTGAATGCAACTTCTAACGCGACACCCCATTTTTGAAAAAATTCTCTAATTTCCGAAATTTTGTGTTTAGAAAAAATCTAAATGCAGATTCTTATTCTACAAAAAAGTTCTAACGCTTTTGGTTTAATTGCTACGAGCTTTCGAAGGCAACTTTAAACGCGACACCCTATTTAAAAAAAAATGTTCTAGTTTTTGAAATGTTGTTTTGATAAAAAAACCTAAATGCAGATTCGTATTCTACAACCAAAAAGCAATTACCAAAATAAATTTTATTAAAATCGGAGACAAACAAAATTTGTGCAAAGCTTTTTTGAAAGTTTTTATAATTTGACCAACTTTGAAAAGCTCTAACAAAAAAACGAAAGCACTTGGAAAAAATCTGTTTGCTGATTTGTTTTCTACCTCTTTTAATTAGCTTAAAAACACAGTTTAAGACAAATCTATTTTTTCAAAATTTAGCTCGTTTTGTAGCAAGGGGTAAGGGTCCAAATTTTCTCACTATTTTAATTATCACGACCACAAGTAATTTTTGCTAGGAATAAATGTCATCATTGCTTATGTAAAACGAGCTGCTTAATCCGAATCTGGCATTTAAAAAGTTTCAACGCTTTTGGTTAATTGCTATGAGCTTTTGAAGACGACTTCGAACGCGACACCTCATTTTTAAAAAAATGCTCTAATTTTTAAAATATTATTTTCACAAAAAATATAAATGTAGATTCTTATTCTACAACCAAAAAGCAATTAACAAAATAAGTTATATTAAAATTGAAGACAAAAAAAATTTCTGCAGAGCTTTTTTGAAAATTTTTAAAATTTGGCCAACTTTAAAAAGCTCTAACTAAAAAACAAAAGCACTTGGAAAAAATCTGTTTACTGATTTGTTTTCTACCTCTTTTAATGAGCCTAAAAACACAATTTAAGACAAATCCATTTTTTCATAATTTACCTCATTTTTAACCAAGGGGTAAGGGTCCAAATTTTCTCAGTTTTTTAATTATCACAGCCACAAGTAATTTTTGCTAGTAATGAATGCCATCAATGCTTATGTAAAACGAGCTGCTTAATCCGAATCTGGCACTTAAAACGTTCCAACGCTTTTAGTTTTATTGGTACGAGCTTTCGAAGGCAACTTTAAACGCGACACCCCAATTTAAAAAAAATGCTCCAATTTTTGAAATGTTGTTTTTTAGAAAAAATCTAAAAGCAGATTCGTATTCTACAACCAAAAAGCAATTAACAAAATAAGTAACATTAAAATCGAAGACGAAAAAAAATTCTGTAGAGCTTTTTTGAAAATTTTTAAAATTTGACCAACTTTGAAAAGCTCTTGCAAAAAAACTAAAGCTCTTGGAAAAAATCTAATTACAATTTTTGTTTTCTACGACTTTTAATTAACTTAAAAACACAGTCTAAGGCAAATCTATTTTTTCAAAATTTACCTCATTTTTTATCAAGGGGTAAGGGTCCAAATTTTCTCAGTTTTTTAATTATCACGGGCGCAAGTAATTTTTGCCAGCAATGAATGGCATCAATGCGTATGTAAAACGAGCTGCTTAAACCGAATCTGACACTTAAAAAGTTCCAACGCTTTTGGTTTAATTGCTATGAGCTTTCGAATGCAACTTCAAACGCGACACTCGATTTTTTTCAAAATGCTTTAATTTCCGAAATTTTATTTTCCGAAAAAATCTAAATGGAGATTCTTATTCTACAACCAAAAAGCAATCAAGAAAATAAGTTTCATTAAAATCGGAGACAAAAAATATTTCTGCAGAACTTTTTTGAAAATTTTTAAAATTTGGCCAAGTTTGAAAAGCTCTAGCAAAAAAACGAAAGCACTTGGAAAAAATCCAATTGCGGATTTGTTTTCTACGAGTTTAAAATAAGCTCAAAAACACAGTTTAAGGCAAATTTATTTTTTCAAAATTTACCTCATTTTGTAGCAAGGGGTAAGGGTCCAAAATTTCCCAGTTTTTTAACTATAACGGCCACAAGTAATTTTTGCCAGTAATGAATGATATCAATACTTATGTAAAACGAGTTGATAAATCCGAATGTGGCACTTAAAACGTTCCAACGCTTTTCGTTTAATTGCTACGAGCTTTTGAAGACAATTTCTAACGCAACACCCGATTTTTTTCAAAATGCTATAATCTTCGAAATATTGTTTTTAAAAAAAAATCTAAATGCAGATTTTTATTTTACAACCAAAAAGCAATCTACATAATAAATTTTATTAAAATCGGAGACAAAAAAAATTTCTGCAGAGCTTTTTTGAAAATTTTTGAAATTTAGCCAACTTTGGAAAGCTTTAGTAAAAAAACAAAAGCACTTGGAAAAAATTCTTTGCTAATTTGTTTTCTACCTCTTTTAATAAGCTTAAAAACACAGTTTAAGATAAATCTGTTTTTTCAAAATTTACCTCATTTTGTAGCAAGGGGTAAGGGTCCAAATTTTCTCAGTTTTTTAATTATCACGGCCGCAAGTAATTTTTGTTAGCAATGAATGATATCAATGCTTATGTAAAACGAGCTGCTAAATCCGAATCTAGTACTTAAAATGTTCTAACGCTTTTGGTTTAATTGCTATAAGCTTTCGAATGCAACTTCTAAGGTGACACCCGATTTTTTTCAAAATGCTCTAATTTCCAAAATATTTTAGTTAGAAAAAAACTAAAAGCAGATTGTTATTCTACAACAAAAACGCAATCCAGAAAATAAGTTTTGCTATAATTAAAGACAAAAAAAAAATTGATTTTTTTTTCAATAACTTTTTTTAGTATTTCAATGTGTGTAAAAGATTTTAATTATTTATTTTTGTTGCAGGCTTCTCTTTTTCCAAATGGTAACGGTGCAGGTGAAGATTCCCATATTTCCGTCTACATAAAAATTCTTCCTGGAGAGTACGATGCTCTCTTAAGATGGCCATTCGCACATTCAGTTTCCTTCACGATTTTTGACCAATCTTCATGTCCAGAAAAGGCCTGTAACATCGTTGAGAGCTTCATTCCTGACCCGACTTGGAAAAATTTCCAGCGCCCAAGCAAAGAACCAGATTCCTTAGGATTCGGTTTTCCCAAATTTGTCTCACATGAAATGCTTAAAAAAAGACATTTCATGAAAGATGACACCATGTTTATTAGAGTTAAGGTTGACCCTAGCAAAATAGTCGCAGTTTAAGATTTTTTTGCATCAAAAAAATGTCTGATCTCACTTATAACACTTGTAAATAGTTGTAAAATATTTTGTATATTTTTTATTTTAAGACTGGCTATTTTTGGGACCGTTTTTCTGTACATATCAATCGAAGTAGTTTTTTGTTTTCAAGCTGGACTTTAAATTTTTTGTTTTGTTTATTTTTTGTGATAGCTGGAGAAAACCAAAGTTTTGTTCATATTTGTGTAAATAGCCTTTTTTTATCCCCATAACCTAGTTTTATAACAATATAGTCATAGGTTTAAGTTTTTGTAACTAAAATGGAAAATTTCTATTGGCAGAATAAATATTTTGTTTATTAACTCATTGTTTTTATTTTAAACACGCAATTAAACCCTAAATAAATTCAAGCAAATAAGAATAATAAATGATCAAACCTCGTATCTAGAACTGGCCGTTATAAAACAAATCACAAGGCCAATACGTCAGAAGATAAAGAAGAGGCGTGCAGCAGAACGCTTCCACGCGTCAAACTTGCGCACCTGTCAGAAATTTTGGAACTGTCATGAAGTGGTTGCATGATCAAAGCATTTTCCAAAAAATAATGATATCCCAACGAAAAATCAGCCTTGAATCAAAAATTATGCTAAGCACTACGACAAAATGAAACTTGTTTTCAAAAACATTAACAAGGAGAATGAGGGGTACGTTTTAAATCTAAGGTTAAAACACACGTTTTAAGACACAAAACATAACGTATGTTGTGGCAAATTTGGTTTTTCCGTGTTTTAGTGATGTCACTCTCATCCCTGAAGAGGCGGAGGACATGTGGCATGCCTATAATCTCATTTCGGAAGGAGATTCAGTACGTAGCACCACTATCCGAAAGGTGCAAACTGAATCCGCGACAGGCTCCTCTTCTTCTAACAGAGTTCGTACCACTTTGACCATTTCCGTTGAAAGCATTGATTTTGATACACAAGCATGTATGCTCAGACTAAAAGGCAAAAACATCGAAGAGAACCAGTACGTCAAAGTAAGTAAACAACTCTTTAAAAAGCTTAAAAGCTCCCAGTTTAACCCTGAATGTTTTGTGTCTTAGATGGGGGCCTACCATACGTTAGACTTGGAGTTAAACAGGAAGTTCTCTTTGCGAAAACACGAATGGGATTCTGTGTCCTTGGACCGTGTAGAGCAAGCTTGTGACCCCACCAAAAGTGCAGATGTAGCCGCTGTTATAATGCAAGACGGGTTAGCTCATGTTTGTCTTATAACCTCAAGTATGACTATCATAAGGGCCAAGATTGATGTGTCCATACCTCGGAAAAGAAAGGGCTTTGTTCAGCAACACGAAAAAGTGAGTTTTGCCTTTTCATTACAACCCTAGTAGGGTTGTTTTTAATATTTTGCATATAGAGATTTCTCTATATGCAAATTTATGGGGCGCCTCCAACGGCACCACAAGTGCCAAACAGAACCTTCAAGTTTATTAGGTCTATACCGAAAGTTTCGTTAAAATACGACAAGTGGTTTTGCCACAGTAAATCTTTTAAATAACCTCGCGAGCTGCAAGAAAACATATACCGTTTTTGGCTTATACTTTATGTGAAACCCTCTACACCTTTTTCAACTGTAAATTCAAAAATATCACTTGTAAATTCAAAAGTATCAAATGTAAATTCAAATAGTCAAATGTAAAATCCAAATAATCAGATGTAAATTCCAACAATCAATTGCTAATTCCAAAATATCACATGTAAATTCCAACTATCAAATGTAAATTCAAAAGCATCAAATGATAATTCCAACTATCAAATGTAAATTCCAAAACATCAAATGTAAAATCCAAATTATCAAATGTAAATTCCAAAGCGCAAAATAAAATTTAAATGTTTTAAGGTTTACTATTTCTGTATTTGTATTTTCCAATCTATGTACATATAAAGTAAATACATTTAAGCAAAAAAAGTATTTATTAAATATTATACAGTGTGTTCAGTTTAAAAGTTGCCACCACCTTTATTTTTTATTTAATTTGAACAAATTAGTTTTGAAAAAAATCTCGACTCTGGACGATTTTCTTTTAAGGGGAAATATATCTTTTATTTTTTTTTCGCCCCCAAAAAATGACTACGTCAAGTGGAGCCATATTTTTCCAATTTTTTAATTTGAATTGTAGTTTTAAACTACATATTTAAAGTATAAGTACCTAAAAGAAAATGCTAAGATAATAATAGCGGGACATCAAAAAATAATAACTCTTATTTTCTTCGTCAGTTCTCCCCTTTAGGTGGGCTAACTACCCCAACAAAGAGTTTAAATTTCTCTACGGGGCAAAGAAAGTCTTATTGTACATAAAGCCACTTTTTTTTTCTTTTCTAGGCAAATACTACAGTAAAAGGTTGGTAAAAAATGCAATCACATCAAAAAAATTCCAAATAGATTTTTTTTTTTTTTTATATAAATTCTTCTTTTTCGAAAACAATTTTATGACTTTCTAAGGTTCAGTTGCTGTAATTGGAGGTCCGTGGTCTCAAATAAGGTAAAGCAATTTTTGTTGGAAAAAGATTAAAA
Source organism: Cartodere bifasciata (assembly GCA_963920755.1). NCBI lineage: Eukaryota > Metazoa > Arthropoda > Insecta > Coleoptera > Latridiidae > Cartodere > Cartodere bifasciata. The sequence continues at coordinate 3,133,199 of OY987196.1, read as the reverse complement.
AAAAAAAAAGTTCCTTAAAACCTATCCCCAAAATTTGGGGGGTAAAGAAATTTTTTTAAAGAAATTGTTTTTACAAAAATATTTTAGAACTTCATTTGACACATATTTGCAAAATTTGGTGTATACTTACCGTAATTTAATATTACAAATTCAAGGGGGCACCTTGGGGGCTATAACTCCGTTTCCGAAACTGATAGGAATTCGCCAATTTACGGTTTAATTCTTTGGACCCCAGTTATAACAATTTAAATTAAAATTCAATCCGGAATTTTTTCGGTTTGATTGCATAATTTTTGACTCTTTTACTGTACATACATAGTATTAGCTTTCAGATTACAAAGCAAAATATCTTTATGTTAGTTCATACATTCGTAATAACTGGTAATAACCAAAAATAATTAAAATGGTATTTTTTATTTGTAAGATAATGGTGTTTTAAAATGTTATTGCAAGTATTGGAATTTACATTTGATATCTTGGATTTTACATTTGATATTTTTGAATTTACATTTGATAGTTGGAATTTACATGGGATAGTTGGAATTTACATGTGATACTTTGGAATTAGCATTTGATTGTTGGAATTTACATTTGATTATTTGGATTTTACATTTGACTATAAGAATTTACATTTGATACTTTGGATTTAACACTTGATAACTGGAATTTACAAGTGATATTTTTGAATTTACAGTTGAAAAAGGTGTAGAAGCTTATTGTTGGTTATTCTTAAATTTTTTTGCGTAAATTCATTATCGGTCATCATTCACGGTTTTTCATGTGATTTATGAAATTCCACTGCCGAACAGGCTCAAAATTCTGGGTCACTAAGTCTACTTTTGTGCCTCCCTAAAAAATTGTGCTGTCCAACAGAAAATAATTTTTTCCAATTCAACTCTTTATGTAAGATTCTTTAAATTGGAGTCATTTAATTGCCTTATAATGTCTTAACCTTGCGGTGTGTTACGTGTGCATTTTCGGGTTTTAACTGGCGCAAAGCATCTATGTATTTCCGGAACACTCCTGTTTTTGGTAGAGCTGTCTTAGGATGAGCGCTAAGACTGGTGGGTCCATGTTTGAACTCCAAGAATCAGCAGGAAATAGCCTATTGATGTGGTGCATCGTCGCCAAAAGTAAAAATCAACTGGGCTAGACATTGTGGTTGAGATAATTATCTTTGAAATTAGTAAAAAAATTTGCAGAAAAATTCCATTTTTTCGAAAATTCTCCAATTTAAAAAAATTATTGTGGCTAAAATACTTCGTATCTTAACAAAACTTTTGGCATATTTCTAATAAACTTAAAGGGTTTGTTTGGCACTTGTGGTGCCGTTGGTGATGCCCCCTATTTGTCTATATAGGGTGTTCAAAAAATGGAACATAAACAAGATGGTACGCTCTTGGGGCATTCTCATGGATCCCTAGAAAATTGTCAGATAAAATCCATCTGCTATATTCATCGAGAAAAATGCAAGCCAAGTTGCATACGTTCGGCAACACAGTTTGTAAAACACATCTTAAAAGCTCATCTAGATTCTTGAGCATACATTTTTGCATTTAGATCATATTCACATTGTTGTCAGCTTCATTTCATAAAGTTTTTGTGAAATTAAAATGATTATAAAAATTTAATTTCATCATTTAAAAGATAAACAAATGGTAAAATAATTTTAGATAGATTGTTCTTTTGTATTTAGCCATTTCTTTTGTTAATATGTGCTGTAATCTTCAAGATATAAAGTTTTGCACTTTGGGGCCTTATATCTCCAAGGGTATATGAGATAGATTTATTTTAATAATTTTTTGAGGCTCTAGACATGCCCCAACAACGCGTTTATGCACCATTTTTTAAACATCCTGTTTACAAACGGCAAACGGACATATACATTTTTAATAACGCATTTTTAATTTTTCTAGGGGCTTTCAAAATTCTACGATAATGTAATGCAGGCTATTTTGCGTCACGTTAATTTTGACGTAGTAAAATGCATCCTTATAGCTTCTCCTGGTTTTGTCCGTGATCAATTCTTTCACTACATGATTGAAATGGCTGTTAAAACCGATAATAAAACTATCCTAGAGAACAAATCCAAATTTATGCTTGTACATGCATCCTCAGGGTTTAAACACTCGCTGAAGGAGATCCTCCAGGACCCGGTGGTTATAAACAAAATGTCGGATACTAAAGCATCTGGCGAAGTAAAGGCACTCGAAGGATTTTATACCGTTTTGCAGTGTGAACCGTCGAAGGCTTTTTACGGGAAAAAACATGTTATGAAAGCTGCTGAAGCACAGGCTATTGAAACGCTGTTGATTTCTGATAGTTTATTCAGGTAAGAAATTGTTTTAAGATAAGGTTTTTAGAATTATAGGGGAATGTCGCGAAGCATAGAAACTGTGGTTATGTAATGTTGCTTGCCTAAAATCAACAAAAAACAGCAATTTCTAGTCATTGCTTAGTGGGTTTGTAAGAATTCATTTTAATTAAAAATTGTGCTTACCATCAACATAAAGAAACAAAGCACAAGTTGACATATTCTAAAGGTCCATCAATAAGCGTTTAAATACGAAATTTTGGCGATTTAAAAGCACCTTTTTTTGCTTTTTAAATGGCCAAAATTCTGTATTTAATCGCTTATTAATGGATCTTTAGAATATCTCAATTTGTGCTTTGTTTATTTATGTTGCTGGTAAGCACAATTTTAAATTAAAATTAATTCTGATAAACCCACAGAGCAATGACCAGTAAGTGCTGTTTTTTTGTTGATTTTAGGCATCCAACATTACATAACCACAGTTTCTATGCTTCCACGACATTACCCGCCATTTGCTGTCGTCAGCTGCGTCGAGTTTTGGTCACTTGTATAAAAGACGAAAGAATATGAGGGCCCCATCGTATTTTAAAACTAAAGGCAGTTTTAGAAAATCGATAGATAGGTCTACAAACCAGTCAAAAATTATAATCAACATTTTTTATTTTTTCTTGCTTAAAGATCAATTTTGGGTTGTCTAAGTCATGGAATTCTTTACCAAGTAACACAGTTGCTTTTTTAAAGTCTGCACAAGATTGTTTAAAAAGATTTTAAATATGCAGACAAAAAGTGTGATGTTGGAAATCTAATTGATCCATAAGAAAAAAAGAGCATGATGATAATTTTTAGGGAATGAAACGTGGCAGCATTTTTTTTTAACCAGAATCTGATTGGAGACAAAAAGTGTCTAAATAATGTCAAAGTCTCAAAAACATCCCCCAAGAAACAAAAACGACAAATAACCGAAAGAAATGCACTTTTTTAGTTTTTTAAAGGCAACCGAAAAATGGTTAGAGATAATCAAACTCTGCTTGCGGGAGATTAATGGGCATTAAAATAGGCAATTTTGCTCCTATTTAACTGATCTTGTATGTCTTAAGATAAGCGAAATTAATATTTTTGCCATTTTCAAAGTTTTAAAATAAATAAAAACAAAATTTTTGATCTTATTTCTTAATTGTGAATTTCTGGGTTTAGATTTTGAAATTATTTAAAAATGATATTTTTTAGGTGTCAAGATTTAAACGAACGAAAAGAGTACGTAAATTTAGTCGATACAATACGAGATTCGGGTGGTGACGTCAAAATATTTTCGAGTCTACACGTCTCAGGTGAACGTAAGTTAGTTTTTTCGTATTTTACAAAAAAAAATTCTTTTAATTTTTTACCTTTGTTTTTTAAATTTTTGTAGAATTGGAACAATTAACAGGAATCGCCGCCATTTTACGATTTCCAATGGCCGAACTTGAAGAAGACAGCGAGGAAGAGGATTAAAAAAATCAATTTTAACTCAAAATATAATAAAATACAAATTTTGCTAATTTGTTAGATTAATTTATAAAACGTTGCTTTTTAGTTTAATATTTTTTCTGTTTTGATTAGATTTAAATTATATGTTTAAATTTAAATGGAGTTAAAAGCAAGCAATTTTGTTGTTTTTAATAATTAACAATTAAAACAAAGTGTGAATATTCCTTTTTTGTATTATAAGAAACATGTACATTTTTGATGCAATGTACGCCTTATTTATTTAATAAAATATTTTACAAAACAAACATTTGAATTATTTCGACTTTTCAGTTTTCTGTTTTTCGTCATGAAGCCTTCGCTTCTTTCTGAGCAGCCAAATTTCTTTAGCTCTGTCCTTTTTACCTTCCATCATGGATTTGTATAGATTCCTGTGTTTTTTCTTTATCATTTTTTCTCGAAGTTTAAACTCTTGCCGTTCGATTTGGCTTTGCTTCCAGGGTACTTCTGTATGAAGTTCACCTTTCGTGACCTTCAACTTTGGATGCGAGGTTGAGGGTTCATCAGGGGACGGTTCTTCTGCTTCGCTGTCGGACGAAGATTTTTCGCCATTGTTAATCACTACTTCGTCTTCTTTATGCATTTGTTCCAACAACGAAGGATCTAATAATTCGCGTTGTTCTGGAGGAATATATTCTTCATTGTGTCCTTCATTGACGAATGGACTTAAATGTGGGGGCAAAACAGCCCCCATGAAGTATTTCTCAACTGGTAACAACTCGCGCGCGTTAATCGAGTCAAAGATCCATTGCGGTTGGACGTAGTACCGCGAAATGAATTTCTTGTCCATTTCTGGACGGTCCACGATTTGATGAGTTATTGTTTCGTCATTTTCGTCGAACGTAGCGCCTACGTACATTGTCTTATCCCAAGAAACTTCGCCCCCAAAGCAGCGTATCATGAACACTAAAGGTTCACGCGGCGCCTCACGATTTAAAAAGAATTTAAGTCCTTTGAATAAGGTTTTGAGATTACGGATTTTCTCCGCTTCGATTCTGGCTTCTTCGACTTTTTCTGGGTTTTCTTCGTCAACGAACGTATCGATTGTTATGTCTTCGTCTATCTCGTCGCTGTTGCTTTGCTTTGAAATCGGGAAATTAAGCGCGCTTACACGTTCCGAAACAAATACGTCTTCGTCAACAAGCGATTTTTCTGCGTCTGTTTGGCTCAGTGCGGAAAACTTAGGCGGATAGTATAAATTCAACGAGTGGTACAACCGGAAATTAACAAACCCAAGCATAACAATGTAAAACTCAACAAAAACAGACATAACCGCAAAATCAACATCGGCTTTACTTTGGGGCTCATACGCGAAATGATGCGGTACAATCCACGTTAACGTTTGCCCCTTTATCTCGGCTTGGTAATAGTACCCCTTAATCGATACAAAAACCTTTCTTAGAGCCTTTGCTTCGATAATAGCGTGCAAAAACTCGATACTCAAGCGTCTGCACAATACGCTGTGGTCTCTCGGAATGTGCGCTAGTGAAGGAAACGTACTGAATAGAAAACAAAGCGTAAGGCAATCGTCTAAATCACGCAGCGCGTCTATAAACGTGGGGTACCTTTCCTTGACTATGTGGTCTAACTTGAGCGTTGGATGGTCGGCTAAATACTGGTGCATCTTAGCGAAATCCTTTGTAGCTTTCGCGCGTCCTACCTTGCGATAAAAAATCTTGTAGTCCCTCATTTTCCAGATGATAGGCTCATGCAACAAAAACTGTATATCCTTTACGTGATACAGTGTTTTTACGCCTGATTTTCCTTTTTGCGCCCTCTTTCTGTTACGTGGTTCCCTCGGATAAATCCCTTTCAAAATGCATAGTTTTCTGAAGTCGTTAAGCGTGAGCTGCAGTTTTTTTAATGCTTGTTTTCTGGACATGAATTGCGCTCCTTCTCCAGTGGAATACTGTAAAATTGTGCATTATTGGATGTGTTAAGGTGTGGATTGTTTAATATTACCTTCTTCTTCTTTTTGGAAACCATTTTTTAGGAATTAGAACGTAAAAACTTGGACAAAACGTAAACACGTGTGGTAGAATCTTAGGTTATGTTTTTATTTGACATTTGAGCTTTGAGCATGTGGAAGCGTTCAAACGCACCTGTGCTTGTTTGGTACTGCTGGAATTGGTGTATTCTTGGTTGCATTTTAACGTTTTTTGTGTTGCCTACTTTACAGAACCATGTTTGCAGCACGTTTTGTTGGTTGTCTAACTTCAAGACGCGCACGTGTTAGGTGTTTTTTGTGTTGCCTACCTTCTAGTATCCGGATTACAATTTTAAATTTCGCCCGTTTTTTAATAACTTGTAATCATTTAATTACTGGTAATTAGAAGAAAATAATTGTTTATCCATTAGCTAATTGAAAATGCATGTACCAAATATGTTTACGCACGACTTAGATCCTGTTTTTAAATTATTGTAATAAATTTAGGCCAACAATATTTCATTGATAGTTTTCTTTTGAAAGTTTAAACAAGTTAACAAAAATGGAATTGAAATTGGTGGTTTTACTTATTGCTGTGCAAGTTACTTTGCATATGAGGAACGTTTTTGCGACTGAACGTAAGTTTGGACCCTTATATTAACAAAAAACAGCAAAATAAAGGTTTTTTTAGCATCTTGCAGGGAGAACGAACAATACAAACTATGCACCGCTTGTCCAGGGTCCTGCCAAAAAAACAAACCACTAGTTTGTCCTATTCCTTGTCTTCCAGGGTGCGTCTGTGCCCAAGGGTTCATGCGAGACGATAATTCAGGGGCTTGTGTCCCAAATGAGTATTGTTTGGATATTTTGAGGGCAACAGGACTGCTTACAACTGAGCCTTCGACTCAACTGCAAAAAGGTTTGAGTACTTTGCAAAATTTGCCGCAAAGCGTTAGTCAATTGGTTACCAAAATGTTGCCCTTACCTATGAACGGAGGGCAGATGCCTCAGCTCCCTATGTTTCCCCAATTTTGATTAAATTAAGGGACAAACCTTGTAGTTTTTTTTAATAAAATATTTGCAAATATGTTTGTATTTTTATTCTTCATGAAGTTGTGTTGAAAAATAAAGCGTTAAACCTTTCAAATTATGAATAAACAGCATTTCTCAAGACTTGGCAAAGTGCATAGGTAAGCAAAGGTAACTTGATAGAGGGGAGACATTCTTCTCAAAACGCATAGTAGCCTGTGAAGAACTTCAACTTAACAGTTGACTATCGTGCGCGCATAGAACACAACAGCACGCGCTTCACTTTCTATGAGTGCGCGTTCCTCAAAACCAAATCATAACAGAACTGTGTGAAATCAACAACGAACAATAATATAATAAATGATTAATCATCAATGGTGTTATAATAATTTAAAACAAAAGGAAGAAACATGACGCCGCGTTACTTTATCAGCGCTAAGCTACTGTGTATGTTGTTTATAATTGTGGAAATTAAAGGAATTGCAGTTAAAAACGTGACTATTCAAAAATGCTGCAATGTTAACGAATTTATGCACCGGAATGGGACTTGCGAGGAGCGCAAAGACATGCAGTGGAAGCTCAAGATCTTTAACCCAGCCAAAAAGGCTTATCTAACCAAGAACGTAATCCCGTCCAATTGGAACCTCAAACTTAGCTCGAGACCTCGCTGCCTCAAACCTATTTACCTTTCGTTCGCCGATTCCAAATATGTCCCGTTCCAAAACGGTTCAATCTTCGTAGTAACCTACGAAAACCTCTTCCACCCCATGCAATATTGCATAGATTACGACGCGGTTCTTCTATGCAACCAATTGGACGATGAACCAGAGAATCTGGTTCGGATTCATAAGTGTTGCGGAAAAGACGCTTTGTACTCGAATACGAACAAAACGTGCATGATTATAAAAGGGGAGACTTATAGCATAAAGGTGGATCAGAATCTTACTTTGGGGGCTGGTTTCCCTCAATGTGAGTCTAAAAAATTGGTCATAGGGGGTAAAGTGGAACTGGAGCACGATGTTCTGGCGAATGGTAGCGTTTTCCTACGGGATAGGAATGTTATGTTGCCGCCACAGAATTATTGTTTGGAACACATTTTTGAGAACGCTGGTAAGTTTTTTTTTAAATTCATGTCAACCCTCTATTTATTATTCGATTTTTTCCAAAAAAAAGAGGCTTCTTCCCCCATTGCTTTTGGATAAATATTAACAATTTCAGAAAATAACCAAACTTAATATTTTTTATTTTATCTGCATAATATGTTAAACAAATTTCTAGATTACTGCGAAGAGTAAACCTAAACCTAAAAAGTGGTACCAGTTTTGGTATAAAATTGGCTGCTAAGCACCAAAGTGGTGCTAAGTAGTACCTACCTAATTCAAAAACTACCTTTTAAAAAAGGCAAATCCTCCTTCAAAATTAGCTTTCAGTCTTCACAAAACTTTTAGGTTCACAATGCAAACCTTTCATTTTGTACCTTTCAAAAATGGTCAATTTGTGTTTCCTAGGGTAAATTATTGAATGATTTTTAAACCAAAAAGGCTACCGCTACATTATTTCCGAGATTTATTCTTGGAATCTAACAAAGAAATCTTTTAAATAATAGATTAGATCCATCAAAATTGGACAAATTATATGTTAGAATTAGAAAATTGGTTGGTGAAGTAAAAAGGCCCTATAATTATTTGGACCATATAGCAGATGGTTAAGCTGCCCTTTGTTAAAATTGGGGGTAGGTAAAATCATGAAAGTTTAGATTATTTTGAAAAAATGTATAGCCATTTAAAGACACATTTAAATGTTTTGAATAGTACGAATTTTTTCAAAGAAAAATCTTGACTTTATAAAAAAATGTGGTAGAAATAAAGCCATTAAAAAGTATTACTTAACTGTCCCTTTTTTAAATGGCCCCTTCTCCCCTCACATTTTTTTTAAATTGTGGCATTTTTTAGATACCACCGCATTTTTTCTGTCCCTTTTAAGGCTAGATACCCCAATATCTTTTTTATGATGGCATTTTTATTTTTTAAGTCCCAAATATTTAGTTTATTACTTCCGAATTTTTTTAATGTTTTACTACTATTTTACTACGTCAACCCTAAATTTAACTGATGGTAAACAAGGGCCCTTATCTCAGGTAGATTTTGTTTATTTACTTTGTAGACATCAAAGAATGTCGTCGGCCTATTAGTCTTGGGAGCATACCTTGTTTAATTTTTGGTTCCGAGCAGATGATAAATATTATTTCAGTACAAATACGAGGGCTACCTATAAGATTACCCTTTAAAAACTTAGAAAAAGGTCAGTTTAATTCTATGGAACCTAGATTTTCTGCAATACAAAATAATGGTAGTAGAATTTGTCTTTTTTTAAACCCAGTATTTTTTTGGACAACTCATAAATTGTTAAAATGTTAAAAAAAGTTTTTTCTCACTAAAATTGTGCCCCCGTATGTTTGAATAAATGCAGCAGGTTCAGGTATATTTACCTAATGCACCAATTTAATTCAAGTATCCAACATTAATTTTGTTGTTCATAATTTCTTATTGTGTTCTCAATTGCTTGGGCCCACCCAGTGGGAAAAATCCATAATATTTTTATTGCACCACATAATTAAACGGAAATAAAAATAGAAAGTTAACCAAAACTTTATTAAGTATCTTACTATGTCCGGTGTCTCCACCTTAAGAAAATTAATTACATTTTTTTTTTAAACTTTTTAACAATTTAAATTAACTAAATAGAAATTAAATTAAAGTTTGTTAAATTAATAATAAAGAATAAATTTTATTAGAAAATAGATAACATTTAAGATAACATTTATAAATGTCAGTTTGTATTCTTATGGTCATTAATAAAAACGACCACACAAAATTAAAAAAAAGAACCCAAAATTTATTTTTAGACAATCCATTTTTAATTTACAAATTAAAAAACAATCTAATATCATAGACTTGGGTTTCACAGATCTTCGAATCTGTGCTCCTAGAAGCTCGTATAAGCCATCCCGTTGAGCTCCCGCAAATTCTACTAAGTAGCACATCTACATGAGGGCCCCATCGTATATTAAAACTAAATGTAGTTTTGAAAACTACAAAAATGGGGCTACAAACGTATTATGGTTTCATTTTAGTCGGTTATTTCTTTGTGTCGAAAATCTAACTTTAAAGATCATTATACTATTTTTTTTTCGACTACGGATATTTTTTGGTTTATATACATTACGTGGTCTATGCCAAACCATAATACGTTAATTTACCATAGTTTTTTTAAATTATTATTAAAATTGCAACGATTTTCCCTAATATAGATGTGCTCGTTTAAAGATTTCAATGTAGAAAGAAAAACACCAAAAGTACTATTTTACCATATTTTTATTATTTCTTGCACTCAGTACCACTTCTATGTATCACAAACATTATCCTAAAATTTTTTAATCATAGTGGTGTATTACTCCGTATTTTTACATATTTTGTTGAAATTTCGAAAAAAACTGACATTCAGGGAGATTCAGGGAGATAACTTTTGAGTGCACAGAACATCCCATTTATGAATTACCTAAGTCTTAATCTTAATTTTATTTCAGGTCGTGCCCCAAGTGTGATTTTATGCAGTGATCATTCTTTTGCCACAGTGAACATGAATTCTTACACCGCCCATTGGAGGTTTACAGTCTACGCCATATTTTTAGCCATAAGTGCTATTTTTCTGGCAGCTACTTTAGCCGCGGGGTACCTCATGCCAGCGGCCCATCACCTTTTACATTGGAGGTGTCAAACTAACTATGTTTTGTGTTTACTCATTGGAGACGTCCTTCTTTGCATATCAAATTTGTTTAGAATGAGACAGGACGATATGGGAATTATGTGCCTTGCTTTTGGTAAGTTAGGATGCCATGCCCACTGATGAGACAAATGCAAATCGAAACGGTTTTTATAAAGGCGCTATTTTTGCACATTTAGGTTTATTTTTCGCACATCGTTAATTAAAGACATTCATTAACGCACTCCAAATCGCTGATTAATGACCCCTATTAATGCATGGATACGAGTCCATAGTAACGCTCTTCTATGTTTAAAATTACTATCTATGTTTTTACATTACAAATGTTAAAGTAGCTTTAATTACGCTTGAAGCAACAAAAATCAAAAGAAATTAAATATTTACCGTTGGAAAGAATGAAAAGCAGATCCTTTTACCACATTTTAAGGAAATAAATTTGAATTGCCGACGCATTGTTTCTGTTAGTTGCTGAAATAACTATTTTATTTTATAATTTATTTAATAATGATCTACGATGTGCGAAAAAGCATTGTAACCAGTTCGTATGTTAAATGGCGATTAATAAACTCACTTATTAACAAGCTCGCTGATCGCTCGCTTGTTAAAACCGCTCGTTTATTAATCGCCTTCATTAACAGACTTACTGGTTAAATAACTATTTTCATTTTGTTTAAGAATTTCTTTTAGCTATTAAAAACATTTATGATTCGTAAAAAAACATTTTTAATGATTCTTTATTTTATTTTCAATGACACACAAATCTAACTTTCATATTTTTTTTAAACAAAATCCATATTTGCGCTTTTTCTATTTATGGTCAAACTTATAAGTTACTAGCGTAACTAGTATCAAAATAGGAAAGTCAAAAGATAAAACGACTTCTAAAAGTGTTAATTATTTTGATTGGGGTCTTTCACAGATTTTTAATTACATATTGGTTAATGATTGCCTTTTTATGGGCAAAAAATGGTTAATTACCTTTTACAGTTTTATCTTGAGTTAAAACAAAATTTAAGTATACAATATACAGGGTATCCATCAAAAAGTGGTCATCTTTAAAACCTGACATAATTTTTGCTAATAATAATAAATAATTGTAAATCAAGTTAAATAAAAAAAAGCACCTGTAATCTTGTTAAAGACTCTACAAAACATGGTAGACTGGAAGTATCTTTCTTAAAGGAAGTAATAAACGTAAAAATCCATCCTGTATAAAATAAAAGAAAGTAACAACTTCCCAAAATTAATTTTATAGTCAAATATAATAGAACGTTTCCTTTTGAAACTGGGTTATTTTAAGGTTAAAAAAAATAAAAGTTATCATTACTTCTGCTCCAAAACCTAAATTAATGCATTTACTTTGTCATTTATTTAATAATACGTAATTTAATTTTGTCATGTTTTTAAAAATGCAGGCTTAATTCAATATGATTCTTTTATAAAAGAAGTCACATCATTGTTTTTGTTCTTGGTAAAATTCTTAAGCTTTAAAAATAGATAAATAATGTACTAGTTTTTCACTTTGTTTTTCTGTTTTGTTCTAAGAATAGTTAAATTGAAGGTTGGATCGGTTAGAGTTTCATAACTTGAATTTTTGATTAACTTGAATAATGCATCTATTAATAATACCGCAATTTATTGTTTTTCCTTGTGATTTTATGAATGAAACTAATGCATTACTATTCCAGAGCAATAGCCAATTTTTTTTTTAAATGAATTATTTGTTAATCTTGAAATTCCATGTATGAATTTGTTGTAAACAAGTGTTTTGTAGAAATTTTAACCGTTTTTTAAATTCTGATCCGTTATTGCAAATTTGTGCACCTGTCATGATAAAATTTATTTAAAGAGGCTCCCTATTTGAATAATAATTAGACGCCAATCTTAAGCTAGTTACAAAAGATTTTTATTTGAATAAGTGAAAGTGTAGGTACGTAGAATAAAACGGTTCATCATTATTAAAATTTAATTTTAATGATTCATTATTTATCTAACGGTTATTTATTATGATAGGTCTCATCAAAATGTGGAGGTCACTCGGTTATGAGAAAAAAAGTCATATAATACTTGGATGTTTTGAAATACTTGTAAGAGGAAATGCAATTTAGATTTTTTAAAACATACATACTAAAGAGCAAATTTTATTGTTTATTTTTGATATGAAGCCCTCTTATTTGCGTACATCCAATATGCGGACATTCCAAAATACTCTCCAATTTGCAGACATAGTCAATAAGTAAGAGTTAATCCGTTTACCTGTAGTAAGAAAAGGATTATCCTTTAATTTGAGATGTTTATGTGGAGAAGTCAGTAATAATATTTTATGCTTTTATTTAGTATAAAGATCAAATAATTTTAAACTACAATGCTTTCTGATAATGTGTTGATACATTTTTTACATAACATCACCGAAAACAACACCTAGTAGTATGTCCTTCAGTGTAATGCACACAATTTTGGACGCACTGCTAGGCACCGACATAGCTAGAGTTTATATTTTCATTTTAGCAACAAAACTTAACCTAACCTACCTAACCTAATGCCCCCCAGTGCTTTCATAAAAGTCAGCCTAAAACCCTGAAATTCAAAAATAAATATGCACATTGGACTTTACCCAGGTAAAAAAACTTACTACCTCTAACCTTTCCGTTTTTGACCATTTAGGTCCGCAAATTGGGTATGTCCGCAAATTGGGTGTACGCAAATAAGAGGACACGTTTTGGTGTATGGTATCTTAAAAGTGATGTCTTTGTTTTGATTTATATGCCTAGAGATGTAGAGACAAAAATTTGAAACAGTTAACATTTTCTTGTTATCTGAGGGCGCCTAGATTTGTAGTTGTTTTTTAAACTTGTAGACATTAGAAAATAAACAACGTCTTTGTTATCTTTTTAGTTCCAATAAACATAGTGATGCAGTGTAGATTTCTACTTAGTTAAAAAGTCAATAAAACTTCTTGGGTACATATTAGAATAAAATAAATATGAACCCGAGCAAAAAAAAAATATGGGAACCTCAAAGTGCAATGCACTCAAGAAATTCTGTTTATTTTTTGATATAAAAACCGATCTATTTATTTATTGTATTGAGGTTATAATAAAATCGAACATTTTTTTTCTTACAATGCAACTTGTGAAGAATAAAGAAAACAATTATAATTTTTACAATAGAAGTTTCCACAATATCGGTGAAAAAATAGCATAATTACTTCTCGTTTGATGAATAATAATTCGAATTAGCTCATTTACATAAAAATAATTCTAATTATCGCCTGAGGCATTTAAATCCTGCTTTTATTATCTTTAATTGCAAAAAACCGAGTCAAATCACGTAAAAGAAACTCAAGAAAGTGCAACTTTAAAGAATTTATGAATTGTATTTTTTTTGCGTAAAATTTGGATTTAACAACTTACCGCTATTTAATGTGACTTAGGTTTCATTTAACGTTTAAATCAAGCGGCTTTCTCAATTCTTTTGAATTTTGATATTTAAAAGACAAGTAGAGCACGACATTACACGTTATGTTTTATGCTTTACGATTTCAAGCGCGCATTAAATAAAATTTGTTGATTTTTATAGAAAGTCAGTTTTAATACAGGCTGTTCAAAAATTGGCGCATAAACGCGACTGTACGTTTGTGAGGCATGTCTAGGGATTCCTAGAAAAATGTTAAACAAAATCCATCTCATATACCCTTGGAGATATGAGGTCCCAAAGTGCAAAACTTCTAACGCTCATACCTTAAAGATAACAGCACATATTAACGAAAAAAGTGGTTTAATACAAAGCTACAGTCTATCTTAAACCATTTCATCATTTGTTTATCTTTTGAAGTGTCGAATTACATTATTATAATCAATTTAATTTTACTAAATTTTGATGAAATGAAGCTGACAACAGTGTCAATAAAATCTAATGCAAAAGTGTATGATCAAGTCTCATAAATGGGATTTTTAGATGAATTTTCCTAGACTGTGTTGTCGAATTTATGCAACTTTGTTCGCATTTTCCTTAATGAATAAACGGACGGATTTTTTTCAACAAATTTCCAGGAATCCTTAGGAATGCCCCAACAACGCACCATCGCGTTTATGCGCCAATTTTAGGATATCCTGTATTTTAAGAATGTTTAATTTGGATAAATATTTTTCTTTTAAAATACAAACTAAATATCTGCCTTTCCCCCTATTTAAAAAACATGCCTTAAGGCTAACTTGAATAAATTTTCCGCTCCAAAAATGTCGAATAACGTGAAATTTAGGTATAAAAGCATTCATCAGGTTTGGTGAACTAAGAAATTCAAGAAACACGTTGGAAAGCAAATAATCAAGTAGGTAGATTTAAAGTTCGACGTACATCAGGTTTTACAACTTGCTATAAGGATTAATGCCATGTAAAATACTTCATGTTGTTGAGGTCGTCGGCAAAAGAACAGTTAATCATTTTTAAATCATAAAACATAAGCTATACTTTATGAAGTACGACATGTGAGGTGTTATATTTACTGACACATTTGGGTTAAAATTCTAGAAAAGAAACATTCATGGGAATCATACGAGTGTCTAATTTGGTATGAAATAAAATTAGTAACTCAAACTACTAATCTTTACTCAATTAGTGAGTATGTGCTAAGGTTACTAGGACATTCTAAAATTCAATTACTTTTTAGTTACATACGGAATTCTAAAGATCTTATTTTTTAGCATTTAAAAGCATTTTAATGTATAATAATGCTTAAACAATTAGCCTTCTTTTCAAAAAAAAAATCGAATGAATTATTCTAAAACCGCTAAATTTTAGAATGTCCAAATTGCCCCACTTTCCCCAGAGTAACTTAAAATTTTGCAAAATGCACAATAAAATATTTTTATAAGCAATTTCTCCAGGAAAGAAATTAAATTTTGTTCACTTGGGTATTAATGAATTAAAATTTGCGATATTGGTCATAATTTAATTATAAAATTAACAATATTTTTAAATATATCTAACTCAAAATTCTATAGAAGAATATTATTAGAAAGGATAAATAATCAGATAAATATTTGCTAAATATAAAAATAAAATTTAACTAATTTTAGAACGAACACTAATAGTGGATTCATGAACTTTATTTAACAATTAAATTAAGAATTAATTTAAGAAATACGACTACTTACTGGTTTAATACTTGACATTGACAAACGATAAACTTCAATTTCAAAAAATAGACCAATGAGCAGCCGTATTTCTTAAATTAATTCTTAATTTAATTGTTAAATAAAGTTCATGAATTCGCTATAAATGGTGGATTCAGGAACTATTAAATTAAGAAATTAAGAAATTTACAGCAGCTGATTGGTTGATTTGACATTGACATTGAAGTTTCTCATTTGTCAGTGTTAAATCAACCAATAAGCTGCTGTAGATTTCTTAAATTAATTCTTAATTTAACTTAATTTAATAGTTCCTGAATGCACCATATTTTAATTTACGATCATTTAAATTTACATTATTTTTTTAAGGAAATAAAAAGTAATTTAATTTTTTTTTTCAGCCACTGCAAAGCATTTTTTCTTTCTGGCAGCCTTTTTCTGGCTCAATACCATGTGCTTTAATATCTGGTGGACGTTTAGGTAAGTTTTTTCCTAATTTTTGCACATTTTTGGTACCTTTCAATGTTCACTGCTTCCAAATATTCTTGATTTAAAAAATCTAGTGTGCAAAAAAAGTAAAAAATTGAAGATTGCTGTTTTTTATACTCTTGCAGACAGAGTCGAAGAGTATATTGCATTTGGACGGACCTTCTCTAAAATCGTTAATATTTATCCTAGAGCAAACATTTTTGCAGATTCGTTCGTTTCATGACTCTTTAAGACTTTTATTTTTTGTCCATCTGTAACGAAACTTGTTATCACGATAACTGAAGAACGGTTTATTTAATTCACTTGAGATTTGCTACAAAAATCAATCTCGTTTGGAGAAAGAACCCTATTGTTTTTGAAAGAAATCAAATAATAAATAGAGAGTTAAAATTACCCCCAAAGTTCAAAAGAATTCATATTTCGGTTAATATTCATTTTACGAAAAAAAATATTCTTAACTAAATTAAAGATTGTATTTTTCGCTATAAAAAAGCATCCAGTAATTTTTTGTATCCCCCACCCGTTTACAAGAAAAATAAGTTTTACGTTTTTTTTAATAAAATAAAAAATGCACCTTTTTAATAATCTACTGCGAAGAGTATCATATAAAATGTGTAACAATTATATATCAATAAAAAAATAACCTATCTGCGAAGTGTAACTTTTTAAATGATCTATGCCACTCACTGATCTAACCCATTCATTGATCTAACCCGCTCTTGTTTCTTTATTTTTGTGGACTTTTTAAAATTTTTAAATGTGGGTTTAAACAAATTGTAAACCTTTAAAGTTCAATAACCCAACATTTTTTTGTTGCAACGTTGCAAATATTTTCATTAACTCAACTTCCACTTACCAGTTGTTGTTTTTTCTTGTCGAAAGCCAGAAATTTAACAAACATCAATAAACCTCAATCAACTTCCAGCTAGCGAAATAAAAGGATTTCTTGTTTTTATTTTAGAAAGTGCAATAAACTAATTATGAACTTAAGTTAAGAGTGTTGTGTTGAACTGCTGAAAGTCTTGGATACTTGTCAAGAATTTTACGAAATAATTAAGCTACCTACTTAGCATTGGCGCTTATTTAAGAAAATTAGGGTACATGTTCCTAAAAACGGCCACTTGCTAAAGTTGACCACATTTTTTAACTACACACTAATTAAGAAATATAATTGCTACTTACTTTTCCTTATTATTTTTTTAAGTATTAGAAATGCCAATTAAAATGCAGTTATTTCATTTTATTTCACAATTTACTAAAGTATTAAAGCTGCGCAGTTTTCTAATTTCAATTAGAAAATTAACATTGTTGATTGTTTTTCTTAAAGCTTTACAGTTTCTTTTGAAAATTACTTGTACCGCAAAGTAATTAGATTTTTTTTAAATAATGGTTATAAAACAAGGCATAAAAGGTGTAAACGCCTAATTTTGGTACATTCACCCCTTATTTTTCAAATTAAAACTTTAAAAAGAAAAACATAAGGGCATGGTTATTTGGCAACTCGTAGGAATGTCGGCATTTTTTAATAGTTCAAGGAAGTACAAAGATCCAATGCAAATCATATTTGCAGCGCGCTGAAAATCAGTTTTTTTGAAATTTTAATGTATTTTTGAATCATTCATGACCTACATTAATTTTTCTAGAAATAAATCATAATGATTTAAAATGGATGTCCCAAAAAATTGAATTCTGCATGTTATAAAAAGTGTTTGGAGAAATTTTGAAGCTTTAAAAAGTTAGTGCCCTCTGTTGGAATAAATTGCAAGCTTTTTTTTAATCTAGTCGTTAGTATAAATCGATTTGCCCGAAGCACACTTCCGCGGTTTTTAATTTCCGAAACATGCTTTCTTAGCATACCTAAAATCTCTATTATTAATCAAACCATGAGAACTGACAGAAATATAATTATAAAGTAATAATCCGGGCAATAATTCGCATCAAAAGTGGGTCACCAGAAGCCATATGTCTTAAACAAAATAAACCGAGATATAAACAAACTATTATACAATGTAATAACGGTTTGTTTTCAAGTTTTAAATCAAAAATAGTGCACACAAAAATAACTATTATTTTTGAATATTAGAGCGAAAACCTTTTAAAAATATTTATATTGATTATAATTATTAAAATTATATTCATAACATTTATTTTGCGTTAGTTTTTGATCCAAAATTTAAATTCCAATGACAGGTTCTTTCAAGAGTTCTACGCGAATTTTTTAACATTTGAAGTGGAAATTATTTTTGAGCTTTTAAGAATGAGTAATTGTATAAAAACATCTTGAACTGGCGCCGATTATTTTAAAAATTACGCATCACTGACGTTTTTTTTTTGAAAGATTAATGTTTATACTGTTTTAGCTTATTTAAAATGTTTGATAATTTTTTTTAAATTAATGTAGGTATTCGAATATCTTTTATATACAAACTGTCCAAAAAATGGCGCATAAAGGCGATGGTACGTTGTTGGGGCATGTCTGGGGATTTCTGGAAAATTAAAAAAAATCCATCTGTTATATTCATTGAGGAAAATGCGAACAAAGTTGCATAAATTCGGCAACACAGTCTAGGAAAATACAACTAAAAATCCCATCTATGAGTCTTGATCATACACTTTTGCATTAGATTTTATTAACATTGTTGTCAGCTTCATTTCATGAAAATTTTGTGAAATTAAATTGATTTTAAAAATATAATTCGACCATTTAAAAGATAAACAAATGGGGAAATGGTTTAAGATAGACTGTAGCTTCATATTAAACCATTTTTTCGTTAATATGTGCTGTTATCTTCAACGTAGAGTGTTTGAAATTTTGCACTTTAGGACCTCATATCTACAAGGGTGTATGAGATGGATTTTTGTTAACATTTTTCTAGGGATCCCTAGACATGCCCCAATAACGTACCGTCGCGTTTATGCGCCAATTTTTGGACATCCAGTAGTACGAAAACTCAAAAAAAACTTGCATTTTTCCTGTTGACAGTAAAATTACCTAGCTAACATCCATCATTATAAAAACAACGATTTACAGAAAAACTTCGCACAGTCCCTGCCATTGCAAATTAAAAACAGATCTATCAATTGCTAATGAAGCTTCACCGTTGAAAGAAATCTTAAATTATGCATTTTATAACACCTAATTTACTTTTTAAGTTTTTAATCTTAATTACCACGCGTTAACGATAGAACATTGGCACCTGCTAGTTAATGATTTCCTTTTGAACTGAACTTCTTATTTTTAGTGCATTTTAAACTATCAAAACTTATCGACTCCTCGTGTGTGACCCAAATTTTAATTAATTGCGTGTTAAAGAATCATTCAAAGTGACTAATATTATTGAAATTGATTGAATAAGTTTATGTCTGTCGAAATAAGATGGAAAAACATGCTTTTATATTCTTTTTAGAGTGACAGAATGTTAGAACAAAAATTGGTTGGGGTTTTCATGGATATGTATCATAGCACCCGTCGTTTAAGATGCCAACTGACATTACTTTCATGCTTTTACAAAATATGACGCTAATATACCAAAATACAACAAGCAGCCGCTTTAAAACATTCAATGTACCAGCTAAAAGGTTTGTATAACATTTACGGAGTGTTTTACATCGTCAATTTAAGATAATTGTGTAAAAAAGTGCACAATGACTCATTTACAAAGGAACTTCCATAGATGTGTAAAATAATCCGCATTTTGTTTATGCACGGACTTTGCATTAAAAGTTCCTGACCTTATGCACTTTTTTACCTATTTATCCAAAATTGACGATGTAAAACACTCCGTAAATGTTACACCAACCTTTAAGTTGATGCATTGAATGTTTTAAAGCGGCTGCTAGTTGTTTTTTTGGTATATTAGCGTCATTTGATAACAGTATAAAAGAAATGACGTTATGTCAGCATCTTGAACAGCGGGTGGTATTACACATATCCATGGAAACCCCAACCAATTTTGATTCTAACATAACCTCTCAATTTAAATTAAGTCAGTCCAGTTCATGGTTCTGTGACCACAGAAGATATTTCTGTGGGAGCGGCATCAGCATTCAAAGAAATACAACGTAGCAAAAAAAAACAATAAAATAAAAGTTCTAAATAATAACAAAAGTCATGCTTTGAGATTTTTCTGATTGGGTTGGCACACCTGTAGTTGTAGACCACAAAAGATTTCAATTTAATCGTCATCACTGAGCATCTTAAGAGTTATTTAAGATTTTACGCTGCGATTTATAAATCTCTGGTGCATAAAAAATTGTGATTATTAATTACTTTTTCCGATTTCAACAAAAGAAAGTCATTTTAATGAAATTAAGAGTGATTTTTCTCTGTCTGGTTGGCTGCCCTTTAAGACAGATCTAAAGCCCGTTTTATAGAACGTAAATTTCACTTTAAGACTTAAGGCTAGAGATTCAAATTCACAGTTTCCAAGATCTCTGTTCCTAGAAGCTCGTATAAGTCATCTCCGTTAAACTCACGTCAATTCTACTAAGTAGCACTACATGAGGGCCCCATCGTAGTTTAAAACTAAATGCAGTTTTAAAAACTAGAAAAATAGGGCTACAACCTATTATGGTTTCGTTTAAATCGGTTATTTCTTAGTGTCAAAAATCTGACTTCAAAGAACGAAAATATTATAATGATTTTTGTCAGAATTTTGATACAAAGAAACATACGATTTAAATGAAACCATGATACGTTTGTAGCCCTATTTTTCTAGTTTTTAAAACTACATTTTTAATATACGATGGGACCCTCATGTAGATGTGCTACTAAGTAGAATTGACGGGAGCTCAAGTGAGATGACTTATACGAGCTTCTAGGAGCACAAATTTTCGAAACTGTGAATTTGAATCTCTAGCCTTAAAGCAGGCCTTAATTCTCATCAGATAATTTTTCATGCAACATAAAAAAATATTTTTTTAAAATGTTTGCACATCGTGACAAATTATAGCACGCCAAATTAATCTTAAATTTAACGTGAAATTCGAATTACCACTGCCAAAAACCCAAAAAAATAAAAAAACATCATAAATCCACATTGTTTGCCATCTTTTCCACCTAAATTTATTAATTTCTACAAAAATTACTAACACATGTTGAAATATACAAGCTAATTTTGCTATTTTTAAAATTTTTAAACAAGATCTTTTACCTAATGATGTTATAAAATTATAAAAATAGCTCTAAGTTACTAAATTAGACATAATTTGGCGAAAAGTTCAAAGACGCTTTTATTATACTCCTCGCAGACAAAGTCGAAAACGAGGAGTATATTGTGATTGTTTTGAAAATTCTAAAATCGTCAAAAATCGTCGTAGAGCAAAAATTCTTGCAGATTCGTGCGTTTCATCGAATTTTGAACAACTTTCAAAAAATCCGTCCGTCCGTCCGTTCGTCCGTCCGTCCGTCTGTCACGTTTTTTGTAGACACTCTAACTTAAGAACCAAAGATTTTATCAAACTCAAATTTTCAGGAAAAATCGGTCTCATTAAAATCTAGATCCCTATTGTTTTTGAAAGAAATCGGAAAATAATAAGGGGGGCTGCGGCACCCCCCAAGTGAGAAAAAATTCATATTTCAGTTATCATAAAATTTACAGAATTTTTTTTCTGGTAACTTTAAAGCCCTTTTAATTCTCTACTAAAAGTATTTTTAAGTTTTTTTTGTCCGGCCCCACGTAAGCCCCCCAATTTAAAAAAAAGCCATATCTTCGTTATTTTTAAATTTACAAAAAAAACTTAGGTCATAAAAATGAAAGGAAATTAAATTCTGTATTAAAATATATTTTTTGTTTTTTTTTTGTGAAGTTTTTAAGACAAAAAAGGTCAAAAAAATGGGTTTTTAGTGATAAAAAAGCTCTAAGCCACGTAAGTCTAGGTTCGGTCAAGCTGGCTTTGCAAAAAAAAAATAAATCCTAAACGTCAGTGTCAGAATTAAAACGCATTTATGCTTTTCGCCAATAAATCTTTTTTTTTATAGAAAAGTTAATAGTACCTCTTCGCAGATTTTTTTTTGTAATTTTAAAAAATTATTGTTCATTTTAATTTTATTGTTTTCTGATTACTGCGAGGAGTATCCTATTTAATGTCGGCATTTTATAAAAAAACTCTAACAGGCTCACTAATCTAACATATTCACTGACCTAACCCACTTACTGATCTAACCCATTTCTAGTTTTTCAATAAATAATTCGATTAGAATTATTAAAAAAACGTAGATAGCGTCGAAATTAGAAATACCGCCGACTGATTTGTGGATAGTTTGTGACGTCATATGGCGCCAAATTTAAACTACTTCAAATTAATATTACATTGATAATAAATTTTAAGAAGCGTAAATGACGCATTTTTGTTTGAATGAAACATTTATTATTTTAATTTTAAATTTATTTATCCGTTTTATAAGTATTTTAATATTTTCTCGAATTTTATAAATCGGATCTGTTTGTTTTTATTATTTGCGACTTTGATTAATGTTTTTAAAAGCACTAAGTTTAAGTGTATTATTTTTGCACAAATATATGCAATAAGTATTTCACAACATTCTTAGATCTTTGTACGTTTGTGAGTCAGGTATTTTAGGTGCTTTCTTAATCAAGGGCCTTGAAATTTGGACTTCCCATATAACTTTCTTTTCGGCGGTCAATGCCATTCGTTAATGCAGCCGGATCTTTAACTTTGTGAAGAAAATGTTACATAATAAACGTTTTAAGCTGTTAATTGATTTGATTCACTGATATGATAAAACTAGAAACGTATATTTTAACTTATAACTTATAACACAATGTTTCTTTCAAAGGCAACTTAAATGCGCGAGCAAATTGATTTTCAAAATGCTCTAATTTTTAAAATATTTTATTTAAAAAAAATCTAAATGCAGATTCTTATTCTACAACAAAAAAGCAACCTACAAAATAAGTTTCATTAAAATCGGAGACAAAAAATATTTTTGCTGAGCTTTTTTAAAATTTTCAAAATTTGGCTAACTTTGAAAAGCTCTAACAAAAAAACGAAAGCACTTGGAAAAAATCTGAACGCTGATTTGTTTTCTAGGGCTTATAATAAGCTTAAAAACATTGTTTGGGACAAGTCTATTTTTTCAAAATTTACCTCATTTTTAACCAAGGGGTAAGGGTCCAAATTTTCCCAGTTTTTTAATTATCACGGCCACAAGTAATGTTTGCCACCAATAAATGCCATCAATGCGTATGTAAAACGAGTTGCTAAATCCGAATCCAGCACTTAAAATGTTCCAATACTTTTGGTTTTATTGCTATGAGCAGTCGAAGGCAATTTCAAGCGCGACACCCGATTTTTTTCAAAATGCTCTAATTTCTGGAATATTTTTCATGAAAAAAATTTAAATGCAGATTGTTAATCAACAACAAAAAAGCAATTTACAGAAAACGTTTCATGTAAATCGGAGACAAAAAATATTTTTACTGAGCTTTTTTGAAATTTTCAAAATTTGACCAACTTTGAAAAGCTCTAACAAAAAATCGAAAACACTTGGAAAAAATCTAATTGCTGATTTGTTTTCTAGGGCTTATAATAAGCTTAAAAACATAGTTTGGAGCAAATCTAATTTTTCAAAATTTACCTTATTTTTAAGGGGTAAGGGTCCAAATTTTCTCAGTTTTTTAATTATCACGGTCACAAATAATGTTTGCCATCAATGAATGTCATCAATGTGTATGTAAAGCGAGCTGCTAAATCCGAATGTAGCACTTAAAACGTTCCAATACTTTTGGTTTAATTGTTATGAGCAGTCGAAGGCAACTTCAAGCGCGACACCGTATTTTTTTCAAAATGCTCTAATTTCCAAAATATTTTTCATAAAAAAAATTTAAATGCAGATTCTTATTTAACAACAAAAAAGCAATTTACAGAATAAGTTTCATGTAAATAGAAGACAAAAAATATTTTCGCACAACTTTTTTGAAAATTTTCAAAATTTGGCAAACTTTGAAAAGCTCTAACAAAAAAACTGAAGCTCTTGAAAAAAATCGAATTGCTGATTTGTCCCATACGGCTTTTAATAAGTGTAAAAACACAGTTTCAGGCAAATCTATTTTTTCAAAATGTACCTCATTTTTAACCAAGGGTAAGGGTCTAAATTTTCTCAGTTTTTTAATTATCACGGTCACAAGTAATTTTAGCCAACAATGAATGCCATCAATGCTTATGTAAAACAAGCTGCTTGGTCCGAATCTAGCACTTAAAAAGTTCCAACGCTTTTGGTTTAATTGCTATGAGGTTTCAAAGACAACTTCAAACGAGCAACTCGATTTTTTTAAAAGTGCTTTAATTTGCAAAATACAATTATTACATAAAATCAAAATGCAGATTCTTATTCTACAACAAAAAAGCAACCTGCAAAATAAGTTTTATTAAAATCGGTGACAAAAAATATTTTTGCTGAGCTTTTTTGAAAATTTTCAAAATTTGGTCAACTTTGAACAGGTCAGGTAAAAAAACAAAAGCACTTAGACCAAATCTGACTGCTGATTTGTTTTTGCCCTGCATTGAAAATTTTTACAAGCAAGCTTAAAAAATAAACCAATTTTTTTGAGTTTTAAAGTGAATTAAAAGATAAATTAAATTTACAGCCTTTTTAATAAGTAATTTATAGTAATTATGACAGAAAAAAACGCATTACCAAGTCTAGACAGTGCAAAATATATCGCAATTAAGACAGATTTAAAAAATGTTAGTCACCATTTACATACATCTAGAAGCAAGTGTAGATGTAGTCATTAAGTGTAAATTTATATCCTATGGCATAGTAGGTCATGGAAAGACAATTAGCATCATTGCCACAGCCACTTGATTATAATGTAGCCACCAAACAGACCCTACTTGAAAGCCTAAATTTTTGCTTAAAAAAATAACCAGATGCCTAGTATGGTCATCTGCACTTAAATGGAAAGAAATTAGGTTAAATTTGATTGTTGATATATATTTTGATATTTTAATAACCTTCCAGTTTTCTTGTTAACAGCAGGTTGTCCCATGGACAATTTAAGATAACTATCTTGAAAACATGGGCAGTACATGTCCTTTGTAACAAAAAAAAAATCAGGAGTAAAAATAAAAAAATTAAAAAGTTGGTTTTGCAAAATGCTAACCGAATGTTTCATTCATAAAAAGATAGGTACTATCACCATTTAAATAAAACAGAGTAGGCGAACCATAGGGTGACAGATTTTACCCTTTATATTGTCATTAATGTCACTTGTGTTTGCTGGTTATGTAAGAAAAGTCAAAAAAATTAAAAAATGCATTAAAAACATGTTCAGGGAATCTGAATCAAAAATAATGCTCTTAACATACAGAAGTATTTATTTTTTTCCTAAAATACTTTCTAATGCACTAATCTTTAAACCATTTAAAAGTTTACACGAAATAGGAATTATTTATGTAAGTACATTGTTAAGAAGTCCTTTTAGGTATCACAGGATAAATTAGCGCTTTTACAAAAATTTCTACAATTTTCTTCATAAATTCTTATATCTCAAGCCAAAATTGTTTCGTTTTTTCCAATTTTTACGCCTGTTTTATGTAACTGTTATATTATTTTGGCACTTTTAAATTTTCAGTGACACAAAATTAGAAATGTAATGCCAACTTTGTGAAAAATTCAACTTTTTAAAGAAAAAGGTTCTAGTTTTCGTAGGTGACTGTTATTTTTAAACTGTGAATGGATAGTAGGTACCTCTAATCCTAAAAATAATCTAACAAAAACAAAATATTATGCATTCATTTGCAGATTTCAATAATAATTAAGATGTTTATAGTGAATAGCATCTGCGAACTAAAAATATCTTATACCTTCTCCGTATTACAAAAGATTTCAAAGATGTTAAGCTGAGAATGACACGTCCGTGTTTTTGTACATGTATTAAGCTTTAAAATTATTAAAATAATAAAGACATAATAGTAGTTTACCTAACAAGTGCGGAAAGTTGTACTTTACCGCACGCGATGGCAGTTGAACGAACGACGCGAAGCGGAGTTCGGTCATGCCATCAAGGGCGGTAAAGAAACTTTCCGCACGTGTTAGGTACAACGTTTTACCTACGAGCAAAAAAAAATAAATAAACACTTATTATGCGTGCGGTAAAGTACTTTACCGCACGGCGTGCGGTAAAGTAACAGCGTGCGGTAAAGTGACACTTTCCACACGCAAATGCGTGCGGTAAAGTGCACTTTACCGCACGCTCGTAGGTAAAACATTTTTTAAACACGTCTCCTGCTTTAAATATACACACAAAGAAATTTGCTTACTAAGCCAATTCAACATGAATGACGATGTATTTTGTACATAATAAAAAAACATTTAGCAAAATAGTATATTAAAACATAGAGTTTTATAAGGAACGTTTTTTAGCACGCGTCCAGGTTTGGAAAAAGAGCCGCGCAGCGGCTTTCCAAAGGAGTGATAAAAAACGCCTTATAAAACAAGTTTTTTATACTATTTTTTATATTTGCATCATTTAATTCATTAAAAAGCATTTTTAATTTAAATTAAAAACTTAAGATGAAATTTTGTTTTTATGACCAACCTTATAGCATAACATGACATTTTGAAGTAAAAAATAAATTAAAGTTAGACATATTGAATAATGGCATTTGTAAACTTTACTCATTTAATACTGAATGAATAGGCGATTTTGAGAAAATTTAACCATTGATATCGTTTCTCCAATTCTTCTAGTTATTCCCTCTACTAAAAAAATATGTCCCCCGATTGATTATAATAGTAAAATTCGTAAATAAAAAGTACCTTGCAAGAGAAGAATTCATCTTTTTGCATCAGGAAAACCAACCAATAAAATAAAATTTTGGGTTTAATAATGAAGCAATTCAGAAACTTTAAAAAACCAAATTTTGGGTTTCATAATGTGCATATTATAGAACGCAAATATAATAGTGTATTTTAAAACTAAAAAAAAAACAAATTAATGTCAAAAAGTTCAAACCGCATCCTTAATCAATAGCTTTAGAAATTATTTTGCCGAAACAAATCAAAGCAAACTAGATTTATCATTAAATTATATAAAAATTCAAAAACAGCTATTACATACTCAAAACCAAAAAAATCTTTTAATCGTCCTCAAAGTAATTTACAAACAAACCAGATGCTATTATTTAGCATAATAATTAATATTTAAACTGATTTATTGATTGTTTTTCAATTTAAAATATTTCCGCGCAATTTTAATCAAATGTAATATTTTTCAGAATAATATTAAATATCAAACATAAAAAGTGCCGCTTCTGATAATTATCAAACATCGGCAAAACAAGGTTATAAAACGTGTTAGCAATACTTTAATAGATTTTAAGGTCTTGTTGATAATAATTAACCCGAAGGAGTTACACTATTCACAAAAAAAGTATGCATAGCTTTTAAATTTTTATAACTTAGTGCAATCAAATTCAGCGTCCATAAAAAACATGGCAAAGGAGAATTTTTCGTTTTCAAATTACAATAAAAAAAAAGTTTGTAAGGCTAGAGATTCAAATTCACACATTAGATGATCTGCGCTTCTAGAAGCTCGTTTAAGTCATCTCCGTTGAGCTCCCGTCAATTCTACTAAACAGCAGATCTACATGAGGGCCCCAACGCATATTAAAACTAAATGTAGTTTTGAAAATTAGAAAATTAGGGCTACAAACGTATTATGGTTTTATATAAATCGCATATTTCTTTGTGTCAAAAATCTGACTTCAAAAATCAGTATAATATTTTTTTTTGAGTCAGATTTTCGACACAAAGTAATAACCGAATTTATATGAAATTAGGAGCACATATCTTTAAAACTGTAAAATTAAATCTCTAGCCTTAACGAGGAATGTCGCGAAGCATAGAAACTGTGGATATGTAATGTTGGTTGCCTAAAATCAACAAAAAACAGGACTTTCTAGTCATTGCTCAGTAGGTTTATAAGAGTTAATTTTAATTAAAAATTGTGGTTACCAGCAACATAAATAAACAAAGCACAAATTGACATATTTTAAAGGTCCAACAACAAGCGTTTAAATACAGAATTTTGGCAATTTAAAATATAAAAAATTAGTGCTTCTAAATTGCCTAAATTCTGTGTGTAAACGCATATTGGTGGACCTTTAGAATATGTCAACTTGTGCTTTGTTATACTCTTCACAAGAGTATATTGCAATCGATCAGAAAATCCTAAAATCGTCAATTTTCGTCGTAGAGCAAAAATTTTTACAGATTCGTGCGTTTCATGACTTTTTAAGATTTTCATTTTTTGTCCGTCCGTCGGTCGGTCGGTCGGTCTGTGGGATGTCACGTTTCTTGTAAACACGCTATCTTAAGAACCAAACTTCCAATCCTATTCAAATTTTAAGGAAAAATCTATCCCTATAAGAGGAAGAACCCTATTGTTTTTGACAAAAATCTGAGTACTATAAAGCCCCCTTTTCGGCCCCCCAAGTGAAAAAAAAATCGTAACTCCATTATTATTAAATTTACAAAAAAAATTATTTGACATAAAACATAGGAAATTTAATTCTCTATAAAAAAGTATTCGTTGGTTTTTTTGTCAAACCCCCCTGTTACTCCCCACCACAAAAAAACCTCCTATCTCCGTTATTATTCAATTAACAAAAAAAATCTTTTTTACAAAATTAATGAAAATTTAATTTTCTATTAAAAATGTTGGTTCATTCTTTGTAAAGTTAGCCAGTAAGGTTAAAAAAACAAAAAAACAATTTTTTCAATAGCAAAAAACTTCTAAGTCCAAATCACGTTACGTGTCGGTCAAGAAGGCCATGCCAAAAATATTTTAAACAAAGAAACAAAACCACTTGTCAGAACAAATAACCTCAAATATTTTAAATGTCAGAACTGACGTTTATCCTCTTCGTTAACTAAATTCTTCGTGTTTTCTGTTAATAGTTTGCACTCTTCGCAGATTTTCTTTAAATAATTTTTTTTATATTAGACTATTAATTATTCTATAATAGTTTTCTTGCGAAGAGTATACCATAGAATGTGTAGCAATTATATAAAAAATAGACTAAGCTTTGATTTACAAAATTACACTTCTACCGATTCCGAATTCTACCCGAGCTACTTATCTGTGAAGAGTAATTTCTACGCGTTTCGACTTCTACCCATTTCTAGTTTATTTATGTTGTTGGTAAGCACAATTTTTAATTAAAATTAACTCGTATAAACCCACTGAGCAATAACCAGAAAGTGGTGTTTTTTGTTGATTTGAGGCAACCAATATTAAATAACCACAGTTTCTATGCTTCGCGACATTCCCCTTTAATCTGCGAAGCGTAACCTCTACGTCGATTAATTATTAACCCATTTCGCAGTAATTAACAGTGTTGATGCCGGTTATTTGAAGCAGATGTTATTTACTACAGGATGTTCAAAGAAACAAAATATCCCATGTAAACCTCACATTTCATTTCAAATTTTACGAGCGCAAAAATGAAAAAAAATCCACACCTGCTTGCAATAAAAGTTTTCAATACTTTTTAATTTTATTACGCCAATATCCCTTCAAAAAATCATTTGAATAAAGCGAATATTTACAACGTACTTCATTTTATTATACACAATCTACGAATGGCACTTAAAGTTTGGGTACAATTGCAAATTTGGTGTTTTGTCCGAAAAATATGCCGACCCCTTCATAAATATTATGTTCAAGCACCCCATAAAGTTTGCTATTGTCATTAAAAGGACAATAAATGGAAATAGCCCTTAGGAAAGAAGGTACTTAACAAAGAAACTAGAGAACAGTTGGGAGATGAAATCCATGTTTTCAATAGTTTTATGCGATATACAGGATGTCTACTTTAAAATTGGCTCATATTCATGTTTTAAAAAAACCGCAGTCACCTGTGAAAACTAGAACCTTTTTCTTTGAAAAGTTGAATTTTCCACAAAGTTGGCATTACAATTCTAATTTACTGACACTAAAAATTCAAAAATGCCAAAATTAACAAGACAAGAAAAATTGGAAAAAAGAATCGATTTCTGCTTGAGAATTTATAGAGAAAAATGTAGAAATTTTTGTAAAAGTGCTAATTTGATATGACACCAAAAAGGACTTCTTAACAGTCAGTACTTACATAAATAATTCCTATTTTGTGTAAACTTTTTAATGGTTTAAAGATTAGGGCATTATAAAGTAATTTAATAAAAAAAATAAATACTTCTGTATATGTTCAGACCATTGTTTTTGATTCAGATGCTCTGAACATGTTTTTAAATGCATTTTTTAATTTTTTTGACTTTTTCTTACATAACCAGCAAACACAAGTGACATTAATGACAATATACAGGGTAAAATCTGTCACCCTAAGGCTCTGGTTTAAATAAATGGTGAATGAATAGTAAAAGCGATGGTATGTTATTGGTGCATGTCTAGGGATCCCTAGAAAAATGTTAAAAAAATCCATCTCATATACCCTTGGAGATATGAGGTCCCAAAGTGCAAAACTTCAAACGCTCAAACCTCAAAGATAACAGCACATATTAACGAAAAAAATGTTTTAATACAAAGCCGCAGTCTATCCCAAACCATTTCACCATTTGTTTATTTTTTAAGTGGTCAAATTCTTATAATCAATTCTATTTTACAAAATTTTCATGAAATGAAGCTGACAACAATGTTAATAAAAACTAATGCAAAAGTGCAAGACTCATAGATGGAATTTTTAGATGTATTTTCCTAGACTGTGTTGCCGAATTTATGCAACTTTGTTCGCATTTTTATCAATAAATATAACAGATGGAACAGATGGAACAAATTTGCAGAAATCCCTAGACATGCCACAACAACGTACTATCGCGTTTATGCGCCAATTTTTTGACACTCTATATGTACGTTGGTGCATTTATTTTTATTGAGACGCCCTGTAATTTCTCGGTGTATTAACGAGGGGAATTTCATTTATATTTGCTTTTGTGGTAGCCGAAACAGGCAATATAGTAAGCCAGAGTAAACACAAATATTTTAAGTACTAACCACTGTAGAATGAGGATTATCTTTAAGAAAGTTAATTGTAAAAGTAATAAAAAGATTTTACTTAGAAAAAGTAAAATTTTATGTTTCCAAATTGGGGAAAAATCTTTGTAAAACGTTTTTTAATTGTTAAGATAAACAAGGAAGGACAAAAAACCAACTGTGGCTTTTATAAAAAAACATTTCTAACGAAGAATGTCGTGAAGCATAGAAACTGTGGTTATGTAATGTTGGTTGCCTAAAATCAACCAAAAACAGCACTTTCTGGTCATTGCTCGGTGGGTTTATAAGAGTTAATTTTAATTAAAAATTGTACTTACCAGCAACATAAATAAACAAAGCACAAGTTGACATATTCTAAAGATCCATCAATAAGCGTTTAAATGCAAAATTCTGGCAATTTAAAATGCAAAAAAAAAGTGCTTCTAAATTGTGCTTGTTTATTTATGTTGCTGGTCAGCACAATTTGTAATTAAAGTTAATTCTTATAATCCCACTGAGCAATGACCAGAAAGTGCTGTTCTTTGTTAATTTTAGGCAACCAACATTACATAACCACAGTTTCTATTCTTCGCTACATTTCTCTATTTTTCGAAAAATTTATCAAACTGACTTGTGTAAAAATTTTAAATTACCATATTGTTACTTAATTTACTGTCCAAAAATAAAAAAAACCTTTCTAGGGCTTTGAACTCTGTTACGTTTTATGTTATGTTTACTGCAAATCCACTTGAAAGTTACAATTATTTATCAATTTGTTTAAACTATTTATTACCGACTGCTTTTCTTAGTGATTGGTTTATTAAAGAATTAATTTCCTGTATAAACAAATTACAATTCAAGTGGATACTGCAAGAATGTATACATAATGTTTATACTTATTAATATTTATTTTAATTAAATAAAATATTATGCATTTCATATACTGTCATGCTTTGGTTTTAGCAATAATAAATTATCAACTTTTCTTTTTACGAGCATACTTTATGAGTTACGAACACATAAAAAATCTAATCTATTTTCAAACTGATCTAAAAAGTTAAAATGTATTCAAATCATTTTCTTGACTTTATGACTGTCGCTAATGATTTTAACAACTTTTATGGTTGTAATTATCTGCCGTAAATAATTGTTTTTCTTTTTCTTTGCAGAGATTTAAGGCCTCAAAGTGTAGAAAAAAGCCAGGAAAGGTGTAGGCTAAGATTGTATGAAATTTACGCATGGGGAGTACCTCTTATTTTTGCAACTTTAGCACTACTTTTGGATGTTGTTCATATTACTGATAGCAATATTATCAGGCCTGGATTTGGCAACAATAATTGCTGGTTTTCTGGTAAGTAATATAATTAGTTTGAGTAAAAAAAACCCACAGTGGTAAACTAGAAGTTTCTTATTGTTAAAAATCTACGCCAAATTTAAAATGTTTGCTCTACAATTTTTTTTAAGATGTATCTTATTTTTGTAGTTATCGAATGAGGGTTTTATAATAGCAAATTTTGAATTACACGCAATACAAAGTTGTTTTTGTTTTATTACAACATTAAAGTTAAATTAGGTTCCTTATTAAATCTTTAATTTTCGCCCGTCATCCTTTAACAAGTACAGTTAAGTTTACTATTAATTTAATGCAAAAAATAAACAACTACAGAAAAGATGAGTCATTTTCTGTACCTTAATAATTAACATACGAGGGGTGGCCTAAAATAGTTGTTTGTTAAAACACGAAAGCAAACGAGGGTTTTATAAACGGGTGAATATTGACGCTTATAAAACGTGTTACAAACTATACTTTTTCTACGACCCCAAAATCAAACAATATTAAACTTTTTAGAAAAAAAAAATTTCGACTTGAAGAAAAGTTAGGTTAGAAAAAACATTTAAGAAGCAGAAATGAAAATACATGTTTTAATATTTAACAAGAGCGGGTTAGATCAGTGAGAGGGATAGATCTTTTAAAAAGTTAAACTTCGCAGATAGCTCATTTTTTATGACTATTTTTTTATTTTTATATAATTGTAACACATTCTATATGATACTCTTCGCAGTAGACGATTAAAAAGGTGCATTTTTTATTTTATTGAAAACAACGTAACACTTATTTTTTTTAAACGGGTGGGGACACAAAAAAATTACCAGATACTGGTAAAAATACAATCTTTAATTTTATTAAGAATATTTTTTTTCGTAAAGTTAATATTAACGAAAATATGAATTTTTTTCCACTTTGGGGGTGTTTTTAACCCTCTATTTATTACTTGATTTTTTCCAAAAACAATAGGGCTCTTCGTCTAAATGGGATTGATTTTTGCACCAAATCTCAAGTCAATTGAATAAACCGTTCTTGAGTTATCGTGATAACAAGTTTCGTTACAGACAGACAGACAGACAGACGGACAAAAAATAAAAGTCTTAAAAAGTCATGAAACGAACGAATATGTAAAAATTGCTCTAGGATGAATATTAACGATTTTAGAGAAGGTCCGACCAAATGCAATATACTTTTCGACTTTGTCTGCGAAGAGTATAATAATATGTCAACAAGGTTAACCCTTGTATTTTCTATCTGGTAAAGGCCTTCTTAAACAAAAGGATGACTAAAGAATTATTGTTATGAGCTTGTTACTCAGCTGAAGATATTGCGTAGGTTATGGATGCTTCAAATATTTCAAACCTACACAAATGTTAATAGGTTTAAGTATAGCTTTGTGCCTATATAGCGAGGATACCTTAATGCAAATTAGTTTAATTTATTCATTAAACACATTTTATGAATGCCAAAAGAATAGGTTAATGAACGATCTTTAGAGCAGAAAAATAATAATGTGCAGGATTTATTTTTGATTTGGAAATCAGAAGGAATAAATTATGCTAAGATCAATGAACTAGTTTTTTGCTTGTTAATGTTGCTAATGGACTGAAACTGTTAACTCTTTTTTAAAGAAGTTTTTATTAATTTGCAACCCACGTTAACTAGGTTTTTGATAAAACAAATTAAAAATTTGCATTATAGACACATACCTTAAAAAACTATACGAATTTTAAACCAGTAGCGCAGGATACTGCACATGCAGTAGAGCGAGATGGAAAATTAGGCCATTGGAGACCATATGTGTCACTTTACATTTCAAAGTGGGGTTATCAACTTTCCATTTATTTGTTTCTTTGGTAAAAGAAACTGTATTTTAAAGAATTTAAGCTTGTCTTTACGTTTTGTGTAAGTAAAAAACCCAATAAAGCGTGCTATGTATCTTAAAAACCTAGGGACTATTCATAACCTTCAAAATTTTGAGTTGGCAGGCCTAAATTTTGACATTTAAGGCCGAATTATAGAACGTTACTTTCACTTTACTTCGGCGTAACTTTACAGAAAATTAAATAAAATACATGGGAATGTATTAGCAAATTTATACTTTAATTTAGCGCTACTTTGCTGATTCATTTAGCTGTAAGTAGTACTGTCAAAAGCCGAGCTTGGCCGATCATGCGCAAAATTTGCAAAAATGAGATATTCACCCTTATTGTCAAGAGTGATGATTACGGAATATCGCTTCGTACGAAACCTGCTGTTCTTCTTGTGTAGGTTTCGTACGAAGCAATATTCCGTAATTACCGCCCAGGTGTAAATAGTCAGAAGTCCCGAGTTCAGACACATGCGCATACCTGTTCCCAATTTCACGTAACTTTACAATCTATAAATTAAGCAAATTTGTAAAGTTACGCGGAAGTGAAGTTACGCCGAAGTAAAGTGAAAGTAATGTTCTATAAATCGCCCTTTATAGTTCTCGTTTAAGGAAAATCTGACGTTACCGCAACCAAACCATTGGTTGCGATTGGGACCTTGCTCTAAGTTAAGGAATTTAATTTTAAACAGCGGCTTATAGTACAGTCAATCCGTATGTGGACATCGACAAAATTCCTGGTAGGGCCGCCTTTTTTATATCATGTAACTGGATGGCCAAAGAGTAAAACCCCAAATTGGCGTATATCTACCTGTTGCAGAAACAGAGTTATGGCCCCCCAAAGGGCCCCTTTTAATTCATCACGGTGGAACTGCACCAAATTTTGCAAATAGATGTCAAATAAGGTTTTAAAAAGATTTTTATAAAAAAAAATTCTCTACAAAAATTCCTTCACCCCCTAAATAGCCCCCAAAGAGTAATAACCAATCACGTTGGATTTACACCAAATTTTGCAGATAGATGTAAAATGAGATGCTAAGAAATATGTGTTAATAACTTTTAAAAAAAAAAATTAATTGCCCCCCTTAAAAGCCCCCTTCGTTTATGGGGCGAAGGAATTATTTTTTGAAAAAAAGTTATAGGGAAATAATTTTAAGCATCTTATTATGCATCTATCTGCAAAATTTGGTGTAAATCCAACGTGATTGGTTATTTCTCTTTGGGGGCTATTTTAGGGGTGAAGGAATTTTTTTATAGATTTTTTTTTTATAAAAATCTTTTTAAAACCTTATTTGACATCTATTTGCAAAATTTTATGGAGTTCCACCGTGATGACTTAAAGGGGGCCCTTTGGGGGGCCATAACTCTGTTTCTGCAATAGGTAGATATACGCCAATTTGGGGTTTTACTCTTTGGACATCCAGTTACATCATATAAAAAAGGCGGCCCTACCAGGAATTTTGTCGATATACCCCCCTTATTTAGGACAGATTGACTGTAGTATTAATATAAAACGGTTTGGCGACTATTCTAAGAAATAAAACATTGCAATGTGAGACTATTAAATGGCCCGCAACCATCATGCAGTTCCGCATACTTTGCCATTTGTCAGTCATGTTTTCTTCGAGCACCGCTACGCTTTTGTTTTAGACACAATCTTGATTCCTAAATTGCCCCACAACATGTCATGTTTTCTGTGACTGTTCTCTGTATGTACCTTCATAGCTTTAGGTTACTTACCATTTACCATTATGATATTTTACTATTCTTTTATTGTTTTACTTTGAGGAATTTCATCAGAGCTAGAGTGCCGTTTTAATGATTGGCATTTGTTATTTTGTTTTCACGATACTTTGGAATAGGATCTTTTTTTAGGTTGTACCGTAATTCAATCATAGATGCATGTATGAATTGGTAATGTCTTTAGGAATAGTTTTTAGTTTGTTGTTTAGCAGCATTTTTAATTTAAATTAAAAATTTAACTTAAAATTTTATTTTTATCGAATTGGCAACATTGACATTTTGAAGTAAAAAGTAAATTTAGGTCAGACATATTGAATAAAGACGTTTGTAAACTTAACTCACTTAATACTAAATGTTATTTGAGAAAATGTAACCATTGATATCGTTTCTTCAATGCTTTTAGTTATTCCCTCTACAAAAAAAACATGTCCCCAATAGTTTATAATAGTAAAATTTGTAAATAAAAAGTACCTTGCAAGGGAAAAATTTATATTTTTGCATAAGGAAAATCAACCTAATAAAATAAAATCTTGGGTTTAATAACAGCAATTCAGTAACTTTAAAATACCAAATTTCGAGATTCATAACTTTTAAAAATCGTAGAGTAAAATATTCTACTTTTAGCATGATTTTTGATAAAATAAATTATTAGTAATAGGTAACATTGCTAATAAAATGTTTTTTTCTAGGTGATAGTGAAATTCTGGCATTTTTCTTCGGACCTATTGCCATTCTTCTGGCAGTAAATTTGACACTTTTTGCTTTGACAGCTAGAGAATTGACATGTGGGCTTTGGAAAAGGGAACTTGTTAAATCCACCACTGAAAGGTAAGATTTTTAATTTTCTAAAAAAAAAATTTTGCAAGTGCAAATTTAAATTAAAAATGCTTTTTAATGAATTAAATAAAGCAAATCTTAAAAATAGTATAAAAAACTCGTTTTATAAAGCGTTTTTTAGCACTTGATGTCCATTGGAAAACTCACCGCTGCGCGACTCGTTTTCCAAACCTGGACGCTAGCAAACGTTTTTTATAAAACTCTATGTTTTATTCTCGGATTCACCGCACATTCTTAAGTGTTCCTTAGAGTTAAGTGGCTGTTTACCATAAACAGAGTTTGACAACTGTAGCATTGACATTGTTTAACATGGTGCTTTCTATGAAAAACAGTCACTTAGAATTTAAGGTACAGTTAAAAGTTGTGATGCAACCGGCCCTTAATATACTAGTTTAAACCCTTCAATTACATTTTTGGAGCCCCATATTTCTGGAATGGGCAAAGTTACGACTAACAAATATATTTTAATAATGACATCTGTACATATTCGAACTTTATAGCTCTTGGTATGGCAATGAATAACGATTTTTATGAAGTTAATCGTTTTTGCTTTTGGGCTATTAATAAAAATTAAAAAACTCCAGCAAACACATTTTTTTGCTCATAAAAATGCTATTTAATGTTGTCAGTCAGCCTGTACTTTACAAAGTAAAGTGCATGCTAAAGTTCTTACAAACCGGTTACTTACAAGCAAAATGCAGCTTGCGAACATAGAAATGGCATGTCTGCTTGCTTTAGACTATATGCGGCAATACTATGCAATTATTATAAGGTACCTCCACTAGTACCTATCCAGTACCTATTCATATCCATGAAACTCACTATGCCTTTTTTATATGTATTTCTAGTTAACGTTATTTCTACGACTCAAACGACCTTGATACTCGTCTTTGAAAGACATGGAATCAAATTGTTAAGTTCAGGAATGCTACTAAAAGTATCTAGTTCTAGACTAGAATTTTTAATTTCCTTAGACTATGGTACTACTTAAATTAATTTTTCCGGTATCATTTAATTTTAGGAGCCATTAACAAATTTAAGTAAATAAATAAAAGCTTATCTTAAATGGGTATTAAGACATTTTTTTTACAAGAAAATCTTGGCAACAACTGTGTATACAAGATGTTCCAAAATTGTTGGGACGTGCCTGGGGATTCTTAAAAAAATGGCACGCAAAATTGTTAAAAAAAAATCTATCTTTTTATATCTCTAAGAAAATTGGTAATTTTGACAACTTGGTAAAGGCATTTAAAAAAAAATTGGCGTATAAACGCGAAGGTACGTTATTAGGGCATGTGTAGCGATTCCTGGAAAAATGTTAAAAAAAATCCATCTCATACTTTGAAAATATAAGGCCCCAAAGTGCAAAACTTCGAACTCTCATACCTTAAAGATAACAGCACATATTAACGAAAAAAATGGTTAAATACAAAGCTACAGTCTATCTTAAACCATTTCACCATTTGTTTATCTTTAAAATGGTCGAATTACATTTTTATAATCAATTTAGTTTTACAAAATTTTTAGAAAATGAAGCTGACAACAATGTCAATAAAACCTAATGCAGAAGTGCATGATCAAGACTCATAGATGGGATTTTTAGATCTGTTTTCCTAGACTGTGTTGCCGAATTTATGCAACTTTGTTCGCATTTTCCCCAATGAATATAACAGATTCTTTTTTAACAATTTTCCTGAAATCCCTAGACATGTCCCAAAAACGTACCATCGCGTTTATGCGCCAATTTTGGACACCCTGTATATTGTTTACAAAATAAAGTGCGCTAAAATGTAATGTAATACCAGGAAAGATCTTTACTCAAGCCAAGTAAACGTGGCTTCAGTGTAACATAGTATATTAATTACACATGATATATCTTGTTAGATAAATGAATAGAGCTAGTTTTAGTTTTTTACGCTATATTACATTACATTAATTAATAATGGCAAAATAACTCTTCCATGTACTGCAGCTTTTTCTGCTTTGATTGCCTTTCAAAAACTAAATAGGATTATTTATCACTTTGTTGCATTATTATGTTTCCTAGGAATACAGCGTTGCCACATTTAAACAAAGTGTTCATAGACTTATTTCAATACGCAATGTCATTAAAAAAGCTTTAGTTTAAGGCTAGAGATTCAAATTCACAGATTCGAAGATCTGTGCTTCTAGAAGCTCGTATAAGTCATTTCCGTTGAGCTCCCGTCAATTCTACTAAATAGCACATATTCATGAGAGCCCCATCGTATAGTAAAACTAAATGTAGTTTTAAAAACTAGAAAAATAGGGCTACAAACGTATTTTAGTTTTATTTAAATCGTTTATTTCTTTGTGTCAAGATCTTCAAAAAACAAAATTATTATGATTTTTGAAGTCAGATTTTCGACACAAAGAAATAACCGATTTAAATGAAACCATAATAAGTTTGTAGCTTTAATAGTGCTCTTATGTAGATGTGGTATTTAGCAGAATTGACGGAGATGACTTTATTCGAGCTTCTAGAAGCACAGATTATCGAATCTGTGAATTTGAATCCCTAGTCTTAAATGCACAATGTCATTAAAAAAACTTTGGTTTAACTCAAACTTTTATTGCCCCCTTAAAAAAAGCATTTAAAAATGTCATTATAACTTATGTTCGTTTTTTAACAGTAACTTTTTTATGTTTCGATTTTAAGGTTTTTTATGATTTTTTTTTGTTGCAGAGCTGCCTTAGGAAGAATTTGCATGAAGCTTGTAGTGGTTATGGGCATCACCTGGATTTTAGATGTGGTATCTTGGGCAACTGGAGGGCCTGCTGCTATCTGGTATCTTTCTGATATTATCAACTGTTTGCAAGGCGTTTTTATCTTTGCTGTTATTGGTTGTCAACCTCAGGTAAGCTTTTAAACCGTTAGAAATGCAAAAAACCTTGTTTTGCGTTACATAACCTCAAAATATTTAAATTTGGACTCTTTCCCGCCTTTTTCAAATGTTTGACATGCGCAAAACCATGTTTAATTGTTTAAGCTGCTAAATATTTAAATCTGGGTGCTTTCCCGCCATTTTACCCCTTTTTATGCATTTTACAATGTTTTTAAGTAAATTAACCTCAAAATATTTGAATTAAAGCATTTTCGCGCCATTTTTTGTTATATATATCAGGCTACCTTTATTTATCAAAAATTAACGTTTTTTCAATTGTTTCAGGTCTTGACAGCTGTCAAACGAATCTGGTGCAGTCGTAAAAATGGCGGGCACGGAACAGCTGGTACGACAAATCAACATTCGTCTACATCTCAAGGTCTACCTTCTATGGGTGATACAATGTCAAACAGCATTACCAACGGTACGACAAAATCGGCTGTACCAATTGAAACGATCTGCTAGCGAAAAAAAAACATTTTGTTGTGTTTTTTGACTACTTAACAAGTTGTAGCTTTTTAGACTGATAAAATTGATTTTGACAATAATTAAATACGTAATTTAAATTAATTTATTTTGTAATTAGCAGCAGCTATGTTTTTTGTATTGCGTTTTTGTTTTATTTTTGAGACTGATGTCATTTTTTTAGGTATAGTTCCTTATTTAACTAGATTTAGTTATTTTTGTTGTAAATAGTGAGTTTAATGTATATTGTAATTTTATGACTAACCAGTATTATAAAATTTGTACTGCTTATTTTTTTGGAGAATATTAAAAAATGTACATTTAACTAACGTATTTTTAATAAAGCTTATTGTAAATCCAGTATTTTGTAAATAATAAACAATAAAAAAAAATTGTGTTTTTGTTATAATTCTAGACATGACCTCGTATATTAAAAAACAAATCAAATTTCTTTAATATTTTTTTATTTTTCATAAGTTATTGAGTCTTGAGAATATAATCTTTGGTATATATTCAAAAAAATACAGCTAGTGCGTTCTAAAAACGAACTAAAAATCCAATAATAATTTTTGATTGTC
This sequence comes from Cartodere bifasciata, assembly GCA_963920755.1. Taxonomy (NCBI): domain Eukaryota; kingdom Metazoa; phylum Arthropoda; class Insecta; order Coleoptera; family Latridiidae; genus Cartodere; species Cartodere bifasciata. The sequence continues at coordinate 3,092,279 of OY987196.1, read as the reverse complement.
GTTATAAAAATAGTCCAAAATTTGAACACATAAGAGAGAACAACATATTCGTCAAATGCAAATCGCTACATAATAAATATAAATAACCTAAAACTAAAGTCTTAGTAAAATATACAGGGTAGTAAACTATTGAGTGAAAAGGAATTTCACATCGAAAATTATCCTTCTCCGTTATCAATGTGATAGTGAAGGTATTAATTTTAAGGCTCGTAATATATCACTATTTACAAAAATTCTAGTACTACGAATAGCCCAATCATTCTAATAATGCCCCCAGAAAAAAATCCCAACCAAGATCTGCTTATGCAGGTTTGTAGCCACTACCCCCAGGAAAATAAAAGTGAAAAATTCCCACAAAATTTCCATGACGTTTAGCCCCCATCTTACATAGAAGTGAGGAGTTAGTTTTTTGTTAATACCTAAACTATTCGGCACTTTTGAAAAACGTTTTAAAAATTTTCAGGAACATTATTTTAATAAGAATACAGTTATTTTTAAAAAAATAATAAATCACCAATGTAAAAGATTTTATAGCACTTTGAAAATGTGCTAATTTGGTCCTACAGAGAACGCTGCAATCTATGCTTCAGGACTCTATGACTAAGATAGACGATTATGATGAAATAAGGTGATTTTCAAAGAGCTATAGAATCGTTAATATTAGTGATACATTATTTTTTTAAGAATGATTGTATTCTTATTAAAATAATGTTCCAAAAAATGTTTAAAACATTTTTCAAAAGTGCCGAATAGTTTAGGTATTAAAAAAAAAACTAACTCCTCACTTCTATTCAAGATGGGGGCTGAACGTCACGGAAATTTTGTGGGAATTTTTCACTTTTATATTCCTGGGGATAGTGCCTACAATCCTGCATAAGCAGATCTTGGTTGGGATTTTTTTCTAAGGAACCTACAAATTTTAAATAGAATGATTGAGCTAGAATATTTATCACTTATTTTCAAACTTTTGTTGCAAAGACGCGACAGTCGAGTTTTGTTTTGACGCTATTTTAACCCCAGGTGGGATATTTTTGCTACCCCCACTTTCAATTTTAGATTCAGGTTTAGCCAGCGCTACAGGGGGCACAACTTTAGCCACCACTTTAGGCGGGCCTTTTGGCAAACCGTTAATATTCGGCTTCACACTAGTAGCCGGCTTTTTCGTGTTTATAAGCAACACATCTGGTTGTTTGTTAACTTTAGTGCTATTATGACTAGTCACCAAATCAGGACTATTCGAAGACCTGTTTGAGGTGCTGCCACCTGCCGGCGTAGCCGGCGGTCTAGTAGGTGATGCTTTACGTATTTTGAGGTTAGGTGGTGTGATTTGTCGGTTTATTTTCGTAGGTGGGGGTTTATTTGCCGTTTTGGGGGGTAATGGTGATGTAGTTCGTTTTTGCGTGATAGGGGGCGTGATTTTACGACCTTGGGGTGGCGTTTTACGTTGCGGGGAAGGTATACGTGTAGGGGAAGGCGTGGTAACGCGTTTTGGGGGCGTGGCTTGTGAACTAGGCGTGGTTTGACTCAAAGGAGGCGTGCCCGACCTTAAAGTAGGTGTGGTCGACCTCAAAGTGGGCGTTACCATAGTTGAAGTGGGCGTGGCCGACCTCAAAGTGGGCGTAGCCGAGGTTAAAGTAGGCGTATTCGCGTTTTGACCTGTGTTACTGTACTTTCTCTCAGTTTCTGATGCTTTCGGGCTTTTAACAGGCGCATTTATGGCAGATGGGTGTATATACCCGCTCGACGTAGTGCTTCCGTTCATATTACTGTACACACTATCAGTGTACGACGTGTTTTCGTACAGTTGATCAAGCTCAGCCTCTTTTTCCTTTTTCTTACGCGCCAGAGTTGATGTAGAATAAATAGAGTCCAAATTACGATTCTGTATCTCGTCAACTATTTCTCCTAACAGTCCCATGCTTTCATTCGAACCTGACGCGCTCTTATGTGTCTTTTCCGGGCTTAGAACTGGTGTAGGCGTTTCTTCAATGACAGCATATATGTTATCACCGCTTGTGGGTGTCATAACCTCACTTAAGCGTGCTAATGGCGCTTGTTTGTTGAGACAGTCATCGTAGTCGTTTTTGGACTCGTGAGGTAAGGATTCTGGTGGGCGTGGCGGTGGAGGGGATTTGGGGCGTTGCCCGCCGCCTGATGGTGTGCTTATTGGACGTTTAGCATTGGGCTGACGCATGCTACCAAACGTTTGTATATTAGGGCGCTTGGTTATGACTTGTCGCATGCTTTGTGCGCGCATGACCACAGCCTTTTGGTCGGGTGTTTCAACAGGTAGCGCTGTGATCGCTAAGTCTATATGCGTCTGTGGTATAGGGTTTGATATTTCTATGGTTTTAAGCTGTGTTTTGTCGATTTTGTTTGCTTTAACTTGGTGTGAGCGTGGTAACGTTGCTGTTTTTTTGTCGTTTGGTTTGAGGAACGAGGTTATGCGGTTTAGTTTGGTGTTACTTGGTTTTTTAACCTCTTCGATTTCGACTACGATGGTTTCTAAGATTGTAGGTGTGGACAAAGGGCGTTCGTGAGTTTTAGGCACTTCAGGTGCGTGTCGAAGTGGTTTTTGTACATTTTGGATGTTTCGTAAAGGTGATACCAGTTCTTTAGCGGTGCAGGTTGAGTTTTCTAACACTGGAGCGGATATAATTGGACGTGCTGAGCTACCAGGATTTGGTGGAGGGAGCGCAGGCGCAGAGGATGTTGTATTAATGTTATTTAAAGCGTTAACAAGCGCGTTCTTCTTAAATGACGGCGCTTTGGACAAGAAACTTGTCTTAGCGCTTGTTTTTAGCAGCGGACTCTTAATTACAACGTTTGGAACGGTAGGGGGCGCTGGGGCAGCTCGTACAGGTTCCGTTACTTGGTTCTCTACCTTGTTTACAATGGCTTGTACTTTATTCTTCGGCGTTTTGTTAGTTGTGGGAACTGGAACTTTAGGTGGGGTTTTTTCAGGCTCAAGCGTTTCGTCCGATTCGCCTTTTATTGGGGTTAAGGTAAAGCCTTTAAAATGGCCGAAAAACTCGTTTTGCAGCCCAGGGTTCGTAGCCTCGTCGTGTAGCAGTGAATGGTTGTCTTCGTTTCGTTTGCTTGAGTCCAAAAATGTTCCGCCGTTTCTTGGTTTGGTAGGGGATTTGGACCTGTTTTTAAAGAAATGTTTTTTAGTACATGGTACACAAAAAATGTTGGTTAATAAAAAGGTTAGTTTGTTAACGTGCACATGCTTTAAAAAAAATGTTTTTTTTTGGCAACTAGAAAAAAGTTACAAGGATCCAATTGTAATTTTTTTCTTGGTAGCTGGTTTAACATTTTTTGAAATTGTTATTTTTTAAGTTAAAGGTAACACAAAGCTAAGCGAAGAAAATGGTTAATACTTACTACAAAAACAAACAAAAAAAGGGCAAACACAAAAAAAAACATAAACACAATGACTAAAATGAAATAATATATTACTTTTACTTATACATAAAATCACAAAAAAGACAGACTAAAAAAAAGGCTAAAAATATTTTTTTTAAATTATAAAAATGCTTCTAAATGTATTAAAAACCTAACCTAACAAAAGTCAGCATTATAACATCCTTTTTTAAATTATTTTCAAATGCACGAATATTTTTAATTTTAAAAATTGAGCATTAATGGGGAATGTCGCTGATAAAAACTGTGGTTATGTAATGTTGGTTGCCTAAAACAACAAAAAACAGCACTTTCTGCTAATTGCTCAGTGGGTTTGTAAGATATTTTAATTTAAAATTGTGCTTATCAGCAACATAAATAAACAAAGCACAAGTTGACATATTCTAAAGGTCCATTAATAAGCGTTTAATTACATAATTTTGGCAAAAATATTGCTTCTAAATTGCCATTATTCTGTATTTAAACGCTTATTTATGGACCGTTAGAATATGTCAACTTGTGCTTTGTTTATTTATGTTGCTGGTAAGCACAATTTTTTATTCAAATTAAGTGTTATAAACCCACTGAGCAATGACCAGAAAGTGATGTTTTTTGTTGATTTCAGGCAACCAACATTACATATCTACAGTTTATATGCTTTGCGATATTCCCCTGATAAAAAATACTTAATTCTTTTTGGCATAAAACTCAGCCAGACTTTTAACTACAGGTATTTCTTTACTTGGACCACTAGAAGTTTCATTTTGTTTCTTAACAATTGAATTAACATTTTTCCCAACATTTAGGCCTGTTTTTGGCGAAATAGTGGTCAAATTATTAGTAATTTTAGCGTTATTTGGAGTTATTTGTTTGTTTAAAATCTCTCTACTTTTGTTAACAGCTTCTGTATTAGTTGTAAATACCAATCCAGTGTTCTTTATTTCAATATTATTAGCCCCTAAGTTACGCGGTGGTAGTTTATTTGGCACCGATGTTGCTGTGTCCCCACTTTGGGGCTGTTTTTTACCAAAAGACATGCGCCCAGCTACTCCCTCAGACAGAGTAGGTATCTTAATGTTAATCTTAGGCGCCTTAACACCTTGACATGCGGAACAAACATGCTCAAAAAGTGAGGTTATGGCTTTTTTGAAAGTTACATACATGGCTGGAGTTGTTGATTTTTTACTGAAGTGGAATGGATTATTTCTTCTAGCGTAGTAAAATAGGAGCGTAAATAATGCAATCCCAGGAATTATTCCAAGAAATACGATAAATAAGAAGCGTACGTATGGCAGATTTGCTGAAACAAAAAAAAATCATGTCTTGATACATAATAATAGAATAATAATGTAAATTATAGACACATTATAGACACCGTCAAGCCCTACGTCACAGTTCACAGAAACGCATTAAAATACTATGTGCGAAATTATTTTAGGCAACCAAAATTACGGACCAAAGAAAATTGTAATTTTTTTCTTATTCTGTGTTTGCAACATTGGTCTTTTTAAAACATTATTTAAAGAAAAATAAGCGAGTTTTGTAGGTCCCATTGGTGTAAAAATGTTCCTTTATATCTTATTTACAATATTCTAATTTAAAATTACCCTAGAATCTACCGCAAGAATTAAAAAATCCCGTATTAATCTGATATGATGTTCACCCACCATGATGTCAGGTTTAAACGCGAATTGCTAGAGAAAGCAACCATATCAAGGGGTATGGGTTGTTCTAGGTAATAGAAAAAAATGTTAATTTTACAATGGTACTTACCAGACCTCTTGATATGGTTGCTTTCTCAAGCAATTTGTATTTAAAATTCACATCTTGGGGGGTGCACAACATTAACACATAAACTGTATGTTATAGAGTTTTACAATGAACTAAACTTGAAATATCGAATTTAGGACATTGTAGCACATTTTTATACCGAGGGTTGCCTAAGAAAGCCTTTTATATGCACAAAATATTGTTCTAAAAAAGTGGCTAAATCTGACAGAATAAAAATTCTACTTTACAGACAGTTTTTTAAAGTGGATCTGTGATCTGTGACGTAGGAGTTGACCGAATATGGCATTTTTGGCTGCTTACCGTTGGGGTCTACAGCCGGGCCACTGTCTTCCGAGCCCCCATGTCCAGGGGAATCGCAAAAAGGGGGCGCAAAGGTGTTTTTACAATGGCAGTGTCCTAAACTATTACACCATCCATTTCCGTTGCAATTGTTTGGGCAGGTTGCACTTTCGCGGCGTAGGCTTGCCACAGGCATACATTTTTGATTAACACACATCTAAAATTAACAAAATAATAATATCCCAATCATTCTAATAATGCTTCCAGAAAAAAATCCCAACCAAGATCTGCATATGCAGGTTTATAGCCACTACCCCCAGGAACATAAAAGTGAAAAGTTCTCACAAAATTTTCGTGACGTTTAACCCCCATCTTGCATAGAAGTGAGGAGTTAGTTTTTTGTTAATACCTAAACTATTCGGCACTTTTAAAAAATGTTTTAAAAATTTTTAGGAACATTATTTTAATAAGAATACAATCATTCTTAAAAAAATAATGTATCACCATTATTAACGATTCTATAGCTCTTTGAAAATTACCTTATTTTATCATAATCGTCTATCTTAGTCATAGAGTCCTGAAGCATAGATTGCAGCGTTCTCTGTAGGACCAAATTAGCAGATTTTCAAAGTGCTAATCGTTTACATTGGTGATTTATTATTTTTTTAAAAATGATTGTATTCTTATTAAAATAATGTTCCTAAAAATTTTTAAAACTTTTTTCAAAAGTGCCGAATAGTTTAGGTATTAACAAAAAACTAACTTCTCACTTCTATGCAAGATAGGGGCTAAACGTCACGGATTTTGTGGGAATTTTTCACTTTTATATTCCTGGGGGTAGTGTTTACAATCCTGCATAAGTAGATCTTGGTTGGGATTTTTTTCTAAGGAACCTACAAATTTTAATTAGAATAATTGGGCTAAACCAAATGGAGCGTATTCGTACAAAAATTGGTTGGAGTAACCTAGGAGATCTGTCATACCACCCGTCGTTTCACATGCTAACTGACATTATTTCTGAATTTTAAATTTTCATTAAATATAACGCTAATATACCAAAAAACAACAAACTGCCGGTTTAAAACATTCAACGTACCTGCTAAAAGGTTTGTATAACATTTACGAAGTGTTTTACAACTTCAATTCTTTATAATTAGGTAAAAAAGGGCATAATGACTCATTTACAAATGTTCTTTTAATGCAAAGTCCGTGCATCCAAAAAATGCGAATTATTTTAAACATCCACGGGAATCCTTTCGTAAATGAGTCATAATTTCCTTTTTTTTACCTAATTATAAAGAATTAAATATGTAAAGCACTCTCTAAATGTTATACAAACCTTTTAGATAGTACTATCGTGGACATGGAATTTCAAACGATTTTTTATCAGCCACCTTTGATATTTTGAATTTTACTCTATTGTGAATGGGTTTTTTTTTTATGTCAGTTTTCGAATGTTATTTTGACAACAAATGCGTCAAATGTATTTTATTAAAATAGATTATGTAAAATGTGCTGCCTGCGAGAAAAATAGTAAGAAAATATTTTCTTTTTTAACTAATTTTGTTTTCGGATAACAATAAGGCTCTAATCTTCGTAAAACATCAGAGAAATGTTTCTTGTTAATGTCCACTTCGCATAAAACTTGAGATGTTTAAGCCACTATTTTGACCATATTTACAATGCAAAAATTGATCGTTTTAAATTCCATGTCCACGATAGTACAGAATGTTTTAAACCGGTAGTTTGTTGTTTTCTGGTATATTAGCTTTATATTTGATAAAAATATAAAATTCAGAAGTAATGTCAGTTAGTATCTGAAACGACAGGTGGTATGACAGATCTCCTAGGTTACCCCAACCAATTTTTGTACGAATACGCTTCATTAACCTTCAAAGTGTTCTAAACTAACAATTTGGGTTCACAAAAATTTGATACCAAATTATTAACTGTAAAATTTTATTTTTTTTGAATTTGAGCACTATTTGTTTTTGTTTAATGTTTTTCTTTGCGAAAAGTTTAAAATCTACTCACTTTTCCGTCGCCACAACTAGCGCCATCTGGCGCTAGACCAGGGTCAACTTGGTTAATTCCCAAATCAACTATTGCGTTGCGACATGGAATAATCGTGCCTTTTGAATTAATAAAAGTTTGCGACAAAATCGCTACAGATTCCATTCCAAATTCGAGTCTTTCATTTAAATGCTTGCAGTGCAACATACCACATAGAATATTTCTGCGAAAAAAAAAAATATTTTGTTTTGTGCTTAAGAGCCCGATACCCGTTTTCTCTTATGCAAACTTGTGTACAACTTAGACCGCAGTTTTTAGCGTTATTATTAGAGCAATTTTTTTTTAAATTTTGACAATATAATGTTAGGCCTTTTTAAAATACTTATTGTTTGGCACATTTTGTTTTGTAGCCCTAGTTTAGCAAAAACAAAAGTTTAAAAAAGGGGTAACTGTACTAAAAACAACAACTGCTTCTTTTTCTTAAATAAAGCCACAAAAACGATTTTTAAAAAACAATAAGTATTACAAAATTAATTATCTTTCTAATGACACCAAGTTTTTCAAAATCGGATAAGAATTAACTAAGATATTTGTGGTCTAAGTTTTGTGAATATTTGCATAAAAAAGAAGTGTAGCATCTCAAATACGACCAAGGTCAAGCGTCAAGTTGTACGGCTGGTAGGTGGCTACTCTAGACGCATATTTATGATAAAAATATATCTGTTCAACTAGTCTTTAGTCTATTCTGGCCACCGCAGCCCGTAGCCCCTCTACATGGTATAAGGACTGAGTATAGGGCTCTTAATTAAAAAATATTTTGTATTTTTTCTAATTAAAAAAAATATCTTACTCATCAACGCATTTGGTGTAAGACTTGTTAATTTGGTTGTAACCACAATTCCCATGTCGTGAACCTTTGGTGTTCATTGTATAACATTGCTCATCGCTTGATTTACCGGTTTCACCCCATAATAGTTTGCATTGGTCGGTTCTTGTGCGGCAAAAACCGTGGTAACAATAAGCCTACAAAAATTAAAAAAATGTCGTCATTTGTGCAAAATAAACAATGGTTCAATTTGGTTATTTTTTTTAAGATTTAGTTTTTATTTTTGGCAGAGTGGTAAGACATTTTAGATGGTTAAACTTTACTTAAAAATCTGCAAAATGTATTTAACTAATTTTTTTACTATTGTATTTTAAACTTACGTTTCCATTATCACAGGATTCAGTATCCATTTTAAAAACATCACTAGGGCAATATTCCGATTGACCTGTACAATATTCTGGAAGATCGCATTCGTAATCTGCTGATCTACACACAGAACCGGCATTTTTTGGTCGACAAGTCTGAAAAAAATAAAAAACTTACATAAATAAAATGCTTAACATTTGTTTGTGCATTTACAGATCAGAAATAAAAATTTAAAGTATAACATAGATAAATCATATTTTCAAACTAAAAAGGCAAAAATGTTAAAAAAATCAAATAAATTGCATTTAAAACCGTTATGAACAGTATTTTAAAATGTTAAATGGAGCGTATTCGTTCAAAAATTGGTTGGGGTAACCTATGAGATTTGTCATACTACTCGTCGTTTCAGATGCTAATTGACATTACTTCTGAATTTTATATTTTTATCAAATATAAAGGTAACATACCAAAAAACAACAAACTGTCGGTTTAAAACATTCTATGTACTAATATAAAACAAAGATTCTCTCCAAACCACACTTTATTTAGAAAAATCTGAATACGTATTTTGACAGCTAAGCTGTCATCTTCAGCAGAAGATAGAATGATTACAATAACACCTAAATTACCTTATATACTAAACGTACGCTGTTAGGGCATGCCTGGGGATTCCAGGAAAATTGTTAAAAAAAATCCATCTGTTATATTCATTGAGAAAAATGCGAACAAAGTTGCATAAATTTGGCAACACAGTCTAGGAAAATACTACACAGTCTAGGTAAATAAATCTAAAAATCCCATCTATGAGTCTTGATTATACACTTTTGCCTAAAATTTTATTGACATTGTTGTGAGCTTATTTCAAGAAAATTTTGTAAAATTAAATTGATTATAAAAATGTTATTTGACCATTTAAAATAAGAAAAATCGGTGAAATGGTTTAAGATGCAGACTGCAGCTTTGTATTAAACCATATCTTTCGTTAATACGTGCTGTTGTTTTTAAGATATATGCGTTTAAAGTTTTGCACTTTGGGGCCTCATATCTTCGAGGGTGTATGAGATGGATTTTTTTTGACAATTTTCTGGGTATCCCTGGGCATGCCCCAACAACGTACCATACAGGTGGTGCGCCAATTCTGGGACACCCTGTAGAGAACGCTGCAAACTATGCTTCAGGACTCTATGACTAAGATAGACGATTGTGTTGAAATTGGGTGATTTTTAAAGAGCTATAGAACCGTTAATATTAATGATCCTTAATTTTTTAAAAACGATTGTATTATTATTAAAAGAAAGTTCCAAAAATGTCAAAATATATGTTCCATTTAAAAATACAAAATTTATGTAATTTCCGCTTAAACCGAAAGTCTTGCATTTTTATAAATACATGTAAAAGGAGGCTAGAAGTATCCTTAATCAACTCTTTAAATATCAATTCTGTAGAAACTATACGTAGAACGTTATGAGCTCGTGCGATTTTTGCGGGACACACGGTTTACATTCTTAAATCATGGTGAAAAATCAAAACTTACATTTAAATCACAGCACTCCCCAGTGGCACAACTGGCGTTACTGTGCAACATACACGTCATAGCGTTACAACAGTAATTATCACAGTGATCAGACAAACCACAATCGCATTGTTCCCCGGGCTCTACAAACCCATTACCACACACTGGACTGTCAAACAGCGCCTCAGGCTTGTTTTTAAGGCAGTAATCCATACCATGAGTGAAGGCCAATAACAGGTAGTTTAAAGAACAAGAAGACCAGTGCGTTGGTGCTTCCGAGGAACTGGATGGTGCCATTATGCAACGGTTGTCTGGACATTTGCATTCGTTTGTATCGTGTTCCATACCTTGGAGAAATAAAAGAAATTTTATTAGAAAATATGACAACAGGGTACATAGAATTGGAAATTTTAGTTTTCCTTGACCCGAGCCTAGACTTACGTGACTTAGAACTTTTTCATCACTAGAAACCTTTTCTTTGGCTTTTTTGTCTTACAAATTTGACAAAAAAAAAAACAAAAATACTTTTTAACACAGAATTTATTTTTCTTTCATTTTTATGACTTGACTTTTTTTTGTAAATTGATAAATAACGAAGACGTTTTTTTTAAATGGGGGGCTTAGGTAGGCCGGACAAAAAAAACTTAAATATACTTTTTGTAAAGAATTAAAAGGGTTTTAATATTTAAAAAAAAAATCTCTAAATTGTATAATAACTGAAATATAATTTTTTCTCCAGTTGGGGGGCGCAGGAGCCCCCTTTGTTATCACCCGATTTTTACCAAGAACGAACTTGACCTAGATTTTAATAAGAACGATTTTTCCTGAAAATTTGAAGACGGACGGACGGATTTTTTAAAAGTTGTTCAAAATTCGATAAAACGCACGAATCTGCAAGAATTTTTGCTCTAGGATGATTTTTTACGATTTTAAAATTTCCAAAACAATCACAATATACTCCTCGTTTTTGACTGAAAATGAGGTATGGAAAGCGTTTTTTTTATTATTAAAATCTCATTTATTAATAATTATTTGACCAGTAAGTGTGTTAATAAAGGCGATTAATAAACAAGCGGTTTTGACAAACGAGCGATCAACAAGCTTGTTAATAAGTGAGTTTATTAATCGCCATTTAACATACGAACTGGTTATAATGCTTTTTCGCACATCATAGATCGTTATTAAATAAATTATAAAATAAAACAGTTATTTCACCAACTAACAGAAACAATGCCTCGGCCATTCAAATTTATTAAAGTTGAAGAAGAAGAAGTCGAGCTGTTACCAAACTTTTATTAATTGTGAATAGAAAATGAATGTTATTTCCTTAACATGTGGTAAAAGGATCTATTTCTCATTCTTTTCAACAGTAAATATTTAATTTCTTTTGGTTTTTGTTGCTTGAACCGTAATTAAAGCTACTTTAACATTTGTAATGTACAAACATAGATAGTAATTTTAAACATAGAAGAGCGTTACTATGGACATGGTATCCATGCATTAATCAACAATTTGGAGTGCATTAATGAATGTCTTTAATAAACGATGTACGAAAAATGAAATTAGACGCAATAATATGATTTTTTATATTATTAGAAAAAAACAAACTTACCAAAATTATGACCCATTTCATGGGCAATGGTGGTCGCTACAAGCCCCACTACTGGGGAATGATCAGTGTTGACCCCCCCGGAATATTCATAAGTGCACATTGGTCCCTTTAAGGCTTTTCCTACTACGCCATTATCAAAAGTAAATTTACTAAAAAAATGTTTTTTTTAATTAATTAAAAATAATTTTTTTTACTTTACTCGTTATTTAAAATTAAATATTGTGTGTTTTGGTACCTTAATAATTGAGCATTATCATTGGGATGTTCCTTAATTAACTTTTCTCTTCTATAATGTAAAAAATTAGTCAAGGTCATATCACCATTTTTCGAAAAACTTATTTCGTCGTGTTCAGTCCATATTACTACTCCAACCAAAGCAATAAAAATATTGAGCGGCGAATATAACTAAAAAATAATGAATTTTAAGCAAAATCCTACAATACACACGGTCAACTCCTACGTCACAGATCACAGATACAAATTAAAAAACTGTCTGTAAAGTAGAATTTTGATTCTGTCTGATTAAGCCACTTTTTTAGAACAATATTTTGTGAAAATAAAAGGCTTTCCTAGGGAACCCTTGGTATACAAATGTGCTATAATGTCTTAAATTCGATATTGTCAGGCAAGATGAGGTTTGGGCCCTTATCATGCCGTTGGGGGGTTGCCACCGAGGCAATGTTAATAAAAGATAATAAATACTACATAATTTATTATGAACTAAAAGAACTATTACAATAAGAAAGGTCTACTTACCGAGAGGAGTCACTAGAGGGATCGAACCATACACACACTTGACATAATCGAACAGAACCCTGATGTAACAATCAGATAGCTATTTATGAGAGAGCTCAAGGATTGTTACATCGTATAGTTTATGAGTGCGTGTATTTAGCAATAACATCCCTGTACGTGACATCCCCCCGGCTTGTGATTTCCCGACCCTGGGAAATAAAAATGAATTTACTAAAAAAAAAATACATCTAAATAGAATAAATTTGGAAAATGAAATGTTGAATATTCCAATTTGCTTTACATAACATAACGGAGTGGTGAACGCATGGGGTGGTTCCTTGGGTAGTCCTGGTCATCCATCAGTATCGTGGTCCATCCAAAGGCAGCGGTGCGGACTGGCAGAACATTGGCTTTGAGAGACAGGCTTGGCGGGAGACAACTTCGTGTGGCAGCTTTGAAGGACTTGATTGTTGAAGAACCATCATTGGAAGTGCAATAAAATTGGTTTTGGCAGGGTTTTGGGTTGATTAAATGGTATTTCAGCAGGTTTGGTCTGATCGTGGGTAGATTGGATTTTGATACAGTTTGAGGGATTCTGAACATCTTCTTGTAGACAGTGAACATTTAAACGTTTTAAACCAAATGTGTAGTTTGTAGGATGAGTCGGATTTGCTTCGAGTCTTGGGATGCTGAACTTCTAGGGCGTAGAAAGAGTAGATAGCATGGAACGTTTTCATAATCAAATGCTGATGAATAAGTTCAAAAGTCCATTTTGTTGTTGCTGAGTTTGCTGCCAAAGTAGTTTTTCAAATATTGTGAACCAGCGGAATCAACTGCCCTTACAACAGCTTGCCAGAAGTGTAGTCTCGCCATCTCACCTTCTCGGAAGATTTGATCTGGAACTAGCAGTGGTTAAGGCCTGGGACGAATTCTCGAAGATTTCTTCTCGGACCACCAAGGAATGCGTTATTTTGTTCACCACTCTAGAAAAAATAATACAATATAATTAAATCATTGTTTTAACAAAGTGGAACATTGTTTACTATTTTTTATTAATGATAGTAAATAAAATTTAAATATTTACACTTGTTTGTTTTTATCAAACATCAAAATAATTATTAGAAAATATTTTTTAAATAAAAAATAATATTTTTTGTTTTTGTTTAAAAAAAATAAAGTTTTTAAATTGGAAAAAATTAATTGTTAATTCGAATTTTTTTTTTTTCTTGAAAAGTGTGTAATTATTTAAAAAGTGATATTTTTTTTTACGTAAAGCTAATGCTTCAATATTAAAACCTTGCATTGTGAAAAATTATTTTATGTAATCATCTATCGAAATTAAATCTTTAATATTTTATTTGTTAGGTTTTTTCAAAAAAAAATGAATAATTCTTCTTTTTTCTACTTTTGTTTTTGTTTTTTTTTCTGAAATATTGAAACTTATTGATTTTATAACGATAAATATTTTGAATAGGTATTTACCTAATGTTTACTTTGTTAAAATATTTGCAAACTTAAAATTATTATTCGTAATAGTTTTCTAAAAAAATGCATTTAAGCATTAAACAATTAATGTTTACTTGTTCAATAACTTTAAATTATTCTGGTCTTATTAAGTATTTTCTGACTAATATTTAAATACGTTTTCGATTGCTTATTAATGTCGTACTGTACCACAATTTTAATGATAATGCTTTAGGTACCATCAGCACATTAAAATTAAAAAAGCAGTGCCTTTTGACTTTAAACACCTTTTATTTTTAATTAATTAACTTTTTCGATATTCCTTAAAATATACGAATTTACTTTTTAGTCCGATTTTCTGTACAAATATTTTTAAATCCTTACTTACATTATACCTTTTTCTGGTTATTATAATATTTGTTATGCTTACATACAGTCTTTGGTTTACTTAATGCCGGCCGGCCTTTATATTTTATCACATGTGCACTTTATATCCATATCCATACTAAAAAAAATGGTTATTTTACCTAAAACAAAATTATATATATTAAAAATAGGCATAAATATATTTATAAATGTTAAAAAATGCAATTGTCAAAATCTTTACAGAGCATTCCTGAAATGCCACAAGAGGTTCCAAAAACTTCACTAAAGTTGTCCTCATTGATTATGGGCATTGATTCGTTATCACTTTCAATGTCTTTGTCGTCATATTTCATGCTATCGCATTGTAGATTTTCTTGCTTACTGTTTTCATCAAAACATGTAAAATTAAAAATTTCATTTCGTTTGTCCTTTTTGGTTACTTTTTCGTAACGTTCCTTATTGTCCTTTTCATAATCAATATTATCGTCTTTTTTATTCTTTGGGACTTTGTATTTGTCAATATTTTCTTCGCGTTTATTATACGCCGCCGCGTAAAACTTCTTTGAATTTTGTAAATGTATATCTTCGTCATAATAATCTGATTCTTGATCCTGCTTGGACGAATCTTCATAACAATATTTCTTCTTGTCGTAGTAATCGTTTTCTTGTTTTTCATAAGAATATTTCCTGTTCCTAGAATAATAATCTATTTCTTGGTCCATATGGGGTGAATTTCCATGTACAGATTTTCTGTCTTCGTAGAAATCGTAATCCTTTTTTTCGTATTCATTGTTTTTTCGTAATTTTTCCCTCTTTCTGGGACTTAATAACTTTTCAGTTCGATATTCCTTTTCATAACTCAAGTTTATCGGTCCTTCGTTTTCATAACTGTAGTCGTCTTCGTAATATGGAAAATATTTTGGCTCATATTTCCTCAAGAACTTCTTGTGCCTGTATCTTTTCCTATTTGTCTTTGGGTATTTGTTTCTTCTATTTTCGTTTGTATATGTTTTACTGAAGAAACATTTTTCTTCATATACAGGTTGTTTATGATCATCTTTATTGGGTTGAATTTTCGGGGATTTTCCTGAGAAATTATTATACAAATTAGTAGTCAGTTTTTTGCAATTCATATCGTTTAGTTTTAAAACGACAAACGTTAAGTCACTTAGGCTATTTTTCAAATCTGAAACAAATTCGTATGGCTCAACATATGTTGAGTTAAGCCCTCTTTCAAACCTATCTCGAAAGTCTTCAAAGTTCATACTTTCGTAAACGTCAAAATATAAGTTGAGGAGTTCATAAAAATACGTTTTTATGTCCTCATTTTTTAGTTGAACTCGCACATTCAATTTAAATCTTAATTTTCGTTCGTATTGTGGCCCTCCAAATTCTTCATAAAAATCTTTTTTAATATCGGTCCACGTTAATGGAGAATTTTCATTTTTATAACGTATATACCATTGGTAGGCGTATCCTTCTAAAAAATTACCTAAAAGATAAACTTTATGTGAATTGTTCCAAAAGTTACATTCTGCACTCCTTTCGAAATCCTTTAAAAAATTTATTGGGTTTGAAACACAAGGATTAAAATTTGGGGGAGGCGTGTAGGGAGGTAATGCAGGTTGCATTAATTCCATGTTGGCTGTCTTTATTGATGTTTTTGTCATGTCTAATGTATTTAAAAAAATGTTGATGTTTATAATTGAATACTTTGCTAAAACATTACTAAAAATTTTATTAACAACAAATTATTACGAAATCATCATTTTGTAAACTTAAGGTCAATGTCAATTAATAGGTATTATAAATAACTAGGTGATTGTTTTTTTTAAATATTTTAAAACAATTATGTAGTCTTATTTATCACGTAAATTTGTCTTAACATTTTTTAATTATTTTTTCGAAAAATTTTAAATTATAATAGAATTATTGTAGAATACAAAAAAATACATACGGCGTACCTGGGGGAAACAATAAAAAAAAATTGGCAAAAATTTTAAAATTACTGTAAATATCTGGAAAAATGCACTATTCGCTTGGCTTAGAGGTACAGGGGCTGCAATATGAAGATTACAGCCCGGGAAAGAAACAACAGCTTCGACACCATGTCAGGCAAGATGAGGTTTGGGCCCTTATCATGCCGTTGGGGGGTTGCCACCGAGGCAATGTTAATAAAAGATAATAAATACTACATAATTTATTATGAACTAAAAGAACTATTACAATAAGAAAGGTCTACTTACCGAGAGGAGTCACTAGAGGGATCGAACCATACACACACTTGACATAATCGAACAGAACCCTGATGTAACAATCAGATAGCTATTTATGAGAGAGCTCAAGGATTGTTACATCGTATAGTTTATGAGTGCGTGTATTTAGCAATAACATCCCTGTACGTGACAATATTTCAAGTTTAGTTTATTGTAAAACTCTATAATATACAGTTTATGTGTTAATGTTGTGCACCCTCCAAGATGTGAATTTTAAACGCAAATTGCTTGAGAGAGCAACCATATCAAGAGGTCTGGTAAGTACCATTGTAAAATTAACATTTTTTTCTATACCCATAACAAACCTTACCCCTTGATATTTTTTCTTTCTCAAGCAATTCGCGTTTAAAGCTGACATCTTGGTGGGTCATCATCATCAAAAGATTAATAAGGAATTATTTAATTCCTGTGGTAGATTCTCGGGTAATTTTAAATTAAAATATCGTAAATAAGATATTAAAGAACATTTTTACACCAACGGGACCTAAAAAACTCTCTTATTTTTCTTTAAATAATGTTTTAAAAAGACCAACGTTGGAAACACAGAAAAGAAAAAAATGACCATTTTCTTTGGTCCGTAATGTTGGTTGCCTATAAAAATTTCACAGATAGTATTTTAATGCACTTCTGTGAACTGTGACGTAGAACTTGACTATGTTTTAACAATAATAAAGATAATCGTAAATATTAAAGTCTTAAAAGTTTAAATAAGGAAACTTACTGCATTTATTATGTTGGCGATGCTTTTACAATATTCTGTAACTTTATGAATATTTTCTCCAAGTTCTTTATATTCTCGGTTATCGATTACAAGAACTAGTTCTACATATTTTGATTCTTTGTTTGCGTTGTAAGGACCCCGAACTAGTTCATTTGGTTCAGCATTTCGTTTATACTGAAAAAAAAAAAATAAATAAATGAAATGAAATAAAAAATGTACAATAAATTAAATTTTCGTAACTGATTTTTGCAAGTGCTTTTTTCTCTCTATTTTGAGTATTTTGTTATTAACTTACCCTTAATATTCGGTTATCTTTGTGAATATCATGAGCATCTCCATCGTATCCGCATGTTTTATTAAGTTCTAAAATATTTTCGTGTTTATAAAGAAAATGATCCGATTCAAAATTATTTTCCAAATGGCGTTCATTCTCAATGTAGTGCATCTCATTTCCATCAAAAATAACACCGGAAAGCCCATTGCAAGTGGATATAGCGACCCACGAATCTGGTTTTCCTCGTACTTTTCCATTGTAGTGACAAAGTTCTATATCCTTGAAAAAAAAATCATTTTAGTACAGTCAATCTGTCCTAAATAATAAGGGTACATCGACAAGATTCCTGGTAGGACCGCCTTTTTTGTATGATGTAACTGGATGCCCAAAGAGTAAAACCCCAAATTGGCGTATATCTACCTATTGCAGAAACGGTGTTATGGCCCCCCAAAGGGCCCCCTTCAATTCATCACGCTGGAACTGCACCAAATTTTGCAAATAGATGTCAAATAAAATATTAAAAAGATTTTTGTTTAAAAAAAAATTCTAAAAAAATTCCTTCACCCCCTAAATAGCCTGCAAAGAATAATAATATTTGGTGTAAATCACGTTGGATTTACACCAAATTTTGCAGATATATGCAAAATAAGGTGCTTAAAAATATTTCCTTATAACTTTTTTTCAAAAAATAATTCCTTCGCCCTATAAACGAAGGGGGCTTATAAAGGGGGCATAGAATTTTTTTTTCAAAAAAGTTATTAATAAATATTTTTTAGCACCTCATTTTGCATCTATTCGCAAAATTTGGTGTAAATCCAACGTAATTGGTTATTACTCTTTATGGGCTATTTAGGGGATAAAGGAATTTTTTTAGAGATTTTTTTTATAAATTTCTTTTTAAAACCTTATTTGACATCTATTTGCAAAATTTGGTGCAGTTCCACTGTGATGAATTGAAGGGGGACCTTTGGGGGACCATAACTCCGTTTCTGCAATAGGTAGATATACGCCAATTTGGGGTTTTACTCTTTGGCCATCCAGTTACATCATATGAAAAAGGCGGCCCTACCCGAAATTTTGTTGATGTCCACATACTGTACTATTTGGGTAATTTTTATGGCATATACATAAATGACCAATCTTTTGGTTAATTAAAGTGAATTAACAGTTTTTATGCCGTTTTAACGATCTTTAATAGCATTAGATCACAGTGTTGATTATTTTAATTCCAGTAAATGATTTAAAATAAGACTCGATAAACAAATAACTCTTTTTAAAGTGTTAATAATTCTTTTAATCAACTTACTTGAGCATCCGGTTTGTGTACTTTGGGTTTTCCATTTTCCTGGTATCGGTGAAAAAAACCTTTTGGTATAAGTTGCTTATTTAACGTTAAATCTAAAGTTAAGTCTTGTCCATCTACTTCTAGGTTAATAAAAATGTGATCGGAATGTGCTCCATTCTAAAAAAACAAAAAAATAAATTCTGATTTGTAATTATTTAACAATTTTTTTTTTATTTCAGATTAGACCAAAAAAAAAATGCGATGACAAAATGTTTAATAATATGACCTAATTTTTCAAGCGGCAACGTCCTTGTTAGTAAATATTTAATTTGATAAATAATCAAGTATTTGTATTATTTAAACAACAGAATTAGTTACTTAAAAAGTATACAAATATACGGGCTCGTTCGCTTAAAGGAAAATGTCGCGAAGCATAGAAACTGTGGTCATGTAACGTTGGTTACCTAGAATCAACAAAAAACAGCACATTCGGGTCATTGCTCACTTGCTCAGTGGGTTTGTAAGAGTTAATTTTAATTAAAATTGTGCTTACCAGTAACATAAATAAACAAAGCACAAGTTGACATATTGTAACGGTCCATAAGTTAGCGTTTAAATACAGAATTTTTGCAATTTAGAAGCACTATTTTTTTTGCATTATAAATTGCCAAAATTCTGAATTTTAACGCTTATTGATGGACCTTTAGAATATTCAACTTGTGCTTTGTTTATGTATGTTGCTGGTAAGCACAATTTTTAACTAGAGCGGGTTAGGTGAGTGGATAGGTTAGGTCAGTGGATAGGTTAGATTAGTGAGCCTGTTAGAGTTTTTTTTATAAAATGCCGACATTTAATAGGATACTCCTCGCAGTAGGTAATCAGAGAATAATAAAATTAAAAAAAAACAATAATTTTTTAATATTATCAAAAAAACTCTGCGAAGAGGTTAAACTATTAACTCTTCTATAGAAAAAACATTTATTTGCGAAAAGCATAAATAGGTATCAATTCTGACAATGGCGTTTAAGATTTACTTTGGCTTTGGAAGGATGTTTTTGTTTCAATTTTTTTTGCAAAGCCACCTTGACCGAACCTAGACTTAAGTGACTTAGAGCATTTTAATCACCAAAAACCTTTATTTTGACCTTTTTTGTCTTAAAAACTTCACAAAAAAAAAACAAAAAATATTTTTTAATACAAAATTTAATTTCCTTTCATTTTTATGACCTAAGTTTTTTTTGTAAATTGAAAAATAACGAAGATACGGCTTTTTTTTAAATTGGGGGGCTTATGTGGGGCCGGACAAAAAAAACTTAAATATACTTTTAGTAGAGAATTAAGAGGGCTTTAAAGTTACCAGAAAAAAAATTCTGTAATTTTTATGATAACTGAAATATGAATTTTTTCTCACTTGGGGGGTGCCGCAGCCCCCCTTATTATTTTCCGATTTCTTTCAAAAACAATAGGGATCTAGATTTTAATGAGAACGATTTTTCCTGAAAATTTGAACTTGATGGGATCTTTGGTACTCAAGTTAGAGTGTCTACAAAAAACGTGACAGACGGACAGACGGACGGACAGACGGACGGACAGACGGACGGACAGACAGACGGACGGACGGATTTTTTGAAAGTTGTTCAAAATTCGATGAAACGCACGAATCTGCAAGAATTTTTGCTCTACGACGATTTTTGACGATTTTAGAATTTTCAAAACAATCACAATATACTCCTCGTTTTTGACTTTGTCTGCGAGGAGTATAATTAAAATTAACTCTTATAAACCCACTAAGCAATGACCAGAAAGTGCTGTTTTTTGTTGATTTTAGGCAACCAACATTACATAACCACAGTTTCTATGTTTCGCGACATTCTTCCTTAACAATGATAAGAAATTAAAAATATAATGATGATTTATAAGAGAGATAAAAAATGACCTCAACCAAAAGGAAATTGACTTTTCCTTTTATTTTATCTGATTTATTAGAACCTAAAGGAAGTGATCTAATTACCGCGTGTTTACATATTCGCCCACTATATATTTAATTTATGAAAATGAATGATAAAATGTCTGGGTGCAATGACTTTAACACTAAACACTGAGGCACGCGACAAATCATTAAAATTACGCTTATTTGCTAATTTTAGCGAGAAAAACCAGGTGTGGCGCCAAATTTCCACAAAACGCGACGTTGCCAAATGTCTTCTCCTATAACCGTGCAACGTTGCCAAATCGAGAAAATTTCCCTAAAACTACTTATTTTGGCAAAAAAATTGAAGTACCTGTTCTTTGGTCGTACTAATCTGCCTTTTTTCTCTGCCATGGAATATTTTCGGTTTAACGAGAGTATGTCTACTAAAATCGAGCGCCGGATGCAGTGCTGAAACAAAAATAAGAATAAAAATAAATGACAAATAAGAAAAAAAATTTTGTACACATAAAATGCTTTGACTGTAAATGTAAGTCTCTCTATATTCAAATTCGAGCCAAGATATTTTTATGTGTATTTCAGTCAGACTGAAGAAAAGGCATTTGAGTTTAATTTAAATTATATTGTCATGTCACACATAATTTGAATTTAATAGACACTTTTTAATGAAGTGAAGTCTTTTATTACTTTATATCAATAAAAACTATCTTTGTGAAGGTGTAAATATTTAGGAAAATAAAAGCCCAGGAGTCAAAACAAACAAATTAAGTGCTACTTATAGTACGAGAGCTGGCAACCAAAAACACACATCATCGAACATTGTCATGATTTTTTGTGCATTACTTTATATTTAATATTCCTTAACTATTGCCCAATACACTGACAGCGCTAACAGGTAGCGTTTTTTTTAAACATCATAAGTGGGATATTTTTTTTTAAGAAATAAAATAATGTGTGCAAATATGAGCCTTAACACTGCCAGACATTTATGAAGTGAACATTTTTAATTTCGTGTAATCTGTAGACTTTTATGCGTAAAATAAGAAATGTTTATTACAGGGCTGTCCTTGGAAAGCACATTTGAAAAGCGATTAACCCATCATAAAGGGTTGGCAGGGTTATAGCTCGAAGGTGCAAAAATTAATTTCTTTGTACGAAGAAAACGATCCCACTTATGATGCATTTACCTTAAAAAAATACGCTACCTGTTTGGCCTGCCATTTTCTTGGATTACGAAAAGTAATATTAAATATTATGTAATTTCAAAAAATCATGACAACGTTAATGATGTGGATTTTCATGTTGATAGCTTCTATACCGTTATTTACTACGCTTATACAGCGTGTCCAAAAAGTGGCACATAAACGCAATGGTACGTTGTTGGGGCATGCCTAGGGATTCCTGGAAAATTAAAAAAAAATCCATCTATTATATTCATTGAGGAAAATGCAAACAAAGTTGCATAAATTCGGCAACGCAGCTTAGGAAAATACATCTTAAAATTTTATCTATGAGTCTTGATCATACACTTTTGCATTAGATTTTATTGTGATTGTTGTCAGCTTCATTTCATAAAAATTTTGTAAAATTATGTTAATTATAAAAATGCAATTCGACCATTTAACAGATAAAGAAATGGTGAAATGGTTTAAGATAGACTGTAGCATTGTATTAAATTATTTTTTTCGTTAATATGTGTTGTTATCTTCAAGGTATAAGCGTTCAAAGTTTTCCACTTTGGGACCTCATATCTCCAATGGTATATAAGATGTTTTTTTTTTTTAACATTTTTCTAGGGATTCCTAGACATGTCCCAATAACGTACCATCGCGTTTATGCGCCATTTTTTGGACACCTTGTACAATAACATACTATTTTCTAAGTGGTTTAACATTTTACAGAAATCAATGTGTGATTTTTGCTTCGTTGAAAATTATAATTTAATCGCATGAGCAAGGAATTCTCTACTGGAAATAAATTAATTAATATTGATTTTATGTCAGAACGTAATAAAGAGATCGAATGATAAGAAGAATTACTGGCGTGAAAAGGTCAAGCATTTCATGTAAAGTAGGAAAAAAATAAGAGCAAAAATGTCACTATTTTTCTCGTTATTTTCTTAGAAAACATGTTTATAAATTAATTTATTTATAATCTCATTTTGTATTCTTATACCATCTTGGCGGATAGCATATTGTACCACATAAAAGTAGTTCAGTTTCCTGATGCATTATTATACTCTTTGCAGACAAAATGAATGACAAAAAATCCATTACAAAATAATTGATTTGTGTAAAAAAATGCAGACACTTTTACAAAACTAATTACCTAAATCTAAACCATTAACCTTGATAGTATTTCTGCAAATTTGTTGCTAGTATAGCCTAGAATTTATTTAATAGCATAATCGAGATCTAGAACAAAACAAGAGTGGGTTAGATCAGTCAATGGGTTAAGTCTAGAGATCTAAATTCACAGATTCGAAGATTTGTGCTCCTAGAAGCTCGTATAAGTCATTTCCATTGAGCTCCCGTCAATTCTACTAAATAGCACATCTACATGAGGGCCCCATCGTATATTAAAACTAAATGTAGTTTTGAAACTAGAAAAATAGGGCTACAAACGTATTATGGATTCATTTAAGTCGGTTATTTCTTTGTGTCGAAAATCTGACGTCTGACAATATTTTTTTTTTTTTTCAATCAGATTTTCGACACAAAGAAATAAGAGATTTAAATGAAACCATAATACGTTTGTAGCCCTATTTTTCTAGTATTCAAAACTACATTTAGTTTTAATATACGATGGAGCCCTCATGTAGATGTGCTATTTAGTAGAATTGACGGGAGATGACTTATACGAGCTTCTAGGAGCACAGATCTTCGAATCTGTGAATTTGAATCTCTAGCTTTAAAGCTGATTTTTGATTTTCTTTTGTATAATATCAAATTTGTATAAAAATCTTTTTGCGCCAATAACTCAATGCATTATTCACATAAAAAATTTCCTACCAAAAGTATACTTTTTGAGACTGCTTGACTGTAAAGTGTATAATAATATTTATTATTGTTTTTTTTTAATGTACTATCAAAATTCAAGGCCATTGCATAAGACCACCTCGGGTATACCCACTTAATAATAGAAGAAATAGAAAGTAAATATAAATGCTTTAATTGCTAAAGTTTTGCCATATTATAATATTAAAAACACATTTCAAAATAGATGTTTATAAATCTAGATATAAATATTTAAAATTTACCTACATTTTATGCAAAAAAGTGCTTAGGCGAGTTAATAGACCATCGTAATGTTTATCGCTTTTTTATTGCATAATTAAATGTTTAAATAATTTTTTTTTGTGGTTTGTTACACACGCTTTAATCCTATTAGCGTTCAATCAATAATATTGATATAATAAATTAAAAAAAGCGTTAATAAAAACCATCAAAATTGATATTTCTCGTCTTAAAATTCAAAAATTTGGAACATGGCACAAAGTTTACTTTTCACACTAGTTACTGAAAGTACTATTTCAAGTTTGTTTCAACCTTCAATCATATTTACTATTTTAAGCCACCAAAAAGGCAAAAATAGTGCAAATAAGTAAATTAGAATTATGTACGCTTCATGATTGGTTCTCCAAACTAAATATTTACGTCCGGTTCACTGACCCAAAATAAATATTGAAATTTTCAAGTCCATAAAATGCATATTGCACTGCATATGTATAGGTACACATTACGGTTAAATTTGCTTCTAATTCCATCATAAAAACACATAAACTTCGTTATAAACTAACATAAACCATAAGCAAAGAAAAACAGAGTTACCTAAAATATACAGTAGAGTGTTTGTTTTCATATTTTATTAACGAGAAATGTTGCGAAGCATAGAAACTGTGGTTATGTAATGTTGGTGGCCTAAAATCAACAAAAAACAGCACTTTCTGGTAATTACTCAGTGGGTTTATAGAAGTTAATTTTAATTAAAAATTGTGCTTACCAGCAACATAAATAAACAAAGCACAAGTTGACATATTCTAAAGGTCCATCAATAAGCGTTTAAATACAGAATTTTGACAATTTAAATTGCAAAAAAATAGTGCTTCTAAATTGACAAAATTCTGTATTTAAACGCTTATTGATGGACCTTTAGAATATGTTAACTTGTGCTTTGTTTATTTATGTGGCTGGTAAACACAATTCTTAATTAAAATTAACTCTTATAAACCCACTGAGCAATAACCAGAAAGTGCTGTTTTTTGTTGATTTTAGACAATCAACATTACATAACCACAGTTTCTATGCTTCGCGACATTCCCCTTTAACATTAAAGGCCGATTTAGACTACATAAATTAACGCTATTTAGAATTAACGTATCAGGAAGTAACAAAAAATGAATTGATAAAGTTTACTCCATTTAAGAGAAGCTTATTTCTGTTAATTTGACTAATTTCCCTATGCAATACCAAATTTAGGTATGTGCTTATTCAAGGTTTCTTAAATCAAGCAGCAGCTTATTTTAAATTAACTAAACTCTAGTATGGTATTTTAAACTTAAAAGTGAAAGACCTATTTTATAATAAGAAACAGCATCTACTAGCATGGTTATTAATTTCATAACTAATATTAACATCGGGAACTGAAAGGAAGAAGTAAATAAAATACAAGGCAGATATTAGTTCTGATAGTTAAACATTAGAAAACGGAAATATATGCATTTTAATAACCGAAAGAAACAGACGCCGAAACAAGTTTAAAATTTGTATTAATTTTTTTGTTTTATTGGTGCTATAACTGGTCCAAAGGGTAGCACTGCAAATTGACGTATGCCTACCTGTGTCGAAAAGGTGGTTTTTTCTTAAATTCGTTGTATAGAATTACAATGGAATTGCACTAAATTTTGTAAACAAATGTCAGATAAGGTTATAACACGATTTTCATAAGAAAAATGCATTTGGAAAAATGCCTTCACCCCCTAAATAGCCCCCAAGGAGTAATATCCAATTACGTTGGATTTACACCAAATTTTGCAAATAGATACAAAATAAGGTGCTACAAAAATTTGTCTTAATACTTTTTTTTCTAAAACAATTCCTTCACCCCAAAAAAGATGGGGGCTTTTGAGTGGGTGATTTTTTTAGTAAAAAAAAATATTTTTTATTTAGCACCTTATTTTGTATCTAGTTTGGTGCAGTTTCATCGATCGTGATCCCATATACTTATAAAGAACTGAAAAGGGGTTTTTTGGGGGCCCATAATCCTGTTTTCGAAACAGATATAGATAAGCCAATTTGTTTTACTGTATTGTCTCTAATTTCAACATAAAAAAATATAAGTATGAACTTTTGGACATTATTTTTTTGGTATTGATGCACATATTCCGGGCTCTTGTTCATAAAGAAAGGGGCTTTTGTGTTTTATTTTACGCTTCATTATGCTTTGTAATAAAGTTTGATATTCGATAACTACTACCTTTGAACACGTGTTATGTTGTTGTACAAAATTGTTCTTGTACATACAAACTTTACTACTTACAACTTTTTTTTATTTTCCATAAGCTTTTAAGTAATAAAACTTTTTTACAAAACAATTTTGTTTAACCAAGGAGACAAGCAATACTAATTTAAGTATGTAGTAAATAAGTATACATTTCTTTAACCTCTTTCAGTTTTGCTGAATGAGAATTTAAACTCTGTCTGTACTTTATTTTCAAAAGAAAATAATATTTTATTTTGTATGAACCCCTGCAGAGAAATCTCGCCTGTCACATTCCTTAAGATGGATTTTAAAGCACTGCGTTTGGAATATGTCCAAAAATAACATTCATTTATAACCTGCAACAAAGTTTTATCTGTTTTTCCATCATTCTTGCAACCAATTTTGCTGCTTATTAGGTAAATTTAATAAATTATAAAATTGGCGTCTTAGTAGGCGACGGGATGTTACATTATACTTAAAAAAACATCTGCCACTTTAGCGCGCGTTGCCTGGTGTTGGACCAGCTTTTGTTTCCAAAAATGGCGACTTAAATTATCAAGCAAAACAGCTGCAATTTCTTAAATTTCGCATTTTTACAAATTGGTGCTTAAAAAAGTAGGTTAGAGAAGTGAAAGTAGAAAAAAACTATAATTATTGTTTACTTATGTGTAAACGACAAGTCTAAGTACCCGGAAAATAATCATTGGCTTTACGAAATTGTGTTTTAATGACTTGAAACGTGATTTGTCACGCAGTCTTCTTGGTATTTCAATAAAAAACACAAAATAGAGTTTAATTTTCTAGGGATGAAGTCATAGCCCCCCAGGTCGAGGCAAAATCAATTGTTTCCGCATAATAATCATCAAAATCATAGGTGGCGTTTTCCCTCGCTTGCTCAGCGACCTTACAGCTGAAATATTTCTTTTGTTTTTTTGTTTTGCACAGGCGACTTTGACATCATTTTCAATCGCGTGGGTAATTCTTCGTGTCAAAATAATACTAATTTTTTGCCGTGTGTTAATTTGCTGAACAAATTGTGATCGTAGAGAACAGAGAGGTAGAAAAATAACAATGCTTTTTAATGTTTAATGTTCTAACAGCAAGGTCTATGATATTAATTAAAAGAGTACCTATACACGTGAGTAATGTAATTGGTAATTATTTGTAAACGGGAAACTCGTATTTATTTCAAGAGCAATAACCATTTTTATTCTGCAGGAGTAAAAAAAATGTTGGAATTAAAATTAAATTAGAATTAAATTAATAAATTTTATCACAGAATGTTTCCTTTTATATTTGCGTTCTAATAAACACATTATGAAACCCGAAATTAGGTTTTTGAAGGTTGCTGAATTGCTTCATTATTAAATCCAAAATTTTATTTTATTAGGTTGGTTTTCCAGATGCAAAAAGATGAATTCTTCCCTTGCAAGGTACTTTTTGTTTACAAATTTTACTATTATAAACTATCGTGGGACATTGTTTTTTTGGTAGAGGGAATAACTAGAAGAATTGGAGAAACGATATCAACAGTTACATTTTCTCAAAAACGCCTACTCATTCAGTATTAAGTGAGTAAAGTTTACAAATGTCATTATTCAATATGTCTGACCTCCTAAATTTAGTTTTTACTTCAAAATGTCAATGTTGCCAATCCACATGTCAGTGTCAATAAATATTTTCCTCATGCTTTCAAGAATAGTTTATTTAGATAGTCATGTGAATCATAGATTTATGCACTTCAACTTTATGGTTTCTTTTAATTATCAAGATTTGTGGGAGGGGATTTAAAAAATAAATTAAATATTAGATATCAGATATCAGATATCACGGTTTTTATTAAATTTATTGAAAATGACGTGTTCGATTTACTGTTTTTTTATTATTCAAATAATAAATAAAATGATTTTCCCGCCTTTTAAAATGCCTTGAATTTTCTATGTTCTTAAAAATCGATAAGTAACTAGATTCTAGAAAAAAAAATATTTTGATTTAGATTTCCAATGAAAACAAAGAATTAAATTGTGTTTACCGAGACTTTTCTTATCTATTTATTTTCTTATCATATAAGAAAAAGGTTCAGACGGAAATTTTTCCTAAAGTGCAGCAATAACGAAATTTATAGATTTTTTTTTATAGGTGTGAAAATTTTACTATCGTATAGCTAATTAATTATTTTAGGCTTTTAGTGTTAGTAGTAATTACTTCCCAGATCAATATGGGAAGTCACTAATTAAAAAAAAAACACTTATTATGTTTAATTTTATTCGACATACATTTTTATGACACCAAATTTTGATTTCACGGAAATAAAAAAAAATTAGAAGGTTAATGATGGAATAAGTGACTATGTAAATTATCGCCAGTGGACACTTACCTAATATTCGACTAACTCAATTAAAACTGATTAACTAATTTACTCAATCTAAGACATTTTAAGTTTTAGTCATAGTTGCAAAATAAACCATTAAGTTTAATTATTTGATTAGTTTTATTTTACATGTTTATTTTATAACGGTTGTTTTAATCGTACTAAAAGTTCATTGGGTTAATTTTATATACTCTTCGCAAAAAGATACGTACTAACTTAAGGCTAGAGATTCAAATTCACAGATTCTAAGATCTGTGCTCCTAGAAGCTTGTATAAGTCATCTCCGTTGAGCTCCCGTCAATTTTACTAAATAGCACATCTACATGAGGGCTCCATCGTATATTAAAACTAAATGTAGTTTTGAAAACAAGAAAAATAGGTATTATGGTATCATTTAAATCGGTTATTTCTTTGTATCAAAAATCTGACTTTAAAAATCATTATAATATTTTTGTTTTATAAAGTTGATTTTCGATACAAAGAATTAAGCGATTAAAATGAAACCATAAAACGTTTGAAGCCCTATTTTTCTAGTTTTCAAAACTGCATTTAGTTTTAATATACGATGGGGCCCTCATGTAGATGTGCTATTTAGTAGAATTGACGGAAGCTCAACGGAGATGATTTATACGAGCTTCTACGAGCACAGATCTTTGAATATGTGAATTTGAAACTCTAGCCTTAAAATTGTAAATTTTCATCGTCTAAAGAAAAATAATTTGTTTTACATAATTTGCAGGATTTGCAAAATGGTAGACTTTCTAGATTTATTTAAACATACAAATTCAATAAAAGTACTTTTTAGTCTTATACAATTTCCCAATGGACATAGACATTTAAAAGCGGTAGACAGACTCTTTAACGTAATCTAAAATAATCTTGATGGATTTAATAGAAACTCAGACATTTTATGAGGAATTCCACTTAGTCCTAGTACATACTTGTATATAATAATATTTTATCCAATTTTACGACAATTTTTATTTCTGTCTAGCTATTTTTATTTAAAATTCGATAGAAAAGATGCTAGTGAAATACATAGTTTTTCTGACTAGTAGCTTCACAAGAACTTTATACCTTTAAGACCAGTATTTATACATACACACATTCCAAAGAAGTATCATTTAAAAAGAAGCTTATTATACTCTTCGCAGACAAAGTCGAAGAGTATATTGCGATTACTCGGACCTTCTTCAAAATCATTAATATTCGTTCTAGAGCAAAAACTTTTACATATTCGTTCGTTTTATGACTTTTTAAGACTTTTATTTTTTGTCCGTCTGTCTGTCTGTAACGAAATTTGTGGCCACCATAACTCAAGAACGGTTTATTGGATCGACTTGAGATTTAACACAAAAATCAATCCCATTTAGAGGAAGAGCCCTATTGTTTTTGAAAAAAATCAAGTAATAAATAGAGGGTCAAAAACACCTCCAAAGTAGAAAAAAATTCATATTTTCGTTAATATCAACTTCACGAAAAAAAATATTCTTAATAAAATTAAAAATTGTATTTTTCCCTATAAAAAAGCATCTGGTAGTTTTTTTGTATCCCCACTCGTTTACAATAAAAATAAGTTTTACGTTTTTTTCAATAAAATAAAAAATGCGCCTTTTTAATCATCTACTGCGAAGAGTATCATATAGAATGTGTAACAATTATATAAAAATAAAAAAATAGTTATAAAAAAAGACCTATCCGCAAAGTTTAACTTTTTAAATGATCTATCTCTCTCACTGATCTAACCCGCTCTTGTTTTAAATAAACGTAAGCGTATAAAGTTTTCTAAATATTCTACCATCTAAAAAAAGTAATTTTTGAACTTTATATAAGCTTTGTAACAAATACCACTGTTTTTTGGTGGCCTATAAGTATCAAACTGTTATAATGCAATTTCTGAATACTGTGTAAACGATACTTTTTCCTCCAAGTCCAACTCTTGAGCATATATGGTAAATAACACTTAATCAACTTCTTTTTTTGCAAGACCAAATACAATGACATTTCCCTTGTTGATTAATGTTGAATAAGCTACCTAATGCAAGCTAAAGAGCAAAATTTAAATAGTTACAAAGATGGAGAGTCCAAGAAGTCATAACACTTCATAATTTATCCAGTAAATATTAATAGAGTAAGTTTTTAATGAATAATAAGCAAATTAAACAAGAAGGCTTGTCTTAAAACGGCTTGGGTACGCCACGCCATGTTTATTTTTGTTTTTTGGCATGGCATGCTTCGATATTTTGAGACATTTGGTTAAAAAAAGTCCCCTTCTTTTAATTTAAACGTTGTTTTTACGCTTATTTCTTATGATGACACAATAGGGGTTAGTATAGGGGTGTTTTTTATTTGATGTCTGATGAACACGTGCCACTCAAGGTGTTTTAGATCCTTTTTCATTTTAGTTAATCTTTTATGAGACAGATTTTTCTTATTTTCAAGTTTTTTTCGGTTTTAAACAATGCTATAAATCTATTTACTACAAGATTGTTGTCGTAAAATCATAGCAAATCTGGAAAAAAATATATAAAAGCCAGATTTTTTATATGTGTTAGAACATGCATTAGGGAACTTAAATCCACATTTTGCACACTCCTAAGGGGTGAGCTTTCCCCCCTATCAATTAAAAAGGGGGGGATTTTTGCAGTGTAAATTTTTCCGTTCCTATTGGTCGTAGATTTTTTCTTTTTTTGTATTGTGTAGCAAAAATTAATGACTACAACTTTTATAGAAATAATTTTTTTGTAACTGTTACAAAAAAAAATATGATTGCCAAAAACCTGGTCAAAATATGGGTATTATATTTGTTTTTTACAAATAACTCGGTTTTTGTTTTTTTAGTCAAAAATGACTTCCAATATATTCTAAAGATCTGTTTGTCTTTTACAACGATCAAAAAAAATTGGTATGGTAAGTCCAAGCAAACCGTAGAAATGGGGCTCCAAAGTCTGAAAAGTTACATTTTAATGAGTGCGCTGGGTCAACAAATTTTGTGTATACATTGTGATTAAAGCCAAAAAATTTAAAACAAATGCTTCTTATTACCCATTTAAGCTATAAAAACATAGTGCCCACCCAAAAATTAAATAGGTGGCCCCCCTGGGACCCCATTTTGCAAAAACATACATTTTTTGATTTTCTAGTAAAATATGCATTGTGTATTTATGTGTAGTGCTCGGTGTAGTGCTAATCTGAAAAAATACTGACAGCCCCCTTGGGCCCCCTTAGTCAAATTTTGTTAAAGTCACTCAGGCTTATTTTACCTATCGTGATTTCTACAACTGTCTTCTCCATACCGTTTAAAGTTGTGTTAGAACATTCAAGTGATAAAAACATAGTGCCCACCTAAAAATTAACTAGGAGACCTCCAAGGACCCCCTTTTGCACAGAAATTTTTTGTTCGGGTTTTTGTTTTTCTCATAAAATATGCTTTGTGTATTTATGTGTAGTGCTAATTTAAAAAATACCGACAGCCCCCTTGGGCTCCCTTTAGCCAAATTTTTTAAAAACGAGCCTTAATGCTTTAAAAAAAATTGATAAAGGGGGCCCAAGGGGGCTGTCGGTACTTTTTAAACTAATTGTAAATACACAAAGCATATTTTATGAGAAAAACGAAAACCTGAACAAAAAATTTCTGTGCAAAAGGGTGTCCTTGGGGGTCTCTTAGTTAATTTTTAGGTGGGCACTATGTTTTTATCACTTGAATGTTCTAACACAACTTTAAACGGTATGGAGAAGACAGTTGTAGAAATCACGATAGGTAAAACAAGCCTGAGTGACTTTAACAAAATTTGACTAAAGGGGGCCCAAGGGGACTGTCAGTATTTTTTCAGATTAGCACTACACCGAGCACTACACATAAATACACATTGCATATTTTACTAGAAAAACGAAAAACCGAACAAAAAATGTAAGTTTTTGCAAAAGGGGGTCCCAGGGGGGCCTCCTAGTTAATTTTTGGGTGGGCACTATGTTTATATCGCTTAAATGGGTAATAAGAAGCATTTGTTTTAAATTTTTTGGATTTAATCACAATGTATACACAAAATTTGTTGACCCAGCGCACTCATAAAAACGCAACTTTTCAGACTTTGGGCCCCATTTCTACGGTTGGATTGGACTTACCATAAAAATATTTTTTGATCGTTGTAAAAGACAAACAGATCTTTAGAAAATATTGGAAGTCATTTTTGACTTTAAAAACAAAAACCGAGTTATTTGTAAAAAACAAATATAATACCCATATTTTGACCAGGTTTTTGGCAATCATATTTTTTTTGTAACAGTTACAAAAAAATTATTCCTATAAAAGTTGTAGTCATTAATTTTTGCTACACAATATAAAAAAAAGAAAAAATCTACGACCAATAGGAACGGAGAAATTTACACTGCAAAAATCCCCCCCTTTTTAATTGATAGGGGGGAAAGCTCACCCCTTAGGAGTGTGCAAAATGTGGATTTAAGTTTCCTTATGCATGTTTTAACACATATAAAAAATCTGGCTTTTATATATTTTTTTCAAGCTCAAACGACAACAATCTTGTAGTAATTAGCGTCATTACTAATATGTGTTACAAACAAGATAAAATTTCACTTGTGATAAGACCCGAATATCGTACAAGAAAAAAAGGACATAAAGGAAATGAAGCTGTACTATTTCCGGTGGTTATACGTCATTCTGCCTCGATCTTCATATGTTCTGTTGGTTTTTGTTTTGTTGCTTACAATGTTGTCTTGATAAATATTGCTTTTTTTGTTATTTAAATTAAATTTTTATTTTCTCAGGGTTTTTGATAAAAATTGTTAAATTCGAGGTTATTTTTAAGTCTGTTGCAGATTATTTTTACAAAACTCGGCTTGAGTTTAAAAGAAGATTAAAGTATGAGAAACGTGATTCTGGTCCCAAAATGAATAACCGGAAATACCAACAAGCATACAAATCATCTTATAAACAGTATAAACTATGTATCACGAAAAGTATTATTTTTGTTGCAAATTTGCATATTTCATTTTAAAGGATCTGACTCATACTTGCTAATTTTTTAAGCAAAAAAAGAGCACTACAAAACCGAAAACCCTTATCAGTTAAAATTGTAAATTAACCATGACAGAAAGTTCTTCAATAATCTCTGGTGATAATTTAATATTAATAAAATATATTGAGATTAATTTAAATTTAACAAATCAATTTGGGGATTTGATTAGCTACCGAATTCTTAAGCTTAATTTAAAAGGGTTAATTTCTTTCAACTTTTATAAGTGTTTTTTCAAGAAGCGCACCTGGAGTCAGGTAGTTATCGAGGGTTGTAAAGTAGCACACGACAAGTCCAGCTTTAGCTTAGGGGACGCAAATTGGCCTTGAAGATACTACAAGAGTAACCCTTCTGACTAAGAACTCACCTTTCGTCTGAAATGTCCGTGTTAGCTCCTCAGCATGTACCACACATGATAATGATAACAAAAACACAAAGAAGGCATTCTCCACTATGCACGCCATATCACATCACTATTCACAGATCACAAACACCACGAAAACATTGTGATTTATTTACAGGACCCTCTTGTTTGCCCTAACAACAATGAGGACGCGTCGGCGTTTTTTTATTGTTAAAAATAAATAACTGTACTGTGTCTACAATGAAACCATGCACCAGAACGACATCCACATGAAATGCAACCAAATAAACTGGTGTTTACTGTTTAGTCTGTCGAGTAGCGAGAGAACGAAACGGGAATAAATAAATTCAAGAAAAGACGACAATAACCTCACAAACTTAAAACAACGCTGGCGACATCTAACGCCCAAACCTCGTAGCAGCAATACTTATTACAGGAAACTACGAAAAACCTGGTGGATGTTGCGCGAACTACAAATTTCAGCGCTTCCCAAACATTTTTGACGTTTAAATTGATCAAACTTTGACACTTTTTGCACGAATGGCTACATCATCGTTGGATAACATTCTCAAAAAAGTAGTACAGGAAATAATACGAGAATTAAAGAACAAAAATGTGGACGTAAAGGAAAACTTTGTCTCTTACTATGTAAGTCTTTTTACTTGTAAAAAAACGTAAAATTGTAGCGTTTTTGTAGGTTAATTTGCTAACTTTGGACCCAAACTGGGGCATCGCCAAAAACGTGCTTTATAATCGTATAAAAATACAAAAGTTTGTCAAGTTTGTAACGACAAAACTAAGCAACCAATGGACGCCAAACATAACCACGTTAAAAATGCAATTCTACTTTTCGTTCAATTTTGGAAACCGACGCGAACTCGTTAAGAAAAACAAAACCGATATAAAATCTCGACTAACCGTTTTGGAAACAGAAATTTTAAACGTATTTAAAATACCAGACGAAGCCGGCGTCAATCGGTTATACCAGAGAATAATTTATTACATAACAATCTTAGCGGGAATGGGGAATCCTACAAAGGAACCGGTGCGCATGTGTGTGACGTCACATGGCGCGAAATTTAAAAACGCTGCATTTTTTAGGTGTACAAAGAAGTAACCGCGGCGTTAAAGAGCGTTTTATCCGAAAGCGAGTTATTTGACTTTGTTGGACGACATGAAGGCGTTAGAAAAGAAAAATTACTTGAGTACCACCACCTGGTAGCCGGTATTCGTCTTTTCAACCGAGATATCGATAAAGGCGGAGAAGGAATCGACAATCGCAAGTCTTCTTTCTCTTATTCCTAAGTTGTTGGCATTAAA
Source organism: Cartodere bifasciata (assembly GCA_963920755.1). Lineage (NCBI taxonomy): Eukaryota > Metazoa > Arthropoda > Insecta > Coleoptera > Latridiidae > Cartodere > Cartodere bifasciata. The sequence goes on along the minus strand of OY987196.1, from coordinate 3,056,854 downwards.
AAGGGCGATTTAGAACGTTACTTTCACTTTACTTCCGCTTTACTTCGGCGTAACTTTACAGAAAATTAAATAAAATACATGGGAATGTATTAGCAAATTTATACTTCACTTTAGGGCTACTTTGCTGATTCATTTAGCTGTAAGTAGTACTAGTCAAAAGCCGAGCTTGGCCGATCATGCGCAAAATTTGCAAAAATGAGATATTCACCCTTATTGTCAAGGGTGGTGATTACGGAATATCGCTTCGTACAAAACCTGTTAGGTCTTCTTATGTAGGTTTCGTACGAAGCGATATTCCGTAATTACCGCCCAGGTGTAAATAGTCAGAAGTCGCGAGTTCAGACACATGCGCATAACTGTTCCCAATTTCACGTAACTTTACAATCTATAAATTAAGCAAATTTGTTAAGTTACGCGGAAGTAAAGTTACGCCGAAGTAAAGTGAAAGTAACGATCTATAAATCGCCCTTACTTATGTTTCTAGTGCCAAGGCTTATAAAAAAGGCCCTAGAAATAGCCTTAGCCGAGTACCATCAAGGTTTAGAACAAGTCATGGAAAAGGTCAATACTTTTACGACAATGGTTGACCGAGCGTACAGCTTAGAACCAAACCAAGAGGGTAAAGCAATCATTGATTGTTGGTTACCAGAAGGAGTTACTCCATCAGACTTGGAAATGATTAAAGAATTACTGGTCATGTACCGACAGTTTGAGATTTATCTCCGGAAGCTAATAAAACAAGCCGAAAAGGTGGACGCTGAATCAAAATCCATTTTACGCAATTTAAAATACAACTTGCGGCGAGTGCACGATACTGTGCGCATGCGAATTGTTATCCCATCTGAGGAAGTTTTCGTAAGTCAGCTGATACAGCGACGCCATGTTGAATGACGTCAGCGTTTCAAAATGGCGACACTTAATCAGCTGATTTCTAGCCACTCTTTAAAGAATTATCCGAAGTATGGTTCGAACTCCAAGAACAAACAATGCTTCTAGCGAAACTAAACGAAATCTTCAGTAATTTATGCGTCTACGCCAAACAAACAAAAACCCCGGAGTTTTTGCAAAAAGCGGAAATAATGGAGGCGTTTCTAGGCCCTCTTGGACCTATGACAGATGCTCAACGACTTAAGGCGTGTACTAACACCAAAGTTGATCGAAGAAAACTTGGCATGATTGAAGGAACTTATTTCACAATGCATGATCAAGATTTGCAAACCGAAAAATCCAAAAAAGGAGGTGGGGATCATGCCGAAGAGGCCTCCAAGAAAAAAATTGATTTTCAGGTTAGTTGCCAAACAAAAACTACTTTTCTTTGAGGTGTATTTGTAGTACCTTGGTTTTTGCGCATGGAAACTAGTAGCAACAGGTGGAAGCCTAATTCCAGGAAACCCAGCAGTTGGTGCTTTAAAACTAATGGGACGCAACTACGTTTTTTCAAGCGTCGAAGCATTAGAGATGTTTGCCCAAGATTCTGAACGGTATTTTGACCAAAAACGCTTAATTAAGGCTAAAATTAGTGTTTTAGGAAAGTAATGGAAGCATTAACGATCATACGAAGCAAACCTGAACTAGTTCCGTTCTTAAAAATGTATGACATGATGGTTTATCACAAGGACAAGGACGAGTAAGTAAATCAGCTGACATTACTCCGCCATATTGGAAACATCAGCGCCATGTTGGAAACAGACGTCCATACTTCCAACATGGCGGCTACCTATCAGCTGATTTATTTTAACGATTGTTTTAGGTTATTACCGCCAATATCAAACGATATCCTAGTATACCAAAAGGCCTGTCAAACTGACACACATCCCGCATGCAGAAAAATTGTACCCACTTATAAATGGAACATATGGGACCTCAAACGAGAGGCAGAGCATTTGGCCCAAATTTCAAACTGTTTGACTAATTCCACACAAACCGATGAGTGTGGAGGAGTTTCTTCGGTTAAAACGCAAACTTACGAACCGAAGGAACAACATGTACAGACAAAACAAGAGAATTATTCGAATGTGCCAAAACCTTCAACGTTTATCTTTGGTTTACGTGGAAGAAAAGATGATAAGCAATTCAAGGTTGATCTTACACGACCTGTCAAAGAGTGATTTTGTTTATTTATTGTATTTTTATATGAATAAAAGTTATTGAATATTGAGTTGTGTCAAAAACAGATGTTTTAAGTCGGCCATATTTGAAACGCCGCGATTTTGTTTTGTTCCAAGATGGCGCCGTTAAACCAGCTGATTTCTGTCAAAAATCAGTGTTTTTATGGATTAAATAAAATAACGTAGCGTTTTCGCTGGAATTAACTTTATTTTTTGGAAATCGTGAACCAGTGTTGTCACACAAATACGTTTACACAGTGATTAATAAAACTTAAATTACGCCTAACTGCTACTTCTCTCACAATAAATTCAAAATGAATTCAGTAAAATAAAAAAATATCGACGAGTTTTTAATAGTTATCTTTTTTTAGACTAAAATAAAAAACGAAACGTCCATCTTGCACATCAATAAAATCGGTCCTTGAAACTTACAAAAAGAACTTAAAATTACAGAAATTTTCTACAACTAGGGGACTTAAGAGATGAAATGAGTTTTAAGATATTTCATCATACCGAATGTACGAAAACGTTTCGTACCGATTACCTTGAAGAGGGCGTCATCACAAATGGCGTACTGTTTGTTTTTGGGGTCATATAAGTTCTTTTCCTTGATGATGGACCAGACTTTCTTTACGACTTCATGGCGAGCCATTGTGTCTTGTCCAACGAGAGAAGCGAGCTCGGGGGAAAGCTGGAGGGCCTTGGTGTATCCACCACCTCCACGTTTAGCACCCTAAAACAAGATAAACATTTATTTAAAACAGAAAAAAGTTGATTATTGTCTAAATTAATGAACTTAGAAGCAAATCAGCTGACTTTGAAGCGCCATATTGGAAACAAGTGACATATGTCACTTGTTTCCAAGATGGCGGAGTGTAAACAGCTGTTTTTTTGTAAAACTTACGCCAGCTTTTTTAGGTGCTTTCTTGCCCTTGCCCCAATCTTCGTCAGAGTCAGATTCTGATCCCTTCTTCTTCTTGGGGGGGAGTTTGCGGGTCTTGGCAGGTTTGGACTTCTTGGGGGAGTACTCCTCCTCAGAGACGTCATCTTCTGAAGGCTCGGAGGCTTCAGAATCGTCAGAACCTTTCTTTGCCTTTTTGGCAACTGGTTTTTTGCCGGCAGATGCGCGTTTGCCTTTTTTGGGCTTTTCCTCCTCGGAGTTTTCCTCTTCTTCCTCCTCCTCCTCTTCTTCTTCTTCCTCTTCTTCGTCGTCGGCCTTCTTGCCGTTCTTCTTTTCGCTTGAGCTCACGAATTCCATGACCAGCGTGTCAATTTCCTTCTTTCGGGACTGAAGGTTGCACTCGAGTTTTTCTTCGAGTTCTTGGCGAACTTTCTTCGCTGAGGTTGAAGAGAGGTCGGCATCCTTAAGGATGGCTAGTAATGAAAAACAACTTGAGTTATTTTATCGTTGAATAAATAAAGTAAATAAAACAAATTAATATTTTATCGTGTTGGTAAATAAAGCTAAATGTTGAGTACGATAAAAGTAAGAATTTATAGCGCGCGGTAGATCGACTCATGCGCACTAAAATCCCCGGACCTGATATACAACTTGAAAAATTCAACAAAGACCAAGTGCTTTACATCAATAATTTCATATGTACGGTACTTTTTCGCAAAAATGCTAAAAGAAAAGCTTTTCCCAATATATTAATCTATGTTTTTGTGCCTAAGCATTTTTGCTGTCGAGTGCGTTTACAAGAAAAAAATCAAAAATAAGTATCATACTGGAATCAAGCTTGGCTTCCATTGCCAGATAACAAGTTTGGCGTTGGTTTATAATTCCTTCAAAAACCTTAATTACGCCCAAAACGGGGGAGATAAGTGCCTACGTAATTCCAAAATAAAATAATACATCGATTTTGTTCCCATGAAATCGCTCTGCGAGGCGTAGTTTCAGAAATATTTCCAAAAATTGTATTTATGAACACTACATAGCATCATGCGGCCATTGTTTATACGCTAGCTAGACCGAATAATGACCAAGAGTAAACCACCCGATTTTGCGTTATAACCGCGGAAAAGCCGCTAAGAAAAATTGTCACAAAAAAAATAACAAGCAATGTTTTCCACTTTTTACGTCTCAATGTATTAAAATAATAGAAATATTTAACTTACCGGCAATTTCCTTGCGGAGGTCTTCTTTTGAGATGTCTGCCATGTTTACTAAAGTGAGACGAACGACGTATGAACAAGGACAGAAAACAACTGAAGCGAAGCGGGCTGTGGAAAGCAAACAACCTCGAAATCAAACAAGTTATCCCTTCTAAAGACGTGTGCTGCCCTCTATGCCCTTACAAAACGCAAATATGCCAAAAATAGGCAGTTTTAGACCATTTTTTGAAAGAATTTACATTTTAAAACACTAGCATTTGCATAAGAACCATGATTTGACAGCTTATTCAACGCTAATTTTAAAATAAACGCAAAAATGTTGACAATTGTTAAAGCGCTATCTACTAGTCAGTGGACGAACTATTATTTAAATTTATACAAATTACAGGTTTCTATTCTTGAAATTAAAGAAATCGGTCTACATGTTACAGGTTTCTGTTCGTGTAGGAATCTGTAACTTCTTGGCAGTTTTCTGCAATTAGTAGCATGTTTTAACGATAGATGGTAGTAGTAGTTTTGAATTTTATTGCAAATTTAAGTTTTTAGTCGTTTAGGATTTTCGAATGGATTGTAGCCAAGACAAAGATTGTAATATTAAAAAGATCGTTTGCGCAGCACAAACAAGACCAGTTCATTGCTTTGGTGAGGTCGTCGTTTAAAAGAAGACTTTGGGGCAAGTTTTTAGAGTTTTTGTCAGTGGCGGAGCGAAATTTAAAATAACTTTGTGATACTTTTCGCAAGTTTGTTAGTTAGTTTTGGGTAACTAAGCATAGCTGCTTTGATTCTTTTACAGATTCTTTAAGTTTAAGGATTCGCAAACCCATTTTTTCTCGTGCTAATCTTGACTAGAGATTCTCGCGAATTTGCGCTCCGTCCATGTTAAAATTTTACGAAGTACGTCTCACTAAAACGATTTCGTTGTACCATGACCTGATTTTAAGTGCAAGTTCTACTAGTCGTACTAAAAACATTGGGGCACTTCCAAATATTTTATGCATTTTAGTGAGTTATAGGTGAATTAATATTAAATTTATGCTGGCGACCTCGTCGGACCAGCGTGATACTTGGCGAACAATTTAAATTGCAATTGATGATCATTCTGTAGGTAGCAACAGGCAACAAATAAAACGATAAATGTCACAAATAAATAAAAAAAAATTGAGATTTTTATGCATTTTTAAGTAGTGTCTTTAATCAATGAGTTAAAAAAATGTAGCATGTCAAGATGGATAGATTTTTGCCTTGCAAAAAATACACAACAGCCAGATTTTTTAAATGCGTTAGAACATCTATTCAAGAAGCTACATCCACAAAATGCACACTAATGAGAGTTTAGGGTTGGCGTGGTTGCCCCCCAAAAAGCCTCCTTTAATTTGCAACATTAGATCATTATATTATATTATTATTAATCATTAGATCAATGGATCTGCACCAAATTTTACAAACAGTTGCTGAATATAATTTTAAAATGGGTTTTATTGGTGCAATAACTGGCCCAAAGGGTAACACACTAAATTGACGTATCCCTACCTGTGTAGAAAACGATGTTTTTTCTTAAATTCGTTGTATAGAATTACCATGGAACTGCACTAAAATTTGGAAATAAATGTTAAATAAGGTTATAATAAGATTTTCGTAAGAAAAACTTCCAGTGCCGTATTCAGGCATAGGCAAACAAGGCAATTGCCTATGGCGGAGAATTTTTAGGGCGGAAATTTTTTTAAGCGCCAAAAAAAACGAAAATGCAAAAAAAATGTTTTTTTTTTTGCATTTTTGTTTTTTCGTATTTTGAACATAAATTTATGTTCAAAATATAATAAAATAAAAATTTACCTCTTAAAAGTATTTGAGTGGGCGGGGCGGCATAAGTTTAGGACCTAATTAATATAATGTTCATTAATTCTTTATTCCTTAGTACAGTCAATCTGTCCTAAATTATGAGGGTACATCGACAAAATCCGTATGTCAATCCGTATGTGGACACCGACAAAATTCCTAGTATGGCCGCCTTTTTTATATGATGTAACTGGATGTCCAAAGAGTAAAACCCCAATTTGGCGTATATCTACCTATTGCAGAAACGAAGTTGTGGCCCCCCAAAGGGCCCCCTTTAATTCACCACGGTGAAAATGCACCAAATTTTGCAAATAGATGCCAAATAAGGTTTTAAAAAAATTCCTTCACCCCCTAAATAGTCCCAAAGAGTAATAACCAATCACGTTGAATTTGCACCAAAATTTTGCCGATAGATGCATAATAAGATGCTTAAAAATATTTCCTTATAACTTTTTTTCAAAAAATAATTCCTTCGCACCATAAACGAAGGGGGCTTTTAAGGGGGACATTGAATTTTTTTTCAAAAAAAGGTTTACATAAATATTGTTTAGCATCTTATTTTATATCTATCTGCAAAATTTGGTGTAAATCCAACGTAATTGGTTATTACCCTTTGGGGGTTAATTAGGGGGTGAAGGAATTTTTTTAGATATTTTTATTTTATAAAAATCTTAAAAACCTTATTTGACATCTATTTGCAAAATTTGGTGTAGTTTCACCGTGATGAATTAAAGGGGGCCCTTTGGGGGCCCTAACTTCGTTTCTGTAATAGGTAGATAAACGCCAATTTGGGGTTTCACTCTTTGGACATTCAGTTACATCATATAAAAAAGACCACATACGGATTGACTGTACTAATAATGTATTTTATGTTTTTAAATATAATTTTCAACATTTTTTCGTAAACATGTTTATAATTTTTCCTGGGAAGTTAGGGCGGCATTTTTTGGATTGCCTAGGGGCGGCAAAAGTCTAAATACGGCACTGAAAACTTCGTTTAAAAAAATTTCTTCACCCCCTAAATGGACTACGAAGAGTAATATTTAATGATGTTGGACTTACACCAAACTTGGTAAATATATACAAAATAAGGTGCTTCAAAAATTAAATGTTCTTTTGTTTAATGTTTATACCTTTACAGCCCCCTTCCCATATGGTATGAGAGAATTTTTTTAGAAAAAAAGTTCTTTAGCAGCTTTTTTTTGCATCTGTTTACCAAGTTTGTTGTAAATCCAACATGATTGGCCCCTTTTTCGAGGCCATTTAGGGGGCTAAGGAATTTTTTAATGGAAATAATTTTTGCAGGAACCTTTTCAAATTTTTATTTGTAAATTTAGTGTAGATCCATAGTGATCTAATGTTGCAAATTAAAGGGGGCTTTTTGGTGGGCTTTCACGCCAAGTCTTAACACTTATTAGCGTGCATTTTGTGGATTTAGCTTCCTGAAGAGATGTTCTAACACAAATAAAAAATCTGGCTGTTGTGTATTTTTTGCAAGGTAAAAATCGAGCGGCAAATCAGATGGGCAAATTGTGTACACTAATTCCTAACAAATTTTCAACAAATTCTTAGCAAATTCTAAACATATTCTACAAATTCTCAACAAATTCTACAAATTCTTAGCAAATCCTACAAATTCTTAACAAATTCTTGACAAATTCTTCACAAATTCTCAACAAATTCTACAAATTCTCAACAAATTCTTAAAAAAATGTACACTAATTCTTTCATTAAATTGCCTCTCGTAAAAGTATATCTTGACCTAGATGAATAAAAAAAGTTTCGAGATTTTTTTGCATTTTTGTTGAGTGTCCATGTCCAAGTCTTTAATTAATAAATTAAAAGTAGATTAAATAGGAGGAAAAGTTGCGTATTTTATAATATAATAATAATAATTACCCTCATGAAACAAAAAACGAATTATTCTAAAGCGTTTTTAAGATGTCTGAAAAAAAAAATGGCGGTTTTGATTTTTTTTTTTCTAGCAGTAATATTACGAATGAAAATATTCTAGTCGTCTTTCAAATAAAGTTAAAGCCTTTACAAAAACAGGTGGTTGTTTGGAAGCATACATTTTCGTTGCGCAACTCAGAAAGTAATCCTTTTTATACAAAATAATTTTTCGCTCAACTTTTTGTGTGCTTGTTTTAAAAGGTAAAGTAGAGGGTACCTACCTTCAAGCTATTTATGAAGTTATTGATTTTTTGGGTGGACTCTGGCTTGTAAAAAAGCAGGGCGTTGGTTTAAGAAACGCGGATGCAGTTTAGGCGACTAGCGTCGGCGTCGCACCGTTGCCATGGCCACCGTTGATTGATAGCCCTACGACACTTTGCAGTAGGTCCTATTACTTTTTTACTCATCTTCATTGCTTACGAAATGTTTTTATAAAATAAAATATGTTTTTTAATTTTCAAGGATTAGATTATACAAAGACAATTTAATAAGTTTTTATACCAAAATTAATTGTAATACTGCAGTTTTGTATCTATGTTTGATGTCCAAGTAAAATAGACTCTTTTTTTTGTTTATTACAATAAATCTAATAATGAAAATATTATCCATTGGAACTATGCAAAGATGTTAATTATTTTTAATTTCTATTCTTTCTTAAAATTAAAAATAATTAACATCTTTGCATAGTTCCAATGGATAATATTTCCATTATTAGATTTATATTATTTAAACCCTACATTTGATGAGATACCAATAACATCATAATTAGTGGGGGAAAAATTGCCGGAGCAGGACATTTGATATCTATCCAGGACGCAACACACATCATAATTAGTTTACTACAATTTTTCTCTATTAGGGTAAGTTTGGCAAAATTGGAACACTCTTCTGTTTGAATTCATTTCTAACCAATAAAAGACTCATAAAAAAACTAAAGCAGTGTAAAAAATATATTGAATTGATATTCTTACAAAAGGCTACAAAATAAAAATTAATAGTCTTATAATTAAAAAAGAGTATTTTATTTCGTGAAATTAAAAAATGCTTAGAAAAATCAAATTTAGAATACAGTTCTCCTAAATTGAACCAGAGATTTCCTTAATTAAACCGGCTGCATAACATAACCCTTAAATAAAAATCCAAAAAAGGTACAGAAAAGTATAATTAGGGGAATGTCGCGAAGCATAGAAACTGTGGTTATGAAATATTGTTTGCCTAAAATCAACAGAAATCAGCACTTTCTGGTCATTGCTTAATGGGTTTAAAAGAGTTAATTTTAATTAAAAATTGTGCTTACCAGCAACATAAATAAACAAAGAACAAGTTGACCTATTCTAAAGGTCCATCAATAAGCCTTTAAATACAGAATTTTAACAATTTAGAAGCACAATTTTTAATTAAAATTAACTCTTATAAACCCTCTGAGCAATGACTAGAAAGTGCTGTTCTTGGTTGATTTTAGGCAACCAACATTACATAACCACAGTTTCTATGCTTGGCGACATACATAAGTTAAACCCTTACTTTTCGATTATGTATGGTTATACAGTTAGTTATACAAATATGAGATCTATGACGAAATTTTTATAAATTTGTGCAAACCAGACTGGAGGTACCACTTGCTGTTAGTACACAATGAGCAGACCAATTTAGCAAATAATATTTTTGCTTAATCCTGCAGTTTTTATTTTTTATCCACTTATTAGGTATTTTAAATTTTTTCTCATTACCTTCAACTGCTTAAATATGGCTTCTTAAAAAATCTGGCTACAAGAAATAGTATGACAAAAAAGGTAATAATAAATATAATTAACTCGCTTTAAAGTCGTTTTAAGAATAAGAAGTTTAATCTAAAAGTGGCAAGCAGTAGCAAGATAGCGAATAATAGAATAAAAGAACTTGTCTACTTGAGTAGAATGAGAATGCAACTAGCTAATTCTTACCCGGGCTAGCCGGTTCTTTGCAATTCCCGATAAAAATACCCCGTTATTTTTGCAAGCTGCTACACTTGGTTGGTACACGGATTTTGTTACTAGACTTTTTAACCTTCGCAAACAAAGACGAAATAATGTATTTTAAAGTTAATCCAATCAACAGGAACAAAAAATACTTAGAGGAATTGTGCTTAAAATGACATAGTCAGAAAAAACGACATAGTGTCAATATTGAGTAATTAGTGGCTTTAAAAAAACCCCCTTTTATTCTTTTAACATCGCCAAGTGACGTTTAAGGTTGTGAAAAAGTTTGGTAGCCGTATTGCCTACAATAAACAAACAGCACTTGATTTTGTGTTTGGAACCCTCCTAAACTTTTTATTTTGTGTTTATACAGGGTGTTAGCAAATAAATAGAAAAAAAATCAGGGGGTATGACCTGAACCCATTTTAAGAAAAAAAGTTCATATAAACATGTGTCCGAAAATCCTTCGTTTCGGAGATACAGGGTGTCAAAGTTTCTCAAAAAAAATTTTAATCTTACGATTACTAAAAAGCTAAACCAGATATTTATTTAAAATAATAATAAAAAAAAGAAATTAATTAACCCTTCATTGTTAACTATGTTTTATTTTCATTAACATAAAAAAGCCACACTTAAAAAATAAATTTTGTTGCCTTTGGGCAATGAATTTTTTTCTCGAAAACGGTTTGTTTTATGAAAAAAAAACAAGACATTAATTTTAAAGATCATATTCTAGGGCTTCTAATTATTTTGTGAAAATGCCAATAAAGTAACACAAAAAAGTTGGGGGTGAACAACCCCCATGGTAGCCCCAAATGTACCTCTTCCAATTATAATTTTTATTTTTTTTCTACCGCACTTTATGCCTAATGGTAAGAAAACTACCCGTGCTAAGTTTTAAATAAATATCTGGTTTAGTTTCTTGGTAATCTTAAAAAAAAAGTTTTTTTTTAGAAACTTTGGCACCCTGTATCTCAGAAGGGAAGGATTTTCGGACACATATTTATATGAACTTTTTTACTTAAAATGTGTCCAGGAATTACCCCCCGAATTTTTTCCTAGTTATTTGGTAACAGCCTGTATCTAAAAGTGTATACAAAAATAAAAAATGGCAAAATCATTTTCTGTTTTATAATTGTACAAACTACAACAATAATAAAAGCATTTTATGATAGAATTTAACCAAACACTCATTTAAAAAATTATCAAAAATGATTTTCTAATTATTGGCGCCAACTTCGGTAAAACGACATACGAATTTTGGAAGGCTTTCTAAGGCCTTGTGTAAAATGACATAATTGACATAGTATGTCCCAAGTTTTCCAAAATGAGGTAAAATGACATACCATGTTGTTTTACCCAAGTACTTGGGTAAAATGAGGCCGACAACTCTTTTTTTTGTAAATTTATCACATGTTTAATTTTTATTTAAATAAATATTGATCTTCTTAATTTTGTTTCCAATTAACTAATGTTCCTTAAACACCTTAAATATAAGCATTAACTCATAAATTAATGGAATTATTTAATCTCAAATAAAAAATATGTCATTTTAGGCACATCTTATTTTTGGTAGATCAGCAAAATTCTTGCATATTTCTTTTTTAGAATTTTACAATAATTTTTTCTTCGATTAAAAGTTCAAAAAAATGACCCCCCCCTTCTAAATACTTGATAAACAATTAATTAAATCCGCAAAGAGCCGACCTACCACAATCTAATTTTTATAATATTGTGTATCTCGGCCTGATGGCCGGCCATAATCCCCTGGCCCCTCTTAGCCTGCACGGTTACTGACCTGCATTATACAAGAATAAGTTTTTGCAAGCACCAGAGGGAGCCTATGGTAGCAGCTGAGAAGGCAGGATTTTAAGTGCTTATTTTGTTCAATAGTGTTGGCATGCTTTTAAATTTTATTATTTTGTGTTTTTATTAGGTTTTTATACTTAAGAGTGTGTTCATTAAAAGGAAAACATACCCTCACATTTTTGTAAAAAGATACAGCGCTGAAATTCGTCTTTTAAGCATGCTAAGTGGTTAAGGTAACAGGAAAACGCAAAAACAAAAAAGTAGTATTTGCCCGGCGCATTCGCCATATTACAACAAAAAAGAATTTTTAAGATTATTAAAGGATTTGGAATAGGAACAGAAGGATCGTTTATCCAATACTTTTTTATTGCAAGAAAAAGAGTTAAAATATAAAAATAATAATGAAAAACATTTTTCTTAATTTTTTTCGTAAAATAAACATTAAATTAAGAAGGCAAAGGATATTTCCATTTCATGCGCTTGACATTTAAAATCCTTTTTTTTAAGCCATTATTTAGCAACTTTATGTTAGACTTCCATTGAGAATTGCAATTATTGTTCATAGCCATAAAGTTATTAGATATTTACAAGGTTGCTATCTAATTTTATTTTTGATATTGAGTTTATAAAGGTTATATTTGCAAAAAATACTGTAAAAATAGAACTTTATTCCACTCCTGACACCAGTTAATTTCCGCGTTTAGAACAAAACAAGAGTTTTTTTATATCTTGTTTTAAAGAACGCTAACTTCACGCCGTGTGTAAAAATAATGCTGTAACTTCACCCTGTGTGTAAAGTACCACCTTATACACGTAAAACTGTTTTTGGTCCTTAAGAAGTAGGGCTATGACAATTTGAAGATAGAAGTAGAAAAACTGTTAAACAAAATACTCGATTCTTTTGTGGTGTGAAATTTAACGCTTTGTAAAACCTTGTTTTGGTTTAAATGAAAATAACTTCATGAATAAAAAATGAAGTAAAGATATCTAGTTGGCGACGGTTTATGTCTTTCTACAGATGTAATAACTACATAATAAGTTATAAAACCGCAATTAGGTATGCTGTTAAAGCATCTTTGATAGTCTTTACCTTAGTAAGTACCTTCCTTTTGCCTTCCTTTTCCTTTGCTTTATATGTGTTAATAAGAAGAAAGTTATAAATACACATTCGTAGAAAGCATTCTTCGCAATACAATTATTTTTCGGTCTAAAATTTAAAATCATTTTTTTTTATTTAGTCTTGTGTCAATATCCTTTAATAATGTTCTAAGGACCTTTTTTAAACTTAAAGAACATCTTTCTCATTGTGCTTAATCCGAAGTATAACGTGGAATCTGAATCACAGACCGACAGATCGGCAGACCTTTTTATTTGATTGAATTTGTCAATCGATTCTTCCTACGCTATTTCTGCGAAGAGTATAATAACGATGGCACCTAAGACAACATTATTTTTCTCATCTAACATCTATTTATTAAGTAGCCTGCTTCATGGCTTATGTAAACGGCCGGCCTTAGTTTTATTTTAATAAACATACACCTTACTTTAAATAGTTTTATCAAGAATCTTGGTTCAATTAAAGAACTCTAATTATAAAATATATGTACATTAAAGCCTTATAAATAATATTAGTAGGCGTATACAGGTTATCCAAAAAATAGAGCATAAAGGGAGCCTCAGAAAATTGTCAAAAAAAATATATCTATCTCATATACAGTTGAATTCACATAAAAGTGGTACACTGTCAAAGTTGTGTCAAATTTGTTTAATTAAATTTGGTCTTAATTTTGCCATGATTTAATTATATTTCCGATGGTTGTTTCGTTGATTTGCCATATTTTATGAATACTGTAAATAAATAACCAGAAATTAAAAAATTAATGCTAAATTTAATAAAACAAATTTGACACTTTCTAAAAGTGTACCACTTTTATGTGAATTTAAGCATCTCTCATACCCTCAGCGATATATAAGGCCCCAAAGTTCGAAACTTTAAACGCTTATACCTTAAAGATATAAGAGCACATATTAACTTAAGAAATGGCTAAATCCAAAGGCACAATCTATCTAAAATTATTTTACCATTTGTTTATCTTTTAAATGGTCAAATTACATTTTTATAATCAATTTAATTGTACAAAAACTTTATGAAATGAAGCTGACAACAATGTCAATAAGATCTAATGCAAAAATGTATGCTCAAGAATCTGGATGAGTTTTTAAAATCTATTTTACAAACTGTGTTGCCGAATTTATGCAACTTGATTCGCAATTTTTTCGATGAATATAACAAGGATTTTTTTGACATATTTCTAGAAATCACTGAGAATGCCCCAAGAGCGTACCATCGGGTTTATGAGCCATTTTTTGTACACCCTGTAGGTATATATAGAAACATGTAATTATGTATTTATTATCGAAAATGGTTCATCCTGTATATGTCACAAAAAACGCATTTTCATTACCCATTTCGAAAGGACATGAAAAAGAGAAATAACAGACAGAAATATCTTGTATACAAAGGTAAAATTAAAATGAAAAATAAAGCAAGACATCTTTGTGTTTGCGACAACGCCGGTCGTATTGAAATTTCTCCAATCCTGCGATTGGAAATATCTATCAAAATATATCATCAACTATTGCATTTGCGACGGAAAATAGTAAAAGAAAAAGAAAACAGATAAAGGTTTGGTATTTATACCAAACTGAGAACTTCAATAACACATCCTGTGAATCCTGTTGAATGTTGAAATCTAGCTGTTGAGTCCGAATCAAAAGTGTCAACACAAATACGTGTGTACAATATCGTTCGAACAGAAATCAAACGTTATTATTAAATTTTAAATGTGTCTGAATCTGAAATTCTAGGCACTTCAGATAAATGCATTTGATAGGTATTTTGTTTCGAGGAATTAAAAATATTTGTAAAGTCGTCAATCAAGAACATTTTTATTTGGGTTAAAGAGGAATGTCGCGAAGCATAGAAATTGTGACTATGTTGAATGCACTTTTTGGTCATTGCTCAGTGATTTTATAAGAGTTAATTTTAATTAAAAACTGCACTTACCAGCAACATAAATAAACAAAGTACAAGTTGACATATTCTAAAGGTCCATTAATAAGCGTTTAAATACAGAATTTTAGCAATTTAGAAGCACTACTTTTTTGCATTTTAAATTGCCAAAATTCTATATTTAAACGCTTTTTGATGGACCTTTAGGATATGTCAACTTGTGCTTTGTTTATTTATGTTGCTGGTAAGCACAATTTTTAATTAAAATTAACTCTTATAAACCCACAGAGCAATGACCATAATGTGATGTTTTTTGTTGACTTTAGGCAACCAACATTACATGATCACAGTTTCTATGCTTCGCGACATTCTCCTTTAAATCTAATTTTACCCAATTAACACTTATGTGCTGACCCAGATTTTGTCGATTGCTAGATTTGACAAAAATGTTACGTTCGTTCAAGGGATTTTTTTAGGTCTATGAAAATTGCAGAATTGTAAATAATTCAATTCTATTATCTATAATTAACTAATTAAGCATAAATTTGATTTGGAATAGAATGGAAAAAATTCTCATAAATGCGCCTTTTAAAAAATCATAAGATGCACCAATTGATAAAAATAGAAAAAACCGTAATGTTAATTAGAACACTGAACAGGATGGGTTATTAAATAATCTATAGCAAAATATGAATAGAATTGCTAATAAAAGTAAGTTATATCAAAAAGTACCTACTTAATCCCAATTATCTACAATAATAATTAATATTTTTCCTGTGAACTGAAATATAAATTTATTATTGTTTTGAACTATGAAAGAAGCAAACGTTTGTTCATTATTTTAAACTAACAGATTTTTTTTTAAACAATTTATTTTCCCATAGGGAAGGAACGAATGAATTAAAAGGCAGATATAGCGGATGTCAAAATAAATCATCTTCCACCTACTTAAAACAGCTAAAAGCATTGTTAAGTAAATTAAATTTCCATTTAAATCAAGAAATAATGAAATAAGCACGTGAATACGAAGATACAATGAATTCTATTAGGATAGGGTATATCTTTGACCAATTCCGAAAAGATGTTTTTTACTAATAGCCCAATCATTCTAATAATGCCCGCAGAAAATCCCAACCAAGATCTGCTTATGCAGAATTGTAGGCACTACCCCCAGAAATATAAAAGTGAAAAATTCCCACAAAATTTCCGTGACGTTTAGCCCCCATCTTGCATAGAAGTGAGGAGTTAGTTTTTTGTTAATACCTAAACTATTCGGCACTTTTGAAAAAAGTTTTAAAATTTTTTAGGAACATTATTTTAATAAGAATACAATCATTTTGAAAAAAAAAAATAAATCACCAATATTAACGATTTTATAGCACTTTGAAAATGTGCTAATTTGGTCCTACAGAGAAAGCTGCAATCTATGCTTCAGGACTCTATGACTAAGATAGACGATTATGAGGAAATAAGGTGATTTTCAAAGAGCTTTAGAATCGTTAATATTGGTGGTTTATTATTTTTTTAAAAATGATTGTATTCTTATTAAAATAATGTTCCTATACATTTTTAAAACTTTTTTCAAAAGTGCCAAACAGTTTATATTATTATTAGGTATTAACAAAAAACTAACTCCTCACTTCTATGCAAGATGGGGGCTAAACGTCACGGAAATTTTGTGGGAATTTTTCACTTTTATATTCCTGGGGGTAATGCCTACAATCGTGCATAAGCAGATCTTGGTTGGGATTTTTTTCTAAGGAACCTACAAATTTTAATTAGGATAATTGGGCTATAATCTTTTTGCGAATAATTGAAGATTCAGAATGGGTTAATTTATAAACCCTTTTTTTTCACAAGAGTGTTAGGGTTAAATGCCCTGTTTCTTGTTGAAATTCAACACCATCAATTGATTTTAAACGACATGTTGTAATTTAATCCAAAATTCACATTAAATCATGATCCTGGCAGTCAAGCCAACAAACTATTAAGATTTTTCTTATTTGCAAGCGGTAGGATTCGATAGCAAAAGAGCCTTGTAGCACGGCAAAAACCTATTAAAAAGCGCCAGCGACTTGACCTGCTTCATATTTTGTAAATTATACCACGTTTTAAACAAGTATGTAATATAAGATAATTCATAGGCTACTATTAAGTTTCTTATTAAAAGCGTAAGGGAACACTGACCTTTTATTATTTTTTTAACAAATTAAACACATTGCAGCTATGTACGAAGATTTAATCTTGTTTTTTGAACCCACTATACAATATTCGTACAAGAACTGGACAATGTAGTACCCCATTTTCACGAAAGATGTAAAAGCAACTTTTTTTTTTACATTTGATTATCAAAAATTGTTACTGTTGGTTTTACAATGTTTATTTAAATAAACGGTGTAAAATTCAGTATTTTTCAGCAACCATTTATCAAAACAAACAAGCAGATGTTCTAATAACCCAAAGGGTGGTTACTATCTATTAATTATTATTTACGACATTAATGAATATCAAGAAAACGTTATTTTTACAACGAAAACGGAAAAATACAAAATAGCAACAACATGTGTCCCGCAGTTTTACGTTCTACCCAATGTACAAAAAGGAAACAAAAATTGCTTAGCAGGTGCTCTCGAAATGGCTGTCTAACATCGGCCCCAAGCTACAATGTTACCACAAACGATCAACCAATCAAATTTTACCATTTTACCAAGCTATAGGTACAAAGAATTTCTATAGCACCTTATATTATAGTTTGCTGGACAGCAAGTCTTCTTTTAAAAGATCCGTAGCGTTGCCAAAAATAAACCCCACTAAAATACGGAGTGTCCAAAAATTGGCACATAAACGCGACGGTACTCTATTAGGGCATGTCTAGAGATCCCTATGAAAATGTTAAAAAAAATCCATTTCATATTATACCCTTGAGAAAAATAAGACCCCAAAGTGCAAAATTTCTAACGCTCATACCTTAACAATAACAGCATATATTGACAAAAAAATGGTTTAATACAAAGCTACAGCCTATCTTAAACCATTTCAGAATTTGTTTATTTTTTAAATGGTAGAATTACATTTTTATAATCAATTAAATTTTACAAAATTTTATTAAATGAAGCTAACAACAATGTCAATAAAATCTAATGCAAAAGTGTATGATCAAGACTCATATATGAGATTTTTAGATGTATTTTCCTAAACTGTGTTACCGAATTTATGCAACTTTGTTAGCATTTTCCTTAATAACAGATGGATTTTTTTAAACAATTTTCCAGTGATCCCTAGTTTTACATTTATCGCGTTTATGTGCCAATTTTTGTCGTGTCCTCTTATTTGCGGACAGCCAATTTGCGGACATACCCAATTTGCAGACATAAATGGTCAAAAACGGAAAGGTTAGAGGTAGTGAGTTTTTTTACCTGGGTAAAGTCCAATATGCATATTTTTTTTTAATTTCGAGATTTTAGTTTGACTTTTATGAAAGCACTGGGGGACATTTTTCCAATGGGGGACATTAGGTTATGTAGGTTAAGTTTTGCTGCTAAAATGAAAACATAAACTCTAGTTATGTCGCTGCCTAACAGTGCGTCCAAAATTGTGTGCATTACACTGAAGGACATAACTAGGTTTTGTTCTAGGTGTTGTTATGTAAAAAATGTATTAACACATTATCAGAAGGCATTGTAGTTTAAAATTATTTGATCTTTATAATAAATAATAGCATAACATATTATTACTGACTTCTGCACATAAACATCTCTAATTAAAGGATAATCCTTTTCTTACTGCAAGTAAACGGATTAACTCCTACTTAATGACTATGTCTGCAAATTGGAGAGTATTTTGGAATGTTCGCATATTGGATGTCCGCAAATAAGAGGGCTTCAATTTTTGTATAGCAACCTTCACGGAGCTTTTCGATTCTCTATCCATCTTAGCCAATATCTTTAAGCTATCTTAAAATAATACGTTTACTCTGAACTTGAATCAGTCAGAACAAGTCTTTGTTAGACTTGGTTTTTGATGCCGCTTAGTTCTTTGGCCGAACAATGATGGCAACTTGGTATTACTGGACAGGTTTTTCACTAAAAAACACTTTTATATGTATTATTTTAAGTCGGTTTAGTGAGCACGTTTTTGCAGCTTTCAAGGTCAATATTTCAAGAATTCGCTGCGGTGAAGTTCATTATGAATTTGACACACACTTTAAACCATAATTTAAGCAAGTTGTTTGAAAAGAGAAGCGAACAAAAATAAAATAAAACGTCGGTCGACACAGCAATGGATGGAGTTTTAAAGAACGCCATTTTTGAATTTTATTTCCATACTTTTTGTTCTAAAAGCGGAATTTCTTTAAAGTCTTTAAAGTCCCAACATTTTTTAAAACTTACAGTGTGTTCAATTAAGGATTAGACATGCGCTATAATTTTCTTAATATAGCAAATAATTTATATTTTTAAGAAAAAACAGGTCAATTTAGTTACAGAGCGGGACATCTAAAAAATATAAAATTAATTTTTTTTCTTTAACCTTCTGTCACCCACCAACCCGAAGCTACAATTTTTAAATTACAACCCTTATTATTGCGTTACCTCATTTGAAAGAGAAAAAAATAAGCTTTACGATGGCATTAAAAAAATTAAAATCGGTTAACCCCTTTTTGAAATAATAAGAGGAACTTTTTTTGGCGATAACTTTTGATCGGTTTGTGATATTTAATTCTTAAAATGTTTAAATAATTGTTTAAAAAAAACACTAATTTTTGACAACACAATTTTTTTTTTATTTTTGCACAAGATGCAATCATTTTTTTTGTGTTTTTGAATGAAAAGATGGATCATGTTACACCTCATTTTAAAGGTATTTTTATTTCCTACTCAAAGGTTATAAAAAATTTGGAACAAATTCGTTGGTTTGTTTTTTAAGAATTTTTTGTAAAAAAAGAAAACAGAAAGGCATTTTGCAGAAATAGCTTATTGGCTTTATTTTTCTTAGCCCGATAATTGTGCCCATTTTAAACTTGCAGTAAGGTAAATCATTTTTGAAAATGGCCCTTGGGTTTTATTTTTTATGATAAGTTCTGAAAAAAAAACTAACTAATTTTTTTAAATTTTTTTATAACCTTTGTATAGGAAAAAAAATACCTTTAAAATAATGACATTTGTAAACTTTACTCACTTAATAACTAAATGAATAGGCGTTTTTTAGACAATTTAACCGTTGATATCGTTCCTCCAGTTCTTCTAGTTATTTCCTCTACAAAAAAATTATGTCCCCTGATAGTTTATAATAGTAAAATTTGTAAATAATAAGTTCCTTGCAAGGGAAAAATTAATCTTTTTGCATCTGAAAAACCAACCTCATAAAATAATATTTTGGGTTTAATAATGAAACAATTCAACTACCTTAAAAAATCAAATTTCAGGTTTCATAATGTGCTTATTATAGAACGCAAATTTAAAAAAGCGTTTTAGAGACAGGTGATCCTTCCCCCCATAAATTCGCACTTGGGTAAGAGAATTTTTCTTGCGATTTTGTCTGTCGTAAAGCGTTGCAATTACAAAAAGAAATAGAACTAATTTGCTAAAAGTTTGAAGCGGAAATGATCAAAACTAATAAGTAACCTTCGTTTCCTTCTAATTGCAGTAAACTTTATCACACCAAGATAAAAACTTATTCTTTGCTTTCGCAAAGCGCAGCTAGCAAACATAGAAATAAATTGAGAAAGGAAAAATAAAAACAGTGAAAAATACGCTTGGTGAGCACGAACTTGGCGAACAAAAATTATAATCATAATTTTAGCAGGGTGAGAGATACATATCAAATGCCATAAATTAGCAATTCTGCTGCACCGCAACTTTTTAAACTTAAAATTTAGCTGGCGCGATTGCGTGTTTTTCCTTTTCTTTTGAATTTACAGGGCGTCTCCGAAAAAATAAAGAATTTGGAATACCGTCCGGCCACACACCATTACAAATTCTCTTAATGGAGTCAGAGTTTATTCGAATTCAAAACATGGTTGTATTTGCATTGCGCCGGTGATTAAGAAAACACTTGCTGTTGCGCCGATTTGGTCATTCAGAAATAGTTTGTATTGCGCCGCTATTGTTTATAAAAGTTCTATTGTTATACCAGGAGCTAAAAAGACCCAGGTAAAAAGGATTAAGAAAACTCGATTTAAATACATTTTCAGGTATATTTTAACTATCGCGAATAAACGCTGGGGCTTGTTGAATTTCCCGTCTTACAATTTTTGCTGGCTTTTCGGTGATATTGTCAGTAGCTTTCCGTTTTCCGCAGTCAGATATGTATTGTCTTGCTAATGTGCTGACAAGGATTCCTAATTTTTCTCTAGTTTGTTTTTTTAAATTTCAGGGCATTAGATAGAATTTTAAAAAAGCACTGAGGAACCTTTTTCCCCTGGGGGACACTAGGTTAGGTATGTTAGGTTAAGTTTTGCTGCTAAAATGAAAACTAATGACTAATTTGTTGGGGTGACCAAGGAAGGGATTAAACAGATGCAAACCAGGTATACGAAATGACCCAAAACAATAGGTATCATAAAAGTGGCGCAATACACAATATTTTTATATATCCAAATTTAAACATCGGCGCAACATGCATATATCAGTTGTTTTTCCTGAAATTTAGGGTACCACAGTTTATATGCTTCGCGACATTCCCCTTTAAATAAAGCTTTTTTTTAGGTGTTATCCATTTTCTATTTTGAAATGGCTTATTAGGTTAAATAATTTGAGGGTTTTCTACCTTAAGGGTTACCCTGTACATTCATTTTCACACAACCTTGCAAATTAAGTGCGTTTTATAATATTTTAGCATAAAAGCTCAGTGTTATCATCAAGGGAAGCCGTGGCGATGGCGTGGATCATTCAATTGTTATCGTGGATGCACTCAATTGTTTTCATGGCTGCCCTGAAGCTACACTCATGGTGTATCTGCGTTTTTGTCTTATCAGATTGGAGTTTTTGTTATGCAGATGGAATGCTACATTGTAACTACATATGATTTGCCCAAGGAAAAATACATTTTCTTTTTCATAAATAAACATATATTTCATTAATTAGTATATTTATGCGCTACCACATTGCAAAAAACAGTGGCGTACCCGCGGCGCGAGTAATAAAAGTTATAACCACAAAAAGCGAACTTGGAGTATCATTAATTACAGTGTTTATGGCCGCCATTATCGACGTTGGCCATGCTATAGCTAGCATTGTGCTAGCGTCTTAGACCATAGAAGGTTCTATTAGTCGACATAGAAGTGGAGACTATCCAGTCGCCAAAGAAGAGCGAGGAAAAGAGGGGGCATCAAAGGCAGCCATCAAGTGGCTAAAACATTTTCGGATGATCGCCGGACTTGAAGAAAAGAAAGAAGTTGCTCTAGAGCAAGCAAAACACATTTGCACTCGGCGTTTAGAACTATTACAATCCTAAAAGAAGAAGAATGATTTGTCATTTTCTATAGTAATATCTCAAGTCCTCCTTTCGATATTTGTTGAAATACACAAGTATCTTAGTTTCTTAAAGTTATGCATCGACTATCCCTGATACGTGATTCTGATGAGCCCCAATATAGGGCGAAACAGCTGTCAATCACTTCAGGTTTGGTAGGTGCATACCTTTAAGAAATAAAGAAGGACTTCTTTTATAACTTGGCGTCCCGCCTTTAGGGTCGAAAGTGAATCTTAGATTCCACCATTTTATATCATTTTCTATAGTGTTAAAAATTGGCCCACCACCTGTATGGTAGGGTAGGGTAAGACTGTCTAAATTGAAACACTTTTCTTGTTAAATTTATTTCTAATTAAAAAAGGACTCTTTTAAAAAACTAAAGCAGAATTCACTTTTATTGCCGACTAGAGAGATACTGTTAGCGAGTATCCAAACTAATATTCGGGACGTCACAAAAAAAAGTAACCATATCTAGACAATAAAAAAATGAACATGCCTAAAAAAATACTAATAGTCTTCATTAAAAAATAGTTCTTTATTTGGTGAAATAAAAAAATGCTTACATAAGTCACTGGTCTCCTAAATTTAACCAGTGATCCCCTTAATTAAACCGGCTACATAACTATCAATGTCGCGAAGCATATAAACTGTGGTTATATAACGTTGGTTGCCTAAAATCAACAAAAAACAGCACTTTCTGGTCATTGCTCAGTGGGTTTATAAGAGTTAATTTTAATTAAAAACTGTACTTACCAGCAACATAAATAAACAAAGCACAAGTTGACATATTCTCAAGGTCCATCAATATGCGTTTAAATACACAACTTTGGCAATTAAGAAGCACTATTTTTTTGGATTTTAAATGGCCAAAATTCTGTATTTTAACGCTTATTGATGGACCTTTCGAATATGTCAACTTGTGCGTTGTTTATTTATGTTGCTGGTAAGCACAATATTTAATTAAAATTAACTCTTATAAACCCACTGAGCAATGACCAGAAAGTGCTGTTTTTTGTTAATTTTAGGCAACCAACATTACATAACCAGAGTTTATATGCTGCGCGATATTCCCCTTAACATGATTTTTATAAATTTGCAAAATGTATAACCAAGATCCATAAATGGAGATGAATTCTTAATGGTTTTTCTTAATTTTCTTCAGAGATTGGATCTGTCAAAGTAAACGTCATTTGCTAAATTTAAACTGCCCATTTGACAATTCCAACAAGAGAAATGTCACATTTTTTGGCAGACAAAAATTGATTCATTGCAAGGCATACTTCATTTTATCAGGCCGGCGCACTCTCATATTTAATTTTTTAAATCCTGGAGGCCTTATTTTCTAAAAGGTCCAGTATTGTGACGTTACAAAAATAAGTTTGGCTACTCGCTAACGGTATCGCTTTAGTCAGTCAATAAAAGTGAATTAAAGCAGACATTTTTGGTTGTAAATGTATTTAATTTTTGGTGCTTTTGCAAGTGCAAATTCCTTTAAAAGAATGAAGAGACCGCGAAGCACGAAAGAAAGAGTTCCATCGAGGGGATAGGGGGGAAAGAGGGGGCAAACGGAGCAACTGGCTGTCACTGACCTAGGCCGCCGAAGCTGCTGCTGCGATTACGTGTTGTTCAACTGTTTTTATTTCGATTGCGCCCGTTGATTTCCGACCTGCCTTAAGCGGCCCAAAGGCCTGCATCAACCACTCAAAAGTAGCACATGCGTGAATGTATATTTTATTTAATGCATATGCGAATGTTCATAATTGCTCTTTTATTTTAATATAAGGCTACTTCATTATTTCTAGACACGGTCTGATGACCTCTCGGTCTTCACCAAATACAATTAATAACTTGTTAAGCAGATAGAATATCTCTTCGTTATACCAATTTTATACAGGGTGACGTACAAGCAACACAAATAGCACCCAAGACTATTCAAAATCCCTAGAAGATCAAAAATTCTGCAGAGCTCTTCTACCAACGACCATGAAGCCTCCCTCGTATATTAAATCTAAAAGCAGTTTCAAAAACTAGAAAAATGAAGCTACAAAATGATTTCTGTTTCATTAAAATCGGTTCATTCTATCAGATACAAAGTCAAATTTAAAAGTGAAGACCAAAAACTTTGCAAAGCGCTTATCTCTTCTACCAACGACCATATATATCCATATGAAGCACCCCTCGTATATTAAAACTAAAAGCTGTTCCAAAAACAAGAACAATAAGGCTACAAAATGTGTTTTGTTTCATTAAAATGGGGTAATTGTATCAGATACAAAGTAGACTTTAAAAGTGATGACCAAAAACATTGCAGAACGCTTATTTCTTCTACCAACGACCAAATCTATATGAAGCCCCCCTTGTATATTAAAACTAAAGACAGTTCTAAAAACTAGAAAAATAAGGCTAAAATTTGCTTTTTGTTTCATTTAAATCGGTTCATTCTATCAGATACAAAATCAACTTTAAAAGTGATGACGAAGTTTAAAAGTGAAGAAAAAAAACTCTGCAAAGCGCTCATCTCTTCTACCAACGATCATATCCATATGAAGACCCCCTCGTATATTAAAACTAAAGACAGTTTTAAAAACTAGAAAAATAAATCTACAAAATAATTTTTGTTTTATTAAAATCGGTTTATTTTATCAGATACAAAGTTGACTTTAAAAGTGAAGACCAAAAACTCTGCAGAACGCTCATTTCTTCTACCAACGACCATATCTATATGAGGTCCCCCTCGTATATTAAAACTTACAGCAGTTTTAAAAACTAGAAGAATGAAGCTGCAAAATAATTTTTGTTTCATTAAAATCGGTTTATTTTATCAGATACAAAGTCGACTTTAAAAGTGATGACCAAAAACTCTGCAAACCGCTCATCTCTTCTACCAACGATCATATCTATATGAAGCCCCCCTCGTATATAAAAACTACAAGTAGTTTTTAAAACTAGAAAAATAAGGCTACAAAATGGCTTTTGTTTCATTAAAATCGGTACACTGTATCAGATACAAATTCGACTTTAAAAGTGACATTTTTTTCCAAAATTATTTTTTGGTTAACTTTTTTTGTGACACTCTGTATAGTGTATTCTTTTATCGTTAACTGTTTGCTTAGAGGAACGCACTTAAATACAATCTGTCATGGGAATTTTGAAAGCTCTTCCTGTGCGTTTTTTATCTAAATAATTAACTATTAATAATGCTGAATACACATTTCTTTAACTTTGTATTTTTATTAATTGTATACATTTTCATTTTTGTATTTCTTTAAAAATGTTGTGCGAATAGTATAATATGCTTTGGGATATGCTTATAAACGCCTAACTATGTTGCAAAACCACAATGTTTATCAATTTTTTTCTTCACTTACAAAGTCTTATCATATAAATCTGAAATATGAAATGAAATTCCATTAACTCGTTCATTGTAATTCATGTTTTTTTTTGTTTTACGTTAAGCAGGTACTTAACATCTGATATAACATAACATTGTTAAAACGAACATTAAATTGAAAAGTTATTCATTGTTTAATGAGATTTAAAATACAGTGTAAAGTAAGTACGTCAGAAGTAGTAAATATTATATCAAAAGCTACAATATTGATTATTGTCATTATTGCAGGAAAAATGGTAAAAAAAGTAAAATTTGATGTTTTTTAGGTAGCATTTATTTTTTCACATCAAATATCAAGAAATTATAGTCACTCCACCAAAATTTAAAAAAATGTCATTTATCTCATATACCCCTGGAGATATAAGGCCCCAAAGTGCGAATCTTTAAACGCTTATATCTTAAAGATAACAGCACATATTAACGAAAAAAATGGCTAAATACAAAAGCACAATCTATCTTAAATTGTTTTACCATTTGTTTATCTATAAATGATCAAATTATATTTTTATAACCAATTTAATTTAACAAAAATTTTATGAAGTGAAGCTGACAACAATGTCAATATGATCTTATGCAAAAATGTGCTCAAGAATCTAGATGAGTTTTTAAGATGTATTTTACAAACTGTGTTGCCAAATTTATGCAACTTTGTTTGCATTTTTTTCGATGAATATAACAGATGGATTTTTTGACAATTTTTTAGTGCTAAAAAATGCCGAATTTTTTAAACCATTTATTACATTTGCTTTATTTAATTTAGTAAAAGGCAACTTAAATTTAAATTAAAAACTTAACTTAAAATTTTATTTTTATTGTATTGGCAACATTGACATTTGGAAGTAAAAAGGAAATTTAGGTCAGACATATTGAATAATGACATTTGTAAATTTTACTCCCTTAATACTGAATGAATAGGCGTTTTAGAGAAAACGTAACCGTTGATTTCGTTTCTCCAATTCTTGTAGATATTCCCTCTACAAAAAAGCTAAGTCCCCCGATAGTATACAGGGTGTCCCAGAATTGGCGCACCACCTGTATGGTACGCTGTTAGGGCATGCCTGGGGATTTCAGGAAAATTGTTAAAAAAAATCCATCTGTTATATTCATTGAGGAAAATGCGAACAAAGTTGCTTAAATTCGGCAACACAGTCTAGGATAATACTAAATAGTCTAGGAAAATAAATCTAAAAATCCTATCCATGAGTCTTGATTATACACTTTTGCACTAGATTATTATTGACATTGTTGTCAGCTTATTTCAAGAAAATTTTGTAAAATTAAATTGATTATAAAAATGTTATTTGACCACTTTAAAGAAGAAAAATTGGTGAAATGGTTTAAGAGAGACTGCAGCTTTGTATTAAACCATATTTTTCATTAATACGTGCTGTTTTTAAGGTATATGCGTTTAAAGTTTTGCACTTTGGGGCCTCATATCTTCGAGGGTGTATGAGATGGATTTTTTTTGACATTTTTCTGGGAATTCTTGGGCATGCCCCAACAACGTACCATACAGGTGGTGCGCCAATTCTGGGACATCCTGTATAATAGTAAAATTTCAAAAAATTTGTAAATTGTTGGAAACCCAACCTAGGTAATAAAATAAAATTTTGAGTTTAATAATGAAGCAATTCAGCAATTTTAAAAAAACAAATTTCGGGTTTTATAATTTGCTTATTAAAGAACGAAAATATAAAAAGAGTTTAAATGCACCTCAGTGAATATGTAGGTACTATCGTGGACATGAAATTTAAAACGATCAATTTTTGCATTGTAAATATGGTCAAAATAGTGGCTTAAACATCTCAAGTTTTATGCGAAGTGGACATTAACAAGAAACATTTCTCTGATGTTTTACGAAGATTATAGCCTTATTGTTATCCTAAAACAAAATTTTATTTTTCTCGCCGGCAGCACATTTTACAAAATTTATTTTAATAAAATACATTTGACGCATTTGTTGTTAAAATAACATTCGGAAATTGACATAAAAAAACCCATTTACAATAGAGTCAAATTTAAAAAATCAAAGGTGGCTGATAAAAAATCGTTTTAAATTCCATGTCCACGATAGTATGTCTGTTAAAAGAAAAATGTACAATATTTTTGTAGTTTTAGTAGAAAGGTGTAAATTTTTGAATTTATTTGTAATTTTAGGAGTTTTTAAGTGCAAATTAGTTATCATCATAAAAATAAGTTTTTTCAATGTTATTTTTAAGATTACCAACATATTTAAAAAAAGGGATTTTTCAGTAAAATACAAAAGTATTAACTACTTCGAGTAACTCATAAAAAAAGAGTTAAAAATATGAAACTCAATGAATATGTAGGTACCTAAAGGAAGGTATTTGTGGGTAAAATATCGAAGTGCATTTGTGTGCATTTTCGAAGCCTGCCTCGGTTTAGTGAGTTTGGTTTATGATAGGTTAGTTCGTCCTGCTGGTAACCTTGGCCTGGGCTGTTGACCGTTGCCAAACGCCGGCCGACCGTCCAAAAACAAAAAGGAGTTGGGTTCTTAAAGCAATGCACTCGTTCAAGGCCAACTATTCGGCGTTGCTGCAGCAGGCAATACAGAATGCAGGCCTGGGGGGGCAGCCCCCCTCCCCTCTCTCTAGGCCCCTGTTCTGTTCTGTTGTTACTTAAGTACGTGGTGTTAACAATTTTTTTTGTTAAATCCTTAAATTTTTTTTTAGTATAATAAGATGATGTTTTATGTAGCTAATTTCACTTTACAAAAAATATTTGCTTAAGAATTAAGATGCTTTAGCTAACGTTGAGAGAAAAAAAACCGTGGTTTTTCTGAGATTTACAAAATAGATTAATTTTTATCAAACATTGGTGTCAGGTGTGGTTTGGTGAAATGCTAAAAAAACACAATCATATTTAAAATAGAGGTATTTGTCATGGCTGTTGCATGGGCGTGTTAGAGTGACTTGAAGAATTGACAGTTATTGTCGCCTTATATGTAGAGTGGCGACATGCATCATTCTTTCTCTGTCATACAGATAACGTCATCAACGTTATAGCCAAAGTGACAACAATTAAGTGTTCTAGAACTCCAAATTTTAAATTTTTGGGGCACTTCCCTTCGATTTTAGGTCATTTCCCGTCCCACTTTCAATATTCTAAGGTGTAGCACATTGCTTAAGAACATAAAAATGTATTCCTTTCTGTGTTTCTTAAGTCAAACGCTCTTAGTGACAGATTGGATAATATTTTTATTTTGATTTATTTATCGTAGAGATTAGCAAACAATACCTAAAATGTTAGTAAGGCAAGAAATTATGTTAAAAAAATAGGTAATGTCACTTTGACAATGAAGTAAAAAAGTATAGATTCGAGAAGGTAAAAGAGGAAAATGGCTGTTAAAGGGGAATATTGCGAAACACAGAAACTGTGGTTATGTAATGTTGGTTGCTTAAAATCAACAAAAAAACAGCACTTTCTGGTCATTGCTCAGTGGGCTTATAAGACTTAATTTTAATTAAATAATGTGCTTACCAGCAACATAAACAAAGCACAAGTTGACATACTCTTAAGGTCCATCAATAATCGCTTAAATACAGAATTTTAGTAATTTAAAATGCAAAAAAATAGTGCTTTTAAATTGCCAAAATTCTGTATTTAAACTCTTATTGATGCACCTTTAGAATATGTCAACTTGTTTTGTTTATTTATATTGCTGGTAAGCAGAATTTTTATTAGAATTAACTCTTATAAACACACTGTGCAATGGCCAGAAAGCGCTGTTTTTTGTTGACTTTAGGCAACCAACATTACACAATCACAGTTTCTATGCTTCGCGAGATTCCCCGTTAAAACTTATCCAATATAACGAAAATTTCAATTTTTTTTTTTTGTAAAGAGACTTGAGTTATATAAAAAATTTGCAAAAAAACATATTTATAAGGTTTTTAAAAAAATGATGTAGCAACCTTCACGGAGCTGAATGCCCCCGTTTCCCCCCATCCATCAACTGTAACTTCTGCTGCTGAAACAATTGAACCGCGACCAGCCGCCTGTGACTGGAATCCAGAATTGACGTTTGACTTTTTTAGGCATTAATTGAAACGGATGCTATCGTTTTGATGGAAATGTTGAAATTGTTCAACAGAAGAGTTGCCATGCAGCTAGTGTTGCCAGCAGAGGTTTGGCCATCGAGACCTTCATTGGTGGTTATTGGCTGTCTTCTGGTGCATGAACACCGTGAGAAGCAACAATTAAGGGGCATTTTAACCAACTTCTTTTTCTACGTAGGAACTATTATAGATACTTCAAGTTTTAGGACTTGTTTTAAGTGTATAAATATAAAATAAAAATTCTTTCTTGTTTTATTTCTACCACTATATTTTAGTGGTAATTTCGGTTTCTGTGTAAACACTTTATTCGTTTGCCTGACTTTAGATTAAAAATTAAATGTCTGCAATGTACAAAAATTGGTGCTGGAACTAAAAAAAAATTTAAATAAAATGTCTTGTCCAAAAAATGGCGCATAAACGCGATTGTACGATGTTGGAGCCCATAGGCGGCGACTTTAATAAATTCTGTCGGGTGCTCAGAAAGGGTAATAAAATGAAGTGACCTAGGGAAAATCGCTGCAGGGGGTCCGGGGGGCGGCAGCCCCCCGTTATACGCGCCGCAGGCAAATTTTTTTGTTTAATTCAAGGTCACGCCTTTTCCTAACACTTAAAATTTATAAACAGAAAATAAATGCTTCAGCAATACCCTGCTCTTACTTATGAAAATTTTTTCTTTAAATTAATTCAATTAATTTTTAATTAAAGTAAACATTTTTTCCAAAAATTAAACACAAATAATGAATAACAAGCGGATTTCCTATTTTATTATTATAAAGTTAAGAAAAAAAATATCCTGGATTCTGGAAAAAGAAGGAAAACCTATATTATGATTAAACCAAAAAAATAAGTTCAACAATGTGAAAAATATACAAAGATAATAATAATATATAATAGTAAAACTTTTTACTTTAGAAACAATTTAATACATTTTTTGAGGTTGAATAAAATAATTCACAATAGTGCACACAGTTTGGTAGTCAGCATATATTTTTATAAATAAGAAAATAGCCAAAATGATTTTAATACATTCACATCTGGAGAGAATATTCATTCTTAAAGGGATGGCCATGCAATAAAATAATAAAACTGCAATAACAGATACTAAAAATTACTATTCAAAATGTTAATGTTTCATTGGAATTTTTAGACACATTGTTGAAATATTTGATTTATGGTTCAAATAGGTACCTATTTTTAGCTTCTAAAAACAAAAATTTGTCGGGTGCTCCGCACCCTACAAAATTGTTTGTTGGGTGCTTGGGCCCCAGAGCACCCACGGAGTCGGCGCTTATGTTGGAGCCTATTTAGTAAGCTCCAGAAAATTGATGAAACAAATCTATCTCGGAAATAAGGGGGCCCCAAAGTGCGAAACTTTAAACGCCTATATCTTGAATATTGGGGTCCTAAAAATGGCGCATAAACGCAATGGTACGCTCTTGGGACACTCTAAGGAATCCCTAAAAAAATGGTTAAAAAAAATCCATCTGTTGTATTTATCAAAAAAAATGCAACAAAGTTGCATAAGTTCGGCAATACAGTTTGTAAAATACATCTTAAAAACTTATCTACTATTCATTGACTTAAAAAAAACGGAGTAGGCGAGCCATAGGGTGATAGATTTTACCCTCTACCCTGTATATTGTCATTAATGTCACTTATCATAGGATAAATTAGCACTTTTACAAAAATGTCTACAATTTTCTTTATACATTTTCACATCTCAAGCAAAAATTGTTTTATTTTTCCAATTGTTTACACTGTTTTGTGTAACTGTCATATTATTTTTGACATTTTTCAATTTTTAATGACAGTAAATTTGAAATGTAATGCCAACTTTGAGGAAAATTCAACTTTTCAAAGATAATGATTCCAGTTTTCATAGATGACTCTGGTTTTTTTTAACTGTGAATGGATAGTAAGTGTACATTGTTTCCAAAAATGCGTTGGAGCATAAAATTGTCTATCGAACATTTTTAAAGCTTCATAATTTAAGTTGTTCAATAACTATTTAAAGACTCCTAAATACAAAATTGTATAACACGACATTAAAAACAAACTAGACGCGTTTATAACTAAACTCTAAAATACCCAAGTTTGCGTGTATTGTGTACTTTAAAACGAAAATTTAGAATCGATTAGAATTTAAAATTTAGAACACAACAATATGTCACAAAATATGCAACACGAACGTAGTTTAAAAAACTCCAAAATGATTTATTAATTTATTAAAATATGCACTTGAAATATTTAACAAAAGTAGATTGATATAAATTTAGCATAGCTAAATAAATTATTTAAAACTACCAATGTCTGAGTGCATCGGAATAATTTCGAAATATTAGGTCAATAATATTCGAATTTAAATTTTATAAGTGGTGAAATTTATGCAACTTTATTGGATGACTATTTTCGCAAAAATAAAAATTTTTACAACCCGTTTATTTTTTAATTTTGCTGTGTTGCCTGAATAAAGTATAGCTTTTTGCGAAGAGATAAAAACAGATGCAACTTCTATGTATTTAAATTCGGCTTTGGAATTACAAATTTTGCAGTTTTTAGGCTAACAAAAAAATCTAAAATTCATGATGCAGGCATATGAAAAATTGCAGATTTAAAATTTGTAAATGTAAACTAAAGTTTTCTGATGAATATTTTGATCTTGAGTCTAGACGTTAAAAGCAATTCAATTTTAAATTAAAAAGGTCACTGGTTAAAAATTAAATTTTCATTATATGTTTTATTTCAGGATTAGTTGAGACTCACAAGATTGCAAAAAGAATCGGAAAATTTACCTAAAAAAATGATGTGTTTAGGACTATAAAAATTATTTTGTTTTCTTGTAGTATAATTTATGCGGGAATTTTGCGGTCTTCAAGCTTAAGCCTAAAATTATCCATCGAATATTTATCCATTCGTTTCGTATAATAATAGATGCAATTTCTGGGAACATTCATTTTAAATTCTATGCAGACACCAAGTCTTTCTTTTCATTCATTCTAATGTTTGGAAATATTTTAAACACTAAAGTTGTATTCATTCGTAGTCAAACTGTAAATGGCAGTTTCTTTTGTTTTATAAAAGCGGCCACTTGCAAAAATTAAATAAATTCAGACAATTTACATTGCGGATAAAAATAGTTGCCGAGCACCATGCGTGAAACTTTAGTCTTTAATGTTTTTAAGTTTAATTTAAATTGCTTGCTAGGAAAGACGTAGGTATTCTATTTTTAAAATTCACCCTTTTGCGGAATAATTAACGTAGTTCTTGATGGCGTTACGCAATTCTGGAAGTATTTACTGCATTTAGTTCTATGCGGACTTTTATTTAGATTTTTTGTTTAAAATTGCAGCCTAAAGATTAATGTCTAATCTTGAACATATACAAAGTGCACAACTTATTATACTCTTCGCAGACAAAGTCGAAGAGTATATTGCGATTGGTCGGACCTTCTCTAAAATTGTTAATATTCGTCCTAGAGCAAAAAATTTTGCAGATTCGTTCGTTTCATGACTTTTTAAGACTTTTATTTTTTGTCCGTCTGTCTGTAACGAAATTTGTGACCACCATAACTCAAGAACGGATTATTGGGTCGACTTGAGATTTAACGCAAAAATCAATTCCATTTAGAGGAAGAGCCCTATTGTTTTTGGAAAAAATCAAGTAATAAATAGAGGGTTAAAAACACCCCCAAAGTAGAAAAAAATTCATATTTCGGTTAATATTAATTTTAAGAAAAAAAATATTCTAAATAAAATTAAAGATTGTATTTTTCTCTATAAAAAAGCATTAGGTAATTTTTTTGTACCCCACCCGTTTACAAAAGAAATAAGTTTTACGTTTATTACAATAAAATAAAAAATGCACCTTTTTAATCATCTACTGCGAAGAGTATCATATAGAATGTGTAACAATTATATAAAATTAAAAAAATAGTCATAAAAATGAGCTATCTGCGAAGTGTAACTATTTTAATGATCTATCCCACTTAGGGCCGGTTGTACAAACCAAGTTTAAACTTCGGTTTAGCTAAACTGGCATTTTATCACAAACATACTTTGTCAACTACAACATAGACAGTGTCTAAGATTGTTCTTTCTATGATTATAAATCAGTTTAGTTAAACCGAAGTTTAAACTTGCTTTGTACAACCGGCCCTTACTGATCTACCCATTCTTTTATCTAACAAACTCTTGTTTTTCTTTTCTAAATATCGAAACTAGTATCGGTTCATTAATTCTTATACAGTGAGAGGCAAAAGTCCCCCCCCCTGGCCTTAACTTTTGAACGGTTCGAGATATTGATTTCCAAAAAATTTTAGGTTAATTTACACGAAAAAAACTACGTTTTGACGAATTGGTTTTTCAAAAAATAATAACCCCCACATAGGGGGACTACCTACTTAATTTTTTTAAATGTAAAGGGGGGTCAAGTGACCCCTCATTTGAAAGCTATTTTTATTTCTAACACAATGGTGTTTACCAATTTAAGATATATTTATTATTTTTTTGCCTAGGAGCTTCCCAATAAAAAGAACGATTTCCTTAATAAATGCAACAGTGAAAAAATAAAACTATTTGAAATTAGGTAAGGGTGCATGTTTTTCTTTAATTAAAAAAAATTTGTAATATTTTTTTGTTAAAATGTGTTATACCCTGTGTCCCAACATAAAATACAAAAAAAAAACCTTATGCTTCTTAATAATTTTTTTTTAATTAATTTTATTTTTTTTAACCCTATTTTACTTCGTTTTTTTGAAAAAAAAATAATTTTGGTAGGTTATTTTAAAAAATTTGTTATAAAACATACTAACAAAAAAAAAATTATTAATATTTTTTAATAAAAAGAAAACATACATCCCTACTTAGTTTGGATTCACTTAAGTCTTTTATTGTTGCATTTATTACATAAAACAGGATTTTTGTGCTTTATTTTAAAACACACAGTACAATAGAACTACTGAATCAATCTAAAATTCGTAAACGTCATTGTCTTGGAAATAAAAATAGCTTTCAAATAAGGGGTCACTTGACCCCCCTTTGAATTTAAAAAAATTAAGTAGATAGTCCCCCTATGTGGGGGTTATTATTTTTTGAAAAACAAATTTCGTCAAAAGGTAGTTTTTTTAGTGCTAATTTGCCAAGAATTTTTTTTAAATCAATATCTTAAATCGTTCAAAAGTTAAGACGGGGGGGGGGGACTTTTGCCTCGCACTGTATGAGTCCCAGATAAATCAAGTAAAATCCATGTCTTAAAGCAATTAAAATGTAAGAAACAAAAAAACAATAGTAAAAACCGAAGCCAACTTTAAATTTAGCATGATCATCCGGCCCGCAACAATGGTAAAAATGTAAAACAGCACGCCAAGCAGCAAAAGTCCCTGACCTACGCCACCACAAATTCGGTGCAGCCACCTCGCCTTAAACACAGTCAGTAACCTCGTCTGTTGTAGTTATTTTTATCGGCGAGTGGCCCCATGACTGCATTCTGCAATATTTGTACACTACTTGGCAGACGACTACGAAATACTTACCAAAACAAAGGGCGCGGCAGTCAGTATGTTTACTAAAAAAACAAACTCACGAAAGATGCTAAAGCTTAGTTCAAAGAACGCTACTTCCACTTTCCATTTTCTTTGGATGTGTAAATACAACCTACGAACTAAAATCAGATACGAAGAAAAATTAGTTCGAATTACCAGCGGCTTTTTGATTTTTCGTATATTTCGTTTTGGCTAGAATTAAAAATGACGAGGTAAAATATTTTCGGGAAGAGTTCCCAAAAATAATTTACCTCATTTGAACAATCGAGGACAAAATCCATCCACTCATCAAAAATGACGATTTTATTACAATCAAAAATGACAGTTAATTGACAAGCCCTTTTGCTTTACAATCAAACGATCTCAATAAAGATTGTTTCCGAACTTCGCTATTATTAAATCGTTTTTACAAGTAACAAACCAAATTTTTTGGTTAAAAATAAAAATCAGACTTGGGCTTAAGCTTTCACTAAAAATCTCTTGTTTATCTTGTGGCTAGTTTGGTTGTCCTAGCGCTCCAAATTTTAAATTGTGGGGCACTTCCCTTCGATTTTGGGGCATTTCCCTTCCCACTTCCAATATTCTACGGTGAAGCACATTGCTTAGCAACATAAAAATGTATTCTTTTCCATGTTTCTTATTTACTAAAATTAATATACGAAACATATTTGCTATCCATTCACAAATTAAAAAAAAACAGAGCAGGCGAGCTTTAGGGTGACATATTTTACCCTGTATATTGTCATTAATGTCACTTGTGTTTGCTGGTTATGTAAGAAATGTCAAAAAAATATAAAAATGCATTTAAATACATGTTCAGAGCATCTGAATCAAACATACAGAAATATATATTTTTTTATTAAATCACATTATTATGCACTAATCATTAAAGCATTTAAAAGATTATACACAAAATAGGAATTATTTATGTAAGTACACACTGTTAAGAAGCCCTTTTAGGTATCGTAGGACAGATAAATCAGCACTTTTACAAAAATGTTTGTAATTTTCTTTATAAATTGTCACATCTCAAGCAAAAGTTGCTTCGTTTTTCCAATTTTTATGTCTGTTTTATATAACTGTCATACTATTTTTGGCATTTTTCAATTTTTAGTGACAGTAAATTTGAAATGTAATGCCAACTTTGTAGAAAATTCAACTTTTCAAAAAAAAGGTTCTAGTTTTCATAAGGTGACTCTGTATTTTTAAACTGTGAATAAATAAATAAATAATAACAAATAAAAGTTTATTTCCAACCAACAACATACATGTACAAAAATTATAACAAAATAAAAAAAAATGAATGGATAGTATTATATGTTTATGTTTATTTTGATTTATTTATCGTTGCGTTAATAAGAAATTGCTAAAATGTAAGTAAAGCAATAAATTAACAAAAAAAAACAGGTAATGTCTCTTTAACAATGAAGTAAAAGTATAGATTCAAGAAGGTGGAAAGGGAAAATTATTTTCTAAAGAAGTAGAGACTTTTATAATCTGAAAATTTGAAGACATCATAGTTTAATAAAAGAATTTTTAAATATTTCTAAGAACAGAATTGAATCATCAAAAAAAAAATTAATTGCGAAGAGTATCATCTACAAGCCTAAATTCTTAACCCTTTACTACTTGACGTGTTGCACTTGGCTGAATAGGCGACTGCACGAAATGCACGAATGTCGAATATTCGAAAGTGAGAAGCAGCTGTAGAAATTTGGCAAATGTATGACCGGACCTAAGTCAGACAACATTGGGGTAGGTCCTGGCACTTAATGTATACGAAACATTGCACCGGTCCTTTCTCAAACCAGTTAAATGTGCTACGATGCATGCTTTCGATTTCGTTTAAGTTTATTTTTAGTTTAGGTGGGTTTTTGGGGCATTATGTCATTCGGACGAATTTTATTTATACCGGAGTTTGAACTTGGAGAGTTTTGTTTTTGGAAGACCAAATTTTTGCC
Source organism: Cartodere bifasciata (assembly GCA_963920755.1). Lineage (NCBI taxonomy): Eukaryota > Metazoa > Arthropoda > Insecta > Coleoptera > Latridiidae > Cartodere > Cartodere bifasciata. Next base: position 3,019,622 of record OY987196.1, on the reverse strand, counting down.
TTATTGAATTGTTTCTTGTAAATTATATTAAGCTCATTATACAGGGTGTCCAAAAATTGGCGCATAAATGTAAAGGTACTATCGTAGACATGGAATTTAAAATGATTTTTTATCAGCCACCATTGATTCTTTGAATTTTACTCTATTGTGAATGGGGTTTTTTATGTCAGTTTTCGAATGTTAGTTTGACAACAAATGCGTCAAATGTATTTTATTAAAATAAATTATGTAAAATGTGCTGCCGGCTAGAAAAATAGTAGAAAGATATTTCCATTTTTAAATAATTTTGTTTTAGGATAACAATAAGGCTCTAATCCTCGTAAAACATCAAAGAAATGTTTTCTTGTTAATGTCCACTTCGCATAAAATTTGAGATGTTTAGCCACTATTTTGACCATATTTACAATGCAAAAATTGATCGATTTAAATTCCATGTCCACGATAGTATATTATTGGGGCATGTTTAGGGATCCCTAGAAAAATGTATCGGGGATATGAGGTCCCAAATTGCAAAACTTTAAACGGTCATACCTTAAAGATAACAGCACATACTAACGAAAAAAATGGTTTAATACAAAGCTACAGTCTATCTTATGTCAATAAAGTCTAATGCAAGAGTGTATGATGAAGACTCATAGATGGGATTTTCAGAGATTTTTCTAGAGTGTGTTGCCGAATTTATGCAACTATGTTTTCATTTTCCTCTAATGAATAGAACAGATGGATTTTTTAAACAATTTTCCAGGAATTCCTTGAAACAACGTACAGGTGGTGCGTTAATTTTGGGGCACCCTGTTTAAAACGTTTAAGAAAACGTGGGTCGAAACTAAATTCAGTCTTTGCTTTTGTCTGCAAAAAGTACAGTAATCGAGAATAATAAAATATCAAGAATTTAAGTTTTAAATATTTCAGCAGCCTGTATTTTCACAAAAATGTAATGTTACTGTATTCTAAGAAGAATTTACAAAATAATTAACTTAATAAGAAATTGTAAATTTAATCTCGAGAAGGAATGATTATTTTTCCTGCATACCAAAGTTTGTAGGTACCTTCTAACTAGTATAAAGAGTTTGTACAAAGCCTGGCGAGCGAGCGACCGACCATCTTTAGGTATAAATTGCAACATTTATCAGGCGTTGTGATCAAATCATTCTAGTATATAAAATTAAAAGAAAACCAGCTTAGTTGCTCCCAACAAGTCGATGGCCTATCTCAAATAATTCTACATGCTTTTTCCTTTATTCGATCTTGCAACTTGGAATAATTAAAATAATAAACAGCGGTGCAACTTCCTTCCTTTACAAACTGCTTCACGGCAACATTATAACAAAAATCTTTAAGGCCGACTTAAAGATATTTGAATTAACTTAATGCCACTAATTAAAGTTTAAAAAAATTTTGTTTCCTTGTGTGCCACATAAGTAGGTTATTATGAATAAAGTCCCTAAATTTTTCAGATCAAAATTTTGAAGATTTTTAAGATACATGGGGGCAATGACCTTTTACAATTTTAACATTTTTTTTAAAGTACACAAACAAAAAAATGAAAAGTTAATAACCCCACTTGAAATGTAAAGTGACACATATGGTCTCTAATGGCCTAATTTTCCATCTCGTTCTACTGCATGTGCAGTGGTTAAAAATTCATACAGGGTGTTCAAAAAATGGTGCATAAACGCTTTGGTACGCTCTTGAGGCATTCTCAAGGATTCCTAAAAAATTGTCAATAAAAATCCATCTGTTATATTCATCGAGAAAAATGCGAACAAAGTTGCATAAATTCGGCAACACAGTCTAGAAAAATACATCTAAAAATCCCATCTATGAGTCTTGATCATAAACTTTTGCATTAGATTTTGTTGACGTTGTTGTCAGCTTCATTTTATGAAAATTTTGGAAAATTAAATTGATTATTAAAATGTAATTCGACCATTTAAAAAATAAACAAATGGTGGAATGGTTTAAGATAAACTGTAGCTTTGTATTAAACCATTTTCTTCTTTAATATGTCCTGTTATATTCAAGATATAAGCGTTTAAAGTTTCGCACTTTGGGGCAATCTATCTCCGAGGGTATATGAGATAGATTATTTTAACAATTTTCTGGGGCTCCCTAGACATGCCCCAACAACAAACCATTGCGTTTATGCGCCATTTTTTGGACATCCTGTAGTTTTTTAGGATATATAAAACCTCCACAAATACTGAAGTATCTATGATGGCAAAAATTATTTGTGGCCTTTGTAAATTTGTAAATCCATTCGTTTGAAATTTCCTCTACGATAAAAACGTTTTAAATTGTAACAGCTTTTTGATTGTATCTTTATCAGGAAATATTGTATAAAGTACAATAATTGAGTAAGTATACCTAGTTAATTGGTGCTTTCATTACTTAAGCAATTTTTATAATGATTTTATAAAATTCGTTATGTCTTAGCTTATTAGATATAAACATAAAAGAATTGTGCTATAATTTTTTAATTAGCGGTGTGCACTAACCACTAACGAGTGCAACAAGAATAGTAGGGGGCTTTTAGTGGCAGCAGCAAATTTCATGAGAAGACAGTTCATTTTGCTATTCAGGTTGCCCAGATTCGCGAAAAGGTCATCGACCCTGATCTTCCATGGCAGACTAGACGAAACGAAAGCATCATGTGCGGTAGGTAATGGCATACATTTTTTCATACGTCAGATTTAATGTGGACGATGCATGTCCATATGCAAAAGTGTTACATTCTCCTCTACCATCTCTAATCTAATCAAAATATTTGCGCAAACTAATCAATTTCTTGAAGCTTGTTTACATCAGTGATATTTAATACTTCTCTCGTGATTTCTATTTCAAAATTGTATTCTTGTACTCAAAGTATTTCTCAATATTTAGTGCATGAATTTTATGTTTCATGTTTGTAAATTAGGCAAACATTTTACTTATTTGCCTTCCTTTCATATTGTTAATAAAGTAAAATATCTAAATTTTATACTCTATTAAGTTTACTTTGTATTTTAGAAGGCATTCCAAATCCAAATTGTTTTAAATTAGATACTGCAGTTGACATGCCTATTTAAACAATATTTTATTGCAATGTTACACTTTGGTTTCATTCAAACCGAATATCATTTTTATGAATGTTTTCTTGTTGTATTTTTAAGGTAAACCACAAATTCTTTTGGTTAAATTTGTTTTAAGAAAGCATTTGTATTTGGGATACATTATTAGTAACGGACTAGATGAAAAATCGAATAGGGGAATTGTGCTTAAAATGGCATTGTCAAATAAAACGACATACTATCCATTCACAGTTTAAAAAAAACAGAGTCATCTATGCAAACCAGAACCTTTTTCTTCGAAAAGTTGAATTTTTCACAAAGTTGGCTTTACATTTCAAATTTCCTATCATTAAAAATTAAAAAATGCCAAAAATAATATGACAGTCACACAAAACAGGCGTAAAAATTAGACAAACGAAACAATTTTTGCTTGAGATGTGATAATTTATAAAGAGAATTGTAGACATTTTTCTAAAAGTGCTAATTTATCCTATGATATCTAAAAGGACTTCTTAACAGTGAGTACTTACATAAATAATTCCTATTTTGTGTAAATTTTTAAATGGTTTAATGATTAGTGCAGTATAAAGTAATTTAATAAAACCATAAATACTTCTGTATATGTTGAGACCATTGCTTCTCATTCAGAAGCCCTGAACATGTTTTTATTTACATTTATTAATTTTTTCGACTTTTCTTACATAATGACAATATAGAGGGTAAAATCTGTCGCCCTATGGCTCGCCTGCTCTTTTTTATTTAATTGTGAATGGATAGTAGTGCCAGTATTGAAATTCCAACAAGAGAAATGTCACATTTTTTGGCAGACAAAACGTGATTCGTAACAAGGCATGCTTCATTTTATCAGGCCGGCGCACTCTCATGTTTATTTTTTTGAATACTGGAGGCCTTATTTTCTAGAAGGTCCAGTTTTGTGACGTCACAAAAATTAGTTTGGCTACTCGGTAACGGTATCGTTTCAGTTCAATAAAAGTGAATTGAGTCATTTAAAAATTTCGCTGTCATTTTTTTAACATCGCCAAATGACTTTTAAGGTTGTGATAAAGTTTGGTAGTCGTATTGCCTACAATATAAGCAATAGTCCATAAATTAACTGAATCTCAAAAAAAGTACTAGTATGTCATTTTAGGCACAATTTTCCCACTGTATAAATTGCTTCAAAGAAAATATAAGTACAGGTAAACTAAAAACTGCTTATCCATTTCTACCCTTCGCTATTTTAACTTAGCGGGCTGTCAGTCAGTGGATAGGGTACACCGTCGTTTATTCGTCCTATCTCAAGCCCTTATGTAGTGCGCCCTTTTGAGGTCATTAACCTGGGCCATGTGTACCTATCTAACTTATGTGTGTATGTTTCCATTCACGCACTCACGCAACCAATGAAATTCCTTCTAACTTTCAACTTTAAAGGCTTCCTTTTTTGGTTATAACATGATTTCAAAATGCAAATTTGTTTTTTATGACACTTACTGAAAGGTAGGGTTTCCCTATTTCCTCAAGGGTGTAAATCTTAGATCATAGAATGGTAGATAAGCTAAAAAAACATACAGACACAAAAATAATTTTTGTTAAGCATTTTGAAAAATTTTTGAAATTTTGCCAAACTTTGAAAAGCTCTGGCAAAAAAAAAGAAAACACTTGGACAAAATCTGATTGCTGATTTGTTTTCTATGGCTTCTAATACTCGTCTGTATAAAAACACAGTTTCAGGCAATTCGATTTTTTCAAAATTTAAATAAGGTAAGGGTCCAAATTTTTCCAGTTTTTTAATTGGCATGGCCACAAATAATTTTTGTCACCTACAAGTGCCATCAATGATTATGTAAAACGAGCTGTTGAAACCAAATTTGGTACTTAAATATTTGTAAAGCTTCTAGTTTTAACGCTATGAGCTTCCAAAGGCAACTCCAAATGCAAAACCTGATTTTAGAAAAAAAATTCTAATCAGCAAATTTTTTTGTTTACAAAAAATTAAACTGCAGATTCGTATTTCACATCAAAAAAGCAATAAGTTTTATTAAAATCAGAGACAAAAAAGATTTTTGCTAAGAATTTTTGAAATTTTTCTAAAATTTGGCCAACTTTCAAAAGCTGTAGCAAAAATACGAAAGCACTTGGGAAAAATCCGATTACTGATTTCTTTTTTACGGCTTCTAATGAGTATAGAAACACAGTTTCAGGCAATTCAATTTTTTTAAAATTTACCTCATTTTGTAGCAAGGGGTAAGGGTCCAAATTTTTCCAGTTTTTTAATTGGCATGGCCACAAATAATTTTGTTCACCAATAAGTTCCATTAATGTTTATGTAAAACAAGCTGCTGAATCCGAATTTCGTACTTAAATATTTGTGAAGCTTTTAGATTTACCGCTACAAGCTTCCAAAGGCAACTTCAAACGCGGAACCTGATTTTAGTATAAAGATCAAATACAACTACTTTCTGATAATGTGTTGATACATTTTTTACATAACAACACCGAGAACAACACCTAGTAATATGTCCTTCAATGTAATGCACACAATTTTGGACGCACTGCTAGGCACCGACATAGCTAGAGTTTATATTTTCATTTTAGCAGCAAAACTTAACATAACCTACCTAACCCAATGTCCCCCAGTGCTTTCATAAAAGTCAGTCTAAAACCCTGAAATTCAAAAATAAATATGCATATAGGACTTTACCCAGGTAAATAAACTCACTACCTCTAACCTTCCCGTTTTTGACCATTTAGGTGCGCAAATTGGGTATGTACGCAAATTGGGTGTACGCAAATAAGAGGACACGCAAAAAAACAAAAGCACTTGGAAAAAATCTGATTGTTAATTTGTCTTTTACGGCATTTAATGAGTATAAAAACACAGTTTTAAGCAATTCCTTTTTTTTTTTTTAATTTAGCTTTTTAGTCTTCTTTGGGAAATACGAGTAATAAAGATGTTTAAAAAAAGTGACGAATGTTTTACAATGTCTGTCGAAAGCGAATCCCATCTCATAAAATTTTAATTGGTTTTATTTACGATGTTTGCAAATCAGGGTTTTAAATTTAAACAGACGTGATCACTGATCATTAATAAATTCAAATTTTACAACTAAAAAAAAAAATGTTGCCTAAATGATGTCAGAAATAATTACCCATTTTGTTTTTAAAAATTGTTCATGTTTATTACAGCATGCAATACTATACTGTAAGGTGTGTATAATAAATTACATAAATAAAGTTATTGGGAAAATGTTGCGTTTTAGAAGCAAAATAGAAAAACACAAAATCATGCTGGCTTATAAGTGGTATAGTCCGAGAAAATCTTACATTTGGTCAAGAAATTTTTCGGGCCGTGGAAAAATGTAGTATTTGATACCTAGAAACAGAATTACCATGTGCGCACTCATACGCATATTAGCATTTTGTGTTAGAGCCCCCATAGAGCCCCCTTTCATTCGTAATACTAAATCATGGTGGATCTAGACCAAACTTTGGAAATAGACACTTAACAAGGTTCTAAAATGATTTTCGTAAAAAAAATTCTCCTTAAAAAACCCCCTAACTAGCCCCAAAATGTGAAATATTTATCATGTTTGATTTAGACCAAATTTTACAAGCAGAAGCAAAATTAGACTTTAAAAAACCCTTTTCTGAAATTTTTCTCAAAAACATTTGTTTGCTCCTTTGGGGGTATATTTTTGATGGAGGATAAAAAAATGTTTAAAGAAGTTTTCTTTAAAAAATGTTCTTTAAAACAGTATTATGAATTTATTTGCAAAATTTTGCTGTAAATCCAACATGATAAATATTACTCTTTTTGGGGCAATTTAGGGGGTGAAGACATTTTTTTAGAGAAACTTTTTTCATGCAAATCTCTTAAGAACCTTGCTTAGTGTCTACTTTCAAAATTTGGTCTAGATCCATAGATCTACGAATGAAAGGGGCTTTTTGGGAGGCTCTAACACAAAATGCTAATATGCGCATGAGTGCGCACATGGTAATTATGTTTCTAGGTATCAAATACTACATTTTCGCACAAAAATTGTGCTGTCCGAAAAATGTCTGAAAAATAAGGATGTTTTGTAAGATTTTCTCGGACTATAAGGTGATTGTAAATCTTATTCCGTGCGTCCGTCCGTCATTCATTTTGTCCCAATGTCCGATGCATGTTTTTAGGATAAATTTATAATTCAATAAACCGGTTGTGCATTAGAAATGCAGTTTTGCCAACTAACCAACCAACTAGCAAACAAAGAGACGGTGAATTCGACCCAAAGAATGGATATTAAGGTCGATGTTGGCCTGCCTGACTTGGGAGCTGCCTATCCTTCTTACAAATAATATGTTGTTAGATTACCTTGAATATAAAGTTGTTAGCTAAATCCAATGCGATGGCGACCAATCAAATTATTACTTTAGGCTACTTACTAATAATTATTGGCATTGATGGAGAAAAAAGAAACTTGTTTTTTATCTATCTGCGCTTATACAGGGTATTCTACACTTTTTTTAATGCATCTTACTAAAAATATATACAAGATTTTCGATGCACTAACAATTTGGTAACTTCTATGGACTGGTTTTGGGCGCGATTTTAAGATTCTAAAGATAGTGTGCAAGGTTTTTTTTTGTTTTTATTGTTGTTTTAAATTTTGGGCGCATGAACTTTTTGTCATCTGTCGAAACTTAGCCAATAAAATTAATTTCAGTTGTCTATACTCAAAGGATAGTGCTTAACAAAGTTTTGTATTAAAAGAACCTACAAAAAAGATTTATATATTTGCGTTCTATAATAAGCACATTATGAAGCCCGAAAGTTGGGTTTTCAAGGTTGCTGAATTGCTTCATTATTAAACACAAAATTTTATTTTATTAGGTTTGTGTTCCTGATGCAAAAAGATAAATTCTTCCCTTGCAAGGTACTTTTTATTTACAAATTTTACTATTATAAACTATCGGAGGACATAGTTTTTTTGTAGAGGGAAGAACTAGAAGAATTGGAGAAACGATATCAATGGTTACATTTTCCTAAAAATGCCTATTCATTCAGTATTAAGTGAGTAAAGTTTACAAATGTCATTATTCAATATGTCTAACCTAAATTTACTTTTTACTTCAACATGTCAATGTTGCCAGTCTTATAAATAAAATTTTAAGTTAAGTTTTTAAATCAAATTAAAAATGCTTTTTAATTAAGTTATTAAATTCACTATTGTAAGCTTTATAAGTAGCCTTTTTTATTAAAGTTAATTCTCATTTTTTTATGCATACCCTGTAGACATTTTGAAGGTGACACTGTAGCATTTGTTTCATTTAAGCATTCTTAAATGGCCAAGCCCACTTGATTTTATTTAAATTTTATTCCAGTCTATTTACGAGATATTTTAATGCAATGATTATTAAACATTTGCCGCCGGATTAAGGAAGTTTCTGATTTCAAGGAAATCATTTTTTCACCTACGTTGTTAAGCAACAAACTGGAAACGTTTTTTAGAAAACAGAAAGAAAGAAATGCATGTTTTATGACTTATAAATAAAATAAAAAAATGAGTTTTTTTTTAAACTGTGAATAAGCAAACATATTATTGTTGAATTTTTATTGTTTTGTTTTCTATTTTTTAATATAACCTATCCACAATTTTTAAAAACACGATTGTTTAAAAAGCCCACTAATTAGAGACAAAATAACAAGTCATAAAATTCCAAATACCAAATAAGTATACATTTTATTTTCATTTCCAATAAATTTTATCATATCATAATTTGTTTTGAAAAATATTAATTTGCCCTAAATACTGAAGTAGCTGGAAAATTTCGAAATTACATAGCGAAACTAAATATTTTATATTTTATAGTTTTGAAGTAATTTAAAATAATTTGTTATATTATTTCAAATAAAACACTCAAATATGAGTTATTGTTAAAAATGGTGTACTGGAATTTATTGCCATATTTTAAATTTTACACGAATTGAGGCCAAAAAATATATGGTTTGATAGAGTCCTACAGTTTTTCTCAACAGCAAGAGGACACTTGTTTTTGTATCTCATACACAAAATTAAATCGAGTGAGCAAATAAAAACGGCCCATAAGTGGGCTATGGGAATTGTCAAAATACTGTAAATTATCAGATTTTACATTGTTCATAGCCTACTTAGTAGTATTTTGCCCCTAAAATATATAATTTGTGGTACTGGTGAGAGCAAAACAAGGTTGAAAAATCTGGCTTCTAACTTTGTTTTTTTGTACATGCTTTATAATAAATATGATAATAAAAACGTTGCAGCTTATAAAGAACGATCTAGGAAACAAGAAGGAGGTAACTAATCAACATTAGATATATGAAGCAAATGGAGGTGACCAGTTTAGGCTAACCTTGAGGCTTTAATTTATTTATGAGAGCCAAACCCATAATTATGGTCGACCGCGCTAGCTGCCGAGCTATTCTACCTTCTTTAACAAGTGCTCAAACCAACAACTTATTACAATACTTTGGCAATAGAACAACTGTTGTTAAGGATACATAAAAGTTGCGTAATAATAATCCATAGGTTGTAGGATCTGTGGGCAGAATGGACAGCATCTAACTATATGTTGTATCCAACGTATGAGGAGGTTATTTCATGATATTTAACATGCTTCGCCTTGAGGTAGGTTGCTAGGATAGCAAACTTATAAGCTAAATAGTATGCTTGAATTGTTCCGCATTAATACGTTGCTTTAATTGCGTGACATTGGAAACTAAACAATTTATTATTTCAAATATATTTAAAGAAATACAAACAAGAGTGCTTCTTTTAAACCAAATGGTACACCCTTAAATTGTTACATGCCTTAAATAGTAGTAAAAGGTAGTAATATTTAGAAATTATTTTAAAGAACCGCAGTCACCTCACAGATTCCAAGAATAATCGTCTAAAATAATCACATTTATGAACCTAAAAATGTAAACATTTGGTGCAAAAAGCTGAAAAAACCCGCCACCAAATGTCGTCAAGTTTATTTTCCAAACAAGTCCTTGCAAACTAAATACTGAAATTCTTTTGTATTGTATGTTATTTCAAAGGTATCTAACAAATAATAAATTACGAAATAAAGTAAATGCATATTCAAAGTCGAAAGAGAGAGGAAAAACTGAATCTATGAAGCCAAGGTACCAAGGAGATTCATGTAAGAAGACAAATGAACTAACGTTCGCACAATACCTACCATTACTAATATATCAGTTGACTTCTGGAAAGGTCACAAAAATCTAGAAATTATGTACTAAACACAATACATTCTAAATTCTACATGATGAAAAATAAAACTTGAAAAATGCAGTTTTCTTGCAACACTCTGTATCATGTGAGTCATGTGACGCTTAGAATAGTTGAAAAAAATTAATAAAGTTATACGTAGTAAAAAAAGACTAAAATTATTAAACAAAAACCATGTTTAATTGTTAAGGTTACCTAAAAAAATTAAGACGAAAAAAGGGTTTATGTGCTATCATTTGTAAATAATTTTTAAAACTGCATGTGTTTCTTCGCGCCGTTTTAAACGCAGTGGTCTTAACGGAAAATGTCGCGAACCACAGAAACTGTGGTAATGTAATGTTGGTTGCCTAAAATCAACAAAAAACAGATCATTCTGGTCATTGCTCAGTGGGTTTATAAGAGTTAATTTTAATTAAAAATTGTGCTTACCCGCAAAATAAATAACCAAAGCACAAGTTGACATATTCTAAAGGTCCATCAATAAGCGTTTAAATACAGAATTTTGGCAATTCAAAATGCAAAAAAATAGTGCTTCTAAATTGCCAAAATTATGTATTTAAACGCTTATTGATGGACCTTTAGAATATATCAACTTGTGCTTTGTTAATTTATGTTGCTGGTAAGCACAACTTTTAATTAAAATTAACTTTTATAAACCCACTAATAGTGGATTCATGAACTTTATTTAACAATTAAATTAAGAATTAATTTAAGAAATACGGCTGCTCATTGGTTCAATACTTGACATTGACAAACAATAAACTTCAATAAATAGACCAATGAGCAGCCGTATTTTTTAAATCAATTCTTAATTTAATTGTTAAATAAAGTTCATGAATTCGCTATAAGTAATGACCAGAACATGCTGTTTTTATTTGATTTTAGGCAACCAACATTAAATAACCACAGTTTATATACTTCACGACATTCCCCTTTAAAAAAGTATATGCTGATCTTATAAATTTATATATTAAATGCATAAGTATGTGGAAAAAATACAGTTACGCATTTTATTTATATAGTGCTTGTATTAGTGTTATTAAAAAATTGCAACATTTTCTTATCGTTATCTTTTCCACATAATGAGAAAATATGTATTAAGACTAAAGCGGCTACCGTTATACAATAAATTATTCCAATGAATTTGCCAGAAGTATTCACAATTTTACCGTTCATTATTAATATATTATATGGTTACATCCTGTGGAAGTCTAGGTACCTATTTAGATTTTGTTTAAAATTACAAATTATTCTTGCCTAGCCTTAAGATTTAAATTAAGTTTTAGCTTAAGTTCTGCTGAAAATTTTACGCTTATTGAACATTTCAAATGTTGAACCTTTATCGCAGAATCTATGAATTAAAGACTAAAATTAAAAATGTCGCGAAGCATAAAAACTGTGGCTATGTAATGTTGGTTGCCTAAAATTAGCAAAGAACAGCACTTTCTGGTCATTGCTCAGTGGGTTTATAGGAGTTAATTAAAAATTGTGCTTATCAGCAACATAAATAAACAAAGCACAAGTTGAGATATTCTTAAGGTCCATTAATAAGCGTTTAAATACAGAATTTTGGAAATTTGTAAGCACTATTTTTTTGCATTTTAAATGGCCAAAGTTCTGTATTTAAAAGCTTATTGATGGACTTTTAGGATATGTCAACTTGTGCTTTGTTTATTTATGTTGCTGGTAAGCACAATTTTTAATTAAAATTAACTCTAATAAACCCACTGAGTAATGACCAGAAAGTGCTGTTTTTTGTTGATTTAAGGCAACCAACATTACATAACCACAGTTTCTATGCTTCGCGAGAACGTAATGTAAAAAGAAAAGACTGTCAAATATAAATTAGCTTAAATCCTTATTTGATCCAAATGCATATTAAGTATGTACGCCATTAAAGCAGTAAAATAGCAGCAATCTTCATTTCTTTCTTGAACTAAAAACAGTAATAATAAATAAATTAATGATCATGAACTTGGTTATATTTTTAAAAGAACGGCATATGGTAGATTTGAAATTCTCCGCTTCGGACAATTAAGTGCATGGATGACATATTGCTAATAATAATTAAATCGCACAAACATTACATACATAAACTTAGCGCAGCTTAGGCGACATTTGTTTCTTGTAAAACATTTTGCCATTTTCTATAACCTAATAAAAAACTGTAATGTATTATCTAGTTGCCTATGACATATGCTGCTTTAGGTACGTAACCGAAGCACTTTTTAAGCACCTGTCGTATTACATTAGTTCCTCCTAACAGGTTTTAGTTTTATAAAACTTCTAATTGGATCATGATACACTCTTTTTATTGGCTCCAAAAACAACGCGTAAAAATAAAGAAAAAACTTAGATACATTAACAGGGAATGTCGCAAAGCATAGAAACTGAGGTTATGTAATGTTAGTTGTCTGAAATCAACAAAAAACAACACTTTCTGGTCATTGCTCAGTGGGTTTACAAGAGTTAATTTTAATTAAAAATTGTGCTTACCAGCAACATAAATAAACAAAGCACAAGTTGACATATTCTAAAGGTCCATCAATAAGCGTTTAAATACAGAATTTAAAATGCAAAAAAATAGTGCTTCCAAATTGCCAAAATTCTGTATTTAAACGCTTATTGATGGACCTTTAGAATATATTAACTTGTGTTTTGTTTATTTATGTTGCTGGTAAGGACGGTTTTTAATTAAAATTAACTCTTATAAAACCATTGAGCAATGACCAGAAAGTGCTGTTTTTTTTTTATTTTAGGCTACCAACATTACATAACCACAATTTCTATGCATCGCGACATTCCCTTTTAGGGAATACAAAACAGAGAGGTTCTGTAAATGCTCACTTTTCAGTGGAGTCCGCTTTTTACAGCACTTTATTTTCTATACTATTTCTAATTTTATTCTATGACACTAAAGCTAGCAGGGTATATCTAAAACCAATTAACTGCATTAAATAAATTAGCCAACTCGATTAAATTATTTGTTAAACCTAAACAACACCAGTCCACAAAGAATAAAATCATGAATAATGCTAATTAATGCATACATTTTGTCATTGAAATAGTAATATTGTTTTTGTATAAATAAACTTGACAATCACCTAAATTGTTACCATAGATATTAATGTAAATTAGTCATTAAGGTACAATTAACTATTTCGAAAACTCTAACACGCAAAAAAACAAAGTTGGCATTGAAAATAAAACAAATAGGCATAAAAACGACAAAATGGCTGACATAGATCAGCTGATTTCCAAACAATCAAGCTTAATTTTCAAAAAAGCTTCACAAGTAGCAAATGAATGTAATGAAACTTTAAGAATCGATTGGCAAGATTGCAAATAAAGCAACGACGAAAATCAAGATATAAAAGGAGATTACATGCATCAAGAATGAGGTAATAATGATCTAAAAAGACGATCGTATATTTGTTTAATACTTTAGTTAACATTCTGTGGATTATTTTATTCTAAAGTAGAACGAAAAATCATGCTTTACTAAAAACCATTCTCTTTCAAATGTTTAAGTACTCGATGATTAACAAGGAAGACAATTTTGTTCTAACTGCAGATACTTGGCTGCAGTTTGTCTCAAAATTATTAACTGGGAATGTCGCGAAGCATAGAAACAGTGGTTATGTAATGTTGCTTGCCTAAAATCAACAACAAACAGCACTTTCTGGTCATTGTTCAGTGGGTTTATAAGAGTTAATTCTAATTAAAAATTGTGCTTACCAGCAACATAAATAAACAAAGCACAAGTTGACATATTCTAAAGGTTCACCAATAAGCGTTTAAATGCAGAATTTTGGCAATTTAGTAGCACTATTTTTTTGCATTTTAAATTGTTAAAATTTTGTATTAAAACGCTTATTGATGGACCTTTAGAATATGTCAACTTGTGCTTTGTTTATTTATGTTGCTGGTAAGCACAATTTTTTATTAAAATTAACTTTTATAAACCCACTAAGCAATGACCAGAAAGTGCTGTTTTTTGTTGATTTTATACAACCAACATTACATAAACACAGTTTCTATGCTTCGCGACATTCCCATGTGTGGGTAGATTTAGATTTAGAAGCTAATAAAAGCCAAATGGTTACAGTTAGATGAAAGTCATTAGAACTATAGAAGAATTAAACTGTCACTCCTTTATGGTGCTTAAAGTTCTGCAATTTTTCCTTGAAATTGAAATCGTTTATACGCTAGCTTAAATAATGCAATGTAAGAATTTTATTGCAACATTATAACTTAGTTAAGTTAGATGAATTTAATGGAAATGAGCTTGGCCTTACAAACATTTTATATTCAAACAAAATAATGAATAATTATGTAGGTATATTTATAGATATTTGTTTTTTCGTTAAGCTTCATTAATTATTCGCTGCGAACCTTGAAGAACCAAAAATTAAGATACTTGTAACAGTGAAATGGAGCGTATTCGAACAAAAATTGGTTGGGGTAACCAAGAAGATTTGTCATACCACCCCTCGTTTCAGATGGTAACTGACATTACTTCTGAATTTTATATTTTTATTAAATATAAAGCTTATATACCAAAAAACAACAAACTGCCGGTTTAAAACATTCAATGTATCCATCTAAAAGGTTTGTATAACATTTAGAGAGTGCTTTACGTCTTTAATTCTTTATAATTAGGTAAAAAACACATTTTTTGGATGCACGGACTTTGCATTAAAAGTACATTTGTAAATGAGTCATTATGCCCTTTTTTACCTAATTATAAAGAATTGACAATGTAAAACACTCCGTAAATGTTATACAAACCTTTTAGCTGGTACGTAGAATGTTTTAAACCGGCAGTTTGTTGTTTTTTGGTATATTAGCTTTATATTTGATAATAATATAAAATTCAGAAGTAATGTCAGTTATCATCTAAAACGACGAGTGGAATGACAGATCTCTTAGGCAACCCCAACCAATTTGTGTACGAATACGCTCCATTGAAAACAGTCTTCAGACTCTGAGGTCTGGATTATTTTAAGTAACATGAAGATGCATAAAATTAAAAAAAAAGCACAAGTACAAGTAACAAGATTTCGGTTGTTGGAATTAATGCAGGTGGCCTTGAAATTTCACATCCTCGTACATACGAACGTCGGCTGCATTGTAACAATATAACGAAAACGAAACCAAAAGTGCGTCTTCATAAAATAAGTACTTACGAACATGCTGTTACAAACCGCCGATGTTTAAGGTAGGTATCGTCAAATACATCTTACACAGGGGGATTTTAAAGTAACTCTCCATATTTAAGAATGTAGTAGGCCCAAAGAGACTTTACCTATATTTACAATAGAAAAGATATACAAATTCATTGTTTGGGGCCAAGTTTTTTTTTTGTTTACCCAATGTAAGTTATATGAACTAATGAGTAAGTGGACGTAAATGAACCAACGTTTTCAATGGAACTTCCCTATGCTAGCCTTTTAGATCTTGGACCCACACACTGGTGTTACGTCACAAATCACAGATCCACGTTAAAACACTGTCTGTGAAAGTAGAATTTTGATTCTGTCACATTTAACCACTTTTTTAAAACAATATTTGTATGAAAATAAAAGGCTTTCTCATCAGGAAACCCTTGGAATGAAATCCACCATAACGTCTTACATACGATATTTCAAGTTTAATTCATTGTAAAAGTCCAAAAATTACATATTTACCGTTTATGTTGATGTGAGTTGTAAACGCAAATTGCTTAAAAAGCATCCATATCAAAAGGTCTGGTAAGTACCACTGTAAAATTAACTTTTTTATATTTGCGTTCTATAATTAGCACGTTATGATACCCAAAATTTGGGTTTTTAGGTTGCTAAATTGCTTCATTATTAAACGCAAAATTTTATTTTATTAGGTTGGTTTTCCAGATGCAAAAAGATGAATTCTTTTCTTGCAAGGTACTTTTTATTTACAAATTTTACTATTATAAACTATCGGGGGACATAGTTTTCTTGCAGAGGGAATAACTATGTAAAAGAATTGGAAAAACGATATCAACGGTTACATTTTCTCAAAAACGCCTATTCATTCAGTATTCAGTGAGTAAAGTTTACAAATGTCATTATTCAATATGTCTGACCTAAATTTACTTTTTACTTCAAAATATCAATGTTGCCAATCGAATAAAAATATAATTTTAAGTTATGTTTTATATTTAAATTAAAAATGCATTTTAAATTTAAATTAAATGAAGCAAATATAAAAATTAGTGCAAAAAACTCTTTTTATAAGGAGTTTTTTTAGCACTTGTCCGTGTCAAAACCACGCCGAATTTCAAAGACCGAATTTTATTCGAGATTTTATTTATACTACGATTTAAAAACCACTAACTTTTAATAACTTTTCTTTTGAATTTTCTAATTTTTCTGTTTAGTTTCTTGTGACACTGTTAATTCGGAACATCCTATATGATTAAGTCTGGCAGTTGGCCATGATGAAGTCAGGGCCAGACATGATTTTATGAGCCGGGTCGTCTGGTACCTACCACAATGCAGAAATGCAATTTTGGCAACCGCGTGCTTGCTGCACTTGGAAACGTCTTTGTTTCCTGATGCATCTTGCAAGTTTGAAGGCCATCGCTCGATACGATTCATGAACCTAAAATGTTTTGTTTGCGTAACCTACTTTCAGGGTATTTACTAATATCATATCGCTGCAAAAGTTATTACTTTTTGTCTGGACAAATAATCGCGCACCAGTGTGACGAATATGCACTCGTAAACAAAAATAATAATAATAAGTTTTGTAAGATATGTCCAAAAAATGGCGCATAAACGCGATGGTACGTTGTTGGGGCATGTCAAGAGAGCCTCAGAAAATTGTTAAAAAAAATCTATCTTATATACCCTCGGAGATATGTTGCCCCAAAGTGCGAAATTTTAAATGCTTATATCTTGAATATAACAGCACATATTAACGAAACAAATGGTTTAATACAAAGCTACAGTATATCTTAAACTATTCAACCATTTGTTTATTTATTAAATGGTCGAATTACATTTTTATAATCAATTTAATTTTACAAAATTTTTATAGAATGAAGCTGACAACAACGTCAATAAAATTTAAGGCAAAAGTGTATGATCAAGACTTATAAATGGGATTATTAGACTTATAGATGGGATTTTTAGATGTATTTTCCTAGACTTTGTTGCCGAATTTATGCAACTTTGTTCGCATTTTTCTCGATGAATATAACAGATGGATTTTTTTTGACAATTTTTTAGGGATCCCTGAGAATGCCCCAAGGGCGTACCATCGCGTTTATGCGCCATTTTTTGGACACCCTGTATAAAACCACAAATGCTTTTCTTTGCAGCAATCAGATTCCGTTTAAAATAATCTTACAGTGGAAATAAGTAAAATTATTAACAGGGAATGTCGCGAAGCATAGAAACTGTGGTTATGTAATGTTGGATGCCTAAAATCAACAAAAAACATCACTTTCTGGTCATTGCTGAGTGGGTTTATAAGAGTTAATTTTAATTAAAAATTGTGCTTCCCAGCAACATAAATAAACAAAGCACAAGTTGACTGCACATTCATTAATAAGCGTTTAAATATAGAATTTAAAACGCAAAAAAATAGTGCTTCTAAATTGCCAAAATTCAGTATTTAAACGCTTATTAATGGACCTTTAGAATATTTCAACTTGTGCTTTGTTTATTTATGTTGCTGGTAAGCGCAATTTTTAATTAAATTAACTTTTATGAACCCTCTGAGCAATGACCAGAAAATGCTGTTTTTTGTTGATTTTAGGCAACCAATATTACATAACTTCAGTTTCTGTGGTTCGCGGCCCCCTTAAGGCTGGAGATTCAAATTCACAAATTCGAAGATATGTGCTCCTAGAAGCTCGTATAAGTCATCTCGGTGGGGCTCCCGTCAATTCTACTAAATAGCACATCTAAGGGTCCCATCGTATATTAAAACTAAATGTAGTTTTGAAAACTACAAAAATAGTGCTACAAACATATTATGGTTTCAAATAAATCGGTTATTTATTTGTGTCAAAGATATTACTGCAAAAATCATTATAATACTTTTGTTTTTATCTTAGTTACATTAAAACAAAAGATAATTTTAGATACTTAAAGTATGTAAATTCTGTATAGCCACGTATTCATCCCTATTTATAATAAAGGTATTGTTTTCATTCTAAGTTGACATTATTTTATCAATTTTAGTAAAAGTAGGCGTGCCGAAAACCTTCATTAAAATCTAATTTAAGTCCAACCAATAAGAATCGTATAAATAATTCAAATATTAATTGATATTTCGTCTATGAAAATGAAAACCTAATAAATAAGTATACTATTTACTATAAAATAAAAATGTATAAACTTAAAGCGCCATTTTTAATTATTTCCTTAGAAGGCATAGGCCCGGGCGCATTTAGAATTTCTAATGCATTAAAAGTTTCCTCCCACTGCTTGGTACCATAAATGGTTTCAGAATGAGTCATGGGTCCACCCACTAGACCATAATTCGGTAGTGGCCCATGAATATTTAATAAGCATTAGAATTAATTATAGTTTAGACTTCCCTCCATTTTTATGTCTATTTCTATTTTAAATGTTCAAGAAATGGACTAATAGTTAGATGATAATCGATATTACTCACATTGCTGCTTTTGCAATGTAATTTAGCTTTTAGAAACAACATTAAGAAATCAAATTTAAGCAATCTAATATTTTTAATTATCGAAATTTATACTGATAAAAATAATGAAAACGATATTGGCCTAGAAAACCTAACAATTGAGGTTTTGAGATCATGCAGATATTTTTAATAGAAGATTTCAGATTATTTAATGTATAATTATGAAACTGGACTTCAAGCATTCATAGTATGACTTTTCGCAGATGCTTGCTTTAAAATAGTATATTAGAACATACCGTTTTATAAGGAACGTTTTTTGGCATGCTCAAAAACGCCTTATAAAACGAGTATTTAATACTATTTTTTATATTTGCTTCATTTAATTTATTTATTTTTTAATTTGAATTAAAAACTTAACTCAAAATGTTATTTTTATTGGATTGGCAACATTGACATTTTGAAGTAAAAAGTAAATTTAGGTTAGACATATTGAATAATGACATTTGTAAACTTTACTCACTTAATACTCAATGAATAGGCGTTTTAGAGAACATGTAACCGTTGATATCGTTTCTTCAATTTTTCTAGTTATTTCCTCTACAAAAAAACGATGTCCTAAGATAGTTAATAATAGTAAAATTTGTAAATAAAAAGTACCTTGCAAAGGAAGAATTCATCTTTTTGCATCTGGAAAACCAACCTAATAAAATAAAATTTTGGGTTTAATAATGAAGCAATTCAGCAACCTTAAAAAACCAAATTTCGGGTTTCATAATGTGCTTATTATACAGGGTGTTACCAAATAACTAGGAAAAAATTCAGGGGGTAATTCCTGGACATATTTTAAGTAGAAAAGTTCATATAAACATGTGTCCGAAAATCCTTCGTTTCTAAGATACAGGGTGCCAAAGTTTCTAAAAAAAAAAACTTGTTTTTTTGGATTACCGAGAAACTAAACCAGATATTTATTTGAAACTTAGCACGGATAATTTTTCTGTGTTTAGGCAAAAAGTGCGGTAGAAAAAAAATAAAAATTGTAATTGGAAGGGGCACATTTGGGGGTACCATGGGGGTTGTTTACCCCCAACTTTTTTGTGTGTTACTTTTTTGATATTTTCATAAAATAATTAGAAGCCCTAGAATATGATCTTTAAAATTAATGTCCTGTTCTTTTTTCATAAATCTAACCGTTTTCGAGAAAAAAATTCATTGCCCAAAGGCAACAAAATTTCTTTTTTAAGTTTGGGTTTTTTATTTTAATGAAAATAAAACATAGTTAACAATGAAGGGTTAATTTATTTCTTTTTTTTATTATTATTTTAAATAAATATCTGGTTCAATTTTTAAATAAATTTAAGATTAAATTTTTTTTTAAGAAACTTTGACACCCTGTATCTTAGAAACGAAGGATTTTCGGACACATGTTTATATGAACTTTTTTTCTTAAAATTGGTTCAGGAATTACCTCCTAAATTTTTTTCTAGTTATTTGGTAACACCCTGTAGAACCCAAATATAAAAACATTTTTTTGCGAAGAGTTTGTGGTCGAAGATTTGTATGAGTATGTGATATTAATATAACATAATACAAACCAGTTTAATACAACAGTAAACATAAGATTGTTATAAAATGGTATAATAAGGAAATTATGTTCTAAAGTTATTTTATTTGGAATTTTATTTAATTTTATCATTTTAACGTTCAACGTTAATGTCTCTTATTGCTTATTTTTTATTTATCTAATGTTCTGTAGCTTAAAAAAGAACTCATAGTGCGCTGTTTTTGTTCATTAATTTAAAGCATAATTCAATTCAAATTACATTTTTTTATTTCCATTTTAATTAAAATTGTCTTTTATAGGTTTTTTTTTTCGATTTTTAAATTAGGAATTTATTTCTCTACTACTTTACTTTGATATTCTATGCCATAATTATGTCTATGAAAAATATTAACCTTTTCTTTAGTTTCTTTTCAAATAACTGTAATTTAAGCGTCAAATATAATTTTTTATGGTTTAACGAGGTTCCCTGACGAATATTTAATAATTTAAAATACGGTTAGAACAATTTATGAAAAGAGTTTTTTTTATTGTTTAACAGTAGACTATAGATTTAAATGGTTATATGCCTGTTGCGCCGATGTTTAAATTTGAATATACAAAAATATTGTGTATTGCGCCACTTTTATGATATTGTTTTGGGTCATTTCGTATACCCGGTTTGCATCTGTTTAATCCCTTCCTTTGTCATCCCAACAAATTAGCCATTAGTTTTCATTTTAGCACCAAAACTTAACCTAACTTACCTAACCTAGTGTCCCCTAGTGGAAAAAGGTCCCCCAGTGCTTTTATAAAATTCTATCTAAAGCCCTGACATTTAAAAAAACATACTAGAAAAAAATTAAGAATCCTTGTCAGCACATTACAAAGACAATAAATATCTTACAGCGGAAAACGGAAAGTTACTGATAATATCACCGAAAAGCCAGCAAAAATTGTAAGACGGGAAATTCAACAAGTCCCAGCGTTTATTCGCGATAGTTAGAATATACCTGAAAATGTATTTAAATCGAGTTTTCTTAATCTGTTTTACCTGGGTCTTCTTAGCTCCTGGTATAACAATAGACCTTTTATAAACAATAGCGGCGCAATACAAACTATTTCTGTATGACCAAATCGGCGCAACAGCAAGTGTTTTCTTAATCACCGGCGCAATGCAAATACACCCATTTAAATTGAAAGCAAGATTTTGTTGCTTTTTGCATCCCAAATAGCAGTGTTTAACCTTCATAGTTTCATGAAAAATGATGCTTTTTTATTTCAATAAAAACCACGAGGTAGTTTAGAATGTTATTGATTTATTTTTGTTTCTATGAACAACTAATAATTTTTTGTGTTTTGTCTTTTTGCAAAGCAACCTTGATATTTACAATTTACTTTAAGTCGAAAATGGACAGAGGGAGAAGTTTTTAACCTTCAAATTCCACTAGATTTTATAAGCATGCAACTTATTCTATGGTAATATTAATTTTATAAAATATTACCGTTATTCCATTGTTCTATGTCAACTAGATTTCATTGAGCGATTACTCCTTATTTATTTATTCTTATTTCAGGCCAATCTGATGTGAAATAAATCATTTAGTTTAAAACAAAATAAAAAAAATATCCTATTTAATTTTATTTTATTAAATTGTTTTATTCCAAGAATTCCTTGTTAAATCTTTTGGTTGAAAAAGTTTTGTATTGTATGATCGATTTTACAGTTTTCTTTGTCAGTATACTTTGAACCAGAACTTTGGTAATTGGAATTATTCTAAAAAATTAGAAGTACAGCCTATAATTTGTGTTTAAAATTTTAGTACGCAACGTGTACATTTAATAAAATCAATGTAGTATTTTGAAGTTTAAAACAAATTATATTGTTAAAATAAAACACTTTCTTTTTGAATTTATTTCCATGCAATTATTTTTTAAAAAACTGAAATAATATAAGAAATATTTGGATCAGTATTTAAAATTCATACTTTTTACAGAGAATTTTAACAGGCTAACTAGCTCAATGATTATTTGAATTAAAATGCGTGCAGATTTTTTTTCATAGTTAAAAACAATACAATTAGCGTGATTTATTACATGAAAATATATTACACCTAATAATTTGTTAATTAGGAAAAATCCGCAATAATTATTGTAAAACTTGTTAGTATTTCTTACATTAATTTAAATAAATTTTAGATTAAAAAATAATAACAGTAACTTAGAAACGATTTCATCAATGCAAAAAACAGAAGCATTGTTAATAATTTAATTCATTATAGGCATATAATTAGACTCTTGGCGATTCACAATTTTGACTTTAAAGGGGAATTTCGAGAAGCATAGAAACTGTGGTTATATAGTGTTGGTTGCCTAAAACAACAAAAAGCAGTACTTTCTGGTCATTGCTCAGTGGGTTTATAGGAGTTAATTTTAATTAAAAATTGCGCTTACTAGCAACATAAATAAACAAAGCACAAGATGAGATATTCTAAAGGTCCATCAGTTAACGTTTAAATACCGAATTTTGGCAATTATAAAGCACTATTTTTTTGCTTTTTAAGTTACCAATATTCTGTATTTAAACGCTTATTGATGGAACTTTAGAATATGTCAACTTGTGCTTTGTTTATTTGTGTTGCTGGTAAGCACAATTTTTAATTAAAATTAACTCTTGTACCCACTGAGCAATGACCAGAAAGTGCTGTTTTTTGTTGATTTTAGGCAACCAACATTAAATAACGACAGTTTCTATGCTTCGCGTTAAAATTCGTTTTGACATTGTACTTATCTGGAGACTAAAATCTAAAATTAAAGTTTAAGAATGCATAATGATATGCATATTCCAGTCTTAAATTGTCGTGTGTGTAGAATTTTGTGTTTTGCCCGCATATTTTCTAAACATGACCCATTTTAGAGTTGATAATTTTATATTTTCAAATTCTTAGCAAAATAACTACATAAACCGTTAGCTAAATATCTTGGTGCACTGAATAACGTTCTTCTTATCGAAAATTATTATATTTAGCTAACCTGTACGTTTTCATTTCACGTGGTTTTAGATAACCGTTTTGTATTTCGTACAAAATTTCTAAGGATCTAAAAGTTTGCGGTAGAGGCGTTCTCGTTTGCATGTCCTTCTCGTGTCCTCTTATTTGCGTACACCCAATTTGCGTACATTCCCAATTTGCGTACCTAAATGGTCAAAAACTGAAAGGTTAGAGGTAGTGAGTTTTTTTACCTGGGTAAAGTCCAATATGCATATTTTTTTTTTTGAATTTCAGGGTTTTAGACTAACTTTTATGAAGGCACTGGGGGACATTAGGTTAGGTAGGTTAGGTTAAGTTTTGCTGCTAAAATGAAAATATAAACTCTAGCTATGTCGGTGCATAGCAGTGCGTCCAAAATTGTGTGCATTACACTGAAGGACATATTACCAGTTGTTGTTCTCGGTGTTTTTATGTAAAAAATGTATCAACACATTATCAGAAAGTAGTTGTAGTTTAAAATTATTTGATCATTATACTAAATAAAAGCATAAAATATTATTACTGACTTCTGCACATAAACATCTCAAATAAATTGATAACCCTTTTCTTACTGCAGGTAAACGGATTAACTCTTACTTAATCACTATGTACGCGAATTGGAGAGTATTTTGGAATGTACGCATATTGGATGTACGCAAATAAGAGGGCTTCGTCCTTCTTTCAACAAGAAATTATTTTCTGATCTGATGTCGTTTTCAGGTTAGGTTCAAAGCGGGATATTTAAATCAAAACTGTGTAAAGGAAAAAACCTGCATTAAATCAATTAATTTGTTATTTAAAAAAAAAACATAAATTACCAAGTATTAAACAAGAAAATAGACGATTAAAAAATATTTGACTCACAACACTTAGGTTCTTATTGATTAACCTTGAACAAGTGAGGTAATAATAGTTAATTTTTTTGTGTTGCCTTTCGAATTAGTTTGAATTAAATCTGAATTATTAAAATAACAACTGAGCTGTTTACCTATCTACGATTAGCATTTTAATAAACCATTATTTTAAGGCCATCTTTAAGGTTACTTGTTGTGTTCCGCACAATAGATTGGTCTAAGTTTTTTATCTGTTTTTTTGCACATTAGAATAATGTGAGTTTTTTTATTGGATTAAAGAAGGCGTATATTGAGCCAACGTACTACTCCTACTTGATAATCTAATTACTCATAGGTATTAGAGCTCACTTTTCATGTACAATTTGGATAATAATATCCTGCTAAAAATATATGCAAACAAAATTTCAAAGGCTTCGATATTTGAAGTTTTATTGTTTCTTTTGAAAATTTAGTTTTATAAAATTAGAACAGCGTCTAAGTGCAAAAATTTTCGTATGTTGTATGCACTTATTTAAAAAATAAAAAAACGGGGCGCACATGAATTCATCCTCCCTAATTAGTTTTACCCCTTGTTACCACCCGTTGTAAAAAAGGTGGCACATTAATTCATCCGGGGACCAAGATAATCCTGTAAAGGGTTAATCCCTTTTAGGAAGGTATCTAGGTAATAAAAATAAATAAAATCATACGAAGTAAAATTATAACCAACGGTCGAGATCAAGAACTTATGCGTAGATGAACGTATGAACGTAGAAGATGTTAGGTTGATCAGAAATACAATTCACCAGGCAAGAAGATAAAAAAAAAGAAAACTGCTAGAGAAGCCCAGGAATATCTACTTTCAGCTGTAATTAAAATTGTAATGTTTTCATGTGCAACAAATTTAAAATTCCTCATATAAGCTAGTGTTTCTACACTTTTTAGCAGCAAAACTTAACATAAACTACCTAACCTGGTGTCCCCCAGTGTAAAAGTATCTCCTAGTGTTTTTTAGAGCGTTCTCATTTTATTTTTGTTTAATATATGGAGTTTATTTTGACAAAATATTATTTTTATTTTATTCTCAGGTAGTTTTTCTTATTTTCTCAGGTATCAACCCTCCATGGCCTGCCGGATGAATTAATGTCCTCCGCCGGATGAATTCATGTGCTTATTTTCAGGTAGTTTTTAGACGCGGATGAATTCAGGATCGCCCAAAAAACGCGATACTACATAAAGTGGACTTTTGTGTTCATTTTTTTATATTTGCATTCTCTAATAAGCACATTATGAAACCCGAAATATGGTTTTTTAAGGTTGCTGAATTGCTTCATTATTAAACCCAAAATTTTATTTCATTATTGGTTTTCCAGATGCATAAAGATGAATTCTTCCCTTGCAAGGTAATTCTTATTTGCAAATTTTACTATTTAAACTATCGGGGGACATTTTTGTAGAGGGAATAACTAGAAGAATTGAAGAAACGATGTCTACCTTTTCTTTTCAGTTCATTTCTGTTGATTGCCGGAAACTTTTAGAAGTCTTTATTGCTACTGCACATTTGTAAACATATACATTTTTTAATTTTAAAGAATATTTTCAAAAGGGGTCAATTAGTTTCGATGATTGGTCATGAGTACCTACAAAGTAAGATTAGATAAAAATGCTTTTAACCACACTCGAACATGTGTGTTTTACTAAAACTTGTCATGTATTTGTTACTCATTATTGATTTGGGCTACTGTATGAAGGTTGCTGACCTTTCGTAATATGTTGGAATAAATTGGAAGAATTGCATGTTTAGTTCGAGTGATAAATATTCTATCTTTTGTTTTATTTTATGAATTCCGCTTTTTTTTAAGAAAAAGAATTTGATTAGAATTCTACGAAAAATTTCACAAAAGAATACTTAGTGCTTGAAGTTGTAAAGCAAACTGTTGTAATGCAATGGATATTATTACCTAAGATAAACTTTGCATTGATTCTTGATAATTTTAATTTATTTGTTACAAAATGCCCTAAAAGAAAATATGTCCGGTAAACAAAATGTGGTAAAAACAAGTTTTTAATCCACTTTGTTTGAAACTTTTTTGCAATTTACTTAATAGTCTGTTCATAAAAATTGATCTATTATTTTAAGTGTGGTGTGCAAACAGTGTAGGCAACCTAACCCTAAAATATGACAAATTAAAAGGGGCGCAGTGTGCCAACATAATAAAGAATATTGGGGTGCTAAAGGGTGTGCTTTGCCAATATTTACCAACCTGCTAAAATATTACTTTTTGTTGTTTATATTCAATTTGGAGACTAATTAGGCATGAGAATAAAAAACTAAAAAAGGAACAAGGTAAAACTATTAATTACCAATTTTGTGCCTTCTATGTTAACTAGCATTAGGTATTGTTTTAAATTAAAATAATTATCAGTTTTAAACATCAAAAATAATAGTCTTTAAATGGAATTAAAATTAGAAAATCCTTGATTAAAGTTTACAACCGTTAAGAAAAAATTAGAAACCATATAAAAATTTGAAATGCCAAACAAAATCTATGATTCACCATCTTAACTTAAGCTTAGGTATCTTGACGCAATTTTATAATTAAAATCAAGGTTACTAATTTTCTGTGACCGCAATTACCAATTTTAATTTTGTTTTAATCGCGAAAATTTTAATTAAAAAACAAAAACAAATTTCCATAACTTAAATAAAAATGGGTTAAGGTAAATATTTCCACTGCGAAGTTTCACATTCGGGACCTCGATCTGACCCACATTTTGACTTAATTTGTCAACTTCTGCAGAGCTTTTTTAATTTTTTTTTAAATTTGGTCAACTTTGAAAAGCTCTAGTAAAAAACCCAAAACACTTGGAAAAATACCAATTGCAGATTTGTTTTCTACGCCTTCTAATTAACATAAAAACACAGTTTCAGGTAAATCAATTTTTTCAAAAGTTACTTTATTTTGTAGCAAGGGGTAAGGGTCCAAATTTAGTTTTTTATTTTTTACGGCCACAAGTTATTTTTGCCAGCAACGAATGCCATCAGTGCTTATGTAAAACGAACTGCTGAATCAGAATTTGGCACTTAAATAGTCCCAACGCTTATGGTTTTATTGCTACGAGCTTTCGAAGGCAACTTCAAGCATGACACCCAATTTTATTCAAAATTCACTTATTTCTAAAATATTATTATAAATAAAAATCTAACTGCATATTTGTATTTTACAAAAAAAAAGCAATCTACATAATAAGTTTCTTAAAAACGGAAACGAAAAAAAATTCTGCGGAGTTTTTTTAGAAATTTTTTAAATTTGGCCAACTTTGAAAAGCTCTAGTAAAAAAACGAAAGCACTTAAAAAAATACTGATTGCAGATTTGTATTTTACGACTTATAATAAGCATTAAAACACAGTTTCGGGCAAATCTATTTTTTCAAAATTTACCTCATTTTGTACCAAGGGGTAAGGGTCCAAATTTTCTCATTTTTTTTAATGTCATGGTCCCAAATATTTTTTGCCACCAAAGAATACCATCAATGCTTATGTAAAGCGAGCTGCAGAATTCGAATCTGGTACTTAGAAAGTTCCAATCCTTTTGGTATAATTACTATGAACTGTCGAAGGCAACTTCAAACGCGACACCCGATTTTTTTCAAAATGCTCTAGTTTCCAAAATATTTTTCATAGATTAAATTAAAATGCAAACTTTTATTCTACAACAAAAAAGCAATTTAGAAAATAAGTTTTATTAAAATTGGAGACAAAAAATATTTTTGCAAAGCTTTTTTGAAAATTTCAAAATTTGGCCAACTTTGAAAAGCTCTAACAAAAAAACGAAAGCATTTGAAAAAAATTTGATTGCTGATTTGTTTTCTAGGGTTTATAATAAGCTTAAAAACATAGTTTGGGGCAATTTTATTTTTTCAAAATTTATCTTATTTTGTAGCAAGGGGTAAGGGTCCAAATATTCTCAGTTTTTTAATTATCACGGTCAATGCCATCAATGCTTATACAGAACGAACTGCTGAATCTGAATCTGGCACTTAAATATGTAGTTACAGAGCTCTTGGTTTTAATGCTATAAGCTGTCAAAGGCAACTCCTAACGCGCAATCTGATTTTTTTAGAAATGCTCCAATTGTCAAAATCTGTTGTTTACAAAAAATTAAAATGCAGATTTGTTATTAACAGCAAAAACAGTTTACAAAAAAAGTTTCAATTAAATCACAAAAAAAAATGTTCATTATTTTCAAAAATTTTGGAAAACTTAAAAAAGCTCTAGAAAAAAAACAAAAGCTCTTGAAGAAGATATTGCTAATTTGTACTACTTTTTATAAGGGGCTAGTGTCTAAACATTTGCTGCTCATTTATTAAAAGGACCAATGCAAGACACGACATTTTTTTGACACAACTAAGAGCCATGTTACACCCTGTATATCCCAACTTAAAACCGGATATTAAATGACATAAGCAGCAAGCAAAGGAAGGACATGGGCTTGATGCAGTTTTGACAGCGCTACGTTGCATTTGTGGAGCTTTTAAGAAGCACGGTTCTGTTATTGATCGCATTTTTTGATCCCTTTCCGTTGGCCGCCCCTTTCTGCCACCCTGACCCACCCGCTACTTGCTAAATACTCACCCTTTACCCCTCCCACCACCCAATCTGGCTCGGTTCCTCTAGAGGAAGTTGCAGCAGGTACATGCGTTTCCTTTTGCCAATGCTGCATTTTTACGGGCCGACCGGTAAAATCCATCCCACAGCGCAAGCGGTAATTCTACCCGTAAAGTTTAGTTTTAACGAAATTTGATTTGAACTTTTATTTTTGGTGGCCTACAGGGTGACTACTCCGCCCTGTTTTTTTTTGCACTCACTCACTGTGGATCTGCACCAATTTTTGCAAATAGACACCAAATAAGGTTCTAAAGTGATATTCATAAAAAAAAATATTTCAAAGAATTCCTTCACCCCCTAAATGGCCCCAAATGAGTAATATTTACCACGTTCAATTTTCACCAAATTTTACAAACAGATGCAAAATTAGGTTCTAAAAACCCTTTTTAAGAAATATTTAAAAAAAAAAAATGTTTGCCCCTTCTGGGGCTATTTCTCATGGGGGGTGAAGAAAATTTTTTACAGAATTTTTTTATTTTGGATGTTCTTTAGAACCTTATTATGCACCTATTTTCAAAATTTGGTGTAAATCCAACGTGATAAATATTACTCATTTTGGGGCCATTTGGGGGGTGAAGAAATTTTTTGCGAAAAAAATGTTTACAAAAATCTTTTTAGAACCTTGTTTAGTGTCTATTTTAAAAATTTGGTCTAAATCCTCCATGATCTAGTATTACCAATTAAAGGGGGCTCTTTCGGGGGCTCTAGCACAAAATGCTAATATGCGCATGAGTGCGCACATGGTAATTATGTTTCTAGATATCAAATTCTACAATTTCCCATAAAAATTGTGCTGCCCGGAAAATTTCTTGACCTAATGTAAGATTTTCTCGGACTATTATAAGAGTTAATTTTAAATAAAAATTATGCGTACCAGCAACATAAATAAACAAAGTACAAGTTAAAATATTCAAGAGGTCCGTCAAAAAGCGTTTAAATGCAGATTTTTGGCAATTAAAAAGCATTTTAAATTGCCAAAATTCTGTATTTAAACGCTTATTGATGGACTTTAAGAATATTTTAACTTGTGCTTTGTTTATTTATGTTGCTGGTAAGCACAATCTTTAATTTAAATTAACTCTTATAAACCCATTGAGCAATGACCAGAAAGTGCTGTTTTTTGTTGATTTTGGACAACCAACATTACATAACCACAGTTTCTATGCTTCGCGACACATAAAGTGTCTATAAGCAAGACTAGTATTTATTCATATTACCTAAAGAGATTATAGACTAAGAGCCAGCAGTCATTTTGACTAAGGTGTTTTAACAAGGCTAAAAAGTTGTAGAGATATTATTTATAACATTCTAATAAAGAATTGTCCGGTCTGGCAGGCCAATCCCGGTTGCATCATCAACCAATACTTCTTTAAAACTGTCAAAAAATAATTTTAATTATGTTGTTTTAACAAGGTTGAAATTTTCATGTTTTACTTCAAACATTGTAAAATACAAAAACAAAACTGCCAGACCGATTTAACGGTTGCAAGTACGTGCCAGACCGTCCTAAAGGATGTCCCGCCGGGAGTTTCGAGTAGAAATATCTCAGGAACGGTTTGCATTAGCTTTATAAAATTTTGTATACTAGGGTTTATTCGTATTATCTCACAAATGAAAATATTTTCAACATGGCGACACTTCCGGTTCTACCGGAAGTTGGCCATTACTACCTTTTTTTGACCGACATACCCCATTTTTATTTTAGATTTGAATTGATTAACTTATTTTAAGTTAAGTTTTTCAATTTTAACGGTTGCAAGTACGTGCCTTAAAGTTGTTTTGCAATGGATTATTTTTATATTGCTTTAACAAGACTAAGATTTTCAGTAATTTGTTATTAACTTATTTAACGAGAGAATTTAAAATGCCATACGCTTTTTGCGGTTAAAAGTGTCCGCCAGATAAGATTACTTATTGGAAATTCCAATTGGATTGGTAGTCCTCATTTTTGACATGGTAGGTATGAATGTTATTGTATATTTCAGCGAATTATCAAGATATGCTCTACATAAACTATCAAATCGACCAAATGTGTAGTTTATATGAAGCAATTTTTTGAAAATTGGAATTTCCAAGCATGGATTTTGATCATTGGGAATGCACCTTAACTAAAAAAAATCATTTTTTAATAAAATTAAGTTTTGTCAGTTACTGGTAGGTACCAAAAGTCAGCTCTGGATTTAGTTCTTTTTTTTTAATTACCCTTTTAGAAAAGAAGCAAGATTAGGGTCTAGGTAGCTATGGCCATAACATTTTAAACAAAAGCGCGTATAGGTGAACGTCAAAATTTAATTAGCATCAACTTTAAGGCGGTCTGGCACGTACTTGCAACCGTTTAAATTGAAAAACTTTACTTAAAATAAGTTAA
Source organism: Cartodere bifasciata (assembly GCA_963920755.1). Classification (NCBI taxonomy): domain Eukaryota; kingdom Metazoa; phylum Arthropoda; class Insecta; order Coleoptera; family Latridiidae; genus Cartodere; species Cartodere bifasciata. The sequence goes on along the minus strand of OY987196.1, from coordinate 2,988,251 downwards.
TCAATTCAAATCTAAAATAAAAATGGGTTATGTCGGCCAAAAAAAGGTAGTAATGGCCAACTTCCGGTAGAACCGGAAGTGTCGCCATGTTGAAAATATTTTCATTTGTGAGATAATACGAATAAACCCCAGTATACAAAATTTTATAAAGCTAATGCAAACCGTTCCTGAGATATTTCTACTCGAAACTCCCGGCGGGACATCCTTTAGGACGGTCTGGCATGTACTTGCAACCGTTAAATCGGTCTGGAAGTTTTGTTTTTGTATTTTACAATGTTTGAAGTAAAACGTATGAAAATTTCAACCTTGTTAAAACAACATAATTAAAATTATTTCTTGACAGTTTTAAAGAAGTATTGGTTGATGATGCAACCGGGGTTGGCCAGCCAGACCGGACAATTCTTTATTAGAATGTTATAAATAATATCTCTACAACTTTTTAGCCTTGTTAAAACACCTTAGTCAAAATGACTGCTGGCTCTCCGTCTATTATATATTTACAATAGAGAAGGTATACAAATTCATTGTTTGGTTCCAAGATCTTTTTGCTTACCCAATGTAAGTTGTATGGACTAATGAGTCAGTGGACGTAAATAAGCAAATGTTTTCAAAGGAACCGACCTATGCTAGCCTTTAAGATCTTGGACTCACACACTGGTAATGTTATGATTATAAACAATTTATTTCTAGTTATTCTATTTCTATGATTTTACCCCATTATGGAAAATTGAGGTATTATGAAATTTTACCCAAAGCTCTTAAAATCCTTTCAAAATTCGATTTACCTAAGTTGGTGCCAATAATTAAAAAATCATTTTTGATAACTTTTTGAATGAATTTTTGGTTTAATTCGTTTTATCTGACTGCCATTTTAAGCACAATTTCCCTAATTTTATTTTGTAGAGTTGGTAGGTAATGTTCTTTTTTTTAACAAGGGATGCATCATCAAAGAGAAAGCTTGACACTGAAATAATTGAATGTACATCAAAAAGATGCAATGCACAAAACACAAAAATATTTAATAATAATAATTTTGTACATTTTCCATTAATTTAAACCCTTAGGCTGCACTGATGGTGGTTTCAATATACACAAACGACAATGCGGTTTTATTTTAGGTATTTGTGACAGAAGCAACAGTTTTCTATTGAATTGATAAATACAGAGTGACTCACGTAAAAAAAAACGCATCTATACAAGCCCAAAAATAATTATTATTGTATCAGCATGACGATGAAAAGGATTTAGGTCGAAACTAGTCGCAAAGAAATAAAAATACTCAAAAAAACCTACGTTATCGTTTTAACAAAACTATAAAGCCCTGTATAGATGTATCATTAGGTCTGATGCTTTATTTTTTATTCCTTAGGATATAGGTATGTAAAATTGCATTTAAAATTGAAATGCCCTTTGTTTTTAGCGTTTAAATGCAATTCATTTATAAATAATTAATGCTTTGATGATGACACATTCATCGTTATTATTTTGATTCATTTTTATTTCATCAGCGATGAATTTAATTTTTGTGAACTATTGTTTAAATGCTAAAATCGGCCCTGCAGGCCATTTAAAATTTTAAATCATTTTTGTGCTTTTTAATTTCGTATAAAAACCATTACAAAAGTGTTTTTTTAATAATGTAGGTATTGCGCATAGGGCGACCTTATTTAAATTTGTTTAGAATTCTTCAAAATAATTTGTTGCGTTAATTATTCCAAGAAGATTGTCAAAGTTTACTTTGTTTGTTTTGATTTAAAAAAAGCATTAAAATAGGATTCTTGGTATTTAAATTTTGTTGATTTGTTTATTTCAACATTATTATTTGCCGAATTTGAATAAATTTTTTTCTGCGTTTTTTGCCAACAGAAAATTTGATGATCACTGTGTATAAGTACAAAAACTAAATTTACCAAATGTTTACGAAATCCGCATCCGTTCTATACAAGTTTCTAAAAACAAACTGCATTTCCGGTGGTTTGGCAGTCAGATTGGCGGTGTCCTTACAAAAACGGAAACTCCAAAATGATACCAAATATTATGTGCAAAAAAATGATAATATTCGTGTGCAGTATATCACAGTTGATTATATAGGGTTTTCCGCAAAAATCACTAGCGCATAATGGATACAAAAATTTTAATTATAATTTCACGTTAGAAAAAAAGAGAACTTTTGCAACTGGGATGGGACATCCTATATTTATTTTTTTAGAATAATAATTGTTATGCAAAGTGGTAATTTTGTTTATATTCAAGGATTTACCTATCAGTAATTTTTACGAATAAAAATATTCCCATAATTTTCGTGGTCAATTATTTTGAGAATTAATTTATAGAAATTGAAAAACCCAACATTATTTACTAATTTTTGCTGATCTAAGATAGCAATTATGTTTTGCTCTTTACGGTATTTTTCTTAAATAAGCATTTTGCAGAATTTCAATTGTTTAAAATTTTTTTAAAATATCCCCCAAAAACTGATAATAACCCCTTTTTAAATGTTTTTATTTTCCTAAATATCACCAAAAATTCTGCAGTTTTACAATCTAAAATGTTATTTAGGTCAAAACCAAACCTTATCTTTGAAAAATGTTAGATGTTGAAAATTGGTGGCCCAGTTTTAAAATGTAAAAGATATACTTACCCAATAAGCACGAATTTAACTTTAAACATTTGAATGCATTTTAGATGTACCAAACAGCCTTGATCCAAATATTATGCACTTTTGTTTGTTAGTACCTATCGACAATTTGACTTGCTTTTCATTAGGGTATCTTTAATTTAAACAATACAATGCAAGTAGGTTTATGTTTGGTCTAAAAAGAACAGGGTAAAGTTAAGTGTGAACTATAACCTCTAATTTGAACACAAACGGCATTAACATTTTAAGGTTTATAATTTTAATGTTGGTAAATGCTTGTCATTTATGAATTTTTTATTATACTTTCCAATTTTAATGCTTTTTCAATAAAGTTTAATCTAAAAGTGAGTTAGTTACTTCTTCTCTCTGATAGAGGGCGGACTAAAACCATGTCCTTCTTTGCTATCCATATGATTCTTGATTATTGCCACAGGAAAAAAATCTTTCTATTAGTAATATAAGGAGTTTAATGAATGTTAACAAAATAATGTTTGTAAATAATTACTGAAGGTTAATAAAATTAAAATCTTGTTTCTTAATTTCTTAAAATGCAATGTTAAAGACCTTAGTTCGGGCAACGACACTACAAAATTTTGTTATCATTATCAATAAAAAATACATTTTTATCACCAGAACTGCAATATTTAATTTGCGTGAGTTATCAAATATTTGGAAACACACTGGTAGGTATGTAAGTAAAAAGCCACAGATCAACAAAAAAATAATACTTTTATCAACTTTAGACATATTTATCCCCTTTTTTGTTTGTTTTGTTATGTGCCCGCAAAGTCGATGAACCTAAAAATTGCATTTTTATCTTGAACGTTGACATTGTTAAAAATAAAAACTGTGACTAAATAATCTTCAATGGATTTTTGCAAAAATTATCAGCATTAAAAATTATCCGCGCAAATATTTTTTCGCGCATCGTTTTTTAATTACTATTTTTTGCACATCGTTTATTAAGAACATTTATTAACACACTCCAAATCGTTGATTAATGACCCCTATTAATGCATGGATACGAGCCCATAGTGTCGTTCTTCTATGTTTAAAATTACTATCTATGTTTCTACATTACAAATGTTAAAGTAGCTTTAATTACGGTTCAAGCAACAAAAACCAAAAGAAATTAAATATTTACCGTTGAAAAGAATGAGAAGCAGATCCTTTTACCACATTTCAAGGAAATAACATTCATTTTCTCTTCACAATTAATAAAAGTTTGGTGACAGCTCTTCTTCTTCTTTAACTTTAATAAATTTGAATGGCCGACGCATTGTTTCTGTTAGTTGGTGAAATAACTGTTTTATTTTATAATTTATTCAATAATGATCTACGATGTGCGAAAAAGCATTGTAACCAGTTCGTATGTTAAATGGCGATTAATAAACTTACTTATTAACGTTTATTAATCGCCTTTATTGACACACTTACTGGTTAAATAACTTCTGATATCTTTATAAACGGACCAAAAAAAGTGTCCCTGATGGAAGCTTTATTTCTAATGATTTATTTGAACTTTTGACGTCTTTGCAAAACTGCCCTTTTATATGCATATACTTAGTTATTATTTGCGACTATTTCGCGCCATTCAAAGACAAAAGCAAAGAATCCCTGCTGTTGTAAGGCCTTGATTCATGCCAGATTAAAGATATCCAATATATTTCTATCTAAAAGTTGCACTGGTCAAGAATGCAAGTGCTTTCAAAGTCGCAGAGATAAATGTAATGGATAAATGATATTATTCTTTGCAGTGGTGGCGGCAAAGGAAAGAAACGCTTAAGGCTAGAGATTAAAATTCACAGTTTTGATGCTCTGTGCTTCTAGAAGCTGGTATAAGTCATCTCCGTTGAACTCCCGCCAATTCTACTAAATAGCACATCTACATGAAGGCCCCATCGAATTTTAAAACTAAATGCAGTTTTAAGAACTACAAAAATAGGGCTACAAACGTATTATGGTTTCATTTAAATCGGTTATTTCTTTATGTCGAAAATCTGACTTTAAAAATCATCATACTATTTTTGTTTTTTTCGAATACGGATACATTTTTTGGTTTATATACATTATGTGGTCTATGCCAAACCATAATACGTTAATTTATTTTTTTTTAAGCTTGTAGATGATTAAAATTGCAACTTACGTTTTTCCCTAATATAGATGTGCTTGTTCAAAGATTCTAATGTATAAAGAAAAACACCAAGTAATATTTTACCAAATTTTTATTATTTCTTGCACCCAGTACCACTTCTATGTATCACAAACATTACCCTAAATATTTTTAATCATAGTTATTGATGTATTACTTCGTACTTTTACATATTTTGTTGAAATTTTGAAAGTAACTGACATTCAGGGAGATGATTTTTACGAACTTTTGAGTGCACAAAACATCCCATTTATGAATTTGAATCTATAGCCTTAAAAAATCTTTTTGTGACGCTCCTGATTCTTTGGAACAGCAAGATACTTGAAGCATCAGAATCAGCAGAATATATCAATATTTAAAGCAAGTATAAGACTAAGGAAGAAAAAGTAGACCAATAAAACTAAACATTACCAGTACTTGATGGCTACCAGAAGGTATAAGATGATTGAGCGCATACAATGATGGCAAAGATTAAAGAACTCGCGCAAAAAAGACCATCATAGACTAACCGTGAATGATGGCGCTTTTTAACTATGGACAACTTTTTATGCAAAGTTGCAAAAGCGTTTATTGTTCCTGTTAATACCTACGCAAAAAATATAAACATTTTAGCGAACAGATTATCAGAAACTTATGCCATTTTGCAAGGAAATAATAACAAATATTTGTCGTTTTAACTTTAAGACTCTAGATCCAAACTCATAATGAGAAAAAACTAAAATATTTTTTATTGTAATATCATTATAATTATTTATAACAAATTTAAAAAAAAGAAGTGTAAAATTATACTACCAAGTGCAAAATAAAATGTTCATTAAGTTAAAATGCTTATTTGGAATACCCATAACTATTGTAACCGTGTCCTCTTATTTGCGTACACCCAATTTGCGTACATACCCAATTTGCGTACCTAAATGGTCAAAAACGGAAAGGTAGTGAGTTTTTTTACCTGGGTAAAGTCCAATATGCATATTTTTTTTTTGAATTTCAGGGTTTTAGACTGACTTTTATGAAAGCACTGGGGGACATTTTTCCACTGGGGGACATTAGGTTAGGTAGGTTAGATTAAGTTTTGCTGCTAAAATGAAAATATAAACTCTAGCTATGTCGGTGCCTAGCAGTGCGTCCAAAATTGTGTGCATTACACTGAAGGACATATTACCAGTTGTTGTTCTCGGTGTTGTTATGTAAAAAATGTATCAACACATTATCAGAAAGTAGTTGTAATTTAAAATTATTTGATCTTTATACTAAATAAAAGCATAAAATATTATTACTGACTTCTGCACATAAAGATCTCAAATAAAATGATAACCCTTTTCTTACTGCAGGTAAACGGATTAACTCTTACTTAATGACTATGTACGCGAATTGGAGAGTATTTTGGAATGTACGCATATTGGATGTACGCAAATAAGAGGGCTTCGTAAAATATTACTTGGTGTTTTTCTTTCTACATTAAAATCTTTGAACGAGCATATCTATATTAGGAAAAAACGTAAGATGCAATTTTAATCATTTACAAGCTTAAAAAAACCATGGTAAATTAACGTATTATGGTTTGTCATAGACCGCGTCGTAATGTATTTAAACCAAAAAATGTATCCGTAGTCGAAAAAAAAAAACAAAAATATGTACATAATGATTTTTGAAGTCAGATTTTTGACACAAAGAAATAACCGATTTAAATGACCATGATACGTTTGTAGCTCTATTTTTGTAGTTTTCAAAACTACATCTAGTTTTAATATACGATGGGGCCCTCATGTAGATGTGTTATTTAGTAGAATTGACGGGAGCTTAACGAAGATGACTTATATGAGCTTCTGGGAGCTCAGATTAGAAGATCTGTGAATTTTAAATCCTAGTCTTAATTTCTGGTCTAGTGCAATTTTTGAACGTAATGTTTAGCAACAACTTTGTAATTAATACTAATTTAGCTTCTTACTAATTATTTTTAACAAAATATACGGTCCACTAAGTAAAAGAGTTGTGTATTACTTTTTTAAGACATGCGATCCTAAAGCGACAACAAAGATAGAAGGAGAGTGACACAAAATAAAAAAGGCCAACATCAATATTCGAACCTATGAAATTAATACGATAGAAAAGAATACAATTAGAATGAACTTGCTAGAGTATTTGGCAGTGAGGAGACGGTGAAGTTTAAAAGGATGGGGATACCTATTTACAATGTACGAGTACAGCGTGCTCCGTTTAAAAAATTAAAAATGAAACACTTTAATGTGCGGAATCGAGTCGCATCTTATAAAACAGTTAAACAGCGGATCTAGTATGTCGTTTCTGATTTATTATTATTGCAATATTACATATTTTAATAGTTGAATTAGTGAATTATAGCCTCATTTAAATGCACTTGGAATAATTTAACTTAATTTAAAATGGTGGAAAATATTCACATGTGAAATGAAAATCCCCATACGTGTCTTTAATTTGTTGTATGAATTTTTCCATAAAGTTTTTGGAACAGGGAAACAGAAACACATTTTGTTCCAATACTAGAATCTTTAAAAAGCGAAAAAAGGGCACGTGTCAACATTTTCATACTTAAATACAAAGCTAATATACCAAAAAATAACAAGCAGCTGCTTTAAAACATTCAATGTACCATTTAAAAGGTTTGTATAACATTTACGGAGTGTTTTACATTGTTAATTTTAGATAATTAGGTAAAAAAGTGCATAATGACTCTTTACAAAATAACTTCCATAGATGTGTAAAAATAATCCGCATTTTGTTTTATGCACGGACTTTGCAAGAGAAGTACCTTTGTAAATGAGTCATCATGCACTTTTTTATTTAGTTATCCAAAATTGACGATGTAAAACACTCCGAAAATGTTATACAAACCTTTTAGCTGGTACATTAAATGTTTTAAAGCGGTTGCTTGTTGTTTTTTGGTATATTAGCGTTATGTTTGATAAAATTATAAAATAATAACGTTATGTCAGTTGGCATTTTGAACGACGGGTGGTATGCCACATATCCTTGAAAATCCCAACCAATTATTATCCGAATATTGTATCGTGTGATCCATAAAATTTGACGTCGACTCTTGCCATGTATTTGTAAAATTTCAATTTTTTTCATTGTTGAAACATTGTCGTTTGTCATATTTTTGACTTTCCACAGCCAGAGTCGACGTCAAATTTTGTGGATCGCACGTTACTTCAGGAAAAAATACAAAAATTGTTTTTGAGATTATTCATTCATTAAACCATTCATCTAAGTATCATCTAAAGTTAAAATCGCTTAAAGTAAAAAATTTAAGCCAGTTCATTGGTCCATTGTAATTTGACAAATGGCAGACTAAGGGCCGGTTGTACAAACCAAGTTTAAACTACAGACTTTGTCAACTACAACATAGACAGTGTCTAAGATTGCTCTCTCTATGATTATAAATAAGTTTAGCTAAACCGAAGTTTAAACTTGGTTTGTACAACCGGCCCTAAGAATCACTCAGGGTATAGTCTGTAAGTCATGTTGGTAAACCAAACTGACAGTTGTACAACAATCACTTTCTCTGACAACGGATTATAACAAGACACCAAAATGACTGACGGACGACACCCTTAAAAAAAAGTAAGAAGATTACGGCACTTTATTGGTTTACGTTTAGTAAACCAATACAACACATTCCCAAGCTACGATAAATTATTCGCGTTTCATGCCCAGCGAAGAGTAATTCTTAAAGTTAAAAAATGTAATTACTCTGTGCAGAGACACGCTGTAGTAAAGTTTTGGAAGTAAGAACGGACTCGTAAAAACCGACGGACGGACGGAAGGTTAAAGTGAGACGGGTATACCGGGGATGCACTGCACGGAGAGAAGGGAAATGCAAGTGCATTCAAGCGCCGATAGGCGTCGTACTTGTTGCGTCAGAATATGACGTTATTCAGTAGTAAAGCAGCCACACTGCAACTAGCAAAGCTCTAACCGTCGCCCGTCGTCGTCGCCGTCGCAAGGAATATGTAACAACCACCCGGTATATGCCAAACACCATGCGGAACCCCAAAACACATCCGCGCCGCCTTAATCGTCCTCTAACGTATCTTAGTTCTCATTCAAAAGTGCTTTAAGTTCCGTTTTTAAACATTCAAACCAAAACATAAACAAATCGTGACCTAGTACAACATTTTATTTGTTATAATCTTCATCGGCCTTTACTGTGGACCTCATAATTTAACAAAGTGTAGCGCACCCTATGATTTCCTTAATAAGTGTACCTCATGAATTTTAAGAAATGGGTAATGCCATTAAAGATAACAGTGTACTGCCAATAAAAAATGGCGGACTGCTCTTACTCAAAGTGTTTACAGCAAAAACGACATATTAGACGTGAACTACAAAGATGGACAAAAAATATGGTACACATTGTCGGTGAGTTTTGTAATCCAAATCTAAATATATACCCCGCGCGCCACAAATCAATATTGTCTGCCTTTCAGTCATACTTCCCTATACCCTAACCTGTTGATGTCCATTAATCTAGCCGGCGGCGAGTTAGCCAAAAAACAGTGGGCCATGCTTTGATAAACGCGCGAACAAAACACAGTCTGTGACAGTGACGCTTCATAAATATAAACATTTGAACATCGCGCGTCTGTAAACCGTTCTTAACGCCTAATTATTTTGTTTTAGATGGCCGCCCTAAGTTATTTGGGTGCATTTAATGATTTTTAAGATGATGCACTTTTTTATATATGCGTGGTAGGGCGATTTTTGCAACCCGCGCCGAATTATTGCAGGCTACTCGACGGAGGTTTTATTTTTCTAGAGTGTTCTCGCCATTTTTCTTTGCACCCTTTTTCTCGCAGCTTTGGCTACACAAAATCAATCCAACGAAGTCCAATCTAAATCCCACTCGTTGGTAAACAAACCTCAAGGTTTTTTCAACCGAAATTTCGCCTTAATTAGTTTTTTATTTGTAGAAGTTTACTGCGTGTCATAACATAAAAAAATGTTGAGACAAATTAATAAAAGTACGAAAATAAACAAGTATTAAGTGCTTGATCAAAGTTTTATGTTGGTTTTCGTCTTAATTTGGCATTAGTAAGTAATAATCATAACTTTAGGAAATTTCAACCATATGGAAAAGACTGTTTCTTCAAATTTAAGAGCAATGAATTTTTTTGAACAAAATTAATTTTTTTTTAACAGCACTATTGTTGTGCCATTTAGATATAATTATGCGAAATATTTTGGTGATTTTCTACAGAAATTTAGGATTTAAACGTTATTTTCTGCCTCCCTAGAAAATTTTAATAAAACCCCACTTCTGACACCATTTCTTGTGCCATTCAAAAACTAAAAATTGTTTTTTAAACTTGTTTATTTAATAGTCTATCCATTTTTTTTGCAATAATTGGTCCTTATATACAATATTCTTTTAGGACATTTAGTACAATAAGTCAGGTTAACTTTGTTAAAAAATAATTGCCTCTTAGAAAAGATAATCTTTGAAAATATATATACTTGAAAAAGAAACATGTTTTTAAGTTATTGTTTTACTGCTATGTCACAGAATTATGTTTTTAGTTTCTTTTTTTATAGCTAAGAGTGTTTATGAGAAACGTGACACACAGAAGTTTTTGTTTTTATTCAAAATTTGATAAAAAACACGGATTTTAATTTGCAAGAATTTTTGCACTTGAGCTGCAATTTATAGTTTTATTAGAACCCTCTTTAATTATAACAATCTTCTGTATAAGGAAACATTTTTTAAAACTCTTAAGACAAAATTCTGTTCTGATCATTTTGGTTACATTTTGTTTAAAAAAAAATATTTAAGTTCACAAGAAAAGTGTATTTAAAAAGACTTTAGAGTATTACAATTATAGTACTTTAGGCATAATAATGTAATATTTTTCCAATTTAAAAGATTACTATTATTACTTTATGTCTTATCTTTCACAAATTTCTATTTTAAAATGTTAATAATTTAAAACCTAAAAATTTAAATAATTAAAAAAATGTCCAAATATTAAAAATCTATTATTCATACTCTTGGTTATTGTTAAAATCAAAAACCTTTATACTTTTAATCATTTAATTAAAAAGTCCACACAAACAATATTTAACTGGTAGGTACCAAAAAACAAAAAAAAAATAATAAAAATTGAAAAATAAGTTAAGGTTTAGCATAAAATTAGTATTTTTAGATTACTATGCGTTGTTGTATTTTCAAATAAAACATCTAATTTAATTCGTCGAAAATGGTAAACAAATTATATGCGACAGAATAAAAAAGGAAAAAAAAATTTTTGTTAAATGCGTTTTAACTGGTTTTTCCACAAGCGATTTCATAATTAATTAAATTAATAATCGAGAATAATTTGTGACACAGATACTACTTAAATTAACAATATAAAATAGCAAGAAAAATGTTAAAATTAAAAAAAAAATTACTCATCTCGGATAATTAGAAAAAAAATCACCTATTCTATTCCAAAAAAAATGTTGCTTCTAGTTTAAAATAATTATTATTGTTACGGAATTTTTATTCTCTGAGTAGTTATTTGCAAGGTTAACTTGATTTAAAGTCAAATTAAAAAAGTAATCTCATATTTCGTTTGAATGGCAGGTGGGCTTTTATTTCATTCTAAGAAACAATTAAAGGTAATTTTTTTTAGAACTAAAAAAAATAATCACATTGAATATAAATACTCCCTAGAAAAATTTGAAATCTGTTTAAATTTTGCATATGTCAACAAAATTCAATTTCTTAGAAATGTTTATTTGGTATGAATTTTGGTCTATGTTGACTAAAAAGATCTGATTCAAATTTTGTAAAACGCATAATATAGTTTATTTATTCGTTTTTTTTTCACCAATTTTTAGAAGCACTTAAATGTTGCGCAACCTTAAATTGTTTTAGGAAAATTTGTATAAATTTTTAAGTGCGTTTCATTTAATATTGGGTTATTTTTTCTATTACGATCTTATACATGTTTTTTTAAATAAAAATATTTTCATTAAATATAATTACTAGACATTTTTGTTTTTTTTTACATTGAAACTGCATAATATTTTTATTTGAAGGTCTTCCCAAATTACTTATTTTTTGGTTATTTATCGTTAACTATCTGAATTATTTTTTAAACAACAATAACACGCTAAATTAGGCAGGGTCAAACAGATAAAAAAGGTTTTAGTATTGTTCCCAATGCAACAAATAATACTCATTTGCAAAGAGACACATTTTCGTAATTTTGCCGAAAAGTATAAATCGCACACAAAATTTATTTTACCCAGGTTAAAAAGAATAAAAAAAGGAACCAAACATCCCTTTAAACTTTTCTGTAGCACCAAAAATGACAGAGATATAAGCTTTTGAAAAAATGGCGCCCAACTCAAGGCCCAAAAAGCGTTTTTTGCATTTCTGCTAAAAAAAACGTGACCATGGTCTAAAATTCGTCAAGTTTTGACAGTAGCACACATATTCAAGGCTACTTGGCCGTAAAATCGTTAAAAAAGTTCAAAAACAAGTCATAAAACCGATTTTAGAAGTATAAACGTACGATAACTGCTAAAGTAAATAATTACCCATTATTAAATGAATAAATGTCAATGTAGTCTTGCTACTATAATATGCTTGGTACATAGATGAAGTAGTAGTAACGTGTGCCAATTCTCACCACAGAGGGCGCTATATTAGTTATTCAAAAGCAACTATAAAAGTGCAACATAGACATGGTAGCATACTTAGATCTTGAAGTTAGTCGCATGCGCTAAAACTAAGAAATAAGAAATGTTCATGAACTTGCAGCGAGTATAAGAAATCTTACGTCGAGACGTACAGCTTTATTGTTTTCATTGACTTCAGAAGTGGGAAATTATTATTTTAGTAATTACACTGTTAAAAATTTTTCGTTGACGCAACAAATTTTTTTGGTAGAATTAGTGAATAAAAATAAGTGAGCTAAATTATTTAAAATATTATATAGGGTGTCCAAAAAATTGTGCATAAACGCAATGTACGCGCTTGGGGCATTCTCAGGGATCCCCAAAGAATTGTCTAAAAAATTCCATCTGTTATATTCATCGAGAAAAATGCGAGCAAAGTTGTATAAGTTCGGCAACACAGTTTAAAAAATACATCTTAAAAACTCATCTAGATGCATTATATCATATTAACATTGTTGTCAGCTTCATTTCATAAAATTTTGGTAAAATTAAATTGATTATAAAAATTTAATTTGACCATTTAAAAGATAAACAAATGGTAAAATAATTTTAGATAGATTTTGCCTTTGTATTTGGCCATTTCTTTTGTTAATATGTGCTGTTATCTTCAAGATATAAGCGTTCAAAGTTTTGCACTTTGGGGCCTCATATCTCCAGGATAATATGAGATAGATTTTTTTCAACAATTTTTTGAGGCTTTCTATAAATGCCCCAACAACGTACCATCGCGTTTATGCGCCATTTTTTTGACACTCTGTATTTATTTTGCAAAAGTAAAAAAATCCGTATTTTGAATTATTTTTTTTTTATAGTGTAAAAAATTTGTTGTGAATACAAATTTATTTTTACAAGTGTAGAATGACTTTTTAAACCTTGCGCAATATTTTTTTATAAATGCACACCTCGGTCATTATTAAATTTAATAGAAGAAAAACACGAAATAACACGTTTTCATAAAAATAAAATTTATTTTATTTGTTAACTACTCATTTAATTTTAAAATAAAAACCTATGACATGACTTTTTTTTGTTTCTAATGATAACTAATAATTATCCCTGAAGGTGATTTTATGCTTTTTGCAGACAATAAATCATAATTTTTTTACATTGAATTTAGTTTTTAAGAGTCGAAAAAAAAACTTGGAAATTTAAGTCATATTTTTGTTTGCTTTAAATAATTCTTTTTTGTATGCAAATTGTTGCATATTTAACTGAAATAAATTAAAATTTCTCCATTTTATTTTATATTCTAACGTTTATAATTTCTCATTCCATTCTATTATTAAAAATTCAGATTTTTACAATTCAATGATCACCATTGTCTAATTCGTAAAACATTTTGGAAAGTTTTAAATATTCATAAAGTTACCCTTCACTTGTTGTTAATTTACCAACATTTAAAAAAATTTCTAATTCCTAGACTAATTTTATTACATTTTTAAAATGTAATAAATTAAACTTCAATTCAATTAGGTAAAAACAAGTCCAATTTAAATAATAAAATTGTAATTAATTAATTGCAACAAATTTATTATTATTGAAAAATCTGGTAACAATGTTTCACAACAACCATCAAGTAGCAGCATAAAAAATAAACGATCTAACTTGACCGTTTTAAAAAAATTGCTAATTACACTAATATAGACGAAATTTCATATGAAAAACTTAAATTAACGAGAGTCGGCCATGAAACACAAAAAATAAATAGATACAATTAACTAATAGAAAGTAGGGTACTAACTTTGCTCTTGAAATGACAATTTAAAACATTATTAAATCTAATTTTTAAATTATTATGTGTAAGTTTTTCTGAATTATTAACAATTAATTTAAATAAGCGCAAAAACTTAACCCCACTTCTGCTTAACAAAACAATCTACAAAAATGGTTCTCATTTAAGAACCTTCATTTGTTTTAATACCAACTTTCAAGGCCAACTATTCTAACGCTTGAAAGTTGGACCAATAGTATTAGATGAAATATTTAATAATGGCGATGCTGCTAAGCCCATATTAGAACGTAGGTAGTCACCAAATATAACTTTGGTTCAAAAGAGAGGGGGCCGCATTTTTAAGTTTCTATTGGCCCACTCCTTAAACCTGTTTGGAAATAGTTTGTTGATTTGATCACCCACTTGACCTAAGATTTATTAGCATTTGTTAAATTTGTTATGGCGTAGTATTTATGCGTCTTATAAATATAACAAAAGCAAAAAAATATAACAAGAAACATTGCATTGTGCAGAAGAGAATGATTTTGGCGCCCAACAAAAATTCAAATAACTTTAAAATTATAAAGAAAAGCATTAAACACAACATACAAAAGATATGTAAATAATATAGCTATAAAATTTGCATTATTCAATAAAAACAATTGGCACCCAACGTGAGGCCACCAAAAAAAGTTATAATTTAAAAACTGGTAATTAACCAAATAGCAGATAAAGAGTTTCAAATTATAGGCACGTTACCAAATTTCTATAATTTTAACAAATGACAAAGTTATGAATATTTAAAAAAGGTAGCACCAAAACTAAAAAAAAAAAACAAAAACGTTTTTTATTATATCATTATAATTATTTACAACAAATTTAACAAAGTAGTGTAAAACTAAACTACTAAGTGCAAGAAAAAATGTTTATTAAGTTAAAATGTTTATTTGGAATACCCATAACTATTACATCAGATAATGGCCCTCAAAAATGGTAGAGGATTTTTTTGTATCTTCATTTTTGCTCATTTTTTTAATTTACAACAAAAAAAGGCGATTCAAATTCATAGATGGGATGTTCTGTGCACTCAAAAGTTTGTAAAAGTCATCTCCCTAAATGTCAGTTATTTTCAAAATTTCAACAAAATATGTAAAAATACGGAGTAATACAACAATAACTATGATTAAAAATATTTAGTATACTGTTTGTGATACATAGAAGTCGTACTTGAAGTGCAAGAAATAATAAAAATATGGTAAAATAGTACTTTTGGTGTTTTTCTTTTTTCTACATTGAAATCTTTAAACGAGCACATCTCTATTAGGGAAAAACGCAATTTGCAATTTTAATCATTTACAAGCTTAAAAAACGATTGGTAATTATCGGAATATGGGTTGGCATAAACCATGTAATGTATATAAACCAAATAGTGTATCCGTAGTCGAAAAAAAAAAATAGTATAATGATTTTTGAAGTAAGATTTTCGACACAAAAAAATAACCGTTTTAAATAAAACCATACTAAGTTTGTAGCGCTATTTTCGTAGTTTTTAAAACTACATTTAGTTTTAATATACGATGAAGCCCTTATGTAGATCTGCTATTTAGAAGAATTGGCGGGAGTTCAACGAAGATGACTCTTCGAGCTTCTAAAAACTTGTGAGTAGATGCCTTAAATTGTTACCCCCTGTTTGGTTTGGGGACACTCTGTGTCTCTGTAGATGCAGTCCGTAATTTTTTCGATTAATCACGATCTCAAGGGAACGTAAATGTACTTCATTTAGTTCATACTTTACTTTAAAGTTTAGGGAAGGGAAGTAAAGAGAAAAATGTTAAATTAATGCCTGAACGTGCAGAGTGCATACATAAGGAAAGAAAATGCATGCCGCTTCAGTTGGACAAGGTACAATACTATCGCGCATATGCAGTGAACACTGACCTAGGCAACTTATACATAACAACGATGTCACCACAGACATTCTAAATACATGCAGTTATGAACCCCTTGCCCTATATATCGTCCGCGGGCGAAAAGGGCGCCTTTACTAAACTCCATACGAATACAAACACTTAAAACACCCAAAAATAAAAAAAACTAATGTAGATTTTAAGTTGCAATTATTCAGTGACAACTTGTTATCAGTGCCTACTTATTGATAAGTTAAGTAAGTGCATTTTATAGAATCTTAACTCAGTCGATCTAGTGGTTTACGCCGACATTTGTTTGTGATAACGGCTTTTATTTTTACCCGGTGCAAAATGATGTGTGATTTATGAAATGTGTCTTCTTTTAACTAATAACTGAGGATTACTTTAAATGGTTTGTAGTATTTGTTTCTTATTTGTGATGCAAGGAAAATCAAATAAGTTATTTAGTGATTTTCATTTAAGGCTATTTAGTTAATGGAGCTTTTGAAAGCACTAGATTATTTAATGTCAAAGGTCTAGTTATTCATTATTTCCCGCCAAAATGTTGTGAATTTCAAGGCCATTAAAACATTTTCGTACAAGAGAAAAAGATTAAATTCGCAATTAATATTTGTGCTTTAGTTTATTTCTTATATTTGCGTTCTATAATAAGTACATAACGAAACCCGAAATTGGTTCTTTAAGCTTACTGAATTGCTTCATTATTAAACCCAAAAATTTATTTTATTAGGTTGATTTTCCAGATGCAAAAATATGAATTCTTCCCTTGCAAGGTACTTTTATTTACAAATTTTACTATTATAAACTATCAGGGTACATAGTTTTTTTGTTAGGAAATAACAAGAAGAATTGGAGAAACGATATTAACGGTTACATTTTTTCTAAAACGCCTATTCATTCAGTATTAAGAGAGTAAAGTTTACAAATGTCATTATTCAACATGTCTGACCTAAATTTACTTTTTACTTCAAAATGTCAATGAAGCCAATCCAAATTTGAAAAATAAAATAGCCAATCCTTTTATTTATCTACAAAACTAAATTTCGGGCAACCAAAAAAAGCTTATCTCTAAAACTATACATTTTTCACCATGACATTTAATAAATCAAAAAAATTAACGCATTTCGATTTGAAAATTTGATGTTGCAAAATCATTTTAATTTATGCAGGATATTTTAGGTCATAGCACAAATCAAACAATTTCACGGAATTTACTTAATTTTACACAAAATAACATAGCTTCTTAAATTATAATCAATAAGTATCTCTGCCGAACTGAAATTGGCAAGAATTGTAGAAACTACTCTTCGCATAAGGTGAAATTTGGATGGTATTTTAAGAATCCTTTATTTGTATTTTCTTTAATTCTGCGAATAGTAAATAAAACATAATAATAGAACACGGAATCTAGGAAATAATATAAATAATAAGATACAAATTATAAATTTTGTCGTGGTACTTTCTCTGTAAAGTATGTTTTTCAATCTCTATCTTCAGTGGCAGATTAAATGACAATGATTTGACAAATTTTGTATAATGCTAAAGAATTTCTTTATTTGGTAATATGTATTTAAACAGACATATTTTATAAAATGAAAAATTGGTTTCGATTTCTCAAAAATTTCTTTCACAGTTTATAATTTTATATTTTTTAAGTGTGTACTATGCAAAGCTATACATATTTTCCTATATGATATAAGTGTGTGCATTTTTTTGAATTAATTAAACTTTAAATTTATAAAAGTCCTTGAAAAGATAATGCAAAAATCTTACATAATTTGGATAAACTTAATAAAAGTGGCATTTTTTTATTTATAAAGCCAAAATAAGATAAAATTAGGTATTTATTTGCGTATCCGTATCGAAAAAATATAATTAATTACCTAATCAATTGCATTGTAAATAACCTACCTTAATATTTCTACTTTAATTATTTGTGTACCTACGATAGCGCGAAATTTTAAACCATTGGCGTATCAAAGTATTTTAAAAAGATACGCAAAATATTAAAAGGAAATGTCGCGAAGCATAGAAACTTGATTATGTAATGTTGACTGCCTAAAATCAACAAAAAACAGCATTTTTCGGTTATTGCTCAGTGGGTTTATAGTTAATAGTAATAGTAATAATATAGTAAAATTGTGCTTACCAGCAACATAAATAAACAAAGCACAAGTCGACATACTCTAAAGCTCCATTAATAAGCGTTTAAATACAGAATATTGGCAATTTAGAAACACTATTTTTATGCATTTTAAGTTGACAAAATTCTGTATAGACCGCTTTTTAATGGACCATTAGAATATGTCAATTTGTGCTTTGTTTATTCATGTTGCTGGTAAGCACACTTTTTAATTAAAATTAACTCTTATAAACTCACTAAGAAAGTACTGTTTTTTGTTGATATTTAAAATCTGTTTTGGATGAATTTATTAAAATTTAAAAAGTATGGTTATTTTTTCATTGCTTGCATAATATTTTTAGGAAAATATTATCAAAAATGACGCTTAATGCCAATTCCGGGCAAGAGAATTATCACAATTGTTTATTTATCAACTAATTATCATAATAAAAAAAATGTGCAAACGCAGATAAAAAATGTCTAACAATTTAGGTAAATATTTTTTAGAAATGTTTGTTTTTCACAAATCATTGAAGTTGCTTAATTTTGCAGTACCTACAGTGGGTCCCAATAAAACAATATTAAAACATAACCTCTCATTTTAAATGTTACTGTAAAGGTGAAATTAATTTTTTTCGGTCATCCTGTATATATGTTTTAATGACTCCCAAGTTTGTTCGAACAAAAATAATTAGAAAAAGTGCTCAAACATCAAGGTTTTATGTAGATTTCAGCAAAAGAACATAGCTTAGAATTATTTATAAATACCTTCAAACATGTTTTATAGCAATAATAAATAATACGTAAACTTTTTTTAATTTCTATACTTTATAATTCAATCTTTAAATCAATGTCTATCTTTGGAAAATACTAATGTATTTAAATAAACTTGTTTTATGCATTTTGGTTGGAAAAACAAAATAATTAGTTTGGATTTAGTATTTAACACACAAAAACAACAATATTCTTAGATGTGATTCATTACAAATTACAATTATAAAAAAATTAGAAAATGTAAACAAAACCACGATTTTGCATACTCTTTGGAAAATTTGGCGCCCAACGAAAGAACAAAGAATTAGGAAACATTAAAAAACAAAAGGTTTTGTCACTTTAATTACTGCGAAATCGCATAAATTTTACCACAAAAGTCGATATTCACTTCTGATAAACTATTTCGTAACGTAATACCAAGAAATCTGTTGAAATTTGGCAAAATTGCGAAGTTAGCTCGTTTCCGGGAATTCAAACGCGTCACCTAAAAAATGACCGTCAACAAAATAATCTACAATTTATTAAGTAAAAAAACCATAAAATAAAACTCATTGTTTCAGTTCTTTATTAATACGATTACTCATCCATGATGTTAAAACATTATTGTTTAAATCAAAATTTAAAACCAATTTTGGCATGACCGCAAAATGTATGAGTCATAGCTAATTTATTGAATTTTGTAAGTAAACCTACTTGGTGTGTCTTTTCCATGTTTTGGTATTGAATATATTGACATTTAGGATTAATAACTCCATGTGAACAAAAGATTTCTCAATCCTTTTCTATGAGAATTGAATAGTACATTTATGGGATCGCCTTTGATCTAGGTAGGCTGTGTGGGATGCCATTTTTGTAAGCTACAGAGCGACCCACAAGTTAACAATTATTAAAAATGAAAAATGAAAATGTTCTAGACCTTGTAAAAACTAAGAGTATGGTCCGAACGGTCACCAATGGTTTGGTTGCGGTAACGTCAGGTTTCTTTGGTTCATTTTTGGTAACTGAAAAACTTTGCTTCATTCGGACCAGTTTGAGCGTTCTAAACGCATTTAGAAGCTAGCTTCTTCGCTGCTAGTGGTTGTTAAAAAATGCCAAGATCGACGCCGAAAAGAAGTTGAACATAGTTTGATTTCTTTGAACTTCTTCTGCTTTAACAATACGCGCGCATACTGTCATTGCGTGCAATTTAATATGACAGATGTCAGTTTTGCTTTTTGGAACTGAAACATTTGAATGCCCCAATAATAGCGAAGAAGCTAGCAAGAAGCTACGTTTAGGGAAGCCATAAGGCTACCATTACAGGATACAAAAAAAGAATTCTGAAATGTTGGTTGCCTAAAATCAACAGAAAACAGTACTTTGTGGTCATTGCTCAGTGGGTTTATGAGAGTTAATTTTAATTAAAAATTGTTCTTACCAGCAACATAAATAAACAAAGCACAAGTTAACATATTCTAAAGGTCCATCAATAAGCGTTTAAATACAGAATTTTAGCAATTTAAAATGTAAAAAATAGTGCTTTTAAATTGCTAAAATTCTGTATTTAAACGCTTATTGATGATTGTTTATTTATGTTGCTGGTAAGCAACATTTTTAATTAAAATTAACTCTTATAAACCCACTGAGCAATGACCAGAAAGTGCTGTTTTTTGTTGATTTTAGGCAACCAACATTACATAACCATAGTTTATTCTTCGCGACATTCCCCATTAAGGGACTTTCTAGGAAGAATGCTTGTAGAATTTTGCTACATAGTTGTGGTTTCGGGACAGCCTGTAGGCTCATTAGTTTAAGTTTAAGAAATTCTTATTCAAGGACAGTCTTTATAAGTAAAGATTTAGCAACAAGTAATGTTTCTAATGGTTGAATGAGTTCTACGACTAACAAGGGACTAACCAACTGCAGTTCGTTTGAAAAATACTGTAACAAATGGCTGAATACCAATTCAACTTAATTGCATTTGCATATTATCAGTTTTGCATGGTCAATTTCATTTATTAGATATTTTGTCTTATGTTATTTAAATCGACCAAAACTTCCTTGTAAATAAAATGAAATAAACAGATGCGCGTTTTTTTATTCGTTTATTTATTTTCGCCTAGTTACTTCTACAAGTAATAGATACATGAATTTATTTCAACTACCTAATATGATTGCTCGTGACGGATGTTTTAGAAATTTTGCCGAAAGCTGATAAAACCAATTTTTAAATGTGAAATTTAGCTTTCTCTATAGCAAATTTAAAATGTAGTTTCGTGAATATAACCAATTTTATTCAAATAAAAGCAGCACTAACAAATTATAGATACATCTTTGTCGTATTGGAATAATATTAGCCTTAGGGCTGCATTTGATTTTATATTTAGTAATTTAAAGATGGCCGCAACATAACATATGTTTTTTTGACAGTCTTCTCTAGTTGACAAGCATAGACTAACTACCCTATTTTACATACAGAGGGCGCTTACACTTTAGTTCTCTTGGAACACCAAAAACAAATGTTAATATGCCCAAGATAAAGTTGTAAATTTTTTCATAGAAACTGGCATCTTTCTCTGCTTAGGTTGAGTTGAATTTGATGCCTACTTGACTAAAAATTTATCTAGAAATCAAAATGGCGCGGAAGTGTAAGATTTAAACAACATGTAATTAAATTCAAAATGGGAATCATTGTTTAAAAATGTGGATAATTTATTCATCACAAACCGTAATAGGAAACTACGTAATATCGAAACAAAGTCAACCTTGAAAACAAGCTAAATAAAAAACTGCAATACGATCATGTCAAATATTCGAGCATCAAATTATTTTATTCGGCATTTTGTCAACATATTTTTTCATCGTGCAAAATAAAAAAACAGAGTTTTGCTGATAAGAATTTTCGGAACTCGACTACAAACATGACACATAAATTTTGCTGTTTATATAGAAACATTACTGCTGCCTAAAATATGCAGATTGTTTGCACTATATTTTAGGTACCTATTACAGATAATGCTGTTTTCGTTAATAATACAGTTTCCGGCAGATTTCAACGAATTATAATGTTACCATTCTTGAAAATAGATACCATTGTTCAAATTCGTATCACAGCACAGATTGAAGTTTTCAAATTTCAACAGAAAATGTAAACTAATTTAATTTATTATTAAGTATACTTCTTGCAGACAATTCCTTTGTCTTTTTCTAAAAAAAAAATGATAATTACACCTACAGTACAACATAAACTATAAAAAAACTATGCGCCATCTAGTGGGCATATACGAAGTTGTAACATTACAGAAAACTGTAATACAGTTGGGAGGCCAAATTTAACTGATTTTCTTTCTAAAGGTTTGGAACGCATCGCTGAGGAGTTGATGGGTCGAAGGAAATGGAAACTGTACCAAGAGTCCATGTCCAGAAATTACCTACAACCACTAAACAACAACGCTGTCAAGCAAGAGAAACAATTCAACAATCACACCGCCGAAAAGGTGCAGAAAGAAGTAAAAGAGGCATTACCTCCCTCTCCAAAGAACGAAGTCACTGCCGAACCCGCAGCTGGCGACCCATTATTACCTCTGAGAGAAAACGGAGAAAAGGAAGAGGTGCCGCCATCTACCGAGAGCGACACCAAGCCAGCAGTCAACGGAACAGTACCGCCATCTGTGGACGGTGGGCAGGACTGGAAACCGCAGGACAAGTGCTATTTTTGCGTGGACGGCAATCTGGATAGTGAAAACCATTCGCACGGGGTACTGGTTAGTATTTTAGGGGTGTATTTGCATTGCGCCAGTGATTAAGAAAACACTTACCGTTGCGCCGATTTGGTCATACAGAAATAGTTTGTATTGCGCCGCTATTTTTGATAAAAGGTCTATTGTTATACCAGGAGCTAAGAAGACCCAGGTAAAAAGGATCAAGAAAACTCGATTTAAATACATTTTCAGGTATATTCTAACTATCGCGAATAAATGCTGGGGCTTGTCGAATTCCCGTCTTACAATTTTTGCTGGCATTTTGGTAATATTATCTGTAGCTTTCCGTTTTCCGCTGTTAGATATGTATTGTCTTGGTAATGTGCTGACAAGGATTCTTAATTATTCTCTAGTTTGTTTATTTAAATTTCAGGGGTTTAGATAGAATTTTATAAAAACACTGGGGGACCATTTTTCACTGGGGGACACTAGGTTAAGTAAGTTAGGTTAAGTTTTGCTGCTAAAATGAAAACTAGTGACTAAATTGTTGGGGCGACAAAGGAAGGGATTAAACACATGCAAATCAGGTATACGAAATGACCCAAAACAATAGGTATCATAAAAGTGGCGCAACACACAATATTTTTGTATATTCAAATTTAAACATCGGCGCAACACACGCATATATACAAAAAAATCGCGCGACCAGTTCGACTAAACACCCTGCAATTAGGCGCGGCCAGCTAGTAGTCTTTTCAGGTATGCCAGTATTTTTTGGGTTCACTTATCTAATTCTAGTGTAAACAATTCCTGGTATAAATTTAATTACAAGTATGGCAAGTAATTGGAGCCTAACATAATATTATGAAATTATAATGTCCAATATTAGCCACCACCATGGCATGGTATAGCCGAGGTCTCGTTTCTTATTAGACCCGTTGAATGAGTAATTAGTTCAGAAATTGATATTAATCAATTTTAAATAAATTATGGCCACAATGATTAAGTGCACTCTGTTTAGACACAATTTAATTGCAAATTGGAGCCCTACATAGTTTTAATTAGGACGCATTTATGCAAGATTACAAGATATGCGTTTTAAAAATTTACCAGAAGGTCACACAAGGAGGGTGCGTTCAAGACCTAGTAAAGGAAGACTTTTTCAATAACCTTCTCTAAAATCGTAAATAAAAAAATCATTCTAAAGCAAAAATCTATGCAGATTCGTTCGTTTCATGACTTTTTAAGATTATTTTTTATCCGTCTGTCTGTAACGAAATTTGTTACCCCAATAACTCAAGAACGGTTTATCGGATCGACTTGAAATTTCATACAAAAATCAGTCTAATTTAGGGGAAGAAGTTTGTTGTTTTTGAAATAAATTAAACAATAAATAGGGGTAAAAAGAACTCTCAAAGTTAAAAAATTCATCTTTCGGCTTTCTTTATGAAATTAGAGACTTAACGGGGAATGTCACGAAGCATAGAAACTGTGGTTATGTAATTTGGTCGCCTAAAATAAAAAAAACATTACTTTCTGGTCATTGCTCAGTGGGTTTATAAGAGTTAATTTTAATTAAAAATTGTGCTTACCAGCAACATAAATAAACAAAGCACAAGTTGACATATTCTAAATGTCCATCAATAAGCGTTTAAATGCAGAATTTTGGCAATTTAAAGTGCAAATAATAGTTTCTTAATTGTCAAAGTTTTGTATTTAAACGCTTATTGATGGACCTTTAGAATATATCAACTTGTGCTTTGTTTATTTATGTTGCTGGTAAGCACAATTTTTAATTAACTCTCATAAACCCACTGAGCAATGACCAGAAAGTGTTGTTTTTTGTTAATTTTTGGCAACCAACATTACATAACCACAGTTTCTATGCTTCGTGACATCAAAATGCATTTTATAATTTTTTTATAGCATCACCCGTATAGAAAAAAATTAAATTTTCACTAATTTTGATAAAATAAAAAATGCGCATTTTTTTGCAAATAATAATGCATTCGATTAATACTCCAAATAGTTTTGTATAAAATGTTTACATTTACAAAAAATCAACCCTTGCAAACAGTATCTTCTAACCTATTCACTGATCTAGTTTTTAAAATAAGTGTTGAACTATTTTTGTACATTTTCGTTTACATCTGTGAAACGTATTACAATCTGCATACAAAACTGTGTCCACTCTTTTATTGCTCTTGGCGAGCCCACGCTTTTGCTTTACCTACATCTATGTCTATATTTATTTCAACCAGTACTGTGGTAATCTAGTGTTGAACTTATGATTTTACGTTTACAACACTTGATCTAGTAAACTTGGTCTAAAGCTATGACATACATTCTAGATTCTTGATTTTATAATGCGTTTTCTCTATGACCTAAGTCTATAAAATTATGTACACTGTAGTAACTTGCAATTTATTTATTATCATTATTAACGCAGAATGTCACGTAGCATAGAAACTGTGGGTATGTAATGTTGGTTGCCTAAAATCAACAAAAAACATCACTTTTTGGTCATTGCTTAGTGAGTTTATAAGAGTTAATTATAATTAAAAATTGTGCTTACCAGCAACATAAATAAACAGCACAAGTTGACATATTCTAAAGGTCCATCAATAAGCGTTTAAATACAGAATTTTGACAATTAGGAAGCACTATTATTTGCATTTTAAATTGCCAAAATTCTGTATTTAGGCTTATTAATGGAGCTTTAGGATGTGTCAACTTGTGCTTTGTTTATTTATGTTGCTGGTAAGCACAATTTTTAATTAAAATTAACTCTTATTAACCCACTGAGCAATAACCAGAAAGTGCTGTTTTTTGTTGATTTTAGGCAACCAACATTACATAACCACAGTTTCTATGCTTCGCGATATTGCGCCTTAATAAACTTAGCAAAACAATGTCTTGCACTAAACTTTTTTAAATTGTTCTTAATTTTAAAACTATTATTCTTTAAATGGTAAGAAATCTCCTTGAGAGTATGCTTGACCTTTGAAAACAAATGACATGTTAGAAAATTACTAATTACAATCGAACTAGGCAAAAATCGCCTTAGATGAACTTACAGATAATTTAAATATCTTCCAAAGGCTAGATACAAAGATAAGTGGATTGTAATTAAAATAAATTAAATTGGTATTTACTGCATTACCAAGTACTATTAAAAATAGCACCTAGGAGCTTATTAAACGTCATTCACGATCATAAACAAAAAAAATCTGGCCAAGGGCACAAAAAGATATTAACATAATAATTTGCTGGTTCATTATTTATTCGTTTTAAATAAATTATTATTGATAAACCTTTTGCAAAATTACAGAGACCTATGTTAATAATTCGCTACATGTAAATAATATTATTTATTGTGGAAGGTTGTATTGTAAATGCATTGAATAATTGATTGGTATACCCTTTTGTGTTTTATTTTGTTCTTACAGAGTGTCCCTCAGATTTTGTTTTTTTTTTAACCTGAACTTTCTTAGATTCGGTAATAGACCCCGTCAAGTCCTACGTCATCAGTTCACAGAAACGCATTAAAATACTATGTGTGAAATTATTTTAGGCAACCAAAATTACGGACCAAGGAAAATTGTAATTTTTTTCTTATTCTGTGTTTGCAGCATTGGTCTTTTTAAAACATTATTTAAAGAAAAATAAGAAAGTTTTTTAGGTCCCATTTGTGTAAAAATGTTCCTTTATATCTTATTTACGATATTTTACTTTAAAATTACCCAAGAATCTACCGCAAGAATTGAAAAATTCCTTAGTAATCTGATGATGATGATGATCACCCACCAAGATGTCAGCTTTAAACGCGAATTGCTTGAGAAAGCAACCATATATATGGTTTGTTCTAGGTAATAGAAAAAAATGTTAATTTTACAGTGGTACTTACCAGACCTCTTGATATGGTTGCTTTTTTAAGCAATTTGCGTTTAAAATTCACATCGTGGAGGATGCACAACATTAACACATAAACTGTATGTTATAGAGTTTTACAATAAACTTAACTTGAAATATCGAATTTAAGACATTCGGGCATATTTTTTTACCAAGGGTTCCCTAAGAAAGCCTATTTTCACAAAATATTGTTATAAAAAAGTGGCTAAATCTGACAGAATCAAAATTACACTTCACAGACAGTTTTTTAATGTAAATCTGTGAACTGTGACTTAGGACTTGACCGGGTCTATTCATAAGTACATGTATCAGCAATAATCCAGCTTTTTCTTTTTTTTTTTTTTGATTACCCTATATTATTTTGTTGCTGTTTTTCGATTTTTGTTTTTTTATGTTGTTAAAGTTTTGCGTCAAATTGCTAATTAGGGTCATTATCACTCTCCTTAATTTTATTGAAGAATAACACTAAAAGTTAAGTATTTTATTTATACATTACTTAAAATTTTAAAAAACAATTTGTTAACATGTCGACACAACTAAATTGTATTGTATTCTATAATGTTTCCAAAAACATACAGGTAATAATGACAAGTTACTTAAATAGCCAATTAACTTAAGCATATTTGTATATAACAATAATAATAACATGTCAAAAATAGGTACCATAAACATTTTAAAAAAATAAAATACTTTCAATTTAAAAAAAAATTTAGGCTGGTGATAACCATGATTTTAATAAACTGGTAAAGCATTTACTTAAAGCGTCAATGCCAAAGGAAACAGAAGAAAATTCTAGCCTCTCAGTATATTTTTTAATTATACTTCTAACCTAAAAATGAAAGCCAAAGAAACTAAAGTTAAAATGCGTCATAATTAAAAAAAGACCTATAATGTTGATCAATAAATAAAAAAAAACTAAAAACTTTTTATAAAAGGTCAATAAATTAAAATATTTCCAATATTTGCCAGGAAAACCTATGTTTAACACAGGTAATAAAACATTTTTTTAAAATCAATCAATGTGTAATTTGTATGCAATTATTAGTGTGTTAAATACCTATATAAAACATAAAAAACGAAAAAACAAGTAACGAAGTTATAATATAAAGGCAAAAAATCTAAAAAGCTCCTAAATAATTAGTTTGTTTAATTGGAAAAATAATATTCGAGTTAGGTAATTACTTAGTAATAAAGTCCATGCAAATTTTTGTAATCTAATAATTTATTTTACCAATTTGTTAGTTTTTAAGCGATTTTTAAATACATATGCAAGGCTATCAGCTTAGGGTTAAAGTTCCTGGTAAAATTAACAATAGACACCGTCAAGCCCTACGTCACAGTTCATAGAAGTACATTAAAATACTATCTGTGAATTTTTTTTAGACAACCAACATTGCGGACCAAGGAAAATGGTCATTTTATTCGTATTCAGTGTTTCCAACATTAGTCTTTTCAAAACATTATTTAAAGAAAAATAAGAGAGATTTTTAGGTCCCATTGGTGTAAAAATGTTCCTTAATAATATCTTATTTACGATATTTTAATTTAAAATTATCTGAGAATCTACCGCAAGAATTAAAAAATCCCTTATTAATCTGATATGATGATCACCCAGCAAGATGTCAGCTTTAAAAGCGAATTGCTTGGGAAAGCAACCATATCAAGGGGTATGGTTTGTTCTAGGTAATAGAAAAAAATGTTAACTTTACAATGGTACTTACCAGACCTCTTGATATGGTTGCTTTCTCAAACAATTTGCGATTAAAATTAACATCTTGGAGGGTGCCCAACATTAACACGTCATAATCTTTATATTATAGAGTTTTACAATGAACTAAACTTAAAATATCGAATTTAAGACATTGTAGCACATTTTTGTACCAATGGTTCCCTAAGGAAGCCTTTTATTTTCACAAAATATTGTTCTAAAAAAGTGGCTAAATCTGGCAGAATCAAAATTCGACTTCACAGACAGTTTTTTAATAAGGATCTGTGATCTGTGATGTAGGAGTTGACCGTGTGTATTACATCACGTCCTATTTAAAAAACAATCACCTTAAATTATATCCCTAGTCAATCCTGACTTAAAAAAGCAACTATTAACAATATTCTCTTATTTCAGAGTCCCCGCCATTCAGAGTCAGAGTCGAGTGACAGTCCAAGCGACAGCGAAGCCCCGGCTTCACTAACCCCTTCCCAAGCCGCGCGACTACGCGGCATCCCCACCCCAAACATGACTACAATGGAGATGAGCGCTCTAGCCGCAGTTGCTGCTCTTGCCGGCGGCGCAGCCGGCCCAGGGGGCGCCCCTACTCCACATCTCCCCTTCTACCCGATGCATAACTGGTATCTCACGCATGTGGCGCGCAGCTTTCAAGCCGAGAGGCTTCAAGCTGCTGCGGCTGAGCAGGCGGAACGTGGAAGTGGGGAGCAGCCTTTAGATTTGAGTAAAGGCTCCTCTGCGCCTGAGAAGGTTCCGAATAATATTAGGCTTCCTACATTGGACACGAAGCATATTTTTAAGTAGGTATCTTTAATAGAAAGGTGTTTGCATGTTTTAATGCAAGTATGTCCTTAAATATAATAATTAGTGTGGAAATTGGATGGTCTTTTTAGTAAACAAGGTTTCTATCAAAATGCATCGGTAAATAAGTTAGAATTAATAATTCATGAGAACGGTTATAATCGAAAAAGCAAATTCGTTAGATTCTAAAGTGCAAGATTGTAGCCTTGTCCCACTTTAGGGGTCTTTTTTAGACTAATGTTTAAAAAGATATTAACATTAATTGACTGCACTTCAAATTTCATCATTCACCGGTGAACATAATTTTATTTCCAAGAAATTTTTTTATCAATAGTTTTTTTTTATCTGGCTGTTTAAATTGAAGGATTGTTGAAGTGCATTTTTTTAATATTTAACCAATGCGCTAAACAAATAATATTTTTATTTTTATCATTTTTTTTATAAATAAAGATGCATTTGCGTTCCATTTAATAAAAATCTTATCAGTGAGGTCAATTACATCTTATTTGGTCTACTTTTTTTAATCTTTGCACTTCTGCAATAATTGTTTACCGTCTATATTTGTTTAACTAAAATAATTTGATGACTTATAGTTTGTTCACTTTTCAATGCTGTTTGGTTTTTTCTTACAAGATAATAAAATGATATAAAAATTGCATTTTGAAGGACTGAAGTGGGTGGAAATTTTACTGCAGAATTTAATTGCTGTAACAGTTACACTCGTAAAAATTATTTGTTGACACATGTAATTTTTTTTTGTTGGCAGCACAAATATATTTTTATGAGTGTGGTTCTATCAAGCAAAAAAAGCCCACACTTGCCTCCAAGTGTGTTCTAGAAAACTAAAAATGTTTATCGCATTTCCTAGAAGCTAGCTTATCAGTTTTGAATTTTTTTTATTGGAAACTGTTATAGTTTTCGTTTGTACTACCTATTTTAGCAATTTTGGGCGAAATATGCGAAAGATTAACTATTAAATCAAGTATATTTTGGTTTCAGTTATGGTCGAGCTAATCTAGACAATAGAGTCGTTAACTAAGTTAAAAAAATTTATGCGTTGCTATAAATTATTATCGTTGTTTACTGAAAGTCTGTGCATTTAGTAAAAATGTAGCTATGAAAACTACAAACCCGATAAGGCTAAAATTAAAATTAAATTTGTTGTTTGTATGCTCTCCAATAAAAATAACAAATAAATTAATTTCCCATATCGCAAAGGCAAAGTACTTGGAAATGATCTATTGTTTTAATTTAAGATATATTCCTTTTAAATTACAAAAAAAGCGAGTTAAATGACCGCAAAGTGCATACTTTTAATCTTAAAGGGGTCAATAACAAATAAGTTTTATGCCATTAAAAACACGGTTTACATCTTTTGTATTAAAGATTTTTTTTCTTTTCGAAACAAATAATTTTATCGGTCAAAACACTTCTTATCATTAAATGCGTTAATAACTCATTGTAAATTTTGTTTTTTCCACTAAAATGACTTTTTTTATTACTTTTATTTAAACAGTTTTAATTATTGCAAAACTTTTAATGCCGTTGTTCCACATTTCACTGTTTATATTTTAAATAATCCTTTTTGTAACGACCATGATAACGGTCATATTTCATTACAAAGAACAAACCAAATGACATATCTTTGTTGTAAACAAGGTTTTACACAAACTTAGGAGTTCCCCAAGGCGCCCTCCTGTCCCCAATCTGTTTTTGCTGTCCATGGACACAAGAACACGCTCTCATTGCTGCTAATCTCAGTCCTGATTTTAGAGCTAAACCTCGAATGTCCACCGTGGCTGGACGAAGAACATACACAGAAGACGAGCTTCAAGCCGCGTTGCGCGACATCCAAAGCGGAAAACTAGGTACTCGGCGCGCCGCTGTGATATACGGAATACCTCGTTCTACCCTACGAAATAAAGTATACAAGCTAGCGTTGGAAAAGGAGCGTGAAACGCACTTGAACAACGCTGCGCCTCTTAAGCTCGAAGAAGAAGAAGTTATCATGGACGAGGACAAAGAGTTATCAGGAGCAGAGGAAGAGAAAGAGGTAGAGAAAGCCTTGGAAGCGCCTCTGTTGTCCATGGCCGACATCTTAAGGTAAGTCCCTTAAAAACAACTTCTGGGTAACTCAAATAACCCAAACCGTTTACAGATTCTCCAAGGTGGACAACTCCCCAGAAGCCCTCAAAGCAATGCTCCTAAAGTCCAAAGAAGCGCACGAAGGCTGGCCAATGGAAGGCGAAGTCGCGCCCTACATCCAAAGCCTCATCTTAGCCAGCCAAAAAGCCGGAGACGCTTCAGTGATGAACCACATCGAGTTCGTAAAGCGCATGATCGCAGAAGAAACACTACTCAAAGCAAAACTCAACGGAGATTCCGACAAACACCACAGATCAAACGTGGACAAACCGCGGTCGATTGCAGAGTCCTCAGACATGGAAACAGAAGAATCATCCTCAAGCGTCATACTCAAAATTCCGTCCTTTAGGCCCACTACTAGCAAAAACGGTTCGGATAGCTTGTACCGTGCTGGGGACAGCTCGATGGTGTCGCCGCCAGTAACGAGCGACTCGAGTAGTCCTCCGATTATGGCTCCTAAGATGTCGATTAAAGATGTGAAGGACGTTATAGCTCAGAGTATTAGCCAGAAGTTTCAGCAGAGCTTGGAGCAGCCGATACGACCCATTATGGAGATGGATTTCAAACGCAACGACTTCACGCCTCCGCTTGGTTCGGGTGGGATCTCGGTTATTAAAAGCAACCCGCAGGATGTTTCGCGTTTCTCGCAGGCTAACAAACAGATGCAGCAGCATAATTCTGGGGGGAACAATTCCGCGGGAGGCAAAGGTACGTTTTGTGTTTCCTTAGGTTATTGTCCATGAGCTGTCATACCCATAGGGCACTCTAAAACGCTTCTACTACATTTCAACCGTAAATATCTTAATGCCTCGACATGATATTAATCCATCTGTTTTAGGTACAAGACCAAAACGTGGCAAATACCGAAACTACGACAGAGACAGCTTGGTAGAAGCAGTACGCGCAGTACAAAGAGGCGAAATGTCAGTCCACAGAGCTGGTAGTTACTACGGAGTTCCACATTCCACTCTCGAATACAAGGTCAAAGAACGACATTTGATGAGACCGCGTAAACGCGATCCAAAACCCAATCCAGTCGACGAGAAGATTGCCAGTTTGAAGCAGAACGATATCAGGTATTTACCGATAAGCACAACTCAGATCAGGGTGTATTTGCATTGCGCCGGTGATTAAGAAAACACTTGCTGTAGCGCCGATTTGGTCATACAGAAATAGTTTGTATTGCGCCGTTATTGTTTATAAAAGGTCTACTGTTATACTAGCAGCTAAGAAGACCTAGGTAAAAAGGATTAAGAAATCTTGATTTAAATACATTTTCAGGTATATTCTAACTATCGCGAATAAACGCTGGGGCTTGTTGAATTTCCCGTCTTACAATTTTTGTTGGCTTTTCGGTGATATTATCAGTAGCTTTCCGTTTTCCGCTGTTAGATATGTATTGTCTTGGTGCTGAAAAGGATTCTTAATTTTTCTCTAGTTTGTTTTTTTAAATTTCAGGGCTTTAGATAGAATTTTATAAAAGCACTGCGGGACCTTTTTCCACTGGGAGACACTAGGTTAGGTTAAGTTTTGCTGCTAAAATGAAAACTAATGACTAATTTGTTGGGGTGACAAAGGAAGGGATTAAACCAGGTCTACGAAATGACCCAAAACAATAGGTATCATAAAAGTGGTGCAATACACAATATTTTTGTATATTCAAATTTAAACATCGGCGCAACAGGCCCTCAAATCGGGTTTAATACTTTGTTTTTTTTGACAGAATTGCGCAAGAAAAGATAAAGCCCTCAGTGGTTATAAAGCCACAACAGAAGTTTTCGCCTACGTCCCCAAATGGGATCAAACTCCCGATGTTCGAGCCTGGAATGGCAGCTGGATTGCCAGGCTACAATGCGCCGCATCCATTCCCGTTCTGGCCGCACCCAGGCTACCCTCACATTCCTCTGGACTACCCCAGAAATTCCTCAGCAACATTCCCTCCAAACCCAGAGTTTTTCGCGTCGCAGATGATCCAGAAGCTTCAGGTACGCCCCTATATATTCGTATGATATTATAAATACAATTACATTTCAAAAACAGGTACATAATGAACGTTATAAAATGGAAGATGTTTAATTTCCAAAAGGTATAACTGATGTTCATTTTTTACGTCCATGACCGATTTTCATATTCTGGTTTACTTCGCGGTCGAGAAAAACCATGGAATGAACTCCGCCATACCAGTGTTAGTCAAAATTGTGGTGGTACAATAAATCACAGCTAAAAAGTTACAGCATTTTCAGGGTTAATATCCAATTCAAAGTTTCAGGAGTTGATTAGTGTATTTCTTGAAAACCACCCTCAAATTTAGTGTTTGGACATTCTTCTAAAATATGTTTAATCATTTCTGGCAATGCACCACATTAACATTAGCGGGGTAGCCCGGGCTATATCATTGCAACGTCCGTGACACGTTCTAAGGCGATTAACAATACTCCAAACTTTTCTAGGCTGATCAATCCCTGAAACTACCTTTGTTGGATCTTCAATCAATTCTTTGTTAGTTAAATCATCAATTTCTTGCCACTTATTTTTCTATAATATCAGTAACGGAAAAGGGCTGATGAATAAAATCCTCTTGCCATATGGGCTTCCTTGATTTAAGTCTGTTAGGTTTCGGAAGCATCTGCAAATCAATATGCAAGGGGAATTTTTCCAACTCAAATTAAGACTTATCCAATTCCCTTTTAGCTGCATGCCTTCTTCTAAGGTCACGTGGAGCTATGTTAGAAAGCACAGGCAACCAAGGCGTTGGTGTAGATTTTATTGTACCAGTGATTACTCCCATAGTTTGGTTTAATTGTGTGTCAATTTTGTTCACATGACAACTATTCATCCAAACAGGGCAACAGTACTCCGCCGTAGAATAAACAAGTGCCAGTACTGCTGTTCTCAAAGCATCC